>JAMPIT010000510.1:12285000-12910000 GCA_026261815.1 Monarcha castaneiventris obscurior | reverse complement strand
AATGACAGTAGTTTATATTAGATGACTTGCTGTCTTTTGATGCAGTTGTTACCAATGCAGAGTTTTGTGACTGTTTTTGAAATACCATGAAAGCAAATGTCTTTTTGTACGAGTAGTGTAACCACTACTAATCTTGAAATTCAGAAATTAGCAAGTCTTGTGTTCCACAGCAACTCCAAGTGTTGGACTCGGGGCACTTTGTGGCCAATGTGCTTGAAGACAGCTCTGGTAAAAGTTAAGGGTCAAACCTACTCCCTAAATATTAAGTATTAAATTACTTCCTAAAATACTAAGTATATATTTTTTTAATGTGTTGTCTGCTCCACCAATTTCTATTTAATGTATTAATCCACTTTCTACTGTGATACTTTGGTGAAATAGTTGACCTTCATGGAAAAAACAGGATTTTAAGTAGTGGTAGTATAGATACTGTTGGGGGATGTAGTCAACTTTGGTTAAAACAATTGTGCTAGATTCCAATGTTGAACAGTTGGGAAGAAAAGTATAAAAAGTGAAGCTCTGGAGGAGTTGGGAATAAAGCTGTGATTCAAACTACTAATGTGTCTAATGCATTTACTGTGGGGGAAGGCCTGTATATTAACACTGTGAAAAAAACTCCCTGCAGCAAGGAGGAAGACTCCGATTTCAGGGAAGCGAAACTTCAGGTAGCTACCTGGCTTCTTACCATGTGCAGATGAAAGAGTAGCCCTGTATTTAATGGAGGCTTAATTTCAAGCTAAGAGTATACTACTGAAAACTTAATAATTAAATTCAAATGTCAAGCTGATACTAACAAAGGAGAAAGTCAGTGTAGGACGTGCATGAAGCAACTGCTCACCTTTGAGCTGTGTGGGGGCTGCAGGCAGAAGGTAGTGAATTGCTGCTATTTTGGAGTGAGGAACCTGTGCTTCAGTGTACTAAAGTTTGCTTCAAAATCCCAATTTCAGTCTGCCTGATATACCTCTTTGCCTGACAGAGGCTTTTGCTGCAGGTGCTGTCTTCAGTATCAGCTGTATCCCAATCAAGGGAAGTTGCAGCATAAGAAAACTTCTGTAACCGGCTGGTGTTACGAGAAAGATGTGTCATATGGTTTTCATCTTGTGAGGGCAGATAGGGAAGGGAAAAAGGTTCTAGTTGAACAGAGGCTGGGGCCGGGGGGAGGAGGAGACATCAGCTGTCTCTTCTTCCCAGCACATTGCCTGGCAGTTGAAGTACCAAGCACCTGAGAAAGAAAGAGTTCATCACTAGATTTGATTTGAAGCCTGGCTGTTCCAGCCTGTCTGGATAGACATTAGCAGCCTTGGTACATACTGACTGCAAAACTTAATATGAACTGTAATTATCAGTGAAATTCAGTTCCTGCTGTTCTGTATGACAGGGACTAAATCTCAAGGTCAGTGAAATGCTGACATAGTAGGGGATGGCTCAGAAAGGTGTTACATCTAGATAAGTAACAATGATGCCTCACAAATACACTCAGTTCAGCAGTGATCTGGGGTTTGGAGTATTGTTAGAGATAGACACAAATGAGGCAAAACCCACTCAAAACTGGCAGTGGCTGCACCCTGCAGTTTCTATTCTGCAGGTGAGCTTTAGCACATCAGGCACGTTTATTTTCATTTCAGGTGAATAGCTGAGACACCCTGCAAGCCAAATTACATTTTTAAAAGACAGGATGATTAGTTTTGTAAGATATGGTATGTCATAATTAAGCAATTCTTTAGTGAAAGATTTTCTTCAAGTATGTGTTAAAATGCAAGAAGCTAATGAAGGGCCTATACACATAATTGTGTTGCTTGGTTTGTGACTTTTTTCCCCTCTTCCATTTACAACTGAGCAACTTAACTTTCATGAGCAGGAAATCCTGAGGCAGTTGTGTTTTTTCCCATGAGGAACAGGGAATAGAGGAGTAAAGTTGCTCAGTTGTGGTGGCTGATATGAGGCCAGTAAAAATTTTTACTCACAAAAATAAAACCTAAAGGACAGAACTTACTGAGAATTGATTTTTGACAAAGGGTTTTTTGGTTTATTTGTTTTTACCCAACTCCAAATTTCATATGTTAACATACAAGAAACTTTACAGCTGTCTAAGAGACAGAGCAAGTGTGCAAGCAGTAGATACACAGCAATGGGGATAGTTTTTCCCTGATAAAAGAGTTGTGGTCTTCTGTGTCTGTAGGGCAGGTTATTTCGGGATGGTGTCTTAGGTTTCACAGGCAGTAATTAGCTCCTTGGGTCTAGGAAAGAAATTCAGAGTGCAGGAAGAGAGCCTGAGGCAGTGTATGTTAGACTTTCCAACATTTCTGATAATTCAGTTTCCTTAAGGGAAATTCACAGCCTGTTTTTTTTGGTTGGTTTTGGGATTTTTGTTTGTTTAGGGTTTTTTTTTTTTCCCCTGCTTTCACTTTCTTCTGGGCATGTATCATGGACTTAAATGATCTTGGTTGGTCTCCATCTGCACCTAAGTCCAAAAACACTGAGGGGCCTTATCTGTGTTCCTGTTTCCTGCAGTTTCTCTCCTGCTGTAGCTTTTGCTGCTGCTGCTTGAAATCTTCACCAGTCTATCCTTTTGTTTGCAATGGTGGCCAGTTTCTGCAACATGTCAGGGAAATGAGAAGGGATCTGAATGGGTACAGCCTGAATAAAAGACTTCACTGCAAGTAACATGAAACTACTGTTTGTATTTGTACTGTTGTTTTCATACTTCACCCAGTTTCTGAGAGTGAGAACATGCCAGCGGTTTCATAGTTGTGTGTGTCTGTGTGCTGCATATATGTGCCTATATGTCTCTGCATGTGTTTGTATAAACGTGCTGAGATTAGTACATATGAATTTGCAAGCAGTTTATCTGTTTGCACGCTGTATCTCTCTCCTACAGCTTTGTTACCCGATTAAGTGCTGCTTGCAGCAGGTGTGGGTTGGCAGAGCTGTTGGTAGCTCTGAGTGTGCTCAGCACTTGGGAAGTTCAGGCTGTAGAGAGAATGGAGTTGAGTTCACTGGAAAATAACGTCGTATGTATATGTAAAAGACAAAGCCAGATTTGGGGGTCCTCAGTCCCATGAGTTAGCAGTAAGAGCTCCTTCCTCTTCTTTTTTTATACTTTTGACCTTTCCTGGGCTAGGCAACATCTAATCTTTTCACTAAAAGGAGTTATACCAGTTTTGGGGTGTTGCTGATTGCATGGCTTGGCTGGGTCTACCCACTGTGGCTGGGCAGGTGGGCAGCATTCATGGTGCTTGCAAAGTTGGCTGATGATGGAAGGCCTAAAGCTGCTTCCTGGCTGGCAAACTCCAGCAGCAATTTTCAGTATTTACTAGCTTCTCTCCCCTTTTCTCTGAACTAATCATGTAACTGGTTCAGGAAAATAGCAAGTGTGCTTCTAATGTTTTCCTTATATTTCTTTTAATTTATCATGGTCCCAAAGGTAAGCAAGCTGCAGTGTTGTCCTTGCAGTAGAAGCAATGAAAAAAAAAAAAGAAGAAAAAGAAAAGAAGCTAAATCTAGAGGAACTTGCAACTGTGGGATACTGAATGGTGCCCTCATTACTGTCAAAGACTGATGTACCCTTTGCCCTCCTGGTCTCCCTGGCATGACCTCAACCTATCATTGTCATGACAGGTCTGTTGCAGTCTGGAGCAGCCCCATGACCAGTGTCTGCAGATCACACATGATTACCTCTGACATCTGCCACTTCCTTTCCTCCAAGAGAATTGCAGCCATGACCTCTAATCAGGCTGGGTCCTTGAAACAAAATCACGTGGAGCAAATCCGTTTCAAAGAAAATGGATTTGAAGCAGCTCCTGTTCTTGGTGTTCTTGTAAGGAAGCTAATGCCTGTACAGCACAGCTCTGTCAGACACTCTCTGTGACAGCTTGGTACTATTCTACTTTAAAAAAGGAAAATGGGAAAAACCTCTATCCCCAACCCCCTCCCATATTATTGTTTTCTGGTGTTAGCTCTACTGCATGTTCTGTGTGTTTAAAGCACACTACTCTCCTTTGCTTGTCCTTTTCCTTTGACTTCCCTGCTGCTTTCTGGCAGCTTGCCTCTATGCATCCTCTGTGTTGCTTTGTTGATTCATTGTTTTCCCCCACATTTGTCTGTCAAGACTCAAGACTTTGTCTTCCAAACTGACTGTTGTTCCATGACTGGGCATCAGTCTGCTTGTGGGAGGTGATGAGAGACTGCCTTTGCAGCCCTTATTAAGCTGTCTATGTTGACTTTTCATGAAAGCTTCTTCCTTTTGTTCACCCTGCTCTTTCTTCCCTCCCACTGGGGAGGGGGACTGAGTGAGCGGCTGTGTGGGTGCTGGTGTAGCTGTGGAAAGATCCTGCTTGAAATACATTGCTCTACCCATCAGAAAGACTGTTTCTTCAAAGCTCACTTGGAATACGTATGTTATGAGGAGCCATTTAAGATTTAAGTTTAAAAAGACTTTCCCCGAAATATGTATGGCTGTGCCTTAGGTAAAGGTTCCTATTTTGGCTTTTTGTTCAAAAATGCTTCTGCTTCCTTGTTTCTAGCAGGCAGGAAAGCTCATTTTCTCCCTCAAATTTTCAGTGTCTTTGACAGCAGAAATTAAATTCCTTCAAGTCCCCTGAGACTGCTGCTCTTAAAAACCCAGTCTGCACTACCTACAGAGGATTTAAAGGGAGAGAGAACCACTGTGGTGTAAAAAGAAAATAATGAAGAAAATATTGAGGTGAGTAGGCTGGAACTACAGCTGGATGACCCTTGGGTTTAACTGCATCATATTCGGGATGCATTATCCAGATGTTTTACTGAAGTTTTTTCCTGCTTTCCCAGCTCACCTTATGCTTCAGTATGGGAGCCTGTGACCGTGTCTGAGGGCAGCTGGCTCTGCCTTAAGACTGCCTCTGCCCCCAGTTTTCTCTGGCCATGTAGACCTCTGGACAGAGCAGCTGCTGGGCTCAGGTTTCCCTTGTTCCAGTAGCTGCCTGGCAGGAGGGCTGAGGATACTGCATGCAAGCAGAGAGCAGAGGCAGAGAGAACAGGACATCATTTTCCATCAGCTAACAGGCCCAAAGCTGAGAGGTTTGCTGTCCATTTTACGCTGTCTGTATTGCACTGCCCTCTGTTATCCATTTGCTGTCTCATTGATTCACATACTTCAGACAGGCTAACATGGCTTCCTGACATGTCTACCCATTTACTTTGCTTGTAAAAGTGTGAGTTCATTGGATGTATTCTAGTTTTACTAGTCCCTGCCTGCAGTGACACAGCATCAGTATGGTCAGTGTTAGCACAGCTTCTCGCACCAGATTTGTAGCTTTCAGCATTCGGGATTCTCGCAGTTGGCATGGACTCCAAAGGAGTTAAATCAGCCCAAACTCGCTGGTGTGACTTCGTGTTTAACATTCAGAAGCACCTCATAATTATGTCACTCACTGGATTATAAAAATACACTTTTATTTGCGGCTCTTATCTATTTTCAGAGTTCATTTTTCTCTGCCTTCACCACCTTTTAATGTCCTCTTTTAATTTGTACAAGCCTATATGTGACCATTCTGAGGAATTTTACCTATTTTAAGACAGCAGGGAGATGCAGAACTTCATGGTGGCTGGTTAGTAAGGAGTTGTCTAAGTCTGAAGTTTTCTGGTGGCTTCAAGCAACACCTGACCCAAGCATGAGCTAACACCAGGTTTATGGAAGTAGTTCCTTGGAATGAGTAAAACTGTCTTGCTTTTCAGATGGATGAAGCCTGGAAAGTTAATGGAGTACTTGGCAGGTAGAAATCAAGCTGTGCAGAACAGTTCTGGCAGTACCATCCTATATCCTGTAGTTGGTCTGTGCTATTGAATCACTTCTGTTTGCAGCACCAGCCTGACGTGAGGGTGGTTGTCCTGCAGGCTCCAGGGTCCCACACCTCCTGAACACTGGGGTCCTGCACATCCTGCAGGCCAGGGTGAAATGGATAAGCAGCATTATGGAGTTAAAAGTTCATCCCGAAGGAATGGACTAGGCTGCTGTGCTGGTTTTGTCTGGGTTAGAGTTAATTTTCTTTACTGTAGCTAATATGGGGCTGTGTTTTGGATTTGTGACCAAAACAGTGTTGATAACACAGGGGTGTGTTTGTTACAGCTAAGCAGTGCTGACACTGAGGCAGGACCTTTTCTGCCTCTCATCTCACCCCAACAGAGAGGGCAGGGGGTGCACAAGGAGCTGGGAGGGGACACAGCCTGGACAGCTGACCCCAACGGACCACAGGGGTATCCCATCATACTCAGCATATAAAGCAGGGGGAAGAAGATGGGAAGGGGGGACATTCAGAATGATGGTGTTTGTCTTCCCAAGTCACCATTACGCATGGTGGAGCCCTGCTTTCCTAGAGATGGCTGAACACCTGCTGGCCCTTGGGAAGTGGTGAATGGATTCCTTGTTTTGTTTTGCTTGCATGCACACCTCTTGCTTTATTGATCTCTTCCCATGAGTTTTCTCACTTTTACCCTTCCAGTTCTCTCCCCCATCCTGACAGGGGGAGTGAGTGAGCAGCTGTGTGGTGCTTTGTTGCCAGATGGGGTGGAACCATGACAGCTGTGAAGAGAGAGACTCTGACCCCAAGACAAGAGTTGAGATGACATGATGCTGAGTGACTCAAAACACAGTGCTGCTCAGATGAATTTTTAATAAGTTCGCAAATATAAGTGACTAAGGCCAGAAGGAAATTTTGACACTTGCCTCCTTTGCATCTTTTTGTCTTGTTCAAATATCTGAAATCCTGACTGAATTCAAGACTGAGTTTCTGATCATATTCCAGAGTCAGATTTTTGTCAGCAGCTGCCTTTTCTTGGTATTATACCAAGTCTGATCCATAGAGACATTCACATGCACATGCTCAGCAAATGGAGTAGATTTGGGAGTGATAATGAAAATAAACCAAAAGCCCCAAGTTCACACAACAGCTAGGCAGCAACTGGAAAAGCAGAGACATAACTTATTTGGGGTATCTGAATAGCACAGAGCTGTTCCTGCTGCAGGAAAACTCCCCTACAGCACCCCTTAATCTCTGTGGCTGCATGCACGTCAGTCAGTCAATGAAATAAGCATGGGACCTCACTCAGGCTCTGAGTTGAGCTGGTATGGGACTGCCTGTGCCCATACTTTTGTATTTCTTACACCCCAAAGTCTGCTGCTGGCACAAAACTGGGAGGAGCAGTTGGTAAATGAGGTGGCTCTGTGCTGCCATCCAGGAGGATGTCTGTGGGCTGGAGAAACGGGCTGAAAGGAACCTCTGGAAGTTCAGTGATGTGAAATGCAAAGTCCTGCACCTGTGGAGGAACAGCCCCATTCTCCAGTACACACTGGGGGATGAATGACTGGAAATCAGCTCTGCAGAAAAGGCTTTGGGCCTCCTGTTGGGTGACAAACTGGCCATGACCTAGCACTGTGCCCTTGCAGCAAAGACCAGCAGCCTCCTGGGCTGCAATAGACAGGGGGTCACCAGCAGGTTCAGGGGGCTGATCCTTCCCCTCTCTTCAGCACTGGAGAGGCACAGCTGGAGTGCTGGGTTTAGTGATGGGCTCTCCAGTACAGGAGAGACATGGACATACTGGAGCAAGGCCAGTGCAGGGCCACAAAGATGATAACAAGACTTCAGGATCTCTCATTTAAGAAGAGATTTAGAGAGCTGGGACATCATCTTGGAGAAGAAAAGGCTCAAAGGGTCTTATCCATGTGGATGAATGCCTGATGGGAGGGATAAAGAAGATGGAGTCAGGCTGTTCTAATTAGTGTTTAGGTAAAGAACAAGAGACAATGGACACAAATTCTGTTTAAAACACAGCAAATTCTGTTTAAGACTTTTTTACTTTGAGAGTGGTCAAACACTGTCACAGATTGCCCAGAGAGGTTCAGACTTGGAGATGTTAAAGACCTGCCAGGACATGTGCTGAGCAACCTCTGAAGTTGTTGGGTGAAAGGAATCTTTGTTTAAAAGAGTTATTGGCATCCTGGTAAATTCATCTTGAAATGAAGAATACTTTTCCAATGAGACAATTGGCTTTTAAAATTTAAAAAAAATTTTTTTAGTATTTATTTGTCATATCTATCTTACCAGTATTTCCTATTGAACCAAGAATGTTTAGCCTAAAGTGTGGGATTTGCACACCACTGATATCTGTAATGTCACTTTCACAAGATGAATGCTTGCAAAATGAGATACAGAAAAATTACTTGCAGTGAAAAAATTATTTAAAATATTACCTTAGTGGTTTGTTTTGGTTTTTTTTTTTAAATTTTTTTTTTTTGCCTACTTAGAAGCCAGCTCTTCTTCTTCAAAATTCCAGGTTTTTGGATGAGCATTTTCCCCATTTTTATTGCGTGTAAACAGGAGGGAAGGAAAGGCTGCAGCTTGGATGGTAATTGCTCTCCTGGGTTATGTTTTTGATTCATATTCTGTCTGATGCAGTATAAGAAGCAGTTTGAATTGCAGAACACAGAGGATTCCCAAGGAAAGTGTCAGCTCTAGTTTTCCATCAGATGAGGGACTAAATGGGGCACTTGAGGGAGCTATTCACCTTCCCATGGAAGTAGTGAGGAGAAGGAATACCCACCGGCTTCATGAAAAAGCAGTTAAATGAAAATAAATTTTAAAAGAAGCAGCAGTCATTAGTTTTAGGGAAAACCAGAGATATTGTAACACTGCAAATATAATGGCTTGAAATACATAAAGTAAAGCTCTACTGTGGGTAATCTCCTCTGGAAGGAATCTGCTTACACTGGAATTAATACTGGAGTGACCCTAAATGACAAGGGTCAGTTTAAGTTATTGAGTTCAAACATATTCATTACAGATTTTGAAAAGTCTGCTTTCAAGATGTGAGGGCCGTTTGCCCAGAGCTGTAGGCTTATAGCTCTGTACCTGCAAGATGCCATACTGGGAGGGGAAAGAGACAAAAAGCTAATTTTAGCAGCAGGAGGCCAGTGCCTGCTTCTGTTGATAATCAGAGGGTAAATTTGAGCTTGATCAAGAGGGGCAGCAGCCTCATTTTGGGTTTTTCCAAAGTCAGGCCCCTGTTCTAAATCTGTGCTTAAGAGGAGCCTGTCTCTATTGATGATATGAGAGACTGTCAGCATTAGACTTAGTGCTTCTCTTTGATTTCAGCAACCACCAGTGCCTGGCAGCTTATTTGGGTGGCTAAGTATCTTTAACAGGGACACCTTCTGCTCTTTTTTGGTTTTACTGTGAACTGCACCCATTTACTGCGGAAATCTCTGGTACATACTGGGAACAGGGAACACCAAATACCTGGAGCAGGGGTAAACCCTACAGATCATCTGGCCCGGTGGAGATGTAGTGTGATGCCCTTGGATGTCTGGGAGAGACCTCAGGAGTTTTGCATGAACACTCTCAAAATGTCAATCCCTCTGCTGGTGGAAAATGAAATTCCCTAAAAGTGAAGCCAGTTTATAGTTAAAGCAAATAAAAGTAGCTAGTTAATGGACCTAACCTAGAAAAATCTGTCATATGCGTTTATAGAAATACATTTAAAACAAAAGAAAACTAAATTTTGCTGATTTGTTCCAAAATCATGTCTCCTTCTTGTTCTGTGCTTGGCCATGCTTGCTTGTTTAGATCACACTTCACATTCCAAGACAGAGTAAATAGGCTTTTATTTCAACCCTTCTTTGGGATCTTTGTGGGATCCCCTTTGGATTTAAGTCTTCCCCAGGTCCCTCTTTCACGCCCACTCCTGACGGATCTCTAAGACATGGGGAAGGACATGCCTCATCCATATGGGAAACACTCATACTCCTGTGGCAGATCTCTTAAGTTCTGGATGAGATCACAAACAAATCGCTGATCCACTGAGAGCTGAAAGGTTCTTCTGTCCCTGAGAGGGCAAGGTGGAAATAGCAAAATGAAATGTTTTTAAGCTCTCAACCCTATATTTCCTACTACTGTACAAAGTATCAGTCATATGTGATACAGGGAATTCCTATGAGTGGTTTTTTCTGTTTTCTGGCCAAGAGCAGGCATGTTGGTTACCCCCTTCCTCATGGAAGTAGCCTACAACCAGGCCATGTTTGTCTCAGAGGGACATGCACCATGACAGAGAGGAACAGGGAGAGAACTGTGGTGGCTTTTCTCCCTCACAGTAGAACTCCAGTCCTGGGAGGACCTGGAAGAGAGACCACCATCTGGCTGAAGATGGGGACCAAGCATTTTTGATGTGATGCTGGAAGGATGAAGGCTGGCAATCAAAACCTAGCAAGACAGATGTGCGTGAGAATGCTGGAATTGTGCTCCACTGGTCTGGAAAACCAGGGCAAAAGGGTTGGTTCTTCAAAAAGCCAAATGTGCTGTTTTCTAGACAAAAGTAATTTCTTGGCTGTCAGTGACAGCTCCTTTTTAGGAGGATCCTGTAACTGTGAATGAAAAGAGCTGCTTGGCAGCCAGCCAGCAGCACAGCAACTTAATTTACCAATGAAAACTTTGAAGGAATGGGGAAAGTTTGCTAGAAAGCAGGTCTGCAATAGAGCAGGCTGTGTTTCTACTTGCAGGAGATAATCCGAGAAAGATTTGAAGGATCACATAAATGTATTTTGTGTACTCAGATTTACTGAACCATGTAAAATTTAGTGGCTAGAATAGAATACACAGAGTAACTCTGCATTTGCCTTGGTCCCTTCTCTCTGGAATGCTGGCTCTTGGACCACCTTAGGCCTCCTAGGATTTTAGGCAGTCAGGCTTTTGCCCTTTGTGTAAGGGTAGACTGGTTCTAGCCTGACTTAGCTGCAGGCCTACCAAACAAACATATAGATAAAAAGTAATTTTCTGCATGTTTCTTCCTGGGATGCATCTCAGTGTCTAGAGAACAAGTGAAAAAATCTTCCCCACAGCAGACCTTTAGTGCCTGGATTTAAGTACACAAAGACACCAGTGCCAGCTACAGGAGGGTGATTTCAGTAAATCCTCTGGAGATTAAAACCTGTCGGATCACTGATCTGACAGCATTGCTGAGAGGTCAGTGCTATATCAGCAGGACACTCACATCCAAGCAACTGGGAAGAGACCATTTTATTAATGATAGTCCCTGCTGCTAGGGCATGCTGCCTTTTGGAGATTCTCCTCATAAAAATGGCCCTCCATGCTGCCTGCTGACACCTGTCATCTTTATGGAGTTCATGATGAGCTGACCACCAAACTGGGCTCAGAAATGTAAATTTTCCTTGGAACATTAATTGTTATGTGACTCCAATGACACATCTCAGTTGGCAACCCTCCTTAAGCATAGGCTCATGAGGCACTCCACATCCTCACTGTCTACCTCAGCTTGCCCCAGCTGGCATAAGAAATAAATTCTGTGGTGTGCATCGCCCTGCCTTCCCAACATTAGCCTTGCATTTTGTTTAATTACTAGTGATTTTGGAAGACCCAGGTACCAAAGTTTGTGCTCTACTTTTCTGCACAGTTGCCCATGCCTTACATCCCCAGAAACTCCAGCTGTCCTCTTTTCACTCTCACCAATATTCAGTGTTTTCTCTAAAACTTCTGTAAAGCCCTTTGGCATTTCTAGCTTGAGATTCTGCAGCAGAAAGAAAATTAGAATTTAGGGCAGCATTAAGTTAATTAAACTTACCATCAAATTAATAACACAAGAAATACTGTGCAGACTACATTATTCATTGTCATGTTTTATTCAGTAAAAACTCCATTTTTAATGCTTTTAGTATTACTGGAGGATTTCTACCCTGCTCTGCTAGAGTTACATGGCACACAGGGTTTCTGGGGTTTTGTATATAAAGTCAACATAATTTTCACTCAAGTGATAAAAGATCCACAATCAGTAAAAGAAAAGAGAAGTCCCATGTCTCTGGTTTCTTGGAAGGAAATAGTCAAACATGGATGATTAAGTTCCTGTATATTTAAATGAATTAATTTTAATTCATTGACTTTCCTCTTATTTTCTTGCACTCCTACTATTCTCCCCTCCATCAGTTTTGTCCATCAGCAAAGTTCCAGTCCACCTCTTAAAGGTTTTGGTGCTGAAGCCTCATTGTTCCATTGTGGCACATCCCAGCATTATCTGTACAGCTCTGCTCCTGACCACACTGCAGGAGGTCATTATTTATGAATAATGCAGCAAAGCATTACATGAGGTATGAGCTTAGGACTGAGAGGCTGTGTGCTCCTCCAGGTTTTTTCTCATTTAAGTGCAGCCAAGCAAGAGCTAAATAACACGGTTCAAAGAGTTCATCTATTCCAAGGGGACTGTGGATCACAGTCCGAAAGAACTAGTGCAAAATGAAATTTTGGGCACAATAACCTAATGCATGCTTTGAAAAGAGGCAGTGGGAATGTAACTTCCCTTGGAGAAAGGAAGGAAATGAATGAAAACTGAAACCATGGCACAGAGACAGCATTATTAAGAAAGAAGGTATAAGGAAGGATTCATCAGGCAAAGTGCAGCTATTGCTGTGGCACAGCACAAGGGAGAAAGGGAGCTCAAATAAACATATTAGAAGTTTCGTTGCATAATTGCTGTGTTTGTTAGAGGCTATCCTTGATACAAAGATTATTGCTGATAAAAAGATTATTGTTGATTCTTCCCTCTTCTACATCCTTTGGCCACCTGCCCCATTTTTGTTTGGCAAAGTCTTAGCATTTACAATATTATTCTCCTGATACCTGGAAATAGTGTTTAAAATATGCATTTTTCAAAAAAATGCAGCAAGAACCCGCTCACTCAGAAGAGCTCAGGGTATTCTTCTAGACCAGCTTCTTGATTTCCTTTTAAAGCAGTCTTTTATATCTCTCAGCCACTTCATGAATTTTTATATTCTATACTGGTGTCTCTCTAGCATGAAGGTTGGTAAACCTTGCCAACATGCTTCAAGCCAGAAGACTTTAGAGCATCTTTAGCATCAAAAAAAACCCTCTCTTCCTGTGTCTGTCTGAGGAAAGGTGTGAAAAGAGGACTTTCATGGTGTGATATTCAAGTGCTGCAGTGCCCAGAACAGAACTGCTGTCTCCAGGAGGGGAATTCACGAGGCTGAGTGGCATCTAACCAGTGAAGCATGGAGAGCTGGGTGCCTCAGAGTGGGATTAGCATCCTTCATCAGTCTGAGTGGGGAAATGAGAAAGAACTGAAGCTGTTCCTGAAATAACTGTCTACCTGCTACTGTGGTGTTTATACCTGCTCTTTGATGTGCACAAGTTGGGGCCTTCTCTTCTTCTCTTTAAAAGAGAGGGTGTGATAAAAGGTTATATTAGTAAAGTTTATTTGAGTTCTTGATCAGGAAATAAGAGAGATGTTTTCTACACCCTCTTCAACCTGAAAAGACTTGAATCTATATTGCCCCTTTCTCATTTTTGCTAAAACTTTCAGAAAACAATAACCGAAAAAAGCATCCACTCGCACCTATCCATTTACCCCATGGAAAAGGTGGCTCCAAAGGCTGCACTTTGATAGTGCCGCAACTTCAAAGAGATTTCAAGAGATGGAAACTTGTGATAGCAGGAGACAGAAGCTGCTTTCAGGAGATCTACTGTGTCCTATGTTATTAGACCTTCTTCAACATCTACATCCATTAGGATATTTGACCCCAAACCTGGCAGCTCTCAGTTCTAAGTGGGTAGAACAGGATGACTAAGCCACAAAATATGATACAGAGTGCACTGCTGGAATGAGGGTTTGGCTCAGGAGCTGCCGTGGGCCTGAGCAGGAGCTGTTGCCTTGACTGACTGCAAGCTGGACCCTTCCACAGAAGGAAGATGCTGCTGACAGCTGCTGGGAAGGATTGATTCTGACACAGGTGCCTGATGGGGTCAGGAAGAAGGAGGAGCTGGGAGGTTCTCCCACATTTTCATCTCCTGTGGCCTTTGCTGGTTGCTCAGGCTTGCAAGGTTCCCACGTACAGGGCAACTCTCATCCTTCTAAGGTATTGAGCTCCCTCTAAGCAAAGAACACAAGGCACATCCTGTGGCAAGAATGTCTGACTGAAAAGCAGCAACCTGGCTGTGGGCAGTACAGGGAAGCATTGCTGCACCATGCAGCCATATACTGCTCTAATTTTCACAGGCAGAAAATTTACCATTGGAAGGTGAGTGTAGTTAATGACTCACTTCTGTAGTGCCCATGACTTCTCAGCATCCTCTGCTTGACCTTCAAGGTTTGCATGAAGATCAAGGTTTGCATGACCACCCCTTCAAAACAGAGACATAAGAATCAATTGCAATTGAAAAGCATTATAAATGTAAGTTTAGTTTACAGCATGCTGCATGGGCTCACTGACCATTAATCAGAGTGACATTTTTGATTTACTGGCCATGTAGCATGAATTTACTTACGACACACAGCTTTGGATACCAATCATGCCAAGCAACACAATCAGTGTGGAGTAGTTAGAAAGATCACATCACATGACTAGGAAGTGGGTCTTCTTTCATTTTTTCAACGAAGATCTGTGGTGCAGGTGGCTCATCAAAGAACCTGAGCACTCCCATCTTCTTTGTGTTCATTCCTTTGTTGGACAGTGAGGGAGATCAGCACCTTCTTTCCAGCCCAGAGATGAGTTTTTGCAACAGCAAAACTGTTTTGCCTTTTTCATTGTTGTCTGGGTAGTGTCCTTGGGAGAAAATTCCAAATGGAGACAGCTCATGGCCATGCATTATACAATTCCCTTCTTTCACATTAGGACTTTAAAGCATCCATGGAAAGCCAAGGCTGACAGTTCAAAGTAACTCTCCTGTGTCTCTCTTGTTGCAAACACTGGAAGAGAGGCACTGCTATGTGCTCAAGTGGGCTGTTGGACTGAATAAATAGATGCTTTTGGATGCAAAGTTCATACAATGGCATTTGAGGATGCTATTCAGTAGTTAATTCTGTGAATAATAAGGCATCACTGAAAGCATTCGAAAGCCTACATAATAACTTGGGATTTGGGCTTGGAGAGAGACTTGCAGCAATAATACATGTCAGCACTGTTTTGGGGAGGCTGGCAGAGGACGAGTGCCAACTGATCAGCTTTGGTTTTGTTTTTGCACTGTTTATCCTGTTTGTTTGGGTTGTCAGGCTGAAGTTCAAGAATCAATCAGCAAGCTATAATGGACATATTTTCATTATGGCACAAGGAGCCTCAAGTGTCCTTCACTCATGTATTATTCACACAAATGGATGAACAAAGAAGCTATCTGCTACAGCACACAAATCCCAGGATATCTGCACAACTTAAAACTACATTGAGGCCCAGGAAAAGCCTCCACTCTCCTACAGCTGCAAAGGCAAGAGTAAAATTTTGGATTATTGTAGAAGTGTGATCACTTGCCGTGTTTCTTTTAAGTAAAGCATTGGTAGATGCTGGAAACAGAGGTGCCAAGTGTCTGTTTGCTTAGAGGTCTTTTAAGTGTCTTCAGGATGGACATTAGGATCCTTTCCATCTTTAAGTAGGGAACATTGTCTCACTGTGAGAACTGAGCTGCAACCACTGGAAGACAGAAGACGTTTATATTTGTCTGCCACAGAAAAGAAATACAGATGGTATTCTAAAACCACCTGTGTGTGTAACAGTGGTAGAGACTAATGCTCTATGAGGAGCCCAGATAGAATTATTCCAAGTTATTCACATATTTTCCAAATATTAGAAGAAGTGTTTCTCCATTTTTGTTTCATCTGTGCATTAAGTGTTTTTTCTACCAGGGAACCCTATATTTGCACTCATTGAAAGTCAGCTGGGAGTGGTTTATACATATTTTACAGGATTTCTCATATAAAACCTTGAAGACAAAGTCTCTTCAATGCTTTCTAAAAAGCCCCTAAGGTCGGGATTATAAACTGCATTTTATGGGAAATGTTGGCTGGTGTGCAACATGGCAAAACAGGGAGCATGCAGCAACAGCCCCAGTGCTTCCTTGGAGAGCTGTATCCTGGCTCTGCCTCTGCCATAGATGCACAATGTGAATGATTTTCAGTCAAGCTTTTGCCTGTTCATATGCTCTTTATTTTCTAGATAGATGAACTGTGGGTCAGAGCCAGCATGCTACGAGCTGGAACTTTGGTCAAGGGGAGATTTTTTTCAGGCTATGCATGTAAATTGCTATTTAATACCAACTGCTCAAAGGTCTGACTCTGGGTTTCTCAATGTGAGGACTTGAAATTTTCAAATGTCCCTTGGTGTCTTGCCTTGTGGCTTTTCCTCCCGTCTGTGAAATGGCAAAATGCTCCCCTTGTACAAAAACAGGGGCTTTGTGTGAAGAAATGGATGTGATAATGATGGATCCATACAAACATCTTGGTGGACAGAGCAGGGCTTAAGCAGTGCATTGTGTGTCAGGGGCTGAGCTCTGGGCAACAGAAGAGAACAGAATGCTGACTTGCTGTTCATGAGCTGAGCACCTTCCAGCGTGTGCTGTGAAGGAGGTGAGTGTCCTAAGGTGAAAAAAACCCACAAAATTTCGTGATTAAATACTAAGACAACAAAGGTAAAGAGGAGGGGTAAAATGCAGCCTGCACAAGGCTGCCTTTCCTCTGTTATCTGCTGCATCTTTCCCAGGATGCTGCTGTGTGTTCTGTAGCTGCTCTCCCTTAGGGCAGCAGCAGGTGCTTGAGGAAGTGAAGTGTGTCCTGAAGTTAGTTTATGGGTTTATTTACTTTGTGTTGACTTCATCTGGGTTCTTATGGCTACAAAGACTGGCACATGGCTGTATATTGGCCTTGTGGGTTTTTTTGAACTATCTACATCTGAAGTCTTTTTCCCCTAAAACTGTTCAGAAGGGTTTGTTTCTTTTTTTTTTTTTTTAGTTTTGTTTAAAAACACTTTATATGTCTTCACCTTGGTGAATTTTGCTACTCTTTCATTTTCCCAGTCACCTTGATGGCACAAGACTACATTCTTCTGGTTCACTGTTTCCTTTGTATTTTAAGCAAGACTCTTGATTCTCCAAATAAGGATATTAAAAGTGGAAGGAGCTCATGGTTTCCACCTGTTGTAAACATTTCACTAAAACTGCTGCCCTATAAAGCTGCACCATGCTACAATTTGCTCTGAAACACTGCTTAAGAAAGGAGAAGGAGCTGCTTTTACAATGTCTTTAGCAAAAGTTAAAAAAAAAAAGACATTGTTGCAGCCAGTTATAAAGATTTGTCCCTGAACAGGGATGGGGTGGGAGAGCCCACAGGGCCCTATGCCCGGCCCTTACAGACTGCTGTCATTTTGAAATGATGCTCTACAGTACATGCTGACATGGTTTGACTAGATTAGAAATTACATGTTTTCTTTCTACTTTTAGTGCTTTTTAAAATCCTTACTAAAGTATTCAGAGTACAACTAATAACAGAGGAACACTTTAAGAATGTGTTTCAGTTTGTTCTAGGACAGGAAGAAGCTGGCTCTAAGCAATCATGGTCCATGGGTAAGCAGAGGGATGAGAATTTGAGTCATCCTTGACATCACTGGCAGATCAGGACACGTCCCTTCCAGTGCCTGACCTGTCAGACACACACTGGAATCCCAGGTGCCATTCTGAAATCAACATCTTTTCAGAAAGATGCTGGAAAAAGGTCTTGGAAGAGTCTCCCCATGGGGTGTCCACTTCACTAGAAACAGGTGAGCTCTGATTGCTGCCAGACGGATTCAAGGGCAGATTGCACTGTCTAGGCAACCCACACTTAACCTGGACTTTCCTAACATAACTCTAATAATAATCCAGGAGAGCAGTAATCAAGGCAGCTAAGAAAATACAAGACCTAAGCGTTTCTCCAGCTTTCTCTCTGTTGCCTGTGATGACAAAGTACAGAGGTAGATGTATTCATCACTACTTCTAAGTGTGCTTCCAAATGAGTGATAAAGTAAACTAGTATTCCTCAAATATTTTGCAAGCCTAACAAGCTTTCCACTGCAGCTGTGTTCTTGAGATAACCCTTTAGCTTGCACCTTTAAGTTGTTGGCAGCTGCTCAGTTCCTCCAGCAAGGTGGGATTGGAACGAGAATTAGGGAAAAAAAAAAAGAGAAAACCAACATGCATATATTTTTATGACATCTCAGAAATTTTTCTTAAAATTTTTCTGATCTTCTCTGCTGCCTTTTTAACATATTTTCATGAAGGCTTTCAGAATTGCAAATCAGTTCCTCACTTTGCAGACACATGGCACCTGCATTGCTTAGTGGGTCCCAGATTCAGGTGTTTGTTTTCATTCTTCCTGAAACCTGCTCATGTGTCCTTTCTGCATTCCCTGGCACAGCACAGCATAAAGCAACTGTCTCTTACAGCCCAGGCACAAAGACACATTTACTAAAGTACGAGATGCAATTCAAAAGTTGATTTTTTTTTTTCTTTTAAAGCTGTTCTGGCTCCAATAGAAATATTTCCAGGAAAAGACTACAACAGTTTTTCTCAGGCCACCTCTGGCATACGTGAGCAAGACCAGCTAGATTGTTATCATGGTTTGGGATTGGGCAGAGTTCATTTTCTTCTTAGGACCTGCTGCAGTGCTGTGATTTTGATTCAGTATGAGAATAATGTTAATAACACACCGATGTTTTGGCTGTTGCTAAGTAGTGCTTATCCTAAGTCAAGGACTTTTCACTGTCTCATGCTCTGCCAGTGAGGAGCTGCAAAAGAAGCTGGGAGGGAAAATGGCCAGGACAGGTGACCTGAACTGACAAAAGGGATATTCCATACCACAGAACATCATGTCCAGTATAGAAATTGGGAGAGCTACCTGGAAGGGGTTTGGTCACTGTTTGGGATCAGGATGGGCATTGGTCAGTGGGTGGTGAGCAATTGTATAGTGCATTACTTGTTTTGCTTCTGTTACTCTCTCTCTTTCTCCTTATCATTACAATTATTGTTATAATTATTATATTTTGTTTCAGTTATTAAATTGTTCTCATCACAACCCACAGGGTTTACTTTTTCTTTCAGATTCTTTTCTCCACCAGAGGGAAGGGTATGGAGGGAATGACAAGAGGCTGCTTGGTACTTAATTCCCAGATGGGATTAAATCGCATCAATTGTTTTCAGTTATTTCCTTTTGAAAGCTTCTTTAACAACAGTATTCACAGAGGTATTCATCTTCCTCCAGGTTGTCTGGAACCAAATCAGAAGCTACTTTGTTGTTTAAGAATCATTACTTTAATTTCCACCTCACTTAAAACACGTATTTGCTCTCCAGTGGATCAAACTTCAACAACAGAGCTTGAAGTAGAAGAGCAGCATGAAAGCAAAGCCATGCCAATTCTATGGAATCATCCTTTTTTGTTCAGGAAGATGCTTTGTGTTCAAATAAAGGCAGCTTTATTATATTCTCTCTTATAAGCCAGATGTAGCTGAAATGCAACTCCCTCTTTGGGGAGGTCAGCACTGCAGATCGCCGAGCAGTGCCAAATTAAGACAAAGCACTGGCCTTCACTAGGAAACCTAGAGGTGGGTGTCAACCAGTGTTGGAGTTTGAAGCACTAGGGCACACTTGAAGTCTAGAGCAGTCTTTTTCTGTCTCTCCCTTGACCCTATTGCCAGTCAGGGGCCTCATGCTGCAAGCTGACCTAACCCTTGGAAATGTGTTCTGAGTGATGAAAGCTCCAGGTCCTTTCCCATAGCCTGGCTTAATTAGCCTCATCCACTTCCCTCCAGATCTTCATTTGCATGGCAAGCCCTGTGCCTAGCAAGAGTTGTTGCTCTGAGCTGATTTGAGGTGAACTTCTTTAATTTTGTGTCTGGTATCCATGAGAGTTGAGCAGAGGTACCACTAGGAGCTATGCACAGCATCATGGATGATGCAGGCTGGAAGGAACTTTGGGAGTTCTTTAGTGCAACTTACTCCTCAAAGCATGGTCAGCATTGATTTCATATCAGACACAATTTTGCTTGTTCGTGATTTTTTCCCCTCACTGATTATTTTTCAAGAGGAATTTTTTGTTAAGGTCAGGACTGGTCATCTCCCCTGCGTAAGTGTGGGCAAGCATGTGGGACACCTACATTTGCCATTCAGCAGCTATTTCCATTGCACAGGTTAGGCTTTATATCTGTGACCCACTGAAGGGGCCGACTTCTAAAGCATCTGAGTTGTAAGAAATATCTCAAGTTGGCCACAAAGAACTGAGACAGCCATGACAATTACATGCTCTTGAAAGTTTTGCACATCTCTGCAGTAAAACTCCTGTCCTTTGAGTTACTAGAGGAAAAATGCTGCAAGCTGTGTCAGGTCTTTCATTTGTTTTACTTCCATACAGAGTCTTCAGAGGTGGATGGTAAATGGAGAGAAGATTGTGTTTTACCAGGTAAAGGTATATATAAGTGCGACCCATTTCAAGAACAGCTGATCTAATTCTGGATCCCCTAATGCTTTACAAATAATGCATCTGAAGTGGAGGATTCTTGTACATCTGGTGAGGAGAAGCAGCTTTGATTGTACATAGTCATGAGCAGTGCCCAGTAAAAAAAGCAGTTTCGAAGCATTAGGTGGTTTATAGCAAGGAATCTATTTCTTATCATAACTCTTAGACATCTATGTAATGAGGTCATGTCCAAATATATGACCCTAAAAACTCTGCAAATATCTGACAAAATCCTTTGCATAATTCTATATTCCGTTCAGTAGAAAGCATTCCTGGTTTGATTAACTTAAGAGGCAAGCACTGTTGTATCTGGGACTCTTGTGCTAGTCTGTTAGGGATTTTTCATTATAGGCAGCAGATACTTTTAAAAATAGATATTCTAAGCAAAAGAGAAGAGTTATCTCTCTCCCTCTTTCCTGTAACTTTTTCAGAGAGCACAATTACATCCCTAACCATGCAATTCCTTGTACTAAATCATCGCCAGGAGAGTTGTTTCCCAAGGATGTTGCTTCTAGAGCAAAAAAAGAATGCAAGAGATTCCACATAAGACAATTCCCCACTTTTTGATCAATCAGCTTTGAAAAAGAAAACCTCCCAACACTCAATTTACTCTTTTCTCACCACATCTGCTGAGGTTCAAAGATTAAAGTGATTAAAATGAAGATGCTTTATCTTTTTTTTTTCACTCAGATATGGCTCCATTTCAAATGCTCATGGTATCTTGTCGGGTTTTCAGTGGCATTGATCACCTACACAACTATATCAGAGGACAAACACAATGATTTTGTGAGTAGGTGAGTAAATCCTCTGTGAAGCTGAGTGCAGCTGTTGGTGCTGATTTTCTGCCTCTGAGTTGACCTTGCTGTGCAGAACAGATCTTCAGGATTTGCATTTAGCTGACGTCCTCTCACGATGGCCAGGTTCTTTCTACTTCTGAAAAGATGTCTTGTCAAAACAACACTCTTGCAGGAAAGCAGTGGTAGTTTTACAGCAGTGTTTTTAAACTGAGGTGCTTTGGTCAAAGCCACATAGATGTGAGTTCCCAGTGTAATCCCAGGTAGGCACACCATCTCTTCTAACTCCAGTGAGTTATTGCATCTGCATGCATGTATGCTACCAAGAGATTTTAGGAAGTGACACTTCAGGATGCATACATAAATACTAATTAAGCTTTTTTTCTACATCTGTGCTTCATATCTGTTTGTATGCTGGTACGTGGCCATGTTTTGCTGCCAGTCATTTTTCCTGGGCACCATAGAGCAGCTCAAGTATCCCTTGTTCTGCCATCTTTGGCCATTTGAGAACTCCTCATTTTCTGCTTGTCACACAACCACCTCGCCGCTTCCCTTCACTGGTTTTCTGTGAGGAACTCTGCAGGTCCTTTTGTTGGTACCTAACCTTATCTGCTTTGGAATATCCCTAGTGTCACTGCCCACGTGCTGATCCTCCCTGGCATGCTGCCTGAAGGACAGGCCACAAGCCCACTTCTCTCAGGTGTTCCCAAAGAAGTCCCTCCAGCAGGTTCCAAACCTTCTGTAAGAAA
This sequence comes from Monarcha castaneiventris obscurior, assembly GCA_026261815.1. Classification (NCBI taxonomy): domain Eukaryota; kingdom Metazoa; phylum Chordata; class Aves; order Passeriformes; family Monarchidae; genus Monarcha; species Monarcha castaneiventris. Next base: position 12,888,158 of record JAMPIT010000510.1, on the reverse strand, counting down.
ACTCCAGATCGTTCCTTGCCTAGTTAGAGCTGCACCACACGTCCTGCATGGGCATTGCTCTCAGTTGTTCTCCTTCATTTGAAGGTATGTGCAATGCTACTGAGGTCTTATTTTTCATCACTGATGCTTTGCAGAATAATTGAGAGAATAAGGGTGAAGAATAGCAGAAGGGTCTTGCTGTCAGACCAGGTTAGTCCTGGAGCCAGCGAGATGAGAGCAGTGCTGGGGAGATGAAGTGGATTTCTTGCTTACCAATCTGAAAAGCCAGAAGTTCAAGGAAAGTGGAGAAAACCAAAAGCTAGAAGGAATAGGGGCAGCCCTGGCCAACTTGCTGGGTACATCCTGGGCTCTTGTGCTCTACTCAAGTGAGCTGAACAAAGCTAAGAGTAAAGGTGTGGCTTGGTACCATTATACACATCAACCACACATGCAGCGTCTTTGTACAATAAATTCATGAGAGAAAAGGCACTGCTTGCTTTTCTCTTTTTGCAATAGCATATGGTTAGCCCTATTGAGAATAAGCATTTATATATATATATGTATATATATATATAAAGTCTTCAGGAGGAAACTTCCCACGCAATTTTGCAATCCTGGAATGGCTGGAGAAAGACATGGAGTGTTCCAGAGCTCACCTGCTTTGCTAGCAAGTGACTTTCTTTGTTAGCTGGTTTAATAAGACTGACAAACAACAAGATTTTATGCAACTTCCATTCTGATAAATGCATGGGGAAAAGTGTCAGTGGTTGATGTGTTGTGAAAAATGTATTCATCTTCTTCCCAAGCCTTGAGCTGCCAGTTTTTTTCACACAGAGCTTTCAAGAAGAGATTTGATTAAGTTATCCAAAAGGATCAAATCACTTTATTAGTTTCTTTTCCATGAACTTTACTGAGTCCCCCTGCTAAGGAATAAACACAAATAATCAAACTGCTTTGTGAAAGGCATGAATGACAAGGGTCAAATGAATGATGTTGGACTACAAAAATAAATGCAAAGTATGAAAAGATGCAATTTGTCACACACATTGTAACCAGCCTCCTTGGATAGGCCCTCTTCAGCTTTCATTCTGGAGAGTTTTATTCTAAGCAGTGACAGTCATTTTTCTACATTTAATGTATTTTTTTTCTTTTTTTGTCCCTCCCTTTTTTCCCCTGAGAACAGAAGAGCCAGAAAGCACATTTATTTTCTACTTAAAGTTTTTTCATGTTCCTGCTGGTGGGAATCTGCCAAAAGTGAACTGAAGATTTCTGTAAAAGTTCAGGTTCAGGACTTCATCAGGTTTAGGTACCCCTACCGATGAATAGCTCCTAAAGCAATCTGGCTTTTGAGCACCTTGGACACATAATGCCTTAGCTGCAATGATATTCCTCTAAATAGGAGCCTTCCTCTCCTCTTCTCATGGATAACTTCTGGATGTTTAACAGTGTCCAATGGTATATAGGGAAAAGGAGGCAGGAGCAGCCTTTTTGGGCAGGCCATTTGTGCAGAGACACTCTGCTCTCTGTTTGCTGAACAGAGATTATAGCAAAGTACTCTTGCAAAGGGATTGGGGCAGCCCAAAAGGTCAAATAATATTTTAATTTGAGGATCTCCAGAGAGATATTACCTCTGCCTGGTGTCAGTGATAAGACAGACGTGTGCAGGCAGAACCCTCTTCCTCTGAAGACCTTAGAGGACACCTGTCTCTGGTACACACCTTCCCTGTGCTCCAGGTAGGGAACTCTGGCATCTGTTTGGGGGGGCTAGTTCAAGCACCTACAACTCAGATGTGAAATGGTTCATCCCACTGCTTTTGTATTTCTCTATTTTATAGCCAAGGGCAGTAGGAATGAAGGAGCTGAGTCATATCCCAGCGATTTGAACTCTGCTTCTACCTGGCAGGCTGTCTTGTTATTTTGAAGCAGGTCAGATTCTCCTGGAAGCATTTATATGGCACCAGTCATTACGCAATTCTGCAGCTGAAGGCTCACAGAAAGCACTGTGGTATTTCAAATACTGTGGGGGATTTCAACTCATGTCAAATATAAAATATACAACTATTTAAACAAGCTGATGGTTTCTCAATTAAATATGTGACCAATCTTTGTAAACTGTGTGTTCTACAACTCTGTGCTTTGATTTAATTTCTGCGCCTAATTAAGGATTTCAGATGTCACTCCTAATAAAAGTTTTTTGTTATTCTTTGAAATTATGTAAGAAAATATTAAGCTCTTGATGAGGAATTAGGAAAGAAAATAAACCATTTTCCTGTTTTCCTAGTTTGAATAGATATTTAATTAAAGTGACATCCCTTGGGCAAAACCTAATTAATACATCATCTCTCCGTAACTAAAATTAATGTAAGACTTATGACTGCTGAGCTGCAGGAGGGACTGAAAATTTCTCTTCTGCCTTCTTACTCGTTTTTCATCTGACCATCTATCATTATTTTCTCATTGGAAGAGAGAAGCTTTTTTTGCTGATCATTCATTTTTAATGTGCACTGATGGATGATTCCCTGCTAGCTCCACCAACTTCTGTGTTTTGGTCATTTCCATGATGACTTTTAGCCTCAGCAAATGCTATGGGTAAGGCTTTGCAGAGGATGTAGCAAGGACCCAGTTCAGCCATTGCTTCCTCCAGACGAACAGTTTTTCTTGCTGAAGGCACATCTGTGGGTGTGCTGACCAATGTGTGGGACATGCTGCCTCCTGCCCTCTGCAAGACGGGGTACATTTGCTTTCTGCTGGTGTGCATCCCTGGATTAGGGAGTTTCCTGAGGAGTGCAGAGCACAAAGCTGCTGGGAACTGCAGGGTCTCCTGGGCAGTTCATGGACATTGCCAGGAGAGGTGTTGTGCCCTCTCCCTGGGATGGGCTTGTTATGAGCTGAGAGGGCAGAGAGAAGTGTTGATTCATCTGGCAAACACAGTGGCTGTCTCATTTTGAGGCAAATGAACATGGGCATCTTTGCCCCACCAAGCACCAGCCCTCGCGTCTTTGTTGCACTGGAAGCAGTAGCACCTGGGTAGGAGTTAAGGCGACAGAAGGTCACACCACTCTGTGAGGTGATGCAGTAACTATTAACACAAACACACAGGACACTGTGGTGTTGTGGATGGACCCTTTTTACTGTGGGAAAGACCTAGTCTAGAGTTCCTCTTCCTTGCAGACCTTCTTGAAAGCTGCAATTTTGAGAGCTTCACCACCAGTATGCCTGTCTCTATCTTCTCCATTCTCTTCCTATTCCTCCTAACTCCTGTCCATTGTAACCATTCATATGACCAGCCTTTCTGCCTTTCTTCTCTTATTTCTCTGTGGCATGGACCCATCTGTTCACAGTGGTGACAGCATTTTCCAGTCTCAGCTCCTTTGGTGTGACCTACCTGCTGCCAGGATGCCTGTGTGTTTCAAAACCCATTTACTTATTGAAATGAGACATGTTGTTTTCCACAGCACTGCTGCACTGTCTCTCAGATGCTTTGTTTCACCTTCAACTTCTGGAAGTGGTCTGTAAATTCCTCAGGCTGAAGATCTTTTCCACCTGATTTAATCTTATAGGTCACAGAGAAACAGGGGCTGATGTTATGGACACAAGTCCAAGGCCTGCCAGAGTGAGGGTATCCCCACAGAGTGGCCAGGTGTTGGTGATGAATAGTTGAGCTGGATTCATTGTGTCCTGGTACTCTGTAGGGATCCTGCATAAATGCGTGCTGGTAATGCCATGGCAGGAAGTCTTCGAGTGTGATAGTCTGAGTAAGATGAGAAAAGTGGTACATGAATGAGAGAATGTAGAAGCTGACTTGTCCTGCACTGTGAATGGCTCATGCTTGAGAGTGAATGTCAGTGAGTGGATAGGACAATGGCCCCTACTGCTGTCCATGAGGAGGGCTGTTGGTTTCAATATGATGGCAGGAATGTGGGAAAAAAATCCTCAGAGTCTTGTTCCCTGCCTTGGACCTCATGGGATGACAGAAAAATTGAATTTCTCTGGACTTCTTTTGATACTCTTCGTGTAGGTGCCTTATTCTTTCTGTGTATGGAAAGAACTGTTGTGGAGATCAGCTCTGGAAATTGGGCAAATTAGGGGCGATGGCTGTGCAGAAAATTTTCTCACCTCTCATCCTGCACCTCTGCCCATAACTCCTATTCCCTCTCTTAGGAAGCCTTTATGAAAGGGGAATGTGCATTCTCTAGTGCACATTTCCACAAAAGGCTCCAAAGACCACTGTTCACAAGGAAGAGGCGCACCAGGCTGAGACCCTCAGCTTTCACAGCAAAAGGAAAAAGGAGGGGAGGAGAGAGGCATGTCTGACAACACAGGAGATTGGAGAGACATCTGGGGACAGAAATAAAGGAGAGTCAGAAAGGAGGGGAAGAGGGTGAGGGAAAGAAGGAAGAAGAACTTAGAATCAAAAAAAAATCAGAAAGTCGGGATGTAAGAAATAAACATTGTAGCTTTTGTAGCTATTGTAGCTTTTCTTAACATCACATTTCTGCTTCATGCTGACAACAATTCTTGGTGGTGAATTTGTTGGATCATTTAGCTCCTAATCTGACAATAGTTCCTAATCTGTCACAGGAGCTTTTATGAAAGCTTGCTCTATTTCTGCTCCTCTAGGGACTGAAGTTCACTTCAGCAGAGGTCTGAATTGCCCTCTAAAGAGCCTCATGCCTTTCCATTATCCTCCTAATTAAGAAGACTTACGCTTACTGGAATTAATTTGCACCTTGCACTCCCACTAAAATAAGGAAAATAAGACTGAAGTTGGTAAATTTTGTGATTTAGGATTTAGGATGCTTTGGAATATGGAATCCAGCTCAACTGTAACATTTGATGCTGGAATGAAGCATCACTGATGAGTTGCTCTAAAAGCATCAGGTTGAATGTCTCCAGCAGTTTTATTCACTGGATACTGTACAGTATCATTACATTCTCCTCCAGAAAGTTGTGTAATTTGCAATTAAATTTAGCTTTGCTGCCCTGTAGAGCAACTGGCTCACTTTGTGCGATGTGGGACTTTGTAAAGTTTAATATTAATTTCACATTTCCTTCCTGGCTCCCACAACAGTCAAAGCAGGGCACTTTTGTGCTCTGGCTTCTGTGGCATGCCAACTTTTTTTGGGTTAAATTTTATATATGTTTAACATTTCTTAGTTCCTGGATCCCAGAAAGGGTGTGAAACATTCAGCATATGGAGAAACAGAATTATTAACACAGCAAAAGTGAGAGAGAGGCTTGTTAGTCTTTGAAGCTTGTGGGATTAGGCAATGGATGAAGGGAATACTGATCAGCTCCGGGGTTGGGTTTCTGCAGTCCAGAAGGCTGCAGACATAAGGATGGGGTTGCAGGCCTGGCAATTGTCTTTGCTGCTTCTCTCATCCTTCTAGGATCACAGATGTGCTATCCTAACTAAGAGGTACTTCACACCCATGGTAACACACGGATCTGGCTTCAGGAAGTGCTAATGCAGAGCCTGACTATTTCTTCCTACAGGTGTGATCAGGCAACAAACTAGAAAAGGTCTGAGAGAGCCAGCGGCAGCAAGATGGAGAAGAGATGGTGAGAAAACGTGTGAAATATGAGTGGGAGCATGTGGAGAGCTAGAGCAGGGAGAGGAAGAATTTTGTGTCTTCAGCATCCCATAGTGGAGGGATTTTCCTAGCCCTGTATGCAGACAGAAAAGGTAGGAATTTGGCTTTCCACAAGCAGAGCTGTATGGCACTGTACTGCGGGACTGAGCTCCTTGTGGGTATGGCTTTGTGAGTCTGCTTTCAACGCAGCCGTCAGGTTTATTTATCAGCCTTTGGCAGGAGAAGCAGGACACTGAATCAGCCCTTTTTGCCAAAGATAATATTCAAGTTGCTTTTATCATCATTCATAACTGTATTTCCAATACAGCAACAAACCCCCTCTCCCCCTGTCCCACCCCACAGCATGAACTCTTATCTCTCAGTTTGCAGCAGCTCGAGCTGTGCTCCTGTATACAGAGGGCAATAAATAGCATGGCCAGGAAGAGGGGGCATTCAGCAGGGGGCATTCAGCTACTTAATGACAATTAAAGACCAGAGCTGGCTGGCCAGCTCCACGTAAGGGTCAGGCAGTTGCATTATACCAGCTCTCTGTCTCCTCCATAATCCATGGCGGGAATGAGCAGTTTCAGAGAGAAGACATCCCACCTGTCTCGGGATATGAGATGAGAACCTGCTGTCCAGATAAATGTAGATGATTGGTGTAGACGGAACCCCTACTTTCTAGATGGAAAAAGATGTGGGGACAGGTTTAGTGGTGGACTTGGCAGTGTAGGTTAACTTGAAGTTCTTAAAGGTCTTTTCCATTCTAAATGATCCTATGATCCTATGATTCTGTGAATCCTGCTGGCTGCAGTGTGGTGGAAATCTTTGCAATGTCTTAGTCATTCAAGGTGCTGCCTGATCACAAGGGACAGGAACACGTGGTCCATTAGATTCAAATGCGTAAATGTGAATTCCCCAGTAAAATGAAATAAAAGTGAGCTTGTCTATGTTTTGATGATCTTGTTCCCTGTTCCCCAGCCTTGTCTGTGTTGCAGAGACAGGCATGGTGCTGGGACTGAATTCTGTGAAATCAACTGGCTCCCAGTCCCAGATACCTAGGTCATCACCAAGCTGTGGCCTTTGGCACTATCAGAGAAACGAGCTAACAGCACCCAACATGTTGTTACACATCCACGCAAAGAGGAAGCTTTCAAAATCCTTTTGGAATATGAGTCATCCAGTGCCTTTTCTGTCATCAGTCACAGTTTAATGGAGTACCACAGACTTTGCTATGAAGAGGAATGAGCACCAGTGCTTCTTTGTGCTTATAGATGTGCATAGACGGCCCCTTCCTTCCTCTCCCAGCTGACTTCCATCTTCTCTGGAAAATCAGTGATATGAAAGTAAAAATGGTCATTTGCAAGGGCATGAGACAAACACAACTGAAGGCAGTTCAAGCAGTTTTTAAGGCATTTGGTTTATATTCCACCTCCATACATTCATAATCAGTGCAAGCTCATCCTGCACCCAGATGGGAAAGGTAGTGCCTGGCACCAGTGCCCTGAAACACTAGGAAAAAAATACAACTATCCCAAACAGACAGTGCCAGAGGTGGGGGGCTGTAACAGCAGTGGCCTTCTGTTTATGACATTATATTATTTCACAGACAACCTAATCTTATTTGTTTATGGCAAAAATACCACTGGTCAGGCAGGCTTCAGCTTTCTCCTAACCCTGGGTCTAAGCTACCTGTGGAAATGACTATGGAAGGTAACTGGTTATTTGGAAGCATTTGTGCTACACCATTCTAGACTAATATTCTGGAGGAACAAATCACAATGTGATTTGATCTGCAAACAGATACTTAGCAGAATTATTATGTTCTGTACCCACACAGAGCAATCCCTCCACTTGTTGTTATGAGAGACATCGTGTTCAAGGCTGAGCCACAACAGAGTGGGCTGTGTTTCCATGGGCTGAAATGTCAGGATAAGTATCTTATTCTGCTTTTGCACTGTCAAGAAGGAGAAAAGTGATACAAAGCCTTCTTACTTTCAAACATAAGCTTGGCAATTACTGCTGCACAAATAGTTACTCCTAGGATTGCCCACCTCTGGGGATGGTGGTTTCATACCTTTCCAGAGAAACTTGCACTGACAAAACACCCAGCTAAAAGTTACACATGTGAGCACCTGGCATTTTTCTCTTCACCTGCATGGTGTGAGCCTGAGAATATTTCCCAGATGGGGAGCTGTGCATGGATGGAAACAGCAATGTAACTCTACACAGTCACCAAGCATGGGGCATGTTCTCCATGGTTATTTGCAGCCTGATGTTGGTTTTCATCACTGATATTTTAGTTTTTTTCAAATGAAAAACACCTTTTGATGATGACCCTTTGTTCCTCAAATTGTGTCTGTATTCCTGCAGAACTCCCAATAGGGAAATACTTTCCTGGCTAAGTGTAGTGAATGCCAGTAATTACTTTTTTTCAACTTACCACAGTTCTTGGGATTAAGATTAATAAAACACTGACTCTCAGCAAAGAAGCTTAAATAAAGGATGGGTACTTCAAGTTCAGTCTGCTGTATTGATTAGATAGCTCCATTTATTTCTCCCTGCTCACTGAAATAGTTTGAAGCTGTTTCTTAGCATAGGCAATTAATGACAGCTGTACTTGAGACCAAGTGGCTTTGACTAAATGCTACTGAGAATAAATTTAAAGTATTGTTATCTAGACATCACAGAAGTGATTAAAACCTGGAATGTAAGCTCTGAGTAATACAGACAGATAGCTGCTGGACACAGAGCAAAGTAGGAGGGCTGACTCTCTAATGAAGCACATTAGACTATTATTCAGCCTCACCCCATGCCACCATAGGCTGGAGTGAGGCAGCTGGAGGCAGGAGGCACATGCAAGTGAGAGGACTGCTAAAATCATCAGAAGTGAGAAACAAGTACTGCTGCCCAGGTAGACATGGCAGAGCCTCTGACTGGATGAAAGAAACACATTCTGCAAAGCTATTAAGAGCTTGTAAGGGGCAAATGAGAAGGACAGGACAGCAGAGACGATGACTCAGCAATACACAGTGCTAGAAATAGCACAAGGATCTGACCTCCCCTCTAGTGACACTTTTTTATTGGCACAAATAGATTCTACATGGTTGTTTGTCCTACTGTATAATCAGCAGTAACTGCAAATGCATTTTTACCACCGTAGTCATTTCTGTCTCAGGGTTTGGGAAGCAGCTGGAGTTGTTGCTCTGCTTCTCTGGCTTTTTTTGACCTTCACACTTTTATTTAAAGCAGTTGTCTACTTTGCAAATTTCAGTGGCATTCACATTCAGAAGACATCAAGTGCACACCTTGCAAGATTTATATTACATGTTTTCCATTATCTCATGCCATCAACTCACAAATGAAATAGCTTAGGTGAAAGTATGCAGGTACAAGGCATGACATTACTCAGAGTAACTGTTAAATGTCCCTTGCTCTGTGGTGTAGTTTAAACCAACTGTTAAAAACCTGGCATAAATATATTTGCTGACCTTTCTGTGAAAGACCATTCTGTGGACTGGGACCTAAATAGCATTTTATTTCAAGTTTACTCCCCCAATAAATAGCATAAATTGCTTTGCCCTGCCAAGGGTTTATCTTTGAGCACTTCATTCCATAAACAATCCTAATCCCATCCCATCTGTTTTGCCTTCTCCCAAGATTTTCGGATGTACTAAAACTGTAGGTTATTCCCTGGGGATTTGAAAGGGGAAAGCAGAAACACCACGGCATTGTATATGCCATACTGAAACCATATAGAATAGCCCACAAGCTTCCTCCATGATGAGTAGAAAAGTGAAGGAATTTAATATGACTGGATACCCAGTATTTTGTGTTTTTACTCGAAGTTTATAATTTTTTTTTATGATGTGAACGGTAGAATTTGTCTGTAAGCATGTAAATATGTGGGGTGGGAAAGGTTTTTAGGCTGCAAAGGGTTTTGTTTTGGTTTGGTTTTTTTTCCCAAGGGTTTACATCTTTACAGGAGAGGATAATTTGCTTTTGAGTGAACAGAACATAATATAGGTTGTACTTTAAAACCTCTCATAGCCCTATGGGCCTCTCCAAGGGTACGACGAGAGCTCCCTGGCTTTGGACAGCCTTTGCCTTTTAGCACTGCAGAAGTGCAGAGCCTGTGAGTGCTGCTGGTGACGATGCTCTGAGGAATGAGGGAAAGGTTTTGTTGTCCTGTGTCATGATTTCACCCTGGCTAAGCTAAGCACCATGCTGCCGCTCGCTCACACCTCCCCCGGTGGATTGGGGGAGAGAATCTCGAGAGTAAAAGCCTGGAAACCTGTGGGTTGAAATAAAGACAGTTTACAGGTAAAGCAAAATCCACAAGCACAAGCAAAGCGGGGAATTTATTCACCACTTCCCATGGGCAGGCAGGTGTTCAGCCATCTCTAGGAAAACACAGCTCCATCATGTGTAACAGTGACTTGGGAAAATAAAATGCCATCAATCCAAACATCCTCCCCCTTTCTCCTTCTTCCCCCAGCTTTATATCGTGACTATGATGATATCCCTTTGGTCAGTTGGGGTCAGCTGTCCAGGCTGTGTCCCCTCCTTGTGCACCCCCAGCCCTTTCTCCTATGGGGTGGGGTGAGATGCAGGAAAGGCCCTGACCCTGTGTCAGCACTGTTCAGCTATAACAAACACACCCCTGTGTTATCAACACTCTGATGGTCACAAATTCAAAACACAGCCCCATATCAGTTATGAGTAAGAAAATTAACTCTACCGCAGCCAAAAGCAGCACACACTGGAGTCGTTAATTATGATCAGTCCGTATCAATGCACTGATCAGTTTCTGCATCACAAAATAATTGTGAACCTCCTAATCAGAAGAAATTCTGAACTGTCAGGGTAGGAGCAGGTGTGAAGGCTGCATCTCATGCAGAAGTTGTTTGGTGATACAAATGGTGATGGTTGCTGTCAATCTGCTCTCCCCTCTTCTTTGTACCTACAGTGGGAAAGCAATTTACTGGTTTGCTTCCCATCTGATATATTTGCAGAGTTGCATGATGAAAAAATCAGCAGAATTGTATTTGAAGCTTTTTGCTTTTGCAATCCTGGGATCCTCTGCCAACATTTACAGCCGAGGGTGTAAGTGAGGCAGGGAGGGGAGAGGGTCTGATGAACTTTCTCACATTGGGGGTTTCCCACACAACAGCGCTTTTCATTTAAGGTTTCAAGTGTGGGGTTAAAAGAACTCTGACACGTTAGCAAAGAAACAGTATGCACAAAAGACTTCAAAAACTGACAGTCCTCTCTTTCAAGGGCCCATGGAAGAGGGAAATTTTCCAAGTTTAGAAAGAGCTCACTGCAGGAACCATCAGGTGTGTGCTCTTTCTAACATGTACAGACCATCAGCCCTCTGCCTCCCAGCTACTGCTGGTGCTTTTTGCAGCTGAATGACAGCTGATGTCTGTGAGCCAGGGGACACACGAGCTGTGTCACATTTCTCACAGTGCTGCCTGCATACATTACAAAACGCCTCTCTCTTTGCCTTGGGACAGCTGTGCCAAAGCGTTCTGGGCACTGCACTGTCTAAAGATTTACAGTAGGGATAAATGTGGAGAGACAGGCAAGACAAAGATGAGGGAACAGTATTAGTTTAACATGAGAGCTTGGGCCTGTGAATGGAGTGCAAAGCACCAGCTGGCAGGATGGTGCTTTCTACCATAACCCATGCAGCCCAGCCAAGAGTTATTAAAAAGGACTGAGACCAGACATGAGGGACAAATATCATCTTGTTTCCTATCTCATTAAATACTGCAACATCTGTATTGTTACTTTATTGTGAACAATTTGAGAGGAAAGTACCTTTCTTCTTCAGAAAGTTTACATCTGAGCTTGGTCTGTAATTTTTCATGAAGACCAAAGAACATAAAACGAAAGCACCATGGATGAAATGTAATTGTGCTACAGCAAAAAGAATTTAAACCAGAGGCTAACTGGGTTGGAAAAGATTTCATAACAGTCCCACTTTGGACATTTCATGTTATCCTTCTTGACACAGGTTTAGCACAAATACTTGTGAGTTGCTGCAGCTGTTCAATGTTGTCTTTTCCCAGCTCTTCTTAATGCAGACCTGCTTGGAATGAGCACCTCTTTTCATCTAACTGACCCAACAAAAAGGCATATCTGAAATACAGATTCAGTTATGTCTCTGGCTTCAGCAAGACCAGCACTAACCCCAAGCTCTGACATGGCCAGTCCATAGGCAGGATGTACATACAACGTCTCACTGTTCATCCATCCTTGTTGCATAACTGAGCACGTACTTGCTCTAGTTTGACTTTAAGTGCTGTTGAACTGTTTTCTGTGCCCCAAAATACAAGCTTTGCTACAATGATCAAACCAGAAGTGAACCTTCACCTAATTATCCTGTTACGATCTGCTTTCACTTATATTCTTGTGGATGAAAAGCTGGGCATGAGCCAGCAATGTGCCCTTGCAGCCCACACAGCCATGCATCCTGGGCTGCATCAAAGGCAGTGTGGCTAGCAGGTCGAGGGAGGTGATTCTGCCCCTCTGTTCTGCTTGGGTGAGACATCACCTGGAGTACTGCATCCATAAACTCTGCCTGATGCTCAGTATAGAGACTGGAGTAAAGCTGGCCCAAGGCCCCTGCTCAGGAGCTGGTTGGGTGTCAGTCAGCAGCTGGTGAGCAATTGCATTGTGCATCACTTGTTTTGTACACTCTATTTATTTTATAATTATTTTTAGTATTTGCCCTTCCTTCTCTGTACTATTAAACTGGCTTTTTCTCAACCCCTGAATTTTACTTTTTTTCCTTCCCAATTCTTGCCACATCCCACTGAAGTGGAGAGTGAGTGAGTGAGCAGCTGTGTGGTGTTTAGCTGCCTGGTGGATTAAACCATGACCCTTCCTTATGCTTCTAATGGCAGAGTTCTAACAAATAGAACTGCAGAGTAATTCTTGTTGGAAGGGACTTTGGGAGGGTTCAAGTCCATTCTCCTGCTCAAAAGGAGGGCTAGCTTCAAAGCTAGATTAGAAAAAAAATTCCAGTTACATTAAAAATAACACATTGCAGGTTTCAGTTACCTAGCAGTGAATGTAATTCTTAGTGGATGTTGTGTTCATAAATTTTCAAAGGGAAAAAGGAGAAGAAAGCACTTGAGAAAGCAATACTTGTAATGGCCTCTTTCTTCATTTGAATTTATTGTCCTGTGCCTGGAAAATCACCTGGCCTTGTCTTACCTAGAGGACTGGAGGCAGCCTGGATTTGAATAGTGGGAAGATCATGATAAATGAGATAAACAGCCTGAAAGAGAGTATAGGTGACTTTTTTTTTTTTTGTGGGCAGAAAGAAAACAGTGGAAAAGAACCCGGAGGGAGGGCAGGTATTAAAAAGCCCATCTCAAGGTAATGACATAATTTCAGTCATATGTGAGTAGAGCTGCCTCCTCCCCTCTCCTATAAAAGTGTTCAGCAGAAGTCTTCAGCAGTCTTGCAGAGGGAGGAAAGCAACACTATTAATATAACCATTTTTATTCTTTGTGCACAGATAGGATGTGTCTTATAAAGTCCTTAATAGTTTTCTTCTATGACAAGCTCCTTCTTCAAGGTTTGTTTTAAGGTAAGCACCCTCTTTAAGGGGAAATGTGATTCACCCAGCCCTGTTAGGCCATGAAGTGCTATAATGATACATAGATTTATAAATGTGATATAATTTGATATAGAAAGCAGTCAAGTACGATTACAAGCACTCTAGGGTAGCCAATTGGGCTAACTTTGACAAACTCATCTGTATGTGGAGGAAGCTGGGGTTTCTTTTACTGGAATATAGAACAAAATGTGGAGAGCCATGACTTCTAGGTGCTTTGTCTGAGCTCAGATCCCAGCTGATGTGAGAGGAGCAATTCTAATTAGTCGCTGCAAAAATTACAGCTTGCAACAAAGCACTGAAAAAAATGTAATCTGAACAAACAGAAACCAAAATTTCAGGCTTTTAATTTTGAACTTTATTTATTTTTCTTTTTCTTTTTAATTCTCTGAATGTTTAAAGCATTCACTACTTCTTAACATGCAGCAAAACATTAATCATCCTTTTCACAGGATAATACTTCTAGCTACAATAAAGTGCGGTGTCTCTTCATCCCATTGAAAAGGATATATTTCTTGTTCTGTTTCTGTGTTCTATATATATAATTAACTTCTAAAAGTATATCCTCTTTTTAAAAGATATTTTAAAATCACACTTAGAAAAACATCCATCAGCATTTTCTATGCCTTTTAGTGTATGAGTTCTGTTTCTTAAATGCACATCCAGCGGGCACTTCCATGCTCCTTGTCTGAGTAAACAAGTCACCAGCCTTTGGAGGTCAGTTTGTGCTTCACAGTTTGTCAGTTCCCTGCCAGAGCTCAGATAATCTCACAGTATGACGGCAGCAGTGGAAAACGGAGCTGTGGCAAGATTTTAGGTGCGGGTTGCACTTCAGGTATCTTCCTGAGCAGTACTGAATTCAGCTCCTAGTTAGGTGCATGGCTGAATCAAAACTTTGACATAGGAGCTCAACTGCTTTCCTGAATTGAAGTCTCCACCAGCCACAATGGGAAGCTGAGAGATCCTTTGATATATATACATATTTTTGGAAATCTCTGTGAATTCATAGCTAGTATATGTCATTGTATTTACATTATTATAGGCTGTGTTTCCAAAATGGAGTTTGGAGATGCCCACATCTCCCAGTAGGAGCAAACCTGAACCTCAAAACTCCAGCTCTGGCTGATTAATCAGTATACATCCAAATGCCAACTCATTCCTACCATCTTCAGTTTACCTAATTATTTTCTAGGAAAGAAAAGGATTATTTCTTTTATTGCGATACTTAGGATAGTTAAATGATACAGTAAGCAATTACTATGGGTTTATTATGCCTTCTAAAGAATAAATGCAGTACTTTTATACGCTTCAGGAGTAGAATTAAAGCAGGAAATTTTCTAAGCCCTTGCTTGCCTTGGTTTTAATTATTGTTGAAACCTGATTACAGGAACACAAAAGGGCGTAGAAATGATGCCTTTTCTGGGTCTTAAAATCAAGAGTCAAACATGGTTAGAAGGGAAAAAGGGATTTTACCTTGGTATTTATTTAAGGATCCTTAGGTGCACCACATCCAGGTCAAATGCACCTCAATTTATACTGCAATTCTCCCCCAAAATATCTGGTGTAACATTATAGGTGTTACTAATTAGCATATCTATCAAAGATTCCCCAATGAGAGGCTCGAATGAGCCCCCCTCCCAAAGGAACCTTCCCCTGGATGGTTCTACCTTAGTGTACAAAATGTATTCTGGAGAGGACCCTGGGGCCTGGGGAGAGTGATCTCTAACTACAAAAACCTCTAAAATGTTTAGTGTCCTAGCTTGACAAACAAGTCCAAGAATGTAGGCAAAAAGCACTAAGAATACAGAAGTTGTAAAAAGGCATAACAGCAGTATAAAATAAAAGGCAAAAAATCATCATGGCATCAGAAGAACAAAGGATGTTAAGGGAAGAAGTGGAGTGGCATGTGAGTTGTAAATACACTTGCCTTTCCTGTTGCTGACAGGCACAGGAGCTAAATTTTAGCAAGAACCTGGTCATTTTCTGAACAATTTGTATCAATTCACAGCTGCTGCTCCACTTTGGGTAATGGAGTCATTTTACGTGCAGCAACTACATGGGTGAATAGTTTTAATGTCTTCTTGGAATGCCTATCTCTCACTGCACTGAACCGAGGGATATAATTACACACTTGATAACTAGCTACTAGCAAGTGAAAATTGCAGTAAACATTTGAATATTTTAAGTGATGTTGTCAAGAATTTGGCCAATTCCAGATCCAATTGCTACACTTAGTACCTAGGAGACACTGTAACTTTATCTGAGGTAAACAAGAAAGCTGACAGGGTGCTGATTGTTATTTTTGATCTGCCCTTTGGTTGCAATTCCAGAGAGAAAATTTCCAGGTGAAAACATTTCCAAAGTAGGTCATGTCTCCAGCTATAGCTACACCAACAGCATTCACTGCACTATAACATGCCAAGAACCACTCAACATTACTATTATATATTATGACTCCAGTTTAAACTCACAGGATGCGTCTGCTGAAGAATATTTCCCAATCAATTTTTTTCTTATGAATTTTAAAACACCACTAAAGCCAAGAGTTTATCTTTCTTGGGCTTTGTCATTGTGAATGTTGTTCACACTCTGTAGTGGGTCTGTGTGTGGCAACTACTAATCAAATCCTATTGTCTACCAAAACGATGTCAACTGCATCTGAAATTTGCACACCTCAAGGGCTTTATGTTTCTTTGTCTCAAGTATCTAATTACTTTAATAAGGAAAGTGTGCAGAGAGTGCTAATGCAGTAAAGCAATTTTGTATCTCTGTAATTTTCCCAGCCTGCTTTTTGACAATGCATGTTGTTTCAAGTGCCTTGCAAGATAAACAACATTCCATAGTAAAATTCTGCCAGGTCCTAGAGAGAGCTTTTGAGCTGGGAATGCAAGATCTGTGAAGTGCCATAGTTTCAATAATGGTCCCCCCTGTTTATATTGGCTTTTTATTGATTAATTATAATTACCCTACTGTAGGCAGTGTCTGCATGCTTTACGGATTTCTTTTGACCCAGCTAAGCCATTCTTGCTTTCCCAATTTAATTGTAAATATGAGTTTTAATCACTTCCCATCATTTCTTGGTTGAAAGGGCTGATATCAATGGTGGGGGAAAGACAGATGTATATTAATTATACCATGACTATTTCTATCTGCTATTTCTCTTTGTTAAAAACAAGCAGGACTTTGTATGTCCACACCTTGGTGCAGGCAGTGTTGCTAAGCTACTGCTGTGCTGGCTGGCACATGTGGGCAGCATCCTTCAGCTATGAGGATCAACAGTACCTGAGTTGCCAGCACATATGACCATTGCCTTCATGTACCTAGCCAAGGTGACTTAACACCTGGGAATGTCACCTCAGAATGACAGAAAATGGATAGAAACATAAGATGGAAAAAGCCCAGAATTAGCTACTGCAGCTTTCAAAGCAATAGGCTCTGTGCATTGCCCTATCTTATGTCCCTCTTTTATTAGAGCACAATAAAATACATAATTACAGTACTTCAGGGCTGGAAACTTTGCTTTGGTGACTGTAGCCCCATATGGGCACTGGAATGGGTTGCCCAGAGAAGCTGTGGATGCCCCATGCCTGGAAGTGTTTAAGGACAGGTTGGATGAAGCTCTGAGCAACGTGGTCTAATGTCCCTGTCCATAGCAGGGGGGGACTGGAACTAGATTATCCTTAAGGTCCCTTCCAACCCAAATCATTCCATTATTCTGTGATTTTATGGATTTTGGAGCAGTATTGCTACCTGTTGAAGGACGAGCTAAGCTTAGAGTAGCGTAATGTGATCCTTATGAAACCAGGGAAAGGACTGCTACTTGGGATTATCACACAATCATAAAATTGTTTAGGTTGGAAATCACGTCCAAGATCATCATGTCTAATCATTAACCCAACATTGCCAAGTCCACCACTAACCCAGGTCTGTAAATGCCATATCTACATGTCTTTTAAATACCTCCAGGAATGGTGACTCAACCACTTCCCTGGTCAGCCTGTTCCAATGCCTGACCACCCTACCCTGAAGAAATTTTCGTAATATCCAATCTAAACCTGCTCTGACCATTTCCTTTTGTTCTGTTGCTTGTTACTTGGGAGACTGACGCCCACCTGGCTCCACCCTCCTCTCAGGCAGTTGTAGAGAGTGATAAGGTCTCCCCTGAGCCTCCTTTCCTCCAGGCTAAACCACCCACAGCTCCCTCAGCTGCTCCTCATGAAACTTGTGCTCCAGACCCTCCCCAGCTCTGTTGCCTTTCTCTGAACTCACTCCAGCACCTCGATGTGCTTCTTGTAGTGAGGAGCCCAAAACTGAACACAGCACTCAAGGTGTGGCCTCACCAGTGCCGAGTACAGGGGTACAATCACTGCCTGGCCCTGATGGCCACACTATTGCTGATCCAGGCCAGGATGTCATTGGCCTGCTTGGATTAGGTGCCCCTTCCTTTTTTCATACTAAGGGGAGTGAGGGCAGCGAGGGCAGCTTGCTCTAAGCATGCAACTTCAGCTGGTGGTTTGCACCTGGTCCCTTAGTGCTGTTCAGGTTATATTTGGTTAATATTATTTAACCTACACCTGAAAATATCTCGAAATGGGAGATTTAAACAGAGAAAACCACATAACTTTGGCTCTTAGTGGATGTTTTGAATATTTGATCAGCTGCCTAGCTTTCTTTGTAACTCTTTAGACATGATCTTTCAGCTTCAGCAGTCATTTTGGGAAGGGATCTGAGGATAAAGCCCCAGGATCTGCCATGGTAACAACATCATTTTTTCTCTTTTTCAAAGGATGGATTTGTCAGTGAGAGAGAAGACACTGTTGTGATCAAGCTGGTAAGCTTTGGCTTAAGACCTTGGAGTCTGTTTCTGTTCTGCTGGAGGCTTTATTTATAACATCAAGAACATCAGATTTTTGGGCCCTGGTCCTCTATTCATACATGAGGTGCCCTTTAACTACTGGCTCTCATCTATCCAAACATTCCCTAGTGCTTGTACCTCAGTGTGTTTCACAGAGGTCTTTCCTCTTGGCAGGAACTTTTAAACATATCCCTACAGAGCAACAATAAAACAGAAGCAAACCATGAACAGCCTGAAAAGGGAGGTTACAAAGCTCAAGTACGTATTCTACGAGGGGCAGCGGACAAAAATGTACAATATATTGTAAGAGCCTCTCTATATCTGTTTTCTGCTGACTTCTGTCTCAGTCTGACATCCCTGTGGGTAAATTCTTACTCCTAAAAACCACCTGGTTGATAAAAAAATAGATTAGTTAGCAAGCTTGCCTGCATTTGTCTTTTGGAAGGGAGTTTCTGAATAGCTCTGCATCTGAGTACACAGTCCAGAGTAAGCATAAATCTGGCTACATTAGGAAGAAGATAAAATAGGTAAAATTCTGTACCTCAGAATTGTCCTTTCTCTCTGAGACTGCATGAACAAAACTTGTGACTGTGTATGCTTCAGGTAACTATCTGCAGCCTTAAACTAGCCAGCTCACATCCTTGTGATGGCAGCACAGGGGACTCGTGGGGACTCAGAGAAACCATGTGGGGATACTGGCTGTCACAAGCACCCTGCTCCCAGAGACTAAGCTGCTGTTTGAACCTGGGCTGGCTGGTTTTAAAGTAAGGTGGCTGCTTTTGTAAGACTCTTCCATCCTTCATTTTTCATCAGTAAAATGTCTCAGTGATGGCTGCAAGGAGCTTTCCTGGTTTTGCTGGTGACCAGTGCTCTGTGTGTGGCTCCTGCTCTGTGCCCATAGGACACATCACAATCGGCCAAACATCCCAAGGGTATCAGTACGTACCATTTGCACAGTGTTCCCTGTGTTTAAAAAAATGTGAGATGAAGACCCATTCTCACTGGACCTTTTGCACCAGCCCCCCAGGGCTCCCTTTGAAAGGCACTACTCTCAGAGCAAGACTTTATCCACTAAGGAGCGTTCCAGGTAGCTCCTAGGGCAGCTGGTAAGTAGCTAAATAAAAAATTGGAGTGTAAACACTGGATTGAGCAGGTCTACTTGGTTTTCATGGGTTTTAACTCTGTGGGTTTCCACCATTCTCTGGCTGCTGAATGAAGTAATAATGATCAGTGCAGGACCAAGGTATTCTCTTCACAACAGCCTACCAGTAAACTCAGTTGATTATTTATAGTACAACTGGAAAAAAAAAAGTTTTCCTTAACATGCTTTCTTTTTCTCCTGGCAGTTAGCATAAACAGAAGAACAAGAGCACTCAGATTTGTCTGTAAATTTAAAAAACAAAAACAAACAAACAAACCCAAACCCTTAAAAAATTTGAATATAAGCTGAAGTAAATAAAGCAGATATAGATTTCAAAACACAACAAAAAAATCAAAACATTTCTGCTAACAGGAGATATTTTGAAGGCCCACTTTGCATCAATTCAGAATTATGCACTGAAGTAAAAATTGCATCACGTGAAAGAGCTCATTTTACAGTTTCGGCAGAATTGGCTGACTGAACTCAGCCTCATCTGGCGCCTTTCTAAATGTGTCCATTGTGAAGGGAATGCTTTTTGGGTGGAGCATTAGTATCTCCAAACTATTCCTCTTTTCAAAATTTCTTTAAGAAAGATGGTTGTACGACTACTGAAAATTATATTTTCCATCTTTCTTTTTCCGAAAACCTGCAGCCCAAATACTTTTTCAAGTATATACTGCAGTGTCTTTAGAAGTCATGCATCAGCTTGAATCATAAAATTATAGAATCATAGAATGATTTAGGTTGGAAGGGTCCTTAAAGGTCGTTTAGTTTCAGCTCCCCTGCCATGGGCAGGGACATCCTTCACTAGAACAGGTTGCTCAAGCCCCATCCAACCTGGTCCAAGATGCATGCAGAGAGCTAATTTTGGCTTTAAGTCAGATTTCATTCCAAAGAGTTGTGAAAGTTTTCATGTGAGCAAGTAGAGTGGGATAGCATGCTGCAGCAATCCCAGGACAGAGCACTAAGCGACTAAATCTTGCATGTACCTGGTCTGTCCTAGACCACTGCTTGCCTAGGTTTTTACATCTCTCTAGAGACCTCTTCTGCTTGGATGATTAGCTGATCAACCAAATTATCCCTCTCAGTTTGGAGGAATAAGATACATTTCCCTTTGAAAGATGAATTCTGGGCAAACGGATGCTTTAGATCCAGCAGAGAAGATAATCTTATGTGAAGTGATTAGCTCTTCAAGTGAATTACATAGTTAGTTGCATCAGGAAACTGTCTTTACTGTTCACGTCTCTTAACTGCTCCTGCTTACATGGCACACTTGTAAAGCTACAGATTTAGATTAGTGAATTTGGCTTAGTTTATGGCTGTGCTCCTGTTAACTATGTTAATGGTAATGCAACCTTACATTTCTCAGTTTTCTTATACAACAACCATTTTCTTGCATCTGTTATTCTCGCTTCATATTTTTCTCCTGTGTTTGCATCTCATTTTTGGGGTTTATGCCAGCATGATGACATGCCATTGAAATCAGAGCCAGGACTAATTAGCTCTAGTAATTACCACCTTCCACTGTCCTGAGGGTGTAAAGCATCCCTCCTTTTCCTACTGTCAGCCAAGCTTTTCATTAGTGCAGCCATCCACAGTGTTAACAAATTCTCTTGGAGCAATGGGCTGCTTCTATGCCCACCTAGAATGTAGGAATGGTCTTCTCTCAGCCAGTGGATCTCCTCCCTCTCCTCTCCCTGAATCACAGATATAACAGCCAATGCAAGCTGCCAATGTACATTTAAAAATCTCCCTTGATAGGATTACTTATGACTTCTTTTCAACATGCAATTAGAAAAATATTTTCTCTCAAATACCAGTCAGATTTCTGCCCTTTGTTTCTCTTTCTCCACAGATTTCACTACCCTTTTCCCCATTGTAACCTTTTAACCTTTCCCCATTTTAACCTTTGCCTCCTTCTTTCTCCCTGCTTTTTGGGTATCCTTCCTTGCACTAAACCATAACTGTGCTTGCCTCGTGTCTGCATCTCACCTCTTGTAAGGATCAAAAATAAAATGGACAAGAAGGATACATGACTGTTGAGAAACTCCACATCCAATGTCCCAGAGACTACCTGTTAGTGCCATCAATGCCATTTGGAGTAAAATATGTGCCGGGGAGGCAGATCTGGGGACCTTGTTTCTTGTCATGCTGTAGACTTACTGAAAATCATTTCAGGATTGTGATGTCCCGTTATTTATCTATGCTTTGCTCATGCTACTAAACATTTATTTTATTTTGATATAAGATTATTTAACACCCTTTAGTTAAAAGGGGTTTTTACCACTCAGCTATGACAAAGGAATAGTATTTGTCTTATTTGCTTGTTGAAACATGGCATAGCCCGGATTGTCTTTAGCATTAGCAACAGATGGCTAATTCTTCCTTCTCTTTAAAACCATGAAGGATAGGAAGGCAGTTACTTTTGGGCACTGACAATATTCCTTTCTCTTTGGGCTACTGGGGTTAAATGTCAGAGTTTGGTTTTGATTTCTGACTGTTGTGTATTATTGCTCTTCTCCCACCACTGCTAGCTTTTCTCCTGACAGACATTACAGCTATATGACAACAAAGAGCTTGATCTGTTTCCTGAAACCTCAGAGAGCTGTGCAAATGACTTCACAATAATCTGTGGGTGCCATAGTGTTTCAAGACCCTATCTGAATTTCTACAGTGACAGAAGCGTTGCCCTGTATGGTATGTCATCGTACTGGATCAAGGGTAAGGCCTTCTAGGGCTAATTAGCACTGCAAAACAGCTTCTGATGTTTTCTGTTAGGAAAGTGACATCTGAAGACTTATGCCATTAACTAGAAGACAAAATGGAGATAAATGACCTATTTTTTTAAGACAATTAGATTCAGTTTTAGCATTTACATATATTTCTGTCATACAAGCAAATGCATTTACATAAAAATAAAGCAATTTGTTAAAGATGAAGGCACCATTTCAGATAGGAATCCAATAAAGAGAGGCTGCTTGTGGCAAAGCATCTATGTCATGTGCTTGGCTAGCCCTGCTTCCCTGTATTCTCGGGGAGTAGAGGTCAGACCCTGAAGGGCAACAAATTGTCTTGTCTCCACAGATGCCAATCGATCTGTGGGCTGGGTTTGGGTTTGTTTTAGTTTGTTTTTCCCCCACACACCGGCCTAGGTCTAGATCTTTACTACAGGATTTTCAGAGGCAGAATTTGATAATTTTTGTCCCCATCTGGATAAGAGGCATTTCGAACCTTAGAGTGGGTGCTGCCTCTTAAACGAGCTAAGCATGGACAGAAGGTGTGTGTTTGTACAAGGCCTCTTCCCTTTGCCTCGCCTCCTCAGGACACACTCTCCACCCTACTGGGATTCAATGGCTATCAACCACTCCTACAAGCATTGGCCACCAGTGTCACATGCTGTGACATAAGAGTTTTAGAAGTTCAAATAACGTACAAGGTGGCACAAGACATGAAGAATCTGAATCTGAAGTTTCTTGGAGTTCCTTGAATCTTGGAGGGGCAGCTTTTTTTCATGTCCTGAAATTGGTAACCCAGGCTCTGCGGCTTCTGTGCTGGAGTGCGAGGTGCTGTGATCTTCCAAGAGCCTCTTGTTAGCAAAGCCACTCGGCAGAATCAGCCACGCATTCACACACGGGTGCATGCACAAAGGCATGGATAGCTTCAGTAATATGGGTCGGCAGCAAGGAGGCAGGAAGGATCTCTGCATAGAATTCCACAGACTGAGGGTTTATTGCGCCCACACCATGAAGGAGTCCAGAAGCGAAGACAAGAAACAATCAAGGGTCCAGGTTTAAGTACAGGAGCAGGGACCAATGGTCTGAGGGCATGGGGGCAGTACAAAGGTGGGACTAGGGAATGGGGACCAATGGGGAGCTCCAGGAGACAGGTGAGACCAAAGGACAATGGAGGGAGCTTGGAGTGGAGAACTTTCTAGGATATGAAACATATAAGGTAATAAGGGGGTGGGGCGGCCAATGGCCAACCAGGAACACAGAACTGGGGTAGATTACCATAACAGAAAAAAGCATTCTGGGAGAGGCATCTCTTCTCACCCCAACCTCGACAGAAGTCTCTGGTACTCGGAACTGGCTTACCTGAGAAGACTCTTTGTTTTTTGTATTGTGGGTTGGCTGGTCACCACAGTGGTTTGAGATCTGGTAGCTTCAAAAATATGTTGGATTGGTTAGTTTGGAGCCTAAGCCATAATAAAGTCTATAAGTGTAGGTGAAATTATTGGAGAAAGCCATCTGATCTGCCATGGACCTTGTCCAGTGAAGTACATAAACATATGCTTAACTCCAGGCCAATGAATAACTTTCCTCAATTAGGTTGCTTCTTTGGAGCTAATAGGGCTATTCATATCTCCAGGTTAGGCACACACATCCAAATATCTTGCTTAATTGGAGTCTGTGATTCCTTATATTGGTCAAGATCTAGTGAAAAGATTTTATTAACAATGAAGTCAAATTGCATATTTCAAATTCCTTTTATTATCTCACCAGGGAGCATTTGTATCGTTAATTAAAGAAATGATTATCTCAAATCAGCTTTCACAGTGCTTGAGAATTTTACAAGTATCGCAGAGTAAGTATAACAAAAGGAAGAGACCAACTCTGTTCGTATAGTTAGACCTTCAGAATGTATTGGTTAGATCATAGAGAATTTAATTTAATATTCTCTAAAGTGTTTCCCAGGTCTTTTTCTTCAAGATATTTTCTCCCTTATCCATCTATTTTAGAGCTGCGGTTTTGCTTCTTTTCTAGCTAGCTCATTTTTATCCTTAAGGGCACACTGTATTTTTAAATTTCTGAATCTTCCTTACACATTCACTTCCAAAAATAGCAAAAACCTCTTTTGGAGAAATATGTTCTTTATTTTGCATTTGTCAGAATGAGTAAATAATATACCCTGGTGTTATAAGTAATGCCTGCAGGTGTGTAAACCCTTGAGCTGGAGAAACAGACACATTTTTAACATAGTGAAAGAGGTAACAGACTGTCTAAACTTTTGGTTTTCCTTCTCAGGCCTTGAAAACATACATGCCTCTGCATATTCAGTGACAAATATTGTACTATTCAGCCAGCTCTTTTCAAAGCTGAAAATGTTATCTAATATTTGGTCTCAACAAGCTGGTATGGAGCATTCTGGTAGTCATCATGTGTATCTGGAAGTCTGTGGATTTCTGATCAAGTCCCTTTCCCTGTCTGTGAAATTCCAGATGGGTGAAACAAACTCCGCTCCCAGCGTTGCTTCCCTTAAAAAAATCTATTGTAGTTTATAGCCCTTGACTTATAAATTTTTGCATTTCTGAAGTACATTTGTAGCATAGATGTACTACACAGAAATCATAGAAGGAGAAATCCCTACTTTCAAATTATTGGGGGGCGGGGGGAGGGTGTGACACAAATGTAGCACATCACATGTCAGATTCTTGATGATTTATAAGGGGAAAAAAGTCCCAGACAGTACTGGCTGAATCTCCCCAGAACAGGATTAACTTTTGCTATACATCTGAACTGACTGATGATGGGATGGCCAATATCTGATGTGGTGTTGCTGTCAGCAGCCCAGTAATAAAACAAAGCAATAAGGAATAGGGCCAGCACTCAGACAGCTGAGAAACATTTGTAAAGGTAATTCTGTTGCTTTACAGTTGCTGAAAACATGTGCTTTGATGTGCTAAATTAGCATGTAAACTCAAAGCCAAAGGTTTAATGCACTCAGCATTGTGAAAGAGTGTTATGGTATTTAGCAAATGGAAATGACCTCCAAAGGAATAACATGACCATATAGAGAACTGAGCAGATCTTTTTTTGAGTAGAAAATGTACCTAATGATGGCATTTTTCTGTGCCTTGTGTCCAACAGACAAATCCAATGATGGCAGATGCCCTCTGTTATCCAGGATAAGATGGACTCTGGCAGGTACAGCACTGTAGCTGGGGAAGGCTGCCATGTCTGCTGGTGTCCCTGGGCAAGAGCTCAGCAGTTTGTGTGTGCTGGGCCGGCAGCTCTGCCAGGACATTGCCTGTGGAATTAGCTGGTTATTTGGGTCTAGCCTGGAAGTAATTTTTGTGAGCTGCAGACTTCCCCTGAAGGAGTCCTGGGCCTCTGGACGTACCTGGAGGAGTGGAAAGAAGTGTGTGCATGGACACACCAAAGTGAATTGTTAGTTTATCCCCGCGTTTTTGACTTGCCTATGGCTGGTTTTTGCTGAAACAGTTCAGCAAACTTACTGTTTAAAAGTTCAGCAAACTTTCTGATAAAGTGGTTCTTGTGAGCCTCCAGTTCAGCCAGGCATTTCAAGACATGTTGAAATATAAATCCTTTAGAAAGGCACTGGTACATTGATGAAGTCAGCAGCTGTAAACACATACTTAAAGCTTAAATAACCAAATCCTGTGACATGGTGCTGAATGTTGTAAAATATCCACATGTGAGACAAGTGTCCAGACATGGGTATGTAATGCTTCCTTAGATGCCCTGGAGCACCCAAGACACGTGGCAAAAAACCTATAGGATGTTCACATCCATCAGCAGCCAGAGGCCCAGGGGTGTGTGCTTGAAAAGCATGTGTGATTTCTCACGTTCTTGCACATTCACAGTGGTGCAAACTTAAATGAATGGTAAAGTGGGTTGAAAGTGGATTGTAAAGTGAGAAGTATACTCATGAGGGTATATTTTTGTTGCCAGTTCTTAAGATACTTTATAGATGTATTTGTGAGTGTAGATCTGTTTCTAAGCAGCCATTTTATAACCTTCCCCACCTTCCACTGTGATGCTGCAGTGCCATCCCATAAGATACTAGGAGAATCTGCTACCGTTTTCTGGCAATGTTACCCCATTTTATAATGAAAGAAAATGTCTGCACCTGCCTATTCTGCCAAGAAACCTGTAAAAGGCTCAGGAAACTCAAGAAAGGAACAGCATTATTAATTGATTTGACAAAGACAACTCTTACCGGGGGAAGAAAGGCTTCTTCATTTCTGAAGTATCTTATAGGGACTTTTAATTCTGATTTATTTTTGGGAGAGCAGTGGTGGAGGGAGATTATGTTACTGGTGAATAGAGGCATTCACACAAGCAAATAAACACTGAAGGGCTTCAATGACTGATTTTAATTAGCAGTGATTATAGTCAAGAGAGAGGCAGTGACAAAATGAATGGCTGTTCACGCTTTACTGCAGTTTGAGGTTTCTAGAATTTACAGTGTTTTGAGCACCTCCAGGTCAATTATATAAAAAAGGGACAATGCTTGCAAGATTGTGTAGGATGCTTGTTATCAAAACAAGGGAAGAGGACAAAGACTCATCACTCAATTGCAGCAAAAGCCATCTTTGAAAGGATTTGCCCTTACGGTGGAAACCCTGCGTGCTGGCTGCTTTCTTCAAGAATTGTAGAATGGTTTGGATTGGAAAGGGTCTTTAAAGATCATCTAGCCCAGGATCACCAAGATCATCTAGTCTAGAGAAGTGATGATTCCACCTTGCTCTTTGCTTTGGTAGAGCCCCTGCTGTTGACAGCAGACATACTATGAACAGCTCGGACAAGCCACTTGACTGGGGAAGTCTAAACTTCTGAACCTGGTGCTGGTGATTCACCATCATTTGGCAGCCAGAACCATAATTAGAGTAGAAATAAAAAAATCCAGTGCTCATCAAAGGTTGTTTAAACAGTCATTAGAATATCAAATAAATATGGTGAGGTATTTTCTTGCTAAAATGTTATTTGCGGTAATTGCGTATTTTATCTTTAACAGCTAGTTGTGTTTGTTACCTGTCTGATTTTTCATTCAGACTTAAACTATAGCAGATTATTTAAAACTGCATTTATTATTTTTCCTATGCAGGTTGCATAAATGAGTGTCAATAGGAGCAGTATGGAAATGAATCAATTTGTAATTACAATAGCATTAAATATATTTTGCTAGTGTCTGAATGGAAAACATTTCACATGAAAAATTAATTCCACCCACTTGAAAGAGGAAATCAAAGTTGCGCTTTAGTCTCTGCTCTTTAAAAATAGCTGATAGTCAGCTTTTTATTTTCTTTTTCTTATTTTTCAGCTTTTCTGTGGAAATGAAAGTCAACGTTTTTTCTTTAAAATAGAATTATTTAAAGAAACAAGAATAAAGTCTGTGTTGGAAAATTTTAATAGCATACTTTCAGAAAATTTAGCTTTAACTGCAAAGCACTGATATATAAGTTTAGTTGGTGAATGAACCGGAAAAGAGTTTCTCAAACAAAGGGCAAATGAAGTGCCCATGAGTATTTTGTGTTGTTGTCCAAGCCTCAGGAGTTATGCATGTCTTCCTACTTCATATGAAAGACAGGTAATTGCAGATGTAAGTTGTCGTTTGAGTGCCTGAGGGTCCAGCTGTGCTTGCAAGTGTGAGGGGGCAAGAATATGCATATTTTCATATATTCATATATTCATATACAGCTTGTTCATCTGCCAGTCAGAACAGCTGCTGCTGGAAAACCCCATCTTAAGAATATGGACATGTGGATGTAATAGCAGAATCCCTAAAAATTATAGGGGAAATTACTTGATAAAAACATTTTTATATACCAGATCCATCCCTGCTTAATTAACAAGGCATGCATAGGCTGTCTGTAGCAGAACCACTGGGAGAGATGTTTGGGATATAAAAAGTTTTATGTACCATAGTTTCTTAAGCATATTATAAATAGGAAGAGCATAATTTCTTGAAATAAAAGTCATGCAGGAATTCAAATAAAAATTCTAGAAAGGGAGAGCAGGGCCCAAGAACAAGGCCAAGGGGCAGCTGATGTTGTACCTTGTTTCTTACAAGTTCGCATGTGGCGTCTTGAAGCCTGCTTGCAGACAAACAAGTTCCACAAGGGTGAAAAGGAGCCGAAAAAGACTAGTCAAGGCCACCATGACGTATATGAAAGAGAATAAATCCACGTCTTTGACTTCATCCTGGTCATACCAACAACAACAAAACCAAAGATGTTGTCCTGGGAAGTGTCTACAGGAACCTGGCTATGAGGTGGACTGATGAATAGGCCCTGCATTATTTGTTCTGTAAATTATTTCAGAAGCTGAAATAATAAAGAAATACATAATTGTTAAATGAAATCTAGAGAACCGCTTTCTGTTTTAGGCACTTACTCTTCTAATTCCATTTCCTAATGTGAAATTATGGATTTAACTGTTACCTTATTGCAATGAATTAGTATTTTCCCTTGTCTACAAATCTGGACTTTGTGTCATGCAAACAGACGATATTCTACTCCTATGTGTGTTACGAGCCCAGTTTAAATCCATCCTTGTGTAATTTTTTGCAGAGCTCTTCTCTTCATTGGTGGCTGAGAACCCTGCCCTCTTGAGAGGAAGCTAAAGATGTCTGAAGACGGGATCTAGTTCAAAGAACAAAGGATATTAATAATAGCATAAAATTACATTAAATAATTTGAATTTAAGAATGAAAATATCTTTAGAAATTAGTTGTCCTAAGTGTGTGAAGATGGAGTCTGACTCAGCACAAATGAAGGAAAACTGATTTTGTTTCCTGAGATTCCCAACTGGAAACAAAGATCCTTTGAGGGCCGACTCTCAAAGTCAGTTTCTGTTGTCAGTGACAAAATTGCAGGTAGAGAGTAACACAGTAGGCATGTCAGAAATGAGAAGCTACCATTCAGCTGAGGACATTAAAACTTTAGAGTTAATGAATTTCCTTTTAATGTATTTTCACCGAAATGCTATTTGAAGCATTTGAAGCTATTTGAAGCATTCCCACTGAAGAGTAGAAGAGAACCAGATTGTCCTTTTTGCAGGAGTTTGCAAAAATTTATTTTTAACTAAATCTGTCAGTTTCCCCCAAAAATGGCTAAGAAATATTTGGAAATTTTCTTGTGTGTTTCAGTTTAGTGGTAACACTAAAATGCTTTGAGTAACATGTGCTTTTTAATACCATAACATTGTAACACCAGACATCATTTCAAGCTGAAAATTCAAACGTGGTGGTTTGAAAAGTATTGTAAGAACTTATTTGGCAGAATGTCCTGAGAGGACCGATTTTCTTTCTTTTTCTCTTTTTTGCAAAACAAAATTTCACTGCAAGTGATATGTGCCTACATAAAGGTTGTGTTTTGTCAAAACATTTTTCTTTCCATGTAAAAAACTTTGTAGAAAAATGTTTGACTGGTACCAGTCCAGGTGCTTACATCTCATATATCCACTGAACAATGCATGATTTAAAGAAGATTAGATTTTACAATTTTTTAATATTGACAGAATGAACTGCAGAGATAATAGGCTTGGCCTGAAAATTCAAGTTCTGTTAACATACCCTGTGCCAGTAATGTCCTTCCTTTGCTATTTTAGATGCATTCTGGCCAGACAGAAGGCACGGCTCTATTGTAAAAATTCCCTAGTTTTCAGTACAGGTTCATTTTTCAAAAATGAGCCTATGCAGCTTCGTTTGTGCCCACGTGAATTTACATGGAAAGCTACATTTAGGTAATTTTTTTTCTGTTTTGGCAGCTATGTACCACAGATTTATCTCCAGCAGGCTGTGTCCAGATTACTGCTGAAAGCAGCATGCCCTTTGTATGTGCATGGAACTCAGGAAAAGTTACTGGAAAACAATAGGAATGGAAGAAAAGCAGGTACTTACACAAATGCCCATTCGAGGTGAAGTTCTCGAGTATGTACATTTCCTTGCCCAAACACTGATCCCTATTCCCTGGTTAGTTGTTGGCCTCGGGTAAAGGGAAGGTGAAGGGAAGAACAGAAAGGCTGTTGCACAAACCGTGTTCCAGCTGGTGGGGTTTGTGAAAGGCATCAAGAAAAGGCTGCATGACTGCAGGTGGGAAGAGACAAGCAGAGCAGGTTACATGCAGCAAGTTGATGCCCTCAGTTTCTCAGTGGGGTCCAGAGAACAGGTGAAGGACATTGCACAGGTCACTAAGAGGGAGAAAAAGGAGGATCTAGTGAGTCAGAGAATCACTTAAATTGGAAAAGACCTCTAAGATCTAAGAGGTCCATTAAGCTGGCACTGCCAAGTCCGCCAGTAAACCATGTCCCTAAGCACCACATCTAAATAAAGCATTTTAAAGGCCCATACAGAGACTAATCTGGTGATATGTGCCAGCTAATGTGAATTAGTCAAGAATAAGTCATGTTAAAACATTTATTTGGCTGATTAAGGGGAATTAAAAGGTGTGACATATCTTGACCTGACTTTTGGCACTGTCTTGCATAAGCAAGTAAGGGAATGATCTAGATGAAATAATGAGGAGTGGGGTGCATAATTGCATTAAAATTGCTCCAAGAACTGTTAAGAATAATTCCATCTTAAATTAGCAGTGCATTTTAAGCAGAGTTTTGTGGAGGTCTGTCTGTTTTACTGAGTATAGACATTAATGTCTCAGAAGAGGGAATCTAACAAGTGCTTATAATCTTCTTAAAATAAACAAATTTGATAAGAATTGAAAGTGCTTTGATGGGCCAGATTTTAATTCAAAATAATCTAGATATTTTGGAGAAGTTATCCAAAATCAACAGAGGGAGTTCAACCAAGGCAAGAGCAAAGAACTGTGATTAAGAAAGAAACAAGTAAAAGGCAGCTTTCAAATGAGAAATATCTGCCAGTGCAGCTGTACTGTGAAAATGCATTTCAGAATTGGAATGGAGTACAAGCTGAATCCTTTCTGGGAATGTATTACAAAAAGTGTAATGTGCAAAGCACATGGAAATAAATGTATGTCTCTTCACTGTGCTGGTGAGACCTCAATTGAAGTACTGGTACCAATCTGTAAAGTAGAATGAGAACGAGTAGGACACATACAGAAAATAGTAGTGAGAATGCTAAAAACTTTGGGTTGTATAAGAAAACCCTGAATGAATTGTCCTTTTTCTGGAAAAGAAGATCAGTGAGCAGAAATTACAACCTTTTCCAGCATTTAAACTGATTGTTACAACATAGAATGGTGATCATTGCCCTCTGTAACTGGGTTGCAGGGTAGGAACTAACCAGCTTAACCAGCAAAAAAGACATAGAGATGTGAACTGGAAAATGTCACTTTGGGAATTTGTTGGATTACTGTCTTTGGACAGTATTACAGATGATTCAGGCTAGTGCCTATTAGAGAGGTTTTCCTGGTGGTGACTTTTAGCTGTGAGGGATCAGAGGAAGGTGCTGAGTAAATTGACTTACAGAGCGTAACACAGCCCTGATTTTGTTGATTAACATTACCTCTTGGGGATCCTCTCTTCAGAAGTAGATTTGCAAAGAGATGTTAACTGCCTTCTTATCACACACAGACTGGTGGACAGAGCAGGAAAAGGTACATGCAGATAAGACCTGGTACATAATGTCTCAGTACACCTGCTGCTTGGGTGCACAAAGACATCCGTGTGCACTGCTCTTGTCTGCCTGACTCTAAATGGGCACTGTCTCTACAAGAACAATTGTTTTGACCATGCAAATTCTACATTTTAACTGGGACAGAAGGTAATCTTTGCAAATATCCTCAGCTAAAGACAATCAGGAATGGAATAAAAATTGCCATCAGCAAACTGACATTGTCAGTTGCTATCTGGAGAAATACATTCTTTGTCTGGTATATTCTTATAACCTGTGCTGAAGTGCATGATCTTCTCCCTTTTGAAAATGTAGAACAATTTTAATTTCCTTTGGCAGTACGTGGGGATGCCCCAGATACCGAATCATCAGGTTTAAAAAGTAATAATTCAGAGGTAATAGTGGCAGAGAGCTGGTTTCCAAGTTGTCAAAGCCTGAGGCTGGTATTTGATGACAACAACTTACTTGAAGCTGTAGTCCTTCCTTGCATAAAGACTGACACAGTGGTCTTCTCTGCTGCCTGGGAGTAGGACAAACTCTTGCCCAAAATGACGCCAGAAACTGAGCTCATTAACCTTGGGATCAAGCCAAAGCTCAGTACCCTGGGGTATAGCTATCTTACACATTGGTTCAGAGAATGTTGGTTCAAGCCTTGTGAATGTTGTTGTCAGGCAGCAGAGGGACTCAATTTTGAGGTGGAAGAATTGCAGGCTCGTAAATCTGAGATGTCCTAATAACACAGTCTGCAAGTAAGAGTGAATAGAAGCGAGTTCCATTTCTTTGAGTTTGGCTGTGAATAGCCATAAAATCTCTTAACAGGTGTCCTGGATTTATGAACAGAGAATATAAGCTTGTCCTGCTCCAGCTTATACCGTATGTCATTTGAGGGCAGGAGGAGATTTAGCCAGGTAAGTCAATGGGAATCCCCTTCGATCCTTGTCATTGTACGGGTCTTTTCGTACTACAGTTGCAATCCTATGATCTGTTGCTGAAAACTTTTGTGTTCTTTTCTGCTATATAGGACCAGGACTGAGCAGCTGAATGTTGGCTTTGCACATTTCAATCAACAGGGCATTCCTAAAGGAATAGTTTGTGTAAATGTTATGTGTGAAGATGTCTTAAAATAAAGTAACTTTCAGGGATAGATCTGTACTACTTCACACTGGCTGTAGGTCTCTCTCCAGACCAATAAACTAAGATCAGTTTAATGTTCAGTGGTTAAAGGAGAAATGCTCCCTTTGTCACTAGGGAGACTTTGAATTGGGTCCTTGACAGAGTATTTTTTACATATAGAAAATTATCACTTGGTTATTTATACTCTACTGTATCATAAATCAATTTGATGGACAAGCTGCTGTGTGAATACGTATTACAGAAATACTGAATACATGTGAGGTCAGAGACTACAGCAAAACAAAGTAAGACTTGGAGGCATACTGAAAAAAATAGATTGTTTCTTGCTTTAATGCAAAATTTTATGAGTTTCTGTTGAACACTGACAGTTATATGCTATTTCCAACATTTAGAACAGGTAAAGAATACATTTGTAATTGAACTTCGGTAAATTCTTTGTTTCTACTGTCAAAATTGTCCAGTAAAGCATCAGATAAAAATATTTTTCCAAGGGGTAACTTAAAAATCGTCTATATGGTCTGTACTTCTTGATACTTTGATTGCAGAACAAACCTTTCTAGTACAGAGTTGCCTTTGGATTGTAAGGACACACAAGTTCACTATAACACAGGTTCTGCTGACTGGAAAATCCAGGGATCTCATAGGAAGCCATACAATCTTTGCAGCCAGCTCTGTGAGACAGACTTACAGCTCTTGCTTGCGCTTGTACTAAGGACAAAGACATCTTTTTAAATTAGAAGATCCCACCCAAGGAAACTCTTCCACATGTGCAGAAACACATCCCTACTCAAGGGAGTACTGATGTATACTTTGAGTTAAGTAGATGTCTTGGCAATACTCACTTCAGTGGGACACCAGGCTAAGCTTGGTGGTAGGGAACAGACATAAGAATGTTTTCAATATATGTTTTGATGGGGGACTTATGGAATTACTTCAGGGTTTGATTTCATGTGAAGCCTGTCATTTTGGGAGAGCTGAGAAGAGCCTCTCCTCTTTTTAAAAACATTTGCAAACACAGAAGCCCAGACCCATTCCTCTGAGCCTAATATACCTTACAGAGGGATACTGCAGGAGATTGGTTTCCCTGGTGGCACCCATTCAAAGTTGATTCTCCCTTCAGAGGGTGTAATTTTCACCAAGCTGGATGGTGGAATCTCACATTTTGTAGCTGAAGTCAAATGAAATCTAGTGAACTGATCAACCCCAGTGGTGGTATAAAGGATAGAACAACATGGCACATCCTCCCAAATCTCGATTTTAAATCTAGAAAATAAAATGCAACCTTACAGCCCAACTGTCTTCTCTTGGTTCTGAGACTTGAAAAAAACCCAGCAAAAATGTCCTGGGAAGAGGCTTACAATCATATAATGTTCTCAATAACGAAGCCTGGCAGTTAAAACCAGAGGTTCCTTGTAGCTTTTGAAAACCTCATGCTTCTCAAACCAGGCTCACAACTTCATGGGGAACGGCTCATCAGTCTGACTTCCTCAAGGCTGGTAATTACTGGCTGATTGTTTTTCAGTGCCAGTGACCTAATTACAAGCTTTTAGCAACAGGACAGAAGATGGCCCTGAACACGATGAGCCTGCAACGCTTCTAGGCTATGTTATGTTTGCATGGTCCCTTGCCTGCACGTGTTGCTTAGCCAACAAGCCCATGAGCCACGTTGCTGCATTCA
Organism: Monarcha castaneiventris obscurior; assembly: GCA_026261815.1. Taxonomy (NCBI): domain Eukaryota; kingdom Metazoa; phylum Chordata; class Aves; order Passeriformes; family Monarchidae; genus Monarcha; species Monarcha castaneiventris. The sequence continues at coordinate 12,853,832 of JAMPIT010000510.1, read as the reverse complement.
CATGGTGCTAAGCCCGGTTTGACAGGCACAGCCTCTCAGCAGGTCCCAGTGGTCTCTTTGTGCCTGCTGAAAATACCTGTGCAGCTTCTAGACAGCTTGGAGTGTAAGCAGCTGTGCTGGTTTTGGCTGGGGTAGAGATCATTTTCTTCACAGTGGCTGGTATGGGGCTGTGTTTTCGATTTGTGCTGAACACAGGGTTGATAATACAGAGATGATTTTGTTATTGCTGGGCAGGGCTTACACGGAGCCAAGCCTTTTCTACTTTTCGTACTGCCATGCAGGGGAGGAGACAGGGGGTAAATGGAAAGCTGGGAGGAGAGAGAACCAGGACAGGTGACCCAAACTGACCAGAGGGATAGTCCATACCACATGGTATCATGCTGAGTATATTAAGTGGGGGGGAGCAGAAGGAAGAGGGAGGATGTTTGTCTTTCCAAGTCACCAATACGGATAAGGTGGCCGTGCTCCCTTGGAGATGGCTGAACACCCATGGGACACAGTGACCTAATTCCTTGGTTTGCTTTGCTTGTGCATGCAGCTTTTGCTTTCCCCATTAAACTGTCTTTATCCCAACCCATGAGTTTTCCAGCTTTTACCCTTCTGATTCTCTCCCTGATCCTGCTGGTGGGGGAGTGAGTGGGGAGCTGTGTGGGGCTTGGTTGCTGGATGGGGTTAAGCCATGACGGCAGCATTCATCTGACTGTGGGCATAGACTATAAGACTGTAACAACTGAAAAGTGCCTAGTGTTGGATCCTGCTGTTCTGTGCTAGGGCTGGACAAGTCGACTGCTGTAGTCTCACAGTGTGATGTGGAGTATTAAAGCATGAAAGCTCCTTTTAACTCTCCTCCCACTGTAAATCCACACCTGTGGACCTCTGCAAAACAATAGCTGGACTGTCATAAAGTCCTAAAGTGGCTTAATGATCTCTCAACATCTAGGGTTTTTTTAGGATAAAGCATTCTGAACTTCTGAAATATTTTGCATCATGCTAGAAACAGAAATCTGACATTTCTCACAGTATGACAATACTGAGAACAAAGCATGTACAAAATGGTTAAGGAAATAAGGAAGGTATTGACAGTACAGGGAAGAAGAAACAACTCCATGGGAACTGACAGGAGTTTCTCACTCCTGCTAACTGTATAAACCCCCAATCCACATTAAAATTAAGGAGTTTCTCACTCCTGCTAACTCTATAAACCCCCAATCCACATTAAAATTACTGGGCAGGGGAAAAACACATTTGTCCTGACAAAGCTTCAAAGTTGATGGCTGGTGTTTGAGCCCTGCTGGAGTGGGTTGCTGAGTGGAAAGATTCAAGCTGCAGTCATTAGCAGGCATTGAACAGATTTAGATGAAACAAACAGGTGCTAGTGAACAGTGCAACATTTTATTTTGGTTTGCATATTGATGCTTTGAAATGTCTACTACTGAGTCACAAATTAGAATCATTTTGCTAGCTAAACTTTCTCAGTTTTGTTGTTTAGGCTGTTTTATTTACAGGGCAACAGATACTGATACTGTTGTCTGAGCTGTCATGATCTGGGCACTAGGGAAAACAGAGAAAGCAATCTGTAAATGATTTTTTTTATTTTCCCCCATCTCAGCTGAAATATTAGTAATTTCCAATAACCTTTAGCAAATTCTTACTCAGCATGTGTTTCTTTGTATGGTTGTAAATGCCTGCATTTCCATTTGCAGTATCTCAGCTCTCTCTACCTCATCTTTGAAAAATCTGTTAAGGCAACTTTGAAATATATCCTTCAAAATATATTTTGAATGTCTTTAACTTCCAATTTTGCCTTCATTCTCTTTTCTATACTTCTAAAAAACAATAATTCCCCTACTCTTCCAGCATGATGATTGATTTGGTTTTTTTTTCAGAAAGGGTCTGAAGGTTGTATAATGAAGCTAAAACAAAGTCAACTTCCATCAGTCTCCCTTCCCTTTGGAAACTTACAGCTGTTGTATTCACTTCTAAAGCATCCGAATCTAAGATGGAAGGAGGTTTACAAACAGCAATTCATCTAAATATGTCCTAGTCCATAATTTCTGTATTTGTGTCTCTGCCTCATACAATTTACACAAGGGACAACTGGGTAATGTATCTAGAAGTAGGAGACAGATATTTTCTTCACAGAAATATACATTGTACTCAGTAGCTTTTGTACTTTCTGTAATAGCTAAATTACATTTAATTTGAATTACGCAGAAGCCAGTGAAATCTAGGAGTAACCCCCCTGCACTTGGTAAAATAATGACAATGCAAGTTATTTCTTATTACTATTGAGGCAATAAAAGTAACAATTATAGATTATTTTGCAGTGTTTTGTGGATATACAGCATGTGTAAAGTATTATAAATACTGGTTTTGCTGTTGTTTTGCCTACAGATCTCAAGTTATCAGTTTTGGTAACACCCTATTTATGTTAAAAAAGTACTTGTAGAAGACTATAAGCATTCTGAAATTCACATGAGAAAATTTCTCTTCCCCCCAGTTTTTGACTATGAATCTATAGATCGAGGCAAAAAGCTGAGTTTTGAAATGTAATAGAAAAATATAAAGGTGAAAAATTCACCTTTTAGTGATGCACTCTTACTGTGAAAAACAAGGAACCCTGTCCCAGCCAAAACCAGGGCAACTCTTTCTTTATCTTCTAGTTTCAGAAGTAAATCTGGAAGTCTGAAGACTTTTAATTCAATGAGCAGTTTGTCTACTCAATAAGGGACACAGTTTCCCAGCAGAGATTTTTTTTGTTCAGAAGCGGCTCTTCAGCAGCCACCAAACCTAGGCTGGCCTCTCTCTGCCAAGACTGAACTTTCAAGCCTGCTGTAGCTCTCAGTAGAAGGGAAAAGGACAGGATAAAGTTGGTCAGTCATGGGCCTTGCAAATAAAATCCTTTAAAGTGATTTAGCTTAATAGGCAGACAGTGGAGAATATGAAGTGCATCTTTAATTTATTACTTTGACATCATTTGCTGAGTAGGAGTGTATGTCTATGTCATATGTATTTCAGCAAGATCTTCATCAAGCACCCACTGGAAGACTTCCAGCATTTTAATCTGATGACAGTTTGCTTGGTGCCTGCCTATTACTAATGCTTTAGTCTATTAGAAGTGTCAGAGTTTATCCTGTGTTGTTCTGGGCAGCTTGGGAGCTTTTAAGAGACTGGAATGATTACTCCATATCTGATAATATTTCCTCTTTTTAGGAAAGTAAAAGCATCTTTGATGTTTGTGATTTGGATTTGATCTCTGCTTGAGCTGGGGTGGATCTGGGTGTCTATGGTTTTATATGTGCTCTTCCTTTGTTCAGTCAATGAGGATATGTGGTAAGACACAGCAAACGGAGAGCAAGAGATGGAGCTTGGGGTATTCACCTTTGTCAGTCTTCATCATCAGTCCCTTGCCCAGTAGCTGCCCACATATGTTGGGCATGAATGAAGATAGCCCTGAACTTCATGGCGTGTCTCCAAATCCTTCCCTGCTTAGGGGATTTGAATCATTATCTGCTTGCTTTCCTCTGAGAATACTTGGGAAGGGAAGAGCAGGATCAGTTAAACGAAATCTGGTCTTCTCCTTCCAGGCAGTTCAGTCAGCTTAGCAGAGCAAGTTGCAGGCTGCTGCCAGCTCTGATGGTGTTCACCAGGGCAATTAAAGTTTAGCTGAAACCTGGAAAGAAACTTGATCAAAGCAGTTTCATCTTACTGAAGAGAACTGTTGTCCAGAATGTACACCTAATGTGCATCACAACTTTACTTCTTTTTTTTCTAAAATACCCTGTTCAGCTTCCACCCTTTCCACAAGAAGTAACAAAGAAGTCACAGAAAAATCTCCCTGATAATTTGTGAGCAAACACATCAATCCGTCTGTCAGCAACTCTGACCAACATGATGGAATGGAAAGAGCAGCATGAAGTCAAAGCAGCATAGCCAAAATAAGTGTTAATCCAAAGGGTGCGAGTGGTATATCCCCACATTATAGAAACATTTTTACATCACTTGCCATCTGAAGCAAAGAAGTTTTTTGTTTTTTTTTCTCAAAGCCATCTGCTATTTTACAAAAGAGCATGGTAATGGTGTAAATTCTTGTATCCATTTTAGGTCTATGCAGTAGCCCAAACACTTTCTGTACTGACCCTTTTTTAATGTATTTTATGGTAAATAGGATGAAAAGGTTCCAGATTTGGATACCTGGCTCAGTCAGGTCTGAACACTATTCAGCAGAATATCTGTAGCCATGGAAATGGACTAAAGGGAAGCTTGCAAGTCTTCTGGAAAAGCTTTTAGAGACCAGACTAACAGACAGGAGGCTTGCAGTCTTTCTGCAAAGGACTGCAAAGGACTAACAAAAGCCTATCCAAGATTTTGTGCTTAGCATGTTGATAATGTGTAGTAAAAAAGTGTGTTGGGGAATGTCAGAATATGACATCCAAAGATGTTTTGTATGAACTGGGATGTGTGGTGTGATTCCTAACGCCTAGAGACATGAGAGGACATAATAACCCGCAGGAAAACATGTGCTAGGTGTACCCAAAGGCTTCTGTCCAAGCAGTTTATTAAAGAACACAAAGGGAAACTGTCTTTGGGCCTTTTGGATTCAGGCAGATGGATATTGACAGTGCTTTTTTGTCATCAGTTTCTGGTGACTCACTGTGACATGCTCTTTGGTCATGACATCCTGTTGGAACAGAAGACCGTACATAACAGATCCTATTTTGAAGGGGCACTTTGACTGAAAACATTGGAGTGAGCTGTGGGGGTAGGAGAGGCAGTTTGGAAGAGTCACTACGAATATTCATCTTTGGATGGAGGAGGACCTGGTGGTGATCCCAGCTGAGCAAGCAGTGGCCTCTGAAAGATGTAGGCATGGAAAGAGAAAGCAGCCAGCAGGTGGTGGAAAGATGCTCAACAGCAGGGTATCTCCTTAGTTTCATAATATTGATGAACTGCAGAAGTTGGCTCCCATCAGAGTCCACAGCATGGTGCTGATAACGATTTGACATGAACAGATCTGCTACACACTGGGAATCTCCAGGACCTCTAGGAACTCCAATATTAGGACTCCATCTGTGAATTTCAAAACACAGACATACAGCAAATAAATGGTAACAGCTTTATGACTGTAAACAAACTGCATCTCTGGTTTGTCTAATCAGGTAGCAGTGTCTGTATTTCAAAGACACCAGTAAATCAACACAAGTCTGTAAATTCCAAGCCTTCTGCTATTTTCTTTCAGCTTTTGCTCCCAACCTGTGTCAGACCTTGTGAAGCACTACCCTGACAGAAGAGTTCTGCTGGAGCAGTGCTATGCAAAAAAAAAGGGAGAAAGTTGGGGTAGCTGCAAATATCATAGAATCATAGAATATGATGGAAGGGTCCTTAAAGATAATCAAGTTCTAACCCTCTGCTGTGAGCAGGGACACCTTCCACTAGACCAGGTTGTTCAAAGCCCCATCAAGGTCATCACCCTGGCCTCATAGCACAGGCAAGGATGTGTTATCCAAACTTCTCTAGCAGCTTGTGCCAGGGTCTCACCATCCTCTGAGCAAAGAACTTCTTAATATCCAATGTAAATGTCTCCTCTTTTAGTTTAAAATCATTCTCCCTTGCCCTGTCACTACACGCCCTTCTAGAAAGCTCCTCTGCAACTCTCTTTGTAGCCCCCTTTAGGTACTGAAAAGTTGCTATAAGGTATCCCCAGAACCTTCTCTTCTCCAGGCTGAGCAACCCAAACTCTCTCAGCCTCTGGTCAGCACTCTGGTCGGCTTTATGGCCCTGTGGTGGTTTTGCCCTGGCTGGACACTGGGTGCCCACCAAAACCACTCTGTTAGTCCCATCCTCAGCTGGATAGGGGAGAGAAAACAGAAGGCTCGTGAGCTGAGGTAAGGACCAGGAGACATCAATCACCAATTACTCTCATGGACAAAACCTAGGGAAATTCCCCCAGTGTTCAGCCTTGTGTGCTCTTGTTCAAGTTCAATCTATTTTCTTACACTATAATTAGCAGAAAGAGAAATAATTGGCAGAGAACAATTCTTTTGTTATATTTTTGTCTTTCTTCTGCTTGAGAGTTCTCTTTGTGCAAATTATAATATTAATAGATCTGTTCCTTGTAAATCTGGATGAATATATGTGCAAATACATTTTATCTTTCAACTTCTTCTGGACTAACTATGACTACTAAACCAAAACTTTTCCACTTGGTTTGGGGGAAACTTGTCCAATGTGAAGTGACTATTGTCAAAAAGAATATGTTTATAATATATTCAAACTATTTTTGTGTTTGAGTTTATCTCATATTTGAAAAAGAGCATTTTTGAAGGAGCGTGGCAATTAATAAGAACTGTCTGGAAGATCACTCACATAGGTATGTGAATAACACCACAATTATTACATTTTTAAACAAACTTTAAGCTTGGTAAAGCAAAGTCTTTGCTTTGAAGTGATTCCTTATCTCTTCTTCCTGCAACAAATCCAATGCCTCACAACTAATATAGGCAGGTTTTTTTGGCCAGAAATCAAACATTAGCCTTACAGTCATAGGAATGGCAAAATAATAAAATATACATTTAAGAAACATGAAGATTTACAGTAAAATAGATTTAGCAAAGCTATCTCACCCATCTTCTCTAAAAGACACGCCTTCTCATTTTCACCCATTAAAATAAACTTATTGAGCAAATTGCTGTTTTCCCTCTGAGAGATGTCTTTCTTTTGATTCATTGAAGTGCCTGGTATCAAGGGACAATGTCTGTGGGCAAACACCTCTAACAGAAAGCACATTAACTGTGCCTCATTTTCATCCATTTGTTTTATAGAGTGAGCAGTCACTTCTGCAGGCTGAGATTGATCAGCTGAAATGGCAAATGTGGTGAAAGTGCTCAGAAACATGCCTGGGATGTAAAAAAGAAACATAGTGGATGACTTAGCTTGCTTGCTGTCTTTCTTTTAACAGAAGGGGAAAAATCATGATCATGAATATTCTAGGTCCTTTAAAAACAACATGAAACAGTGAATATACAGAGTGATTTGGACCATGAATTTTCAAAATCAGCAATGGAAAAATAGCCTCAGATTCAAGGCTTTTTTTTTTTTTTTTTTTTTTTTTTTTTTTTTTTTAGATACGGCAAAAATCGAGAGCCTGAGGGAAGCAGAGATTTTAATACCATCTGCTTTGTGGTAGAAGCAGCGACAATGGTACCAGGAGGGGAACTACTAGCCCAATGTGATGTATTGTTCAGAGTTCCCTGAGAACTCTTACAACAGTGGTGGTCAAGCTGAGTCAGACCCTAGGCCCACCTAACTCGGTATCACACCCCTGACAGCAGAAAAAAGCAGATACTCAGAGGAGACCATATGGACTGTGCAACATATATGGCCTTCTCTGAGCACTGTCCCAACCTTCAACCATTTGTCACTCAAAATACGATCCTAAATATGCTCTGCTCTTCATGAGCGGTCCCATGAGCAGAACAAAAACATGGCTGGGTTGTGTGGATCTGAAGACTGCCAGCATAAATTTTGAAAGATACCTGGGAAGAAGTTCTGCATTTCTTGCTCCTCATGGCAAGATTTCCTGTTACTCTGCCAGGCTCAAAAATCCTCTGTTGGCAGTCACTTACATGTGCTTATGAGAAAATAAGTGGGGATTTGCAATAAATGATTGAAATTGATGAGACAGTGGTCCTCTTTGGGTTTTCTTTGCCTCATCCATAAGTGATCTAGTTCACACCCCCCCCCGGGATTGCAGTGTGATAGAGATCAGCTTGAAATTCACTTAAAAGTATATTCCTGTCCCCAAATGCCAGCATAGATGCTTTTGCTTGTGTTCCACACGAGTTCTATCCACCACGGCACTAGAAAAATTTCCTGGCATCCAGTAAAATGTTTTGCTTATACAAACCATATTCAAAGAGTAAGGTATCATAAGTAATACTGTCTCGCTTTGTTATTTTGCAGAATTCCCAGAATAGAAAAACTGCAGTTTTGGCTCTTCCCTTCTACTCTTCTTTTTTTTTGGGTCATTGCATTTTTTGAAAAGTATGGATGCTAGGTATTCTGAAGCAGAATATGCAAAATTCATAACAGACATATCCAAGCTGAAGCTGAAGAAATTACAGTTTTGGCAATAACAGAGATGTATTTAGAAACATTGCCAAAATTCAGTGAAAACCTTTTACTTAAGGAAATATTAATTCATCCGGCAAAAGAGGAGATCTGAGAAAATCTGCTGACTTCATCTGAAACAGAAAGATAATCCATCTTTTTTCCCTTGTAAATCTTAAAAAACTTTTAGATAGAAACTCTTTAGCCTCAGTCTTGATTTGGCTTCTTATGTTGGTTTAAATTTCTTTGTTTTCACTGCCCTGGCTTTTAGCGTAGTGATTAAATAGTTACATATTATTTCATAGTTTCTTTCAGGATAGAAAGATAAAGTTGGGGAGTTAGATATAATTTGATGAGATACAAGACAGGACTGAAAGTGCCAATTCAGCATTTGGGGATGGCTCCTAGCTATTGACCATGGCTCTGAGGCAACACAGGAATTATTGAGAAAGGTGATTTTATTGACTGTTCCAAGCAACCAGGCTATCAGGAAAGAATTATGGCTGTGCTTTTGTGTACATCCATTCTCACTTGACTCAGTTGTAAGCATCTGCTTGTTAAAAAAGAAGTTCTAATTAAAAAAAAAAGTCAAGAATACAACAAAAACATTAATCTACTGCTTCCAAACTGCTGCTGTGTGTCTACCAGTATTAAATTTTAACCACTATGGCATCCATTAATGTTATAAAAGACTGCTCAAGAAAAATTCAGCTATTCTGTGTGATATTGGATATGGTGGAAGGAGCAATGTTTGAGACAATTGAGTGAACTGTGGTTTTTATCCTAATTCAGAACCTAATCCTCTTCCTCCTGGCGCAGTTTGAAGTCTTTGCTGTTGACTCCAGTGGAAAGAGGATCAGCCCTATTGGTTTTGTGTGGGGATTGGCAATCAAATTAAACAAAGTCAGCATTACTGGTTTGAAGGATTTATGTTATTGCAAGCATTTATTTATTCATTAAATGAATTTCTCTTTACACTAAGGGCAATAGTCAAAAGATAATAACATTCAAAATATTGCTGGATACTAAAAGGAATTGGGATCTATGCGGAATTATGGTTTTCCTTCTCCCTTGCCCTACAACATCTCAGTACGTGGTGAATTCCTGAAACAAGGATGCTCCTGTGCAGTCCTTGAGGCATGAGACCACCCTCCCTCCCCACTGTTGGAGGCATCGGGCACTACCTGCAAAGGAAGCCTTGACCCACATGTCTTGTTAGGCCATGTCTTACATGAGATCTACTATGAAGTCTTTTCTATTACGATTTTTATAGATATTATCACTTAGTATCTGAATGTCTTCCAACAGCACTTTATACAGTATGAATAACATCTGTCATATGTTGTTTGTTCTCTCTTCCATTCTGCACTTGGGGAGTGGAAATGAGTGCGGTGGCATTTCTTGTTCCAGAAGGGATTTTAAAGGAAAATAAACATATATTTCCATGTATTTATGTGTATATAGATGACAGAATCAAAGCAACCTGCTTTGTCTGGAAGAACCACATGTCAGGGTTACAGTGGTCCCAGCTATGGGGTGCTTCACTTCATTACCTCACTCAGCCCCCACAGACACTGTCTTTTCTGCACAAACAAGCTGTACCCCTTTTCTAGATAGCTGCATTGTCCTCTTTAATGTAAATGCCAGCTACAGCCTTCATCCTGAGAATTTTTGAACACCTTTTTTTCAGACCATTGAAGCCTCAGCAAAGAAATCAAAAGCACTACTCTGAGTGAACAGAAATTAATTTGCTCATCAGTGTTGCTGAAGTGCAATGTGCCGTTGGTCTTAATGTGTTATTACCTCAATTAAATCTCCCTTTTGGGGAAAAAACAACGTATTTTTACTTCAAGCAACAAGATATAGGAACCGCATAATATGGGGTGACATGGTCTGCCAGCTGACGTAGCACCTCCTCTGTGCCTCAGCCAGTCAAAACAGGATCTAGAAATACAGACAATTTGTGATAACATTGGACTGAATCTGTCAGGAAAGAAGGATTTTTTCTGCCTTTGTTTCTTTCTTTCTTGTCTCAACAGATAGGACTGAAAAGTTTGGCCCACTTTTGCCCAGACTTAACAGAGGAAAATGACGTTTGGAAATATGTGACTTAATATGGAAATTTGAGGGCTGTTTCATTTATTTATTTTAGTCCCATATTGATTCACTCACACTTTTGAGCCAGTCTGAAGGAAGATGAATGAGGAAAATATGGAGGGATCTGCTGGGGCTCCTGCAGCTTTCCACACCAAGCTGGAAGGGTTTAGCATCAATGAGCTCCAGACAGTGGCAGCTAGGTAGGATCCCCTAGGACATCTCAAACATTCCTACGTCCTTGAGTCTGGGGAACTGGTCTAAGCTTGCAGAACAGCTTACAAGACACTTCAGATCAATCTGGAATGACACACGTGTGGCCATTGGCTCACCAAACTCCACTGACTAAATTGCACTTACATGACAAGGTTAGTACAGGTGTTAAACTGGCTTTTCCAGCTTCTGTAGAAAATTCCTGCAGGTGTTGGTTCTGGGAAGAATAAGGGGCTCCTGAAAAGCAGAGCTCAGAAAAAGTGCTGCACTCCATGAACTGAAGGAAGTTTAGTCCTCTTCCTCACCCAGGACAGCAGGCAGCTCTCAGCTCCCACAGCTTAGAGACACAGAGGCAGAAGGACATCTGGGGCTGTTCTGCAGGGTATGTGAGGGTTGTGTGTGAGGGTTATGCTTCACAGGTGAGGAACTGTGCTGAAGAAATCAGGACATCCAAAGTATCCAAAAGGAAACCAAGCAAGCCCTTTTTGTTCAGGTATTCCTTGAGCTCCCTTCTGAATGAGTAGCAGCACATCCCTCTATATAACTGCCCAGAGATGAAGATGTCTTCCATTCCCTGCCTTTTGCCATGGGTTTCTTTTCCTGCCAATGTATAAAGTCAGGAAGGGCTGGAGTGCCTCACCAACTGGCCTACTGAGCAGAAATGACTTTTGACCTTGAATTTGGGTCAAAATGATAACACCAAATTAGCTCAAAGGCCTCTGAGTTGAGAGTTTGGTTTTTCTGGAAAGATATAAAGACCTTCTTTAGTGAGGACAAATGACTGTGGTCTTTTTTTTTCTTTTGCCTTGAAAGCTGGCCTATGATCCTTGAAGAGCTTTCTACAATGTTTAGGAAAAATCAATGTGGCCTATTTTTAGATTCAAAGCTTATATCTACTCCATTTAAGAATTGCGTAGATATTGTCTTGGTCCGAGTTTCTACCATAAAGACAATTTAACCTTAAGTGCAATTTTTGTGAAACTCTTTTCCCACTACATGACAATGCCATTCACAGTATCAAATGTTTTGGTTTATTTGCCCACTCTTTCCTTCAGTTTGCAACATGGATTTCCAAGGTGTGTAATACACAGTGACTCGGTGTCATGTAGGGGACAGACAATGGGAAATGAATCTCCAGTTAAATGCAATTTCTCTTCAAGTGTTGCTGTCCTTGTTTGAACAGGGTGCATGGGTGAGAGTTTGAAGTACTGCAAATGCAAGTTTTTAGGACTGTGATGAATTTCAGTTTAAAGTTTTGACCTCTCTCCCCCAGCTCCATTTCCTACCATGTCTCTGTGTGCCACACAGCAATGTGGTTGTGGCTGGCTTGGAGCTGCTGACAGTAGGTGAGTGCAGAGCCCACTGATGACAGCAGCAAAGTTCAGCATGGCAGTGGTTTGGGAGAAAGGTGAACCCTGTGTAAGGAGTGTTTCAGAGGGCCAGAACAGATTAGTGGAGAATTAGTGGAGCTCAGGGAGGTGTGAAAGAAAAAAGATGGATGGTGCTTTGGGCAGGGCAGCTGAATCTCTTGATATATTGCCTCCCTGGCCTTCAAGTCATCTGCTTCTTACCTTGGCCCTCAGCCTAGCTCTGGAGAACTAGGACCACTTCCTGGGTAATTTCACCCCAGAAAGGTTCATATTCTGGTATGCTTGCTCCTTTAGTTCCCATGTGCCTCTGAGATGTGGGATGCCTTACACCTCACACCCACCCTGTGCATACATTCAACCCAGCCAAGCCCCACTACTCTTTGCTCACCTCCTCTGCTTCCCCTGTGCTCATGCTGGAAACCAAATCTGGCTGGGAAAGACCTGCAGTGTCTCAGCACAGCTCCAGGACAAAATCAGGAAGAACAGAGCTGGGGTCTGGTTTACCACAGTGCAAGGCAGCCGTGTCCCCTGACACAGCCTTGGAAGGGACCTGTGGGTTTTGCAAATGGAACGAGAGTGCCACACTTTCAGAAAAGAATATTTTGTCTCACAGCTGATTGAATGACATGGACACTTACCTTTTGTGCATATGTTATGTTAGTTCTTATGTCCACAAATTCTGTTTCTAGGCTGTAACTATGAATGCTCATATGGTTCATTGCAGAGCATTAACTGGAGGGCCAGCTGTCGGTCCGTTGCTATACTGCTATAGCAGAAATGAAAATCTTTAAAAATTGTCACCACCTTTCAAAGCAGTAGAAAGAAATTATAAAGTTTTGCTGAATTTCCACTGTCTAGTGCAAATACTATTAATTAAAAACAAACAACCCAGGTCAAGGAAATCTGGCTTCATGTAAAAAATATTATTCCAAGCAGAAAAACTGATTGTGTGAAATAAAATACAACCAAAATGTACTTTACAAGGTGGGAAGTTGTGGCCTACTCCAGCAAATGTTTTTATTTTCAGACCTCCATATAATTGCAACATAAAAGTCAATAAAGTGCAAAGAATGACAAACACTTCTGATGAGCCTTCTCTCAGCAACACCATTAAAGTGTTCGACCCATAAAATATTTCCCTGAAAGGCAAAGGGTTCTTGTCAGATTAGGCTCATTCTCCAAGAGAAATAATATTGTTTCAGGAGCCATAAACGACAAGTTGGAGATCAAAGGAAATGCCTAATGAAGCAAAATGGCTGAAAAGTGACAAAAATCAATTAAACATCTGAATGTTTTCTTAACTCCGTGCTGTAGAAACTACACACTGGAAGATGCAATTTCTAGTTCTCAAGAGGTGGCAACCTGACACCAAACTGCAAATTTAAGGTTGGCAAACAACCTAGAGGGGCAAATGTGTTCCATTATTCCGGCTGTGGAAAATACATTTACACCAATCTTTATTGAATGAAATCTTGAGAAAATGCATTTCCTTCTCTGCAAAATCAAAACTTAGTACAATTCCAGAGTCCAGAAAGATAAGGAATAATGTGTGTCTGTTTAAGAAAATTGTGAAGATTTCAGGAGGAACCCAGGTAGATTTAGCTCAGGTTTTTCTCCACATGGAGTAGGGACAAGGACAATGTTCTAGTAGCAGAGGCATGACTCCTCTGTTTCTTATCACACAGCATGAATGGTATATACTGAGATAATACTGTGCAGCTTATTTGCAAACTTCTGTGAGTAACCTCACTAAATATTGCCTAGTGATATCAGAAATTAGTGGGAGGTCTTGGAAAAGCTCCTTTCCAGGGTTTTAATTCATATCTTGCCTTCCAGTATTCCCCACCTCCTCATTGTCACATTTGGCTCACTTCATTCTATGTTACTTCAAAATTTCCAGAAAGGATGTCAAAATACCTGTAAAAAGATAAAAAACTAGAAATCTCACTTTGTAAAATATAAATGAGATTGACAGCTTATGAGGTCATAGGGAGAGGATAAAGAGAAATTTTAAACTAATTGTTGCTTGCATTTTCCCACCTTATTTTCAGTAATATTTTTCCTTTGTTATTTTAAGATAGTGGTATCATTCAGCGGGGAGAACTGGGACACAAACATGAATTCGGAAGAACTTATCTGGCATGTTCTTTGTAACTCACAGGGATGAGGGGATGATATAAAGACTATTCACCTCCAGACTGGTCAGAGATTAGTCCCAGTTATCCATACCTGAGGATTTCTGTCCTCTCAGTGAATACAGCTGGAATATGGATACAGCTCACCAGCTGTGTAATCCTGGATAGCCTTTCTGACTGGAGTCAGAAGGTTTCTTGCCAGTGCCATAATTTCTGCAATTGTTTAAGTGCAACCTGTTATGTCCTGGAAATAGTTTTTGTGCCCCATTCTCATTTTGGGTACATCTCATCATATGTCGTTCAGCAAATGAGGCCAGAGGAACAGTATGGGATTGGTTTTTGCTTTCATGACAACAGAATGAGATGAGCAATTACTTTTAGTGCATTTCCAGCACCTCTCATCTGTGTTACTTGGCTCTTTGTTAAATCCTTTCATGTGTAGGAGATGAAGCACGTTGCATAAACAGAAAGCACTCTGCATTCTGTGTAGATGGTGGCAGTTCTTTGTCAGTTGCACTTTTTCTCATAATTTATTTCCAAGATGCATGCTCACTTCTTTGAGTGTTTCATAACACACAGTTTATTATGGGGGAGCACATCAGCTCTTTCATCTCACATTTTAGTAGAAAAGCAATCCGTTAGACCCACTGAACCAGACTGTGCAGTGTGGCAGAGGAATGCTCAGTGTGAGGGAGGAGAAAGTCCATGACTGCTGACAGTTGTTGTTTGACTGTATGGCTCCCATGAAACCTACAGCGGAGAGAAGGACAGGAAGCAAACTCTGTTGGAGAGGAGGGAGATTCTTTTACAGAGGCTGCCTGAAGACAAGTAGCACTGAGCTTCTTGCTTACGGGGTCTGAATTTTCATACTTGTAGGGCCTGAAAATGGACAATGTGAATACCTTGGCATGAGAGTATGGAAGAGGTGCCAGAGTGGTTCCACAGCACCAGCCAAGCATCAGTGTGAGACCTTACAGAGGCTGGACTGGGGGATTGTCTGTAGATGAAATGTGCATCTCTCTGAACCTCCAGGAGTAACCCATTATTGTATCATCTGTCTGTAGAAACATGGCCATCCCACCTTAAAATATTTTAAGAAAGCACCCATGCATTAATTAGCATCTTTCATGATGTATTTCTTTATGGAGCACAGAAGACCCCAGCTTGGAAGGGACCTAGGAAGATTATCTGATCCAACCACTTATTAGATCTTGAAAACCTCCATTGATGGGAACTCTACCACATCCCTGGGGAGGTTGTTCCAGTGATTGGTTGTTATCACTGTAAGAAATGTCTTTCTTATACCAAGATGAAACGTAGCTGTGTTGCCACTCGTCTTCTCCCTGTGGCTCCTTGTGAAGAGAGATCCTCCCTCCTCTTTCTAGCTGCCCTGTAAGCACTGGAGAACTGTGATGAGGTCCTCCTGAGCATTCTCTTCTTCAGGAAGAGAAGACATGGCTCCTTCAGTCTTTCTTCATAGGGCATATTCTCCAGCCCTTTGATCACTTTCATGGCCTTTCTTTGTACTTTCTCCAGTCTGTCTGCATCTTTCTTGAGTTACGGGGATCAGAAGTGGACACACTTCTTCAGGTAAGGCCTGACAAGTGCCAAGTAGAGTGGGATGATCAAATTTCTATGTTTACTAGTAAAGCCCCTTAATTCTTTCTTTCTTCCTAAATAGAAGTTCTATTTTTTTGAGTGAATATCCCAGGTAGACATGAAGCATAAGGGGAAATTGCAAAAATTGGTGGAAGAATCTCCCAGACTTGTGTTTTGACTTTCACATTACTTTTAATTTCATGTCTCTGAGGGATTCCAGTAATTTATCTTTATAAATGCATAATTTGCTAGTGAGATTTCTTTTTTCTTTTCAGGCTGTTCTAAAGTAACTTGAAAATTTAATTTGCTGAATCTAATTCTCAATGCTGAGCTGGATTTTTTTGAATCGATAATCAGACAGTAGCTGAATAATGAGGATAATGGATAATTACAAAAAGCATATGGCTTCCTGCATCTTCATTATTCATACCAGAAAATCACTGGGCAAACACTCTTAGTCCAATTTAATCCTTGAATGCTGAGTAAGTGAAACACAGCTAAATCCTGTGCAGTGCTCAGGCTGAATAAATTGTGGGAACGGTAAAGAAATCCCCCTAACCCCCCACAAATGGCATTTATTCTACTTCTTAGAAAATGGCAGTGAACCTTTATTATCTATTGTGCCCACTCTTCAGAAAACCCAAGGTCTGGTTGACAATGCAAAACTCCACATCATGACATTAATTCCTTCCATCCTTCCAACATGTGTTGGATTTCTCTCAGAAGGCATCTCAGGTGGACAACTATACACACAGTAGGTAACTCTTGAATGGTGGAGGACCAAGACTTGGTCTTAAAGCAACTAAAGGAGAAAGGACTAATGGAATAACTAGCAGTTTCTCAGTAGATCTGAAATCTTTATTGCTTCAATATGTGAATATATCACAAGGTTTGGAAATGCAAATTCTGCTGTCCTGTAAGGCTCTGGAGGATAACATCTCTAAGCTTACCTTATTTGTCCTATTTAACTCCTTAGATGGCTTAAATGTGAAAGGAGTGCTAAAATCATGCTTAGTAATAAGATGCAGGGCACTGGGCTTGTCCTTAGCTGCTCTAGGTCCTTTGGCTCACCAGGTGACAGGCTGATGTGCTTCACTGTTAAACTGTGTTAAGTCTTGTTAGAATGACCTGATTTTAGAAATGTTTATCAGCAGGGTCCTCCTTTCTCCCCTGTTATTTATATGTGTGCTCACCATTTTCTCTTAAGCAATAAGATCTCTTATTAACCATATCAGTTGGTCAGTATGATAATAACTGAGAAGGTTTCTGAGAACTTACTACCAACATTTACTGCTTTGTGGTCCTCCTCTACCTTCTGATCTTTGGTATCAGTCTCTGATCACCTACTACAGGCAGATGGTTGCATTGGACTTTTCAGACACACATTGATTACCACAAATTTTGACCTCCAGGGTGTCTTTTGGGCAAGAGATTACAAATGAACATATCAGTGCCATTTCCATATTATTTCTAATGGGAGTCAGCTGCCTATTTTAATCAAGATGTACTGAGATACAGGCTACACTACAAATAATTTCAGTGTGAATAACTCTCCAAGGTGAATTAGCACTTAGCTCCTGAGACTTGTTAGTGAAGTATTTTCCAAGTCTGTTTCCCCATCATATGCTCTCCTCAACCTGTGCAAAAAGTTTGGCAATACTTAACAGCTGCCTTTTATTGTCCATGAACATAGTAGTTTGTGATGTTTGTGTTTGAGATCTCTGCAAAGAAATACAGGGATGACCAAAGCAGTGTATCAAAAATAAGGCATCTGCATTTTCCCTTTCCCTTTAATTTTTTTAATAGGATAATCCAGTGTGAAGGACACACAGCGGTTTTTCAATCACACCAATTTACTTTAAGGAAAACTTTTCTCTCTGATCTCACAAGGTTTGAAACAAAATAAGCTTACAACTGAGTGATTCATTTCTACCTGGAATAAATACTCAACTTTAGGTGCTGCAATAAAAAACTATTTTGGAGAACAAATGGCAATAATTGAGATCTAGGTACTAGCTACATATGTAGCATCCAAATCTATTTAATGGGTGCTGGAAAACAACTTAAAAAACCCCAACACTCTTAGATGAGTGCAAATTGCTGTGGTGGAAAGGGCACAAGGAAAGTCTAGCTTACCTGTGCACTGTATATCCATTTCTGTCCAAACAAAGCAATAAAATATATATAGAAATGACCGAGTAAGGCCTCTCCAAATTAGTGAGAAACCTCAATTTTTTTGTCATTTTTGCCATTTTTGTCTTCCTCTTTTGTATTAAAAAAAAAAAAAAGAATCTGGTGGTTTTCAAGAGCATCTGTTACATAAGAAAAAAATGAAAAATTGCAAAGAAATCACAAAAATCACATCTTAAAAAAGAAAGGGGAAGAGATAACTTACGGATGCATGAGCTAAGTGTGTTAAATAGTGCATGCTGCTAAGCAATTTGAAAAATATTAATCAACATCCTTTGAGCATAAGCTCAACACAATTCACAGCCCACAGCTGTGACTCAGAAGGAAAGTTCACTATTAGAATGTCAACTTTGTCATTTACTCCTTTTGCCATTTACTTAATTCTGGAGGAAAACTTTGTTCATTAATGCTGGGGGTTTTTTTTCTTGGTAGCAGTTGTGCTCTGGTGAACACTTCTATTTGCGTTCAGTCTTGAATTTGGACTCTCTGATGAGAAGTTTACAGGTGATCCTGTGCTGTGTTTAGTATTTGAATCTTTGCAGCTTTGTGTGTGTAAATAGTCACAGCACTGCACAGCAAATGGTTAAGTTAAAAACAAGTACCCAGGAGAGTTCTTACCACAATCAGAAAGATGAAGAGAGAAGAAGACAATAAAATGAGCTTGGAACTTAATTTCCTTCTAATAGAGTCTTCAGGAACACACACATCTAGGACTCAAACATTAAATAAGTGGCAAGTCTGGGGAGTATCACATATTGAAGGCTGGAGTACACACTATTTTCCAGTTGACCAGGGGACTGGCAATGAAGCAAGATAAAGCCAGGAAAAGAAAGCTGTCAAAAATTGCCTATTCCTCTTTCCAAGAGGAGCATCTGATTGCACTGAAAGGGACTACTGAATGCTCACTATGGATATTCACAGTGGAGGGGAGTCCCTTAGGTAATTTTGTCATCTTCTCTCAGAGCCAGGGAAGAGGTTGGTGGTCCTGTGGTATGTACAGATCCTTTAATATCCATGGAGATTAGGGGAGCAAATTTGAACTGGAGTAGCAAGTTGCAGTAGAGCGATATGGGGATTCTCACAGTATTGTTTATTCTCAAACTTAATTGCAAAGAAATTTCCATGGGCCTGGGTGGTATGAGCTACTTTACTTGGACGTTTCAAGAGTATGCTTCCTGGGAGGAATGAACCTTGTGATTATGCTTCTGTTATCTGAATTGGACAAAAATGTCATGCTCAAAGGAGCAGTGTATTTTTTCTCTAAGCCTGATTGTGAGTGACACCCGTTACTCACCTTCCAGATGAGCAGATAATTGTAAATGCGCTCTTCTATCACGTCTGACTGGGCCTCTGAGGACATCTCTATTATCTCTCTATTATGTCTGTTAGGGAGAACGGAGCTGCTTTTTTAATATGCCCCTTCCACCTTTCACTCACTGTGATCAGCTTCTTAGTCATGTTGCTCTACTGTGTGGGTGATCTGCTCTTCAGTGCTCGAGCTGCCCTCACAGCTACCAATAGAGTAAGGGGCTCCTCTGTGGGAGCAGTGCTTTCATAGTCCGTCCCAAAACATTGTCCTGGGACACACAACTGCTCTTATAAATTAATATCACTCCACTGACTCCACTGCACAATGGACCTGCAGTGGTTGGCATCATCTGTCCTACCCTTTGCTGTACTGCTCCACTGGCCTCTGTGTTTCCTTTCTTCCACAACACATTCATTCCTCCTTTGCTATTATTTTCTTTCCCTGGGCTTGCCATCCTCTCTTCTCCATGGTCTCCAGTTCTGGACCACTGAATTTTTACCTGCACCCTGACCAGCTCTTAGGTCTGTGGAAAGCCCTCAATAATTGTCATAGCCCAACCCAGCTGACTGTGCTGAGACATCGCTGATTTTATTAGCTTGGGCCTCAGTTCTGGTCTTCTCTGTGTATGAAAAGTATTATGGAGCTGGGAGCTCATGGCTCCTGGGAAGCTGTTCAGAGCAAGCTTCTAGGAAGGCAGGCAAGAGAGCTCCCTGTTCCTGTGAGTTTTCCACCTCCATCACCTAAAAGCTAGGCTGTATGCTTCCTTTCTGAAGAGAGAACTACTCCTGGTAGACCTCAGTTGCCCCTGCTTTGGTCCTGATTTACCCCAAGTTGAAGGCAGCAATCCTATGCATGTGAAAAATACAGATACTTTAAAATGAGGGCTGAACGACTTACACAGAACAAAAGCAAAATTGTATTCATCTCCTTTCTTATGGCCACCCTGTGTGCTGAGCTGCATACTTTTAATTTGTAATTACAACTCACTGGTTTCACAAGGTACGTGTAAGCTCTGCTGTGTCAGCACTTACTGACAGCATTACAAGGTTACTCTCAGTATTGGATAAACTCTAGGGAACCAATAGTACTTAAAGTGTTTGTAGGATTTCAGTAAGTAGGACATTTAGGACATTACTTTGCACCTCAGAAACAATTTATAATCTGAGGCAGGTACTTGCCTGCTTGTATGTGAAAAATAACCTCTCACTTTGACTCCAAGAAATATTCCTGTGCTAATACCTTTATATAATGGATGTATCTTACTCAGTTTTGGTGTTGTGGGGTTTTTTTTGTTGTTTGTTTGGGTTTTTTTTTAAAAAAAAGGTCTGCTGAGAAGAAACATGGACTAACTTTCATCAAATGGGCTTCCAAAAATCTACCCCCAGACTAATCTATATTTCATTAGATGAAGTACATAAGAGGCTGTATCCCTCTTGATTTATAAGCAAAATTTTTATGAGAAATAGGAACTGTATAATGTAGCTGATCCATCATTCAGAGTAACTATTAATAATCCTAGCCAAAATCAAAATTCTTCTGGGTTGCTATCCAGTGATACATGAGATAATTTTCCAGAGGTCCCAGAACACCACAACATGGCTAAACTGGCCTTCAGACCAAGTGCTACACTAGAATGTGTAATTCCTTGGAAAAGGATCATTAATCTCAATTTTGACCTGAATTAATATACTCCAAGGATGACAACGGTCTTTGGCTTGAGATTTGTGTACAGCAACAGACAAGAAGAGAAGGACTTAAAAGGACCTGACTAAGGCTTTGTGTTCTTGCATGCAGTAATTAGCCTATTAGGTGGTTTCTTTCCAGCCCTTTCAGTTATTTAGAACACTATGTTACAGCAACACTGCTATTTTCAGAGCAATGTACAGCTTGTAAGGAAGTCACTCCACTGCAGAGTGCTGGGTTATGATCCTGTGTTCAGGCTGAGGCTCCGTGAGACTTGGGCTTGTGCATCCCCTACGTGCAACAAACATTTCCATGGGGACTTTGAGTAGAGGTCCCTAAGGCAGTGCTATGATTCGCCCCAGCAGCATTCCTCTTTTCAGTCTTTTTGTCTCACCCAATATACAGTTTTGCCCAGGGATATATTAATACAGAGTTCACAGCTGGAGCCGGAGCCCCAGATATCCCCTCCGCACATGGACCCTGAAATTGCCAGGCCACAGGGTGAGACTTGGACACTCACATCCCAACGCCAGAGACCTCATGTTTCCATAACACAGGCAAAATGAAGGATGCCATCTTCCTTCCCTGCTTACTTCCAGTCCTGTGCCTAAAGCACTGTCTAGGAAAGAGAGAAATCCAGGAATCTGCCTTGTTTCTTGGTGGTACCATGAGCCATTGCTTTCCACACAAGGGAGAATTTACTCCCATCCTTTATGAAAATGGCAAGGACTCTGCCCTCCAGGCTCTTCTAAAAGACTGAAGCAGTTGTCAGCCTCTGCCCTAAAGGGATCCCTCTGTGTGGGTGCCAGGTGGGAATACTGGCTTCATGTAGATGCCTGGTCTGAAGGATCGGGGTTCCCCCTAGGTGACTTTGCCCCCTGCCCCAAAACTTAATGTGCTGACTACTGTGAATTCTATTTTGAGGCACTGCATTTTGGCTCTCCCTGGGCATGCTTTTTGGATGCCCAAATCCCTTTCATGGGTTTGGCCCGACGGTGACTGTCCGTAGTCTCACATGATGCAGGCAAGAAGGAGATGCCCTAGTCCCAGCATGTGGCCACTGTTCAAATTCCTGGACTGCAGGCTTCATCTTTTCATCCACTGTGTCCTGTACTTGTCTTTGTCTGCTTTGTCTTTTGCCACTCTTCCTGTCACCATAGGGTCCTCCACATTCCCTGGAAAGCCTAGAGAGCTGCTGCTCCTCTCCAGTGGCTCCAGGACTGCAGCTATGCTCAGCCAACAAGACAACAGGGACTTTTTTCAGAGTCTGTTGGTGCTGTGCTGAAGCCGATGTTGCAGAGCAGGTCAGCCTTCTGCAGATATCTCAGAAATTCTAGGGCATCCCAAATGGTGCTGGGTGTCCCAAATGGTGCTAGGCACCCGGGTTTGTTGAGCTGCTTTCTCTGACTGGTGTCTAAAGCCTACTGCTGAATGTCAGCTCTAAAACTAGATGACACATGTCTCATACCCAGTGTAAGAGCCACACTGCAGCTCTGCCATATTCTACGTGTAGCACTATCTTCCTCTCCTCCTGGCTTTACAGTTTTCATATTATTAGTGAATTAGTCCTCAGTGCTGACCATGGCTTTGATTTATTTTCCTCATGGTTGATTTTCAATCAGGGAAAGGAAAACTGTGATCAAAATCCTAGAAGAGGAGTGAGAGACGTTCCTGAAATTCAACCCTATCGCCTATACTGGTTTCTCTTAGCAAGGGAATTTTGGTAGCATTAAGAGGATCACTTAATCTCCATATATGTCAGAGATTGGTAGGAGCATTTGTAAAATGATGATGACAATGGTCCCAAGGGCTTTGCCAAGACAAAAACTGTTTTAAGAAAGCTTGTAAAAGCATTTAAAAATGTAAGCAAGTTCTGACCAGTAAATTGTTATTTAACAGTGGTGCTCATTGCCCAAAGCTTCAAGAGCCAGGACAAAATGCAGAATATACACAGATAGGATATACTGGCAAAATCAGGAAAAGGTGAACTTGTGACTTTTGCATGGATTCATTGTAAAAACCAGGGATGGCTGAGATGTTTTGAGTCCTGAAGGATCTGTGAGGGCTTGGATTTGCTCTGTGCAGAATCTCCCACCATAGCCAGATGGTCCAAATCTAATGAAATGAAAATAACCCATTCTTCCAGCTTCTGATCTCTCTTTCACAGAGGATGTGGTCCTATCGCACCATCTGTTCTGAATGCACTTTAAAAAATACATGGGATCTTCATAACACTGCTTATTGACAGGCTTCCATGTTGCATTGTATCTGCTTTCTCCTTGCCTCCCACCTCACAGAACATTGTTCAGTTTTATCATGTCTCTATATGTAATGAACTTCATCCATTTGCACCAAGACTGTGAACAATATATATAGATATATATTTAGCAAAGAAATGGCCCATCTATTATGAGAGCTTTTCTTGTAAATGTAAAGGAATATGAAGATTTAAATGTCATGGTAATTGTTGAAAGGAGTTTGCAGAAGATTCTTTCTGTTGTAGTTCTGGTTGCACCTTCAGAATCAGGTCCTCGGAGGAAATGCTTGTTTCCACCTCTTCTAAATGTTGAACATAATTGTTCACTTATGTTTGGTTATAACCCCCTGAAAAAGATAAAGCTCAGAGAAAATAGTAATTCTCTGAAATAGCAAAAAACTTTTAAAAATGAGTAATTTTTCCGTGCTGCCAAGGATCATGCCATTTGCTAAAGCCATTGTTTCTCATGCTCTCTCTGGGGAGTTAGTATTGTCATTTTTAGTATTTAACCTGGTTACTGTAATCACAGAATACATAGAAATATTGATTTTTACACATAAAACTTACTTTTTGGAAGAATAAAAGCAAAGGCATCAAAACAGGTCTTAGCTAGATGTTGCTTGCCCTACTCAGAAACATGGTCTGTTAAAATCACAGATGATTCCTGAAACACCTTGAGGTCTGTTTTAAAAAGCTTACCTTTTTCCTGCAGTTATTTCCTCTTTCAGAAACTTTGCCTAGTAGGTTTCTGCTTATTTCCCTGCATGTTGTCTTCAGATTATGCCCTGGCAGACCTTGCTGCTGGCTATGGCCTCCAAGCAATTACTATCTCGATATTAAACTCCAAATAAAGGAAAATAATAAGGGAACTGAGGTGGAGGAAAAAAGGAGGTTTGGGCCTCTGTAGTGTTTCTCCAAGTATCCTGAATTCTTCCTTCTCCCATAATATGGTGATTTGGCACTTATGGAGCTGCTTCCACCTTCAAAGCATGAATTTGTAGAGAAAATAGAAGAAAGAATGTTACAATGAAAGAAATATGAAGGTGAGGAATGCAGAAAAACAAGGGCATTGCGGTGGGTGTAAATGGTGACCAGAAGAGCCTACCCTTAGCTATTTTGCAGACACTTTAATTTTGCTATGTTTTTCTTCTCTTTACTAAAATAATAAAAAAAAATCGACCCAGCAAAGCTGGGTGTCTTGCACATAGCATCTCATGTCTATAAATATCGGGTAGTCTTCATCTGACAGAAATAAAGAAATTTACAATAAAGCTGTTCACATTCAAACCATGTGCCAGGACTCCCTTTATAGCCAGAATATGGTTATAATTTTAGGATGTGATTCATCCCATTTTAAAATAAATATCTGTTGTCGATCACATGAATTGTGTCCTAAAAGTACCTGTTTCCTTTTGCTGTCTGTAAGAGGAGCTGGGGAGAATAGTTCAGGCACAGACATCTCTGTGTTGCAGACTTCAGAAAATCTGGTTCCTACCAACACAGCTTTTGAAGGGACAAACTCAAACTGCCTTCCTAATCAAACTTGAAACCAGGCTGAATGACCCGTGTACCAGATACTTTAGATGGTTTTGGTATTATTTTATGCTTCCAGACCCAAGCAGTTTTGTACTACTGCTGCTGTACTGTTGATAATTGTTATCAACCAGACACTTACAAAAGAGGTACCTCCATTTCAATGCTGGCTAAAGTGACCTCTCTTAATTAGTTTCCTTATTATGCTGCAGAATCTTGTGGGTTCATTTGGGTTGAGAGTCATTAGATACATACAAGCTCTTACTGTTTCATTACCACTTTTTCCTCATAATTCTCAGTTTTTCCGCAGGTGTCTTCATTTTAATATTTGTCCTAGCCACTTCTGAGCAGCTGTTTTCAGTGCAGCTTCCAGCCTTGATTGTCCCAGCCTGTTACCATTCAGAATATGTTAATTAGTGATACAGAAGATGGTCAGGACAGATATGTTCTCTCTATGTGGAGTGCTAGATCTATTTCTCCACTTCTGCTGCTCATTAGCAGAATTATTAAAAAAATATGTTGGAGTGACATCTCCTTCCTTCCGCTGAGGCAGCCTGTGCTGACCACACTCCCACCACTGCTAAGAGCCCATACTGGAGGTGGGGTGAATTGGAACTGATACCTCCGGGTAGAAAGTTTGAGGCCCCTTTGTCCCCGCGGTGAAAGATCCAGTTGTACTACAGCCCTTATTATTTCTGTGCCTTGGCTGAACGGGTGCACCCCAGTTCATCCCAAGGCCAATATCCCACCTAAAAGGCCAGGATTAGGTAATTTTTCGCTGCTTTCTGTCCTCAGCCTCTGCTTCCTTTCTCCCTCTTCCATGTTCCATTCATTTTCTGGATATCTGGGTCTCCTTTTTGTTTGACTTTGCTATTACTGTTTTCTTTGTTATTTAGGTAGCACTGCTGATGGCCACAAAGATAGGTGGTAAATGGGGTGTGACAGGTAATAGCTGTGGACCCTGAGGGCCCTAAAGTGTAAAAGTAATGCATCTATACCCCAGCAAACAAAGAGAGGAAAAACCAACAAGATCAATTGCAGACTAGGGAGGAGTGCAGTCAATGCGCTTTTTTGGAATATAAGCATTTGAAAGCCTTTGCTGAGGCACTAAGGAACACGAAGAACAACAAGGGTCATTTGAGACACTTGGGAGGTACTAAATACAGTTTCCCTCCTTTTGTTTAGTCCCCCTTTCACAGCTGCATTAGCAGAAAGTAGGTAGTCAAGGATGGAGAGTTCATAGTTGGAGCAGGTGTGAATAAGCATTCCTCCTGGAGAAGTCCGCTCTGCAGAGCCAGGCTGGTCCAGGGAGAATCCAGTCTGCTGTGTGCTATAGGATTCCTCTGTTACCATATTGCTTCTAAGTCTAGGTGAGGTCTAAGCATCCCAGGCCCTGGTCATGTGTCACTGGTGAAAAAATACATCTGTTCCTTCACTATCAACAGATGAAGTTAATTTCTAATCAGAGTTTGCGGACAATTGTAAAAGTAACAGCATTCTATCAGCAAATACTATTTGAAAGAAACTAAATTGAATCATGGCCATGGCTGTGTCAAAACATGTGCAAAAAATTATCAAAATATTAGTTAGATCAAAGTTATAACATTTCAGTTTGACTTTATTACTGCTCTCATTTATTTCAGAGGCAGCTGGAGCAAAATAAAACATGTAAGAACAGTCAAAGTGAAGGGCTTTTTTTTTCATTTATGATGTAGAATGAAACCAAATGCCAATGCCTTGAAGTTCCCCTCAGGATAACAAATCTGAATTTCACCAGCTTGAATTACAATACTAATATCCCTTCCTAATAAGGGAGTAATAAGCTTGGCTTGCTCATCTGTGCTGGAAAGCAAATGAGAGCCAGACTTCCTAATATTGGATCTGCACACAGAGAAGGAAGAGGGCCGTTTCTAATGAGGTACCATATACTCTCACTCCTGCTCTGTGCTACACTTGTTTAGCCCAATATTGTCATTAAAATCCATCTTGCCTGTACCTTTAAATACAGATCCATTCTAGGAATAGCAGGAAGAAAACTGTATTTGTCTAGGACATGTTTTCCCCTGCCAAATATACAAACTATCAAAACAAAATGCAACAATTTGTCTTTCATTCAATGATGAACATTTTGCTCTGATATTTGTTCACTTTTCTGGAACTGTCTTAATTAAACTGCTGTAATCTATGTTTTCATACCAAACATGGTAATTTTGTTATTCAGGAGACACAGAGCTGGAACATTCTGATGCTTCTGAAGTGAGAGTGTATATAAAAACTTATTTCATAATTTCTGGAGGCACATAAAGAGAAATAATTGTGTTTTATGCAGAATCATCTCCCTCTGAAAATGCTGCTGTGAAAAAATTCACGACTATAAATCATGGTACATTCTCTGTTGTTTGACAGTTACTGGTGAAAAAACTTAAATACAAATTTCAAAGTAAAGATGTGAAACAAAGTTGATTGCATGACAGGAAAATTTCCATTTCTTTTTTTAGTTTTATGAGGGTTGTCCAGATCAAACCTTACATATCAAGGTAGGAGTGATGGTAAAGATGCTCCTGGTTTCTGGTTTTTTTACAGTGTTCTTCAGTCTCAGCTCCAGCATCTGGTTGTCATCTACCCTCTTTCAGCCATCTGTGTCACTGGGCTTTAATACTGACATAGCTAATTAGTGATTTCTGCCTCAGCC
This sequence comes from Monarcha castaneiventris obscurior, assembly GCA_026261815.1. Classification (NCBI taxonomy): domain Eukaryota; kingdom Metazoa; phylum Chordata; class Aves; order Passeriformes; family Monarchidae; genus Monarcha; species Monarcha castaneiventris. The sequence goes on along the minus strand of JAMPIT010000510.1, from coordinate 12,826,648 downwards.
AAAGATAGCTGTGATGGATTTGTACGCCTGAAATGTGCAAATATTTTGTGCTTGTGTGTTGATATTGATGTACCTGCAAGAATTTTTCTTATAAATGTACAGCCTTATCGTCTTGGAAATACCATCCTCCACACTTCTGTCCTTAAGGTGAACAGGTGAACCTTTTTTGACAGAAGCTAAAATAGCTTCTCCATTAAAAAACCCTCAAGCATTTTTATAATCATGCAGTATATATTTACAAGAAAAGCTTTCATTGTTTTTCCATTTTCTGTGGTGTGGTCTATGTTTAATGATTGGTTTGATGATATAAGAACAGCTAGCAGTGTATCTACCCTGAGGGAAAAGTCAAGGAGTTTGCAGAGACTAACACTGCCCTTTGCAAGGCAAATGACATTTTGATTTTTAAAGCGTATTTCGAGCATACAGTATTTCCCCCAGGGAAACTGGGAAGGGGAGTATGAAGAGTCTCTGTTTATTCCCCATGGTCACAGACTAGGGTGCAGCTCCCTCCTGATGGTCTCTGGGAAGTGATGCTGTGCTCCCTTTATCCCAGGTCTGTGAAAACTGAAACATCTCACAAGAATAAGGGTTTGTGTCTGTACCTTCTGTCCTCTCTGCTTGGGGAACTTGACTTTTTTAAACTGATCTCAGCATCCTTTGCCTGTCATTGCTTTGGGCTTCCTCCCTGCTTTCTTGGTAGATCCTTGGAGTGGTTGATTGCCCCTGAAGCCAGAGCTGAAAACAGCATGGTTGTGAAAAGTGCTGTACAGCCCCTCTCTGCTGAAGACCAGGCACGCAAGCAGTCCATTTGTTTGAGGAGATGCAAAATAACTCTTCCCTCTTCTCCTAATGGAAGTAAGGGCTAGAATTTTCCCTAGTGCAGTGAATCAAGGAATCAAAGAATGATTTGGGTTGGAAGGGATCTTAAAAATCATTTACTTTTGCCTCCCTCCTAATGGGCAAGGACACCTTCCACTAGACCAGGTGGCTCAAAGCCCCATCCAGCCTGGCTGTGAATGCTTGCAGGGTTGGGGAATCTATAACTCCTCTGGGCAACCTGTGCCAGTGTCTCACCACCTACACAGTAAAACATTTTGTCCCAGTATCCAATCTAAACCCACCCTGTTTCAGTTTAAGGTTTTGCAATAACCCACTTGTTCTGCTGGTGCAGCTGCCACAGCCAAGGCCATCAGTACTGCTGCAGCCTGGTGGGCCTAATCGCCCTGTTTCACCCACGTGCCACTATTGCAGGTGAAAGATTGGATCCCAGTTCATCGAAAGAACCAGAGTAGGAAAACAGCTCTGTTGCACATGGCACACAAGGAGAAATTGTGAGGGTATGTGTACAACTGCAGCACAGCACAGGGTTGCTCCTGGCCAAAAACAGATAACTGTTTTACTTCAGTGCTGCTCTGTTAATCTGATCCCTGACCCACAGCAGAGCCAACCAGCTTGGATTCGGTGCCTCACACTTGTCACAAAGCCAGTTCTAGCTAGCGGGTCCTTCTGCTGCAGTCTCCTGTGTGCTGCAGATACACTCCAGCAGCAGTTCCCACTTCTACCTCCTCTGCATCCATGGTGACAGTACAGCCTCACCATCACCTGCATGCTGGCTAAGCAGGCATGTACAGTTTGCACTTACCACTCGAAAGAGTGCGTGTGTGAGAAAATTGACTGCCCAGAGTTAAAGGGTCAGTGACTGTCCTTATTTGTGCACTCTCCATCTATCCATTACATTTCTTATTAGAGTGCCTCTGCTGAGACAACCAGAGAAATATGAAGTCCCTGTAACCTCTTTAATCAAGTTCTGGTGCAGTATCAGTATGGTCCAGCAGATCTCTATGAAGCTTTTAATTTTCGTGCTCTTTTCATCTGCTTTCTGGGTATGGGCTGAGAGAAGAATTTGTCATGTCTCCACAGAGGTAAGCTGGAATTAGACTGTCAGTGATGGTCTTGCATGTGCTCTGGCAGTATAATTTAGCAGGTCATCACTCTGTAATGAAGGCTTAGGTCCCTTCTGGCATTTTAATTTGTGATGGCTGAGTGCTTTTGCCTCCTTTTCTTACTGCATGATTTTCAGATAATTGTTCCAACTTACACATAATTATATTAGCTCTGCTATTTAAATGCCATATAGCGCTTGGAGGTTTGTTTTTTTTTAAAGCCAGCTGCTGTTATCAAACTTTAAAGAGCATGGAAATGTGAGATTTTCACAGCAAAAGTGGACTTCCAGTCTAAGTTGCCCTTTTATACTTTAATCACTCTGAAACCCAAAGCACCAAGTGCACAATCATGTACCACTCACAACCCTGAAATCCTGCTGCAGCGAGACAAAGCTTAGTAGGAGAGACTGAAGTGGGAGGGTAAACACTTGACCTCTCTTTTCTTAACTCTTATTACTTATATTCAGGTAACCACACTTCGAGCTGAAGAGATGAGTGTCAGTGTAGTTACTGAAAGTAACCACTTTGGGGCTTGAAAGATGCTGCTTTCCTTTTTGAAAGCACTTCATCTCACAAATGGTTTTGAATTGTGCTCTGCTCATGGATCTTTATGGCACAAAGAAGATGTGTTTAAGACACTGGAACAATGCTTATCTTCTCTTGAACTTGCAGGTGCTTCTGACTCCTCTACTGCTCAACTCTTATTTCAAGCATCGCACTATTAATCTGCAGAAATAGTTTTTCCCCTGAGCTGAGGTTGTTGCTTTTTTTTGGTTAATTGTTTCTTGTTCTGTCAATTCCTATGTTTTAAAAAGATATTATGAATTATATGCTTCTGAATAGATATATATATATATATAATTTCCTTAAACAGATAATATTCTCCAAGTGCAGTTTCACTCTTTGGATTTCATTGTGTACCTTTCCTTAGGCTTTTCCAAAACAAACCAGAAAGCCAACAGGCTAAGCAGGGTCTGGGTGAGAGTTTGTTTAGTTTTAACATTCAGCACTCTGTGAATTGCTTATCAGGGACTGAGGTCTGAACCTGTGTGGGATTAGGTGAATGGTATTAAAAAACATTCAGAACGAGCTATGGATGAAATACATAAGTACTTTATAATTTATCTGTTGGAGAAAGCAGGATGAGAAGTGATCGTTCTTCTGTATATTTTTAATGACTGCAATCAAATTGGGCATGCACTAAATGCATAATTTTAGATAGGGCTGATGAATATGTAGGTTAATAAAATTGTCTGATGTGTCTCATGCTTAGACCCCATTTTCAGTTGTTTCTTTTGTCGCCAGAATTTTACCATCTGAAGTGAAGCTCTGCCTGTCATGTCTACTCTGGTGGAATTACAAAGAAGTTTTGTTTCTCCTTTTGACTGGCATACAATTTGTGTTGAGAATATGCCATTTATTCTTCTGGTGAAGTCTTCAAGTCTTCCCACTTGCATCTGGTAGAAAAACAAGCTTGTATGTGCTCAAGAGGCCTTTGCTACACTTGGATTTATCCTTGCTGTTTTCAAGTGTGGGTGCTTAGACTCTCTAAGGCAACCTCTGTGCCATCAGTGCTTTTAAATGGACTATAAATGTTTCATAAAGTGATCAAGGACCTCCAGCACAGTGTAGATGGGAACAGAGCTTTGGTCTCGAATGTTCTGTCTGAACCACTGAAGAAATGCTGGCTGAATCTTTGTACCCTGTTCCTCATGCAAGACTAAAGGATGGGGCAGCAATGTGGTCTTACTTCCAAGGCTTCAAAGAGCTCAGCTCCTGTTGCAAGTCTGTGGGTTGTTCTAATGAACATGGTCCTTTACAATTTCTTTGGTGTCTTTCTGATGATCAGAGTGGCTGGGTGGAAGAAACTGTAAGGCATATGGCCAATTTCTTTTTTTTTTCCCAAGTAAAACTGGGAAAAGGATCTGTGGGAGGAGCTGTACTGCCAAAATTCTTCAAAAGTCCGTGCAAGAGGCTTTAGGACTGCTCTCCCACTGCAGCAGTGTTAAGCTATATGAATAGAACTGTGATCTACCCTAATAAAAAGAGAAGAAATCCCAACATAGCTATTAATTTTCCTTCAAATATTACAAAAATTAATCTGAAATCCTCTACTTCTACAAAATTAAAAAAATTTAAATGTCTCATTTTTCCCACTCTCTGCCTGTCTCTAACTGATGCTCTTACTGTGACCATCACTATGTTTTCCTCAGAAGAATTAATGACTTTTTATGTGTTTGCAGCCAGATGAATCTTTGTGGTACAAGGGAACAGTTTGTTTCAAAATCTCATAAGAAGCATGTTACAGAACTTGCTTGGAGGACTTCACATGAGATGGAGAAGGAAATTCTCAGTGTTCAAGGGCTTGGGGGATAATGCAGTCTCTCCAAATTAGAATCTTTGTTTGATATTGAAATAGCTTTCATGTGTGACAGGAAAGAATTAGTCATCTTCCTTTAAAATAATTGATCGCTGGCCACTTGCTGTTCCAGCTGTCACCAACTGGCCTCTATTTTGGCTTAAAAACAAAACAAAACGTTATCTGGTTTTGGACTGTTGCAGCTTTAAAAGTAATGATCCAGATGAATAACCTCTTGGTTTTTCACTGCCATAGAAGCAGCATTAGTCACTCACTGGTGCAGGATGTTGTAGTTAGCCACATATTTTTGGCATGCTAGTCACTGTAGAGGACTTCAGGGCTCCTCTGTGGAATGTTAGGGCTGTAGCACACAGTGACGATTCACCTAAAACAATTTTCTGCCATACTTAGCTCATACTTGGGTAAAACTGGAACTCAGGGAAATCTGAAGTAGGTAGAAGTTTCAGTGCCAGTATTCCAGGACTGTCAATGAAGGAGTAGGGGAGTCCCCCCCTTTGCAGACCTAACCTTGCTGTGACCAACCTTAGGCATCCTCCTCTTAGATGCTGCTAATATTTTCCACTGTTTGGGTTTGTCTGCTGACTCCCTAAATATTCAAAGTAGCAATGTAATGCTTGAATGCTAAATAGTCCTGTTTTAATCAGACAAAACTAGCTATTTTCTATGGTGTTGTTGGAGAGAAGCAATGTATAAAGCAGGTGAAAATGAGAAAGGCTTAATGAGAGGTCTTGTAAGTATCAACTGCTAGCTCATGCAGCACACAGTAAGTATTCTTTGTTTCCCTTCCCCACAAATCACCCATATAATCTAGCATTAAGACAAATTAGTTAATCTGATAACTAGAGAAGTTTTAAATTATTGAATGTAGTTTGGAAGTAGTAAAAAATAGCAGCTATGCTGTGGTCCAGAATTGGGGCTGTCCGTGGCACAACTTACAGGGAAGGGTAAGAAGTGAATGCACTCCTTATTTGCAGTTGGTCAGGCACAGCAAATGATCTTTCAACAACTCCAAGGGCTGGCAAGTTCCTTCAACCATGGACTATTTATGGTGCTGCTGTGAGCATGTTCTGACACTCTCCTTGTTCTCTGACACAGATTATTTTTAAACAGATGGCAAAACAAAAAGGCAAACTAAAAGGACGGAGAAAGAAAATCACACACAGTAGAAAGAAGAAATAAAGTCCAGTTTCCAGGTGCTCTTCCATATGTAGGTGAAGCTGATGGCTGAGGCTGTATATCCAAGGAGATGGGCTCCAGGAAAGTATAGTCTAGAAGTCCTGAGGATAGTGTAAATCATTGCTTCAGTCCCTCTGCACTCTGTTTGGGTTTTCCCTTATTTGAGGGAAGACTATTTTTAAGGCTCTCAAAAGAGGACTGGGATGACAATAGACTATTCCTTCATTGTTTTGCTCACTATCTAGTTCTAGTTTCTGCCACAGCTGTTTTAGTTCATGCTTTTTCAGATGACTTTTGTTGTTTGCTGGATGCTATTTCAGCATGTTTCTTTGTTCTGTGTTTGGGGCAATTTGTCTTAAACCTGAGTTTCCCTCAGAACAGCAGGAGCAGCTGTGGCAGAGCTCAGCAGCAGCTGGCTGCTCGAACATTCACCGTCTTCCCAGCAAGATTTTGAAGGTACAGAGGTGTTGTTGTCAGGATCCCATCTAGCAAACAAGAAGGCCAGTTGGATTACATCTGCAGAGCGGGTGTTGGAGGCTCGTTTAGATACATTCTGAGGGTAAATTCCTCAAGCTACAGGGGTCCTTGAAGCGAAATTCTCTGCTGCTACTGACAGTCACTGACACTGTGGGCAGTAGCACAGGATGCCTTCTGCAGGGCTGAACGCTTACTTCTTCATTATTGAAGACACTGCTAGCAGTGGGAAGGGATATTTTGTCAAGTCCAAGCTCTTCCCCTTCAGCCCACACACTTTGGCAAGCTCTGTGCTTCAGCAAAGAGGGAAATCAAATCTGGTACTCAGAAAGATGTTAATTATCGGCAGCTCCAGCCCAACAGCCAGCAACCTGCACTGCATCTAAAGCAATATCATGGAATCCAATATTGGAACATTAGTGCAAGCTGAATATTGGTCCTTTGTACTTAGGTTGTTTTCAGTTTGCTCTTGTTATAATTTCCTGTGTTGTTTGTTTTACTAAGGAGACAACAGGAAGATGCACAGTTCGCCCTGTTTTTCATAAGCAGCACAGCAGTTCTGACAGTGGTATTGCAGGAAGCAGGAGGATCCCTCCCCTCTTGCTGCAGCCATAATGTAACAACTGGTCTATTTCTGTCTTAGCTTTCATAAGGTTTTGTGCCCCTGCTTTGACCAAAACCCCATTGTTCTATAACTTCCTTTTCCAAAGGCAAGAGACCTTTCTATTTCCATATTAAATTGTTGAATGTGTGCACATTCAGTTATTTGAATTTGTTGTTTGACCTTCTTGGTCCTTTATAAATATAAGCTATATATGTATTTTTAAAAAATTTTTTTTTAAAAGAAATTTTTTACACAGGTCTTTTCTCCATCATGTCTGGGTTTAATATACTTCTTTTTCTTCTCTCTGAAAGAATACACAAATCAAACTGTTTTCCTTTTTTCCCTCAAGACAAACTACCTATTTGGCCCTCTTAACAGTGTTGCCCTCAATCTCTTTAAATTTCAACTCGAATCCTCAAATAATGATCAGAATTTTACCCATTCCTCCCTTTTTATACCATACCCCTAGCATCTTTTTATGTCCTTCTCCATTAAGAAGTAGTTAAATCTAAGCAAAGAGCAGAAATATTTGCAGTTTGTCACAATATCAGTAATTAGTTTCACTCATTTCCCATAATGCTCTGTCTTCAGTGAAGAACTTGAAGACCTACTTTTACATGTTCTTCCGCTTAATATAAACTCATCTTCTTTGGGATTTTATTTTGATCATTGATCGAATTTTCTAAAATGGTTTCGGCAATTACAAGACTAATAAGGATACCCCACAGTCTCTTGGTTTTATCAGCTATTTGGTGGAGAAATGTACCACCCATTCCATCTAGAAGTAATTTACCTTTCTATTACTCATCACACTTATCCTACATTCTTTATGTAGGATACCAAACTATCCCTTAATGATAGGATTGTTGGTAAAACTCTCCTCCTAATAGCATTGCCTGAATATCTATAACAACCAGACCTCATAATGAAATTATATAGTGGTTTCTCAGCCCAGTAAAACCTCTTCAGTTATTTTTCCCAGTGAGATTGAGACAGATACTGTTGTGCCCATGCCATTGTTTCTACCTTTACACTTTTATGCTGAGTTCCTTTGTTGATGCACCCCACTGCCTTTAGCTTCATTGCTGTCTTTCTGCACACTGCTTTTTCTCAATACATCTGCTCTGAATGTGGCTGCTATTTTACCACATGCTGTTATTCCTTCTAGTGTCTGATTTCACATCCTGTTCCAATAGTTTGACCTTGCCTGGTGTGTTTGCCAGGACTCCTGCGTTAGCGCACGATGGGGAAGCAGATTCTTACCAGCCATGCTCAGCAATCCATTGGGAAGAGAAACAGTCCCTGAGGAGCACTTTCAGCTGCTTGACTGTTGTTTCTATCAGTGTGAGTTTCCTTCCTCATGTTCCATCGGCTGTTTCCATGTTTGTCGTTACCTCATTTGTTACTCCTGAGAACCAAAATCACTCCTGGTTTCTCCCCTAGTCCTTTTTCTCTACTAAAATCCTTTCTATGAGGCATGCCAACCCTGTTTTTCAGGAATTCAGAATTTCACACACATGCATTTCATGCATCCTTTTTCCATGACTGCTTCCCCGCAGCTGGTTTCTCCCAGATGTTCTCAGGTTTGCTTTTCTCAGTCTTTGCTTTGCAACAAAAGCATGAAACCTGGTAGACTGAACCTGAAGGTGATCCACTTTGCAGGTAATGGAAGAACAGTTTGGATTCCAGTATGGAAATATTAACAAAAATTATATAAGTGTCTTAAATGCCATGTGCTAAATTACAGCAAAATCCCTTTTGTGCAAGAGCCATGACAGTGGAAATTAATTGTTCCAGAAATGTCTTTTATCCAGATTATTTATTTTAGACTCCAACCTACCAACATTCAATTCTAATTTAGCTTCCTTTTGTACTTTTGAAAACCGTTGCTTTTAAAAAGACAGTCATTTATGCTGAGGGCATGTCTTCGCTGGAGAGAGGGCACACACAGAATTCTAGTTGTACTGCTTTGCTCCCTTCAGCACTGCATAAGCCCTATGTCTTAGGCTGAACTTCTGCCTCTGATCACAATCTGTGCCAATCTAAGATTAAACTGGAGTTGTGGAAAGACCTGTAATAGAGTAAGACAACAACTGGAAGGGATGCACTACCATGGCAGTGAATGAAAGTCATTGCAGGAAAAAAGGACACTGGCGGCATTTTGCATTGAAGCAGAAGCATGTTATGTTGTGAAAATGCAGGCAGTGAAGATAATCAACAAAATCCCCCTGAGCAGGTCAGTTGTTATTTTGTAAGGCATCCTTGAGCTCACACTGACACAGTGCAAAATGAGAATAATCATCAGTAATACAAACAGATGTAAGTGACCTGTCAAGTGCTGAGCTCCTTTCTTTAGTCATCCTGAACACATTTTTCGGTATTCAATTTATTTCCTAAGCTTAGGCTTCTCTTTTGGGAGTCTTTTTGTTGTTGTCTCCTTAGAAATTTCAGCGTTTCTGATTTCTGACGTTTTCCCAAGTGACAAATTTTACTGAACTCCTACCAAAGCCCTAGTGCGCACAAGATCAGAACCGGGCATGCAATTCCTGTTAAAATGTACTACAAGGAAGGCAGAACCACAACACAGGATTGGGAAGGAATTGTTTTTTAAATGAAACAATGATCTAGGCAACTTGCAGTGCCAAAATGAGGAGTTAAGTGGCCAAGAAAGCAAGGCACTTCTATGAATCTGCAGGAATGGGTGGCAGGAATTACAGCTTTTAAGTTCATTTGCAAAGTAGATATCTGTCAGTCCAGGCCAAATCCAAAGAAAATCTTGAATCCTCAGCTCTCCTATGTGCATGGCAGAGGAAACCAATCTTTGAGCAAGAATCCAGGCTAGCCCTGCAGCAAAGACCCATCCTAAACTAAAGCAATTCCCACAGAGGGACAGCTGGGAGAGGTAGTGAGCAGAGGACATGAAGGTAAGTTTGCAGACGTGGAGCTCAAGTCATGAATAAAAAAAGTCCAAAAGAACTCTCTTTAGTTAACACTCCAGCAGAATATTAAAGTGATGTATTGACGATTTGTCCCCATTTTAGGCACCGTCACTCACTGTAGCTGGGTTATAGGTGTTATTCAGATGTACCAGTAACCTGCTGTGTTTGGGGAGCCAGAGGGGTGCACAGTGATGTCAGAACAGAGGAGGGATGTGTGCATTGTTTGCTCTTTTCTGACCTGCTCAACTCACCAAACATGGATGAACTTTAGGAGAAGGTAGGAACATCAAAGCTGATGGAACAGGGTCTGTGTAGAATCTTAGAGCTGTTTTGTCCTACAAGTCCTCTGGAAAAGAATGAGTTGACTAGCCCCGAGATTCAGTCCAGAGTCTCTGGGGAGGACTTGTGCTCAGCTTTCTTTTGGGAAGAATAAATGCTTTAAGTACTGGTCAGGGTACATTGAGCAAATAATCAAAGTTGCTGATATGGATGCAAGGAATATTGCAGATGGTTGGAAACTAAAGAGCTTCAGACAAGCTACTTCAGTTTCTAGTGTACCCTATTAGACCAGGAGGATGTAACTGGGTTATCTTGAACCAGATGTGGTATGGGAAGAGCAATTGATTATTCTCTGCTGGTGATAGACCCAGGACACTGTGGTACTTCTTTATTTCCCACACTTACCTGATTGCACTACCTTTTATTTTTATGCCATCACAAAGGTATTTCTTTCTCTATTTAAGTAGGAAAAAATAGATTTATACTTGCTATAAAAATATATATTATTCAGATTTTTCATCATGACTGGAAATATTCTTAGTGTCATTCACCTATGCTAACTTCAAGAGTTTCAAATTTAGTTATGGGAGTTTGAATCAGTCCCATAGACATCCCTTATCTCTGATGCAGATTGGGCACAGCTGGGTGTGGGTGGCATGGAGGTCTTTTATCCTTCATCTCTACTCTGATGTCCTCTTTATCATGAAAGTTTCTGCAGTTAAACCTCATGCATCTCTGTATAGGATGTCTGTCCTTTCCTTGCCATGGGAGGAGTGGAGGGACTTGGTTCTTCAGATTGTTAGTTCAACCTTTTGGACATTTATGGTTAAATTCTCATTCCCTTTACTTATGTCAACCTGTCATTAAATTGCTTTTCCAACTATCAAGACTGAAGAAAGCTTTATTTATAGCTCTTGCTTCACCATTTAGTTGGGACATTTTCATGCATCTTAGAGTCCATCACTCTATATTTCAACAAGAGCAGCATGTTAGATGGTAACGATGTGCTACCTGGAGTTGTGAAGGAAAAAAACCTAGCACAGATACATGACTAAGCTCTGTGAGAGTACATAAACTGCATCCTAGACTCATTATTATGTGCACCTCTAAAGTGTTGCCATACATGAAGTTGAGTTTTCCTAAGCACCTAGACCTGAATCTCAGTTTATAAAGTATATTGATTACACAACACGTTGAGTTGATGGAACTCAAGCCTTTTCCAGCAGACCAGAAGCATCCTGGTGCTCTGCTACAAATCAATCCCCTGGGTCCCTTCCCCAGTCTTTGTACTGGAAGCATAGATTAATAGTTTTATGCTCTTTCAGTGACTCAGATATACTCCCTGAGTTTGACAATCTCTACAAAGATTTTCTGTTCATGCCATGGTCCCTGCAAAGAGAAGCAGCACCTAAGGGACTTCAGTGCAGCAAAACATGGTTTAAGAGGAATGCACTCCTGATCACTGCTGTGGGTATATGCCATGGCTGATCTGTTGGGTTATTTTAGTGGACTTGGTTCTCAGAAACGGAACAGAACAAATTTGTGCATAAAATTACCTGGAATTCATTCACAGTTACTTGTGAGTAACAGTATCTAATCAGACATTTCTCCGGGGACATGTCTGTACTGGTACTTCCAATTAGGAAGTCATCACAAAGCATGCACACGCATTTCTGAAAAACTCAGCTCTGTAGTAAACAGAGTTGGTGTTGCTTGCTGGCATCACACGTAAAGCTCTTCTGAAGAAAGCTGACTGCATTGTGCTCTGAGTGCGTGAACTGAAGAGGTTCGGTAATGAAGGTGCCTAAGCTTATCGCTTTACTAATATTAGTATATTCTGTTAACAACACTGCTTATAGTTGGTGCAATGCAGCCCTGGTTTTCACAATATTGCTTTACTGCAATTTGGTTTCAGTGAGGCTTAAGCAGATACTTCAATGCAAACTGTTCCAAAAGTGTGGGGCTTCACTGGACAAAAAAAGTATGCAAGAACATTTCAGAGCATTCAAATGAGTCTGAAACAAAGAAATGGGAAGGTGTGTCTTTGCTGGAGCACCACAAAACTTTCTTGAAAGGAAGGATTTTAATTACAATCCCATGCTCAGTGTTTTGAGAGGTTACAGGCATCAATTTTGCATGTGGTTATTTTCTGTAGAGTTCTCTATATTCACACTCCTGGAAACCACAGGAACCCTGATTTTCTTCAAGCTGAACTAGGCAGGCAGACATCAAAGTGAAGAAAGCAGAGCACTTATGAGTCAATGCTTTGTTAAAACATGTTTTTGACAATTTTTTTACTCCACAAAAGGAGTTCTCGTAACTAACCTGGAAACCAGTCTAGAGAGTTTATTATAGATTAATAGTAGTCTCCCTCAATGTTTGCAGAGCAAATTGATGAGCAGCCACATGAGGAAGATGAACTCAGTGTTCAAGTCTAGTATTCTGTGAAAGGGTTGGGTAGTTTCCAACACAGTTTTCAAACCATCTGAGATAAAAAGATGTCCGATTAGATCATTCTGTCCTCACAGCGTCAGCCTGAAGCTCAGACATGAGCATGATATAGTCTTGGTGTCTTTTCCTGTAGTCCACTGATTTCGTGCTCTTACAGGAAATTCTCTCATTGGGTTTGAACTCTACTACCATTTGCCTTCCCAAATATTTGATCATGATACTAGATTAAAAAAATATTCTAACTGATGCTTGCCAGTTCCTGGAATGCTGATAGCTCAGTGCAGCATGTAGGGGTTCATCCGCCAGTAGATTTAATGTATAAGAAGCATTTGTCTGTTTAGCTTCCTGCATTTCATGAGGCTATGGATTTCCTTGTTATGTGTAGGAGATGTCACCCTGGATCAGAGCTATGGTGAATCATTGGCTTAATGCTACTGGAGCCAGAAGTAACATTCACATGAGAATTTCAAGTAAAACTCGGAAGAGGTGTAAAATACGCACTTTTAGCAGAGAGGGTGATTCTTTATTGGGAAGGAACTAGCCTTGGAAGCAGCTAATTTTTCATTTCTATTTGCAAATTAGAACTGGTAGTCTTTCTGGAAGACATGCTGTAGCCAAAACCAGGTTATTGAGTTCAGTACAGGGATAGCTGAGTGAAATCAGATAACATACGCTAAAAGAATGGGCTACATGAAGAGACAGTTTTTTCAGTCCATTTGTCCCACATGCAGAAGAACAATGTCCCTAGGAGCAGAAAAGACTAGCTTTCATAGCACAACAAGGGCCACCTCTGACGACTTCTCCTCCTCCTCCAGTCACCTGAAGCTGAGGAAGTTTCATGTTGCTGGCTTGGTGCTTGCCTTTGACAGAGACCATTGGCACAGTACTGATTCCGTGCTGAAAGTATGCATTTCTGCTGAGGGGCTGGGTTTAGAAAATATAAGACCGTCTGCAAAATTAGCATGTGTTTTGCATGGGAGAAAAAGGATGTTTCAGAGTGCATGCATGTGGAGGAAGACAGGAATATCAAATTCATAATTTTTCGTTTCTAGGAACGGTATTAGGAAAACTGTTCTAGGAAATGCAATCACCTGGGGTTTGGTTTTTCTGATGCCTTTGAAATATTCAGTAAATTTGGAATACATTGCGTCATACCCTAGTACATAATTGTGCATTGGGGCCACAAGTAGCACCTCTTTGTTTCTGAATTTTTTATTCATGCAGGACAGAGCTCAGTAGGTGTTTTTGTTTACAGCTTCCTTTCTAATACCACTGTGATCTTCTATTGCTTTCTACACTGAAAAGGGTCATATTTCATCTGTAGCAGTAAAATAAATACATATGTAAATCAGGGCCTCACTTACTGCTAAGGAACAACAACTGCAAGGTGATATTCATTCATATCCTTATTTTTTTCTGGAATGGTATAGACACTTTCATTTGGGTATAGTTTTTCTTTTGTGTTTCCTGGTCTTGCCTTTAATTTATCCTTCAAGATTTACACTCCTGGACAGCTACCAATAGACACCAAACTGCAAAGAGAAATCCCACAGTCCTCCATGTGCTCTAGAGTTCAAGTCTCTTATAATTGGCAGATTAATGGGAACTGAAGAAAAGATCAGGTGTTTGCAGCAGCTTGAAGCACATATAGTTGCAAAAGTAATAGCTCTTGTCTCAATTGTTTACAGGCTTTGGCCAAAGTGGTGACAGCTAGCTGCCAAAAGCTTGCAAAATCAGCCTATAAAAGTACACTACCAATTGTGTTGTGTTTCTCAAAGTTTCTGAGTATTGTCCCACTAGGATTCAGAGTGGCTGTAGGGCTGTAAAGGATGTGAAACACAGCTTTGGCTACAAGCAGTGTGCTGTGTCATCTAACTTCACCATGCCAGATCCTAGGAGCAAAATTCAACAAAGTGTCTTCACTAGGTCTGTGCTGCACACAAGGGGGCTGACAGCATTTCATGTTACATTGCTTCACATCTCTGTTCCAGACAATGACACAGGGCTCTCTTCATGCAAATGGCAAGATATTGCTGCTGAGGGTGATTCTCTCCAAGCAACATTTTCCACAAACAACAAGTATGAGATATAACCCTACCCAAGGATTACAGCTCTACCCCTCTAGAACTACCTTTGTGCCTCTCTCTGTGACTTGCTGCATACACTTTTGGCTTCATGCTATAGCAAGACCACTCAGCTTGGCTGGATTTTCAACTTTTCAGGTACTTTGCACTGTGAAAACATTCACAAGAATAATTTTTTCTGAGTGTCACGGGGCTGGAACATGAAGACTAGCTGAATGCTGGGTGGTCATGGTCATTCTGATCCACAGAGGATTATATGAAGCAAGGATCCTCCTCTGGTCCATTTTAATGAGTTTTATAGACACTTACTAAGACATGTTAGGAAAAGAGTCAATACAGCAGCATGTTCAGTAGATGTTCCCTTATTGCAGAATGCCTGGAAAATGGCATTCTGTCAGAAAACTGGTCTGAAACTCTACACTTGTCTGGAGCTCAGACATCCGACCTAAAGTTTCAAGGAAGCCCTTCTGCCAAAGTGGTAGCTACAGGTCTGATTGATCTGAAGGTATCCTTTAGAAGATGATCTGACACTCAGGGTCTTCCCTCAAGATGATGAGACAAGCTGTTGCTGCTTCTTTTGCCTACTATGGTGAGATATCAAGGTCCTAGGCTACAGCTAAAGTCCCAGCAGGTCCAATTTCTGCCTTCACCCTGCAGTGTGCACTCATGGGCTCCTTCTGCCTTCACTCTCATGGAAGGAGGGTGTGAGAGTGCCCACTGTGCCTTCTCCATTAGCCTGTCACCTTGTATTCAAGTGATAACCTCCTGCAAGATATGGCTTTGAACCACCTCAGGTTTCCAAGGCTGGCCTGGTGCCTCAATGCTAAATGATGGGTAAATAACAGGTAGACATTTCCCAAAACACTCTCATTGCCTTCTGTCTTTTGATAGAGGGAAACCAGCAGCTGATTTGTTTCATAAGAGACTTGATGCTGTCTGTCTGTTGTATTTTGGGTGTTGTGGGACATGTGCCATGTGAGGGGGTCTTGGTCTGGCTCAGTTCCTGGGCTGCGTAGGCCTGGGCTCACTTAAACATAAATTAAAGCTCCAGGTGCTATGAACTTTATCAGATATAAGGCATAGTTGGAAGTCAGGTGGCAGAGGACCTTCAATCTGGCAGTGGGATACTTCATCTCCATCTAAGTATTTCAAACACAGAAGTTCTCTTGTGTCCTGGCTCTAAGTAGCCATTTGTCTGCACTGATTTTCTGTAGAGAGAAAAATGTTTGACCTTTTGTTGGGTTCTTGTTCTGAGCACTAAAAAATTGGTGCTTAATAGCTCATAATTTTGAGTGAGGGTAAAGTCTATCTAGCAGTAAGGGTGCTAAAATGTGAAAAATCAGACAGAAATCTAGTCAGGGTGACAGAATGACACATTCAAGATGAACTCTGAAAATTTCTATGGTCAAGAAAAGGAAGACTATATCAAAAAGCGTTGCTTCTAATCCCTCTGTCTCACTGTTTTCCGTGAAGACTGAACTGGAGCATGCAGCAGTTCTCTCTGATGCATTTCCTTCACACTAGCATTGGTCTATGTATGTATGATTTTTGTAGACAGTGGCTCTTATTGAATTACTGAGCTAGTCTATCAAACAATATCCTGACTTCATTGGAATTTCACATCCTGAGTTTGTTGGTTGTGTTACCTTTTTTTATATTTTTCATAAGGCTGTCATGGCAACAAAGGGAGAATGAGATTTTCCTTCAAATCCTCCCTGTTTGTTATCCAGATGAAGTGATGGTGTGCCTCTGGTTACTGACTGTAACTGCCCTTATGAAACACCTTCCACAGGGTTATGTCTAAACAGGTATTTGCTCTGCTTCGCTGTCTCATCTGTTTTCCCCTTCTGTGGACAAGCATGAAAAGGTAGCTTGTCTTAGATAGTCCAGTAAATAAACCCCAAAACAGCAGGCTTTCCTCCATGTGCTCTGCAGCATGGACATCAGTGCCTCACCTCCAGCATGAAATTCCTTCTTGTCCCACTTGCTGCTATTTCTGTCCCAAGCTACAGGAACTGCAAGCAGGAAGGGAAACATGATTTAAAAATGAAAGGATAAATTGCTGCAGACGTGGGTCTGGAATATGTCAAATTAAAAAAGAGAGATAAACCACCCATGCTGCCAAGCACTGCAGTGTATTTGCCTGTGAGATTTTGTCTTTGCTCATATTTTGCTTGTGGCTATTTGGCAGCTTATTCTTCAAGTCTTCACAGTCAGCTGCTTTATCCCTGATATTTATGTTTTATTTTCCATTGCCTAATTTCTTCTGCTAACTTCTAACTTTTACATCCTGTGTGGCTGAATCAATTCCTTTCCCTCTTTGATAGCTAAACTGAAGATACTTGTACTGGTGTTAGCTGCACCAAACTAGCAATCTTCAAAAGTTGCTCATTGCACTAGTTTCTCTGTGAGTTATTAAAAACTGATCACAACCTTCATTTCCATCATTTTCAGGCAGCCTTTTTATAGGACATGAACTTTAAAACCTAATTCTTAATGATGTGCTATACCCAGTAGACAAGGATCTGGCTATTGTCACGTTCAATTTATTTTAGGATTTCGCATTACTCGTCAGAAACATAGGTGCAGATCATGAACTAGAAATCCCATTTTGCATGCTGATGCTCCCATGAGATTGCTTTTCTTTGTTGTATGTTTTGTTGTATTTGAAAGGCATTTTGAAAATTCATGCACAGAAAAAATTTCCATTATCCTGGGGTAATTCAGATCCATCAGAGGATGTAAAATATGTCAATAACACATGAAAATTGCACCAAATTAATTAACAATAAACCTAACTGTAATTCCCAAGGTATTGCTAGACAAACATAATTATGGTAATGTGAACAGCATTTATTAAAAATGTTATCATTATGGATTTCTCTGTTAAGAAAGGATGCAGTTGCAAATATTTTCTTGTTGTTACTTTCGCACTTGCAAAAGCAAATATGCAACTCTTGACAAGTTATATTGCCCTTTCAAATAAACATCAGACTTTTGTCTATAAGTAGCTATTTTTTATTCTGTGATAAACTGGTAATACCCTAGGGCCCTTCCAGAGTATATATGTAAAACAGATAATCAGCCAAGCAGAAATTTAGTTCTCTTTAACAATTATTTGCAGCAATTTCAAGAACAAATCTGCATTCTTTTCTAACAGATGCTGGTTTTAAATAACTTTAATTTTCATTTTTTGCCTTCAGGTTCTGGTACTCAGGATTAAGGCTTGCTTCATATTTTGAATTGTTTTTTACCTTAATTCAATTAAACAAATATTCAGCAGTGATCCTTTTTCAATGATTTGGATTTCTTTCACTAGTCATTTAATTTATACTGACTTTACAGCAATTGACACTTTCTGTCTATAAAAATACATTGGAATAATGTCTAGTATCAGTTCAGTCTAGTATCAGGTTGTAATATTCCTGCTATCACTTTCCTCTGCAATCACCTTGCAGAGTTTCTGTGTCACTTCTGTCTCAGAGTCATAACTTGCCTCTCGTTCTGTGTCCCTGAATACCAAAGGTACCAGGGTGGAGAAATGGTGTGACTCAGAGCTGGCAAGATGAATGCTGTATGGGACAATGGCTCAAATGTGCTTTGGCCTGCCTCCTACTCTCCCCATATTTTGAGGCCATGGAGGGACTCAATCTGCTCTTCTCATTCACATCATGGCATTCACTCATGCATGTTTATGTTGGGGTGAAATTCAGAAATCCACATCCTGCAGAGCAGGAGAGCAAGAATAGCAGTCTAATTTACTCCACTTGAACTTGAGAGTTCTGGTCTTCTGGACCACAAATTGATACCATGAACTGATGCCAATTTTTCCACACATCCCAAATTAAATGAATGTTAACCAGCCATCTTGGAGTGTGCAAACTGGAGTGGTGTTGACACCAACACCACGCCACAGTGCAAGATCACCCTGCAGTGTGGAGTCTGTTACTATGCACTACAGGATAAACAAGCCTTTAAGGAAATAGTAGGGGGCTTGTGCTGTGGGCAGCCAGCCATGATCACCACAGGCTGGGTATTCCAAAATGTCTAAAAAAGTCCTTGGGCACTTCTGGACTTTTTGTTCCATGTGCCTTTGGACTTATGGTCTGCCTTCCCTGCTTCCACTGTAATCCTTGTAGCTGATGGTGCTTGGTGCTTCACATGTCCTACTTGACAGAATCACGTCCAAGTGGAACAGGGAGGGACGGAGATGACCTGAAGCTAAAACAGAGAGGAAGGATAAATTACAGCACAGTCAGGAAAGTCGTGGCACAATAATGGTTGAAGGCATAGGACTTGAGTACTGATGAAGAAGCAGCAGAGAAAAAAACCACCTACCACTGAAAACAATGGGGAAGATAATCCCATGGGATTTTGTCTTTCCAGACAATAGGACAGCAGCAGCTCAGTCTTCTGTCAGCAGAGAAGGCATGCTGGCAGGGGGAAAGCATGACAGGTGTGTTGTCATATTGCCCTCTGGGCTGAGTGACAAATGTTCATCTGAAATCTTACCCATGCAAAGCAGAGTGAGAGTATGAAAAGGTGGGAGAGTGGCATTCCCAGAATTCTGAAAATATGTGCTGCAAATGAGCAACAGATGGAGCCTCCAGCATCAGCAGCCTTTTCAGGCAGGCTTGCTCACATTGCAGGCTTGTCAGGTGTTTGAAACTGTGAGAAAGGCTCTGGTGGTGAGGTCCCTAGTGCCCATATGCAGCTTAAGTACCGCTGACAATTATCCCAGAGAATGTATGAATGAGTGTTGAATGTCTGTTCTTTCATGGCCTCTCCTAACACTGCATACATCCCTCATCTTACTACACACAAGAGGTTTTTTTTGGGAAAGGATGGATGAAATGCCTGGATACATGAAGATACTCGCTGAACTTTGATACACCAGCTTTCCACTGGACCAATGTGTCTGATGGTGACTGGAATCTGTGCCCTGGTGACAAATGGGAGCTGTAAGTTGATTGTCTAGCTAATAATATTAATATTAATATCCAGCAGCTAGAATCCATCATCCTTGCTGCAGTTGTTTCTGTAGGCAATAGATAGTAAACAGATGAGAGTATGGAAGGGGAATCTGTCCAGAAAATCCCACATGTACCCAAATTACAGATGACAGGTGGAAAGTAGAGACACTAGGCTCCTCTGTGCTCTGTAGCAAAGCACTTCTCCTACACATGAAGATTTGCCCTCTTCACAAATAAAGAATAAGTGGAAGGGCCTACCATTTGCAAGGCCTCATTTTGAACCTGATGAAGGGATGATTTCGATCAATTTAACGCTTGTGTAGTTTTTTTTGTTTCTTGCTTGTTTTGTTTAAATGTTTACAACTTTGCTTGATTTACTGTCTGGCTAACAGTTTATTCTTCTATTAATTCCCAGACAGAATGTCAATGTCTAAGATGCTACTTTAATGAGCTATCAGTTCTAAAATTCTCCAGACTTATGCCCTAATTAAACATAAACATGATGCAGGGTTGTGAAATTGTTCTGTAAAGGACTGCCTACAGCTATAGCTGAAAACTGTTCCACAGGAATATTAAGGAGACAGCTACTGTCTGCAAGACATCTGCTGAAGTCAATAGTAATAACAAAAATCAAGCACATTTGTGCTTTTACAGTTTACAGTTTGCTTGAGTTGTGAGACAAATAACCCCTGACTGTGGCAGTGTGCACTTGGTGGCTGCTGAAGGGGAGTGGCAGGGCTTGGTCCTGCCCCTGGCAGTGGCACCAGCTCACCCGAGTGCTCAAGGGCTCACTGTCACCACATTGCTCTGCCGTGGCTGTCACCAGGCCATGTGTTTTCAGAGGTATTGCCTTTTTTATTCCTGTGAAAATGAGCACTGCTGTGCCAAACAAAACAGAATGAACAATAATTTGGAGTGTTTGCTGAAACACAAATGTTCTTGCAGAGGCTGAAGTGGCAGAGTGGGACAAGCAGCAGCAGATTATTGTTCAGAGCAGTGATTTCCATCGCATACTTGAGACTGACCTGGAGGCTTGTGCTAGCCTGTGGAATCTCACAGCCTCCAAAAATATTTTGTGGATCCGTTCTGGTTCAGAGATGTTCTGCATGTGCTCTGCTAGTATTTGGAAATTATTTGAGAAGGGCCCAGAATCCTTCTTAGGGAGTAGAAAAGGAGCTTGTCTCAGGAAAGGAAACAGGACATAAGGATTGAAGACTTCACATCTGTGTGCTAAAATCAAATGGTGATCAGGAGGGTGGGGATTTGTCCATGCAACTGCCTTGTCCACCCTGGAAGCCCATCCTGTCCCTGGGGCAACCCTCCCCATTTGTCAGATTTGGTTTTTCTCAGATCAGATAGTGGGGAAGGGTGAGAGTGTGAGGATGGCAGCATGAAAGTAGCATCCCCTGAAATTTCACATTGATCCATGTAGAACAACCCACTATTTGATAGCTCTTACACTGTCCTGTACGTGCACGTGCTCTGTGTGTGTCATCTATTGTTTTGATCTGTCTGTCTGAACCTGTCACCCTGGCATCTCCCTATGGCCAGTAGAAAGGAGAGAGTACTTCCAGAGCAAAATTTTCCTTGTTCAAAGACAGATGTTGAAGAAAAGACACAGAAGTAGCAATCACTGAAATTAAATTAGAGGAACTTCATTGTTCATTTCTCAGTGATACAAACCTGGGTAACTTCTATTCCTCCTTTCTACACCATGGGATCAAAGAGCCAGGATGTTCACCAGCAAATACCCTGGATATTTGGAACATGTCTTGAGTTCCACTGATGGACATTATTTTGAGGTGGTCATTCAGGTTGCCAGGCTGTGTGTCCCTGGGCCATTTGCAGTGACAAAAGTGCCAGGCCAGGGGAGGAGCTCACCCTTGTCAGACTTGCATCCTTTTCAGGTAAGGCTTATTAACTGCCCAAGCTGCTCTGGCAGAGACTGTAGTTAATTGCAGCAGATCTAGGCCAGCTGGTTAAACCTAGAGGCTCATTGCTTTTGGCAGTTCTGGGCTTGAATGGATTGAAAAAGAAGTAAAGTTTTCAGGTTAATTTAATTTACATGAGGAAAAAAGGTGAAGAAAAGGTTTTTTCACTGTCTGTATAGTTCTGTACCAGCAAAACTAAATTCTGGAGAAAGGATGAGAACTGTCTTGGAAAGAAAGAAAGGAAAATACCTTCTCAAATACCTCATATTCTCTCAAAGGATTATATTTTTATCATTTGTCTTTTACAAAAGTCTTCAAAAGCAGTATGAATATATGTGAAGACCTGAAAAGTAAAGGCAGAATAAAGAAGGCATAAGCTCTCCCATTTCTGAATGTCTGTGTCATGGTCAGGTGCACTTGTCACTACAGCAGCAGGACCTGGACTCCCACAGTGCTTTGCAGCCCTGGAGCAATTTGAACATCTCCATGTCCCTCCCTTGGACAGCCTAGGTTCTCTGATCCCAGTTTGTAGGCCCACATACAAAGTGGTTCAGCTCATGGTAACCAGGACAAAAAGCTGTCAGCACAGAGGCTTTCCCAGGCCTTCATTTTGGTATTGTACATGACATGATATAATTCTTAAAATGGCAACTTGGCCATGTGACCTGTGGTTCTGATTCCAAAAAGACAGCAGGTATGTTTGTGTATGCTTCCCTACTGTAAAGACAGTGTCCTTCTATAAATTAAAAATTGCATGTAAACTGCCATATAATGTTCATAATAGCCAGGGACTTTTTCTATTATATTTTTTTTGCTTAGCAGTTCTCAGCAGTGAGCACTGCTGGGCACCACATCCCCTTTTGCTCTCTGTTCTGATTAGGGGGACTGTGTGGAGAAATTACCTGGGGAAAAGGCACAATGAGAGACAGATCTTCATGTCCTGGTTGACATTACCTGCTATGGTGTGTCCATCTGCATGTCCATTCATCATAGCCCCACCAGATTCTGCATAGTTAAGCCAGAATGACCTCAGCAGTACCCCAGTCTCACAAAAAAGAAAAACTGTGTCCTTATAGGTCCTGCCTTTTGCAGGCAAAGCCACTGAAATGAAGGGAGAAGGGAGAGTTCTCTGCAGCCTGCCAGCTGCCTCCTGTGCAGTATCTCTTTACTGAATAGGAATAAATAGAACAGGGCCCAGATGGGCTACTAATGATTGACAGGTGTCAGGATGCGTGTACAGCTTTGTCAGTCAAGCTGCTCCATGTTAATTGAACAACTAGATGGATCAGGGTTCCACTTGTTTTCCCAATCTGAAATGCTTATTAAAATCATGCCAGAAAATACAGATTCTAGTATTTAGCATTTTTAGCCACAACTATTTTCTGTGTCATAGCAATTCAGCCAGATTCTTAGTAAATTCTCTTGTGTGCAGTTTGGGTTCATCTATGTGAACAAGGCTGTATGTGTGAAGTGTGTTCACAAACTACATGGGTATCCTTAAGCATTTTTATTGCCTCTGCAGGTGATTCTGGAAAAAGAAATGCGTTTTTGGCTTGCATGTCTTTCCAAAATTTGTACAACAAATAACCAGTACAGCTCTCACTGCATATTTGTTATGATGACCACGTTGAGACTAGCAACCATAATGTAGACATACAAAGATGCCATTTTTGCAAGTGCTGCTCAATGCTTGTTTGAAACTTTGTTTTTATGTAGCTGTATTAACAAAAAACCCCGGTTTGTTACCTATGGGGGGGGGGGAGGGGGTGTCAGTCTTCTTTTGTGGGTTTTTTTGTTGGTTTGTTTTTAATTATCATTCATTATTCCTTCTTTTAGAAAATGTAGTCTTCCAGGTAGGTAATAGAAAAAATATTGTCATATATATGTGATACATGCCATGAGAAATAGTGATCATTGAGTTGAGGTAAACATTGGTAAAGCCTGCAAAGACGTTATCCAACTTTGATAAACTTGATAGGAGACACTCACAAGTAATGACCCATGAGTAGCCAATGGCTTTCCCTGTGTACCACATTCAAAAGGACCAGGTCTTTTTTGTGTCCCCCAGATGTCTGTGTTGTATTTTTGCACATGGGTTTTTGGTTAATTCCTTCCATGAAGTGAACAAAAAAATATAGTTGCTAAGTTGAGTCAAAGCTGTTTTCTACAGAGGAAGCTTAGAATTTATCTCTGTAGTCTCAGAAGGTCCCTTGCTGTCCCTGTTCTCTGTTTGTGTGAGGTTATGTATGTTT
Organism: Monarcha castaneiventris obscurior; assembly: GCA_026261815.1. NCBI lineage: Eukaryota > Metazoa > Chordata > Aves > Passeriformes > Monarchidae > Monarcha > Monarcha castaneiventris. The sequence goes on along the minus strand of JAMPIT010000510.1, from coordinate 12,803,162 downwards.
TTGGTAGATGCTGCTTGTGCTCAGCAAGGTAAATAAAATATTGTATTAAGAACTTGTGTCTTCATTCAAGTCTTGAGGCAAAAAAACAAACAAACATTTTTTTTCTTGTATGCATCCAGTTTACAGGAACTCCCCTGTGGAAACACACATGTATACTTAAGGCTGGAGAATAAATGCTCTGACTCAGAGTCCTAAGGAGTAAGCAGCTCTTGTTTCCACAGCAGGTAGCTGCTGCCTTACAGTTCAGCCAGGCTCTGCTGCCTCCATCAGCTCCCCGCCAGACACATGTACAAATCATCTTCTGTCTCATGTCTTAGGTTTTGTTTTTCTCTGATGATTTGTTTTTGCTAGTTACATGTTTATTCCATGGCTGGGAGAAAAGAGTCATTCCTTCACCAGGGGTGACACAGCTTGCACAATTACCTGTGTATCTCATCTTATCTTAGTGCCTTCTCCTTTCAGTTCTGTGCAGATGCTATTTCTTCTGCAAAGAAAGAGAAGGATTCAGTGAACGGGGATCTGACTGAAACACGATAGCAGAAATCGGGATTTATAATATCTTTTGCTAAATTTGGGTGACATTTTTCTCTAGTATTTTTGACCACTTTCTCACTCTGGCGTTTCTTGACATGCCATCATCCTGCCAAGCATTTTAGTTTTATGTTGGTGATCTCTTGTCCATTACAGGAGCAGACAAGTCTCACAGGTTTCATGCACAAAACTGAGTCTGTTATTGAAAAGACATGTATAAAGCTTAAAAGCTGTTTCTAATTGCAGTGCAGTTCAAGAAAAGTGTCACCCAAAAGCCTTCCTCCTCAAAAAGCCACATCATAAAGTAACAACCAGCAAAGAGTTCTTTGTTCTTTGTAACTACCACTGCACTCAGCTTTGAGTTGACAGGGTCTAATAATAAAGACAGGTTAATGTCATCTTGCATTTGTAAAAACCTTTTGTTATTATAAAAGAGTAATTAGGTCATCTCACCTTCAATATTAAATTTCAGAAATTCATACACGTTTTCCTAAAGATTGGATAAGGAGCATGCTGGATTTGTTTGAACCATAAGAAAAATAACATTATACCAAGGTCTCACCTGTCTTTCAGTGAGATAAGTGATATGCTTCCAAAAATTCACTTGGCTAGCAGCATTTGCCCCTGGCTGTTCTGCCTCATGAGCATGTACAATTTCACCTTTTTTCTTACATTAAAGAGGAGTGACATTCAGGACTTGTCCAACTATTTTATTTCAGGGAAAGTGGTTTTTTTTAAACATAGACATTTTTTACCAAAACTTTAGTTGTTGCTGATTAAGTTTACATTTTATGCGTAAATTAAAAAAACCCCAGCAAAACAGGGTTTTTTTGGAAGACCGTCCTAAATCCATACACATGGTGAACTGAATATTTCTGTGTGTTTGTGTGAGATCCTGTGGTGATTCACTGACATAATAGACCCAATACTTCCATGTTCCCCAAGTCCTTTAATGCTTTTTCTTCTTGACTGGACTGTTCCACCAAGACCAACTATTTTATACTAATCATTTGACCATCCATAGTACAACCTCACTGGTGATCTAGTTTAAAAATTACTCTAAACTTTAGGAAGAATGGGAGATTAAGATGTCTGCATTAAAGTCTGCATGAAGTTTGCTATAGTTTAAAATGCACACATAGCTGATACTGGCTTGAAATAATCTGGTTTTGGTGTTTTCACAAACAAAACTATATGGAGATAGCACACTCAGAGAAAAATAAATGCTGTTGAATTCAGGTTAATGCTTCCCTATTAAAAACAACTACCTTAATATCTGAATTTCCCTCAGGATGAAAATTTTGATGTTTCTATTGACCCTACAAAAATGCAGGAATTTTAAGCTCACTTTGGAGAAAAAATGTTCCAGGCAAATCATATTAAAAATACAAGCTATCTTTTCTGAAACTGAGTAAGTTTCATCAGCTCCACAGGGTTTTAGGTACATTTGAAAGTGAAACCACTTTTGTAAACATCAAATCTATGTTCAGAGGCCTACAAGGAAATATCCAATTTTGAAAATCTTGTTTATCACACTTCATAATGTTCCAAGTTCATCTGTAATTAATGAGCCACTTTGTCACTCTAAAGATGATGAAGTTTGTTTCTGAGATATGCAGTACACGGAACTGCTTCAAGCTCCCAGATCTGGGATAATTTGTCTGTATGAGTCCTGTCCTAGGACCTCACAAAAATCTTCAGCTCCATCCTTATTCCTTAATGCATTCTCGGATAGACTGAATATTGTATATCTGAAATGAGGATGGCAACAGCACAGTCTGATAAGTCTTACCTGTGCACTCCACAGTATTCCAAAAGACTTGTTAATAGATGCTGTATAGTGCTAAGTTTTGATTTTGTCCTAATTCAGAAAAATGTAGGGAAAATTCATGGGCTGAAGAGGATGTGGAAGATTAAGCAGGCATTTCAAAAAATTTGCAGAAATGAGCCTTGTAATGTTGTCTCCACTCGGAGTTATGTTTAACAGTGAGAAGAGCTTTGCAGTAAAAAAGTAAATGTAGTTGTCAGGGTGAAAGGTAAGTTTGACCATTATGCTGGCAGTGACGATTTACAAACCAAAATATTTTATGGCTCATAAACCCTTGATAGACAAGTTCTTTATGCAAACAACAACCCTTGAGCAAAGTAAACTTCCTCTGAGATGATAAAATAGTTTAAATAATTGAGCTTTTACTTGTCGCTTCTGTGTACTAAGGGGGTCTAGACCAAACTCAGCAAATGTATTCTGCTTTTCAGGAGGCCAACAGACCAAATTTTATATGCAAGTTCACTTTCCCGAGATTCCCAACCAGTTCTGTAGGCCTGGGGTGGGAATATGTTCTGCACAACTTTTGCCTGTGCAACTCCACGAAAACTGAATGCCACGGCTTTGTTGTTGTCTGTAATACTAATGGTACTTGGGAAAATGTAGTCCAGGCAGGTGAACCATAAATTTCCAAAGTGAGCTATAACATATTAAGAAAATAGCCCTTTTTTTTTTAAACATATTATTTTAAAAAAATTATTTCCTAATATTTTATTCATAAAGTTTTAACATTTATCCGGTGCTGGCATGTCACTAATTAAATGTTTATCCAGGTGAGAAACATTATTAATCTTTCTTCCCTGTAGTCAGAAACTTTCTACAAGGCACTTTGATACAGTTTTTGGAGAGGCATGCAAAATCTGTTCACAAAAATCTCACCTTCCAGTAACATAGGGGTTTGTTTTCCTCTTCTGTAGGAAAAGGTGACTACAAATGCTTTCTGTGCCTTGTTCAAGAAGTTTATTTGTAAAATAAACTTGAGTTGTTCTTTAAAGATGTCGTCCTTCAGCAGGACATGAGACTGCCTGGCACACAGTAGGTCAGGCAGTAATTGTTCCTGCATCAGCCACTGGGTAACCTGGAACAGAGCCGTGAAGAAGAAGGACCTGGCCAAACATCCTTCTTTCTTCCACTTTCTTCCAGACCTTTCTTCTGCTTCTCATGTAAGGCAGGAAGAGTGGGATGTCAGTCAATTGTGTTTTGTCCCTGGATACCCTCAATTTTACCAGTGCACTAAAATACATGTCCCCACCCTTGTCCCATGCACAGATGGAAAGAAAATAAATATCTTGTGATCTTCTTCAAGTGGGAGTCTTTTTGTCCTCCTCTGAAGTTATTTTCTGCCATATTACAAGTCCTTAATTAGTGTAATGAGCTGGAAACATGTAGCATTGTAACTGTGATTGACCCTGCAGTAGCTGCAAACTTCCATCTGGCACAGGGAAAAAAAAAAGAAAGAAAGGATTTTAACAGAATAGAAGAGCAAGTGCTCATTAGATTTGAACTAGAAACCTATTTTAGGAAGATGTGCCATTAGGAAACAATGGTAATACATCAGATAGATCATTCCAAACCAAGAGGAGATATGAACACTGCCCTGGATACTGCTAAGCTGTTGCTTTCTTCAAGCAGCCCAGGACTGCAGCGAATGGGCATCGGGTCTGCAGTGTGTTGTCCTAACTCAGTTTGTTCCTGGCAGGGCAAGGGAAAGTCCAAAGTAGTATCTGAGCATCATGAGTGGTGTGAAAATGGAAACTTTGTGAGGAGAGGGCCAAGTGTAGCACAGAAATAAAGCTTTTGTTTTAAAGGTCCCTTCCCACCTGAATTGTTCTATGAATTTACTGGAGTGCTGGAGCGCCTCTCCTGTGAAGACAGGCTAAGAGAGGCTTGTTCAGTCTGGGGAAGAGAAGCCTCTGGGGAGACTTTGTTGCAGCATTTCAGTACCTAAAGGGGACCTATAAGAAAGATGGGGTCAAGCTTTTGAGCAGGACCTATTGCCAGAGGACAAGGGGTAATGACTCTAAACTAAAAAAGGGCACATTTACAGTAGATATAAGGAAAGAGGTTTTTTTACAATGAGTGTGATGAAACACTGGCATGGGTTACCCAAAGAGGTGGTGGATGCCCCATCCCTGGAAACACTCAAGGTGAGGTTGGACTGGGCTCTGAGCAATCTGATCTAGAGGGAAATGTGCCTACTCATAGTAGGGGGGTTGGACTAGATGACTTTTAAAGGTCCCTTCCAACTCAGACTGTTCTATGATTCTATGATTCTATGTTAAAGAGAAATATGCACCTGATGAAGTTTAGAATTTCTGCCTTTATAGCAAGAGTCATCAACCAGAAACCAGAACACAGAGGTGTGCAAGGGAGCTAAATACTCCAGACTCAATGAAACTTAAATTTGGATTACATTGAAAATCTAGAGCCATTACTAACCAGGGCTCCAAATGCCACGCTGGAAAACCTACAAATAAAGCCAAGGACAGCAGACAGCAAATGATCCAACATGCAGAGGAGGCAAGGGTTGGTCTTTATCTGTTTGCAGTCAAGTGCTTTTGCAAAGGCAGCAGTGCTGCAGGTCTGCAGGAGGTGAAGCTGAGCAGAAGTGTGCCTGGCACACGTCCCCAAGGCAGGCACAGAGCTGATGCCTTGAGCCATACGAGGGCAGCACAGCTGTACAGTCATGAAGCAGCAGCTCATGCCTCTCGTGTATTCTAACAGCAAACCCGCACTCTGGAAGAGGGAGAAGGTGCCTCATCACTACATGATCCATGGCAGATGTGTTTCAGCCCATACGGAGACAAAAATGTTGTTTGAGAAGAAAGCTACATCTTTCAACACAGTGGGAGATAAAATAAGATGTTAACAGGCTCCTTACCTCAGCTACCCAGCAACTAGAAAGGATTAGATCTTCTCTGAAAATCTTCCTGATAGCAGCACCTGCTGAGATCTGGAAATTCCTGTCTTTTAGCTCATTAAAATGCAGATGCAGCCTGTTTCTGCTTCCCGAATTACAGTTGCAGCACAAAGGGGCCAATCTCAGAGCCTTTAACCCTGTACACGATCCTTTTGCTGAAACTGAGTTTGAATAGCCACTTCAGAACCAATTCACAGGGGCTAAAATTTAACCTGAAGTAATTGCCAGGGTAGAGAACCCTTGAAGCTCCCTTGCCTGATAGAGACAAATGAAGGGATCTCCACAAATGAGAAGATTGTGCAAGTGGAACTTAGGTGCTAAAACTGTCCTTTGTGATTGACACCATAAAGCTTGCTGCATGAGTGACCTCAGAGTCTCACAGCAATGGAATATATGAGTGCCTGACCACCACTTCAGCCCATCTGAAGAAAACCTTCCAGCTTATGTTACTCAGGAATTTGGACTATGTGATCACAGCTGTCCCTCTGGTCTTAAAAATCCAGGAAATCTGCTTCAGCTAAAAGGTTAATACTCTTCCAGCTGTTTTTTGCTTGTAAATGTGACTATATGATTTGTGAAGTGAGGATTGTTTCCATTCTGAGCATCACTCCCTATTAACAGTGTGGCACAGGAGCCACATGAACGGTATTAATAGCATCTCCATCCTTGGGGGTACTCAGTAATTGACAGGAGAAGGTTCTGAGCAACCTGCTGCAATCACAGAATTGATTTTCTATTAGAAATACCCCCAGAGCTCCCTCCCAATCCAAGTTATTTAGGGTTTTATAATATTCTTGCCTAGACTATTAGGAGGTTTGGTCTTGTATTATTTAAGAGGATACATGGTCTGTTAAAAGCAAATCTAATTATTTCCTGGAATCAGATTGTCTAGTGTTGGCTCGTGTATCTATTGGACTTGCATCACATTCTGGAAAGGGAGCACATCTGAAAAAACAAGTGGACTGTTGCAGAATGAGAAAGGAAAAGCTGAAATTCAATTCCGGGTGGAGACTAGAGTGCATAATATTGCTAAGCAAACAGAGTAACTAGAGCATTCAAAAATTTGCCTAGTAATTCTTCTGCACACAGAATAGCTAGGCTTTTTACTTGTTATTCTGACATAAGGGGTTTCAGTTTTGTTTGTATAAAGTTCTGAGCCTGAGTTAAGCCCTTTTCATTATGCAGAGTGAACACTGCTTCACCCCTTCCCCCAAAGGACAAACAGGCCTGAGCTTAATTTTGTTGTTTGAAATTTTAAAGGTCTTAATTCTTAGAATCTCCAATCCTCTCTCATGAGGCCAGGACTCACTGCCATGAGTAGAACCACTGAATTTCTTGCACTATCAGTTCTTGCTCTTGGCTGTGTATGAATTTTGTATTGATCCAGGGGATCAGTGCAAATTCCACGTTCTCCAAGTGACTAAGTGTGTTCAGAATACACACTGCAGAAATACTAAACCTAACCTGCAAATTTCTAAAGCAGACATTCTTATAGGAATGCTGAGTGAAAACTGAAGTATCTGGTTAGGGGATACATGTGTGTAGTCCACCTCACATAGTTACCCATAGAAAGTAGCCATATTAATGCACTGTATCTTACTAATGAGGCAAAGTAAGATTTTTCTGGACATGACTTTTGGTAGTGATCCTGGTAAATTCAGTTAAGCTTGTGCCCATTGTTTTCATGGTTATATCCACAAGTTAACAAAATGTGCTTTAAAAACTAGACTTGCTAATAATTTCAATAGCTGCTTTGTAATTTAAATGTCAATTCGATACAAATCATTGTCGTGTTTTACTGCCTACATACACTGATTTACTCTGGATGCATTCCAGGGCCCATAAACGTACTCTGAATGTGTTTGCTCTGCTTTCTAATTTCACCTGATATTTTACCAGTCATGGAAATCCTCTGACAAATTACAAGTGAGCATTATTCTGTGAAATCCTTCTGCATTATTCTGTGAAAAATTTAACCTAAGTCAGATATAAACACTTGTACTTTAGAATCTGCATTGCTGTGGGCTATATATCACTTGTACACAAAATGAACAGCCTGATGGCTGAATGGAATGTCAGTGTGCTTCAGCAAACACATTAGAAATAAATTTTCTCCTGGAGATTCTGAGAGGGTTACGGCATACTGAAATTACTGTCTCTCTGTAAGGGATGATGTGTTCCTTCTACAAGCAGTTTGTGCTGGTGGCTTTGGGCACTGCAGGCAACAGAGTGAAAATAGTACCCAGACTTTCCCAACTTCTTGGTGCCAGAGAAAGACAATGTTATTTGGACAAGTTCTGAGACAGTGTGGCTAAAACTTGCAAGAATGTTCATGCTCAATCTCCCATATTTCAGTGTGCTTGATTTCCCTACTAATTCTCTCTTGGCACACCTTCAGATGTGACCAAAATCCAGCAGTGAATTACACTGTGTTGTAATTCACTATTTTTGGGGGTCTTAATCCATTGTGCCAGTTTCTAGAATTGAATGAATGGTACCACATAGAAGGACTGCTGAAGAGCCTATGCCTCACATCAGGCAGGGCTGGCTGAGCTAAAAAACCTTGAGTGGCAAGAATTTTACCACTATTGCTTTGCCTTTCCCCCATCACAACCCCTACCAGTAGTTTCTTTTTTGTGGGAACAATTATTAGAACCGTTTAATAAAGGAGTAGAAGAAGGCTGAGGCCATGCAAAGTGCACAGCTAAAAACTCCACCATAATCATTACTTATTCCCTATAGGGGACGGATGGGAGAAACATGCTTCGGGGAAAACAACTCATATATCTGGGAAGATAATTCATTGTAAGTTAATCCAAGCATACTGCAGAAATATCTCTGTTGGTGGTTGTTCTGCATAGATGCCATTCTTGATTTGTGAATAGCCAGCACCAGGGACTGGGAAAGTGTCTCATATTGATTCATGCATTTCTTCATGGGTTATTCATAAATAAGTAGTGCTAGCTAATTCTGGCTAACAAAAATGCCTTATGTAAAATTAATAGAAGCAAAACCCAGAAGGATCTTTCTGCATTAAGAATCTGTCCCTCAAAAGCAGTTGTCTGATAAAGCTTTAAAAGAAATATTCCTGACTACTCGGGGTGCCTGCAAAGGGAAGGCGCTGGGCAACCACAAGTGAACGAATAACTTTTCATTCTTTATCACTGAGGACAGAAGAAACAATACTCCGAGCAGCAAGATTCAGAAAATTTTTTTCCACAGTCTGTATGCAATATATCAGCTACTGAGACATTATGATGTTTGCTTCCTTCTACTTTTATGTGATTTACAAGAAACATTAAAGCATCCAAAATCCCAATGAGGTTTTCCTTGTATTAATAATAGGAATATTCAGTGCAGCTCTAAGAAAAGCTGAAGGAAAGCAGTCAGAGTGAATCAGGCTTTGTGTAACACCAAGACTGGCACATTTCTATGTCAGAGGGGATTGATTTCAAAAGCACAGACCTCACACGGGAATCATCTTGGCAGCACCTCTTGCTTTTGATATTGAACTCAAATCAAAACAAGGTATCTGTTCCCTATACAGGAAGTCCACTGACTATAAAGACACCCTAGTGGGATCAACCTCCGTGACTGATTCTAGCCTTCAATGCTGCTTCTGTGACTGGTTACAATCTTACAGAACAAAGAACCCTGAAACCAGAGACTGGAAAAGCCCTGTTAGACGATGCCGAGGACACAGATCAGACATGTCTCTGGGGTCTGGGAGCTCTTGGGTGCTCTCAAAGCATGTGAGAAACTTAGGTCCTTCACAGCCCAAAGAGGTGATCTCATCATAGGCTGACTAGGGGGTTCCTCTATTTTGTAGTATTTTGAAGAGAACTCCTGTCCCATCCCTGGTCTTCTACTATGCTTTGAATAAATTGCTTGTGAGAAAAAAATAAAACTTACAACTTTTCTTCTCTTTGATTTCACTTAAAACTCCAAGAAGGTTTGGCTCTGAGTTTATGTGTGCAGATGCACACACATAGAGATAATTTTTTCCATTCAGCTATTGGGATGAAAAATAAGGGGTTAAGAAAGCTGCTGTACAGACCAGCTCCACAGATGGTCAGGGTGTGGTTTCTGCAAAGTGTGTGGGCTGATTGCAGCTGAGGCAACTGAAGGCATTGAATGGCCAACAACTGAAGGAGATGCTCCAGGAATGAGGCATGAATTCTTTACTAGAGTGAGCCTGAGTGAAGCTTACTACCTGGTCTCCATGACTTTGTGATACTAATAAACTGGGTGAACTACATGAACAGGAATGGTATTCAGAGATGAGTTAATCCACTGATTACTGGGAAAATAAAAAATGATTCAACCTTTTCACTCATCACTTGAGTAATCTATTCTTATTAGTCAAGGTCTGAAGAAAGCAACAACCCATTTGCTGAGCTCCAATGGATAAACTCAGAACTGTTCCAAGAACCAGAGAACTTCCACTCCAAGGAAGAATTGAATTCCCTAAGAATTTCCTATTGTATACTGGTGTCCATGAATGCAAATATGGTGAATGAAATTAAAAGTTACTTGTCTGTCCTGACAGCACAGTCACACAACAATACATCTTAGAGATGTCACCTACAGCTGGAGAACTACCTGTCATTTGATGCTGTCAGCATGAAGAGCACTAGAGGTAATTATACTTAATGGTGCCAGATGAAGAGGCGCAGGGAAGGCCAACCTGTATTCATTACTGCTTCAGAAAATGCTTTTAGGCCCATTTAAAAACAAGCTTGATGGCACCTTCCCAAATGACCTAAAACTCAGTTCTGATTTAAACTTCCATGATGTTGTTCTGCACCATAACTCCCATAATTGTTGTCTCTAGAGGGTAATTTTCAAAGGCTCCAGGACAGGAGCTTTGCAAACAATTGACTTTTTTCAGCTCTTCAACTAACCTGAAAAATTGAGATTGAAATTATTTGCAGCATCTGTAAAATGGCAACTTCTCTTTTTTTTTTCTTTTCTCCTTGAACAATCGACAAAATAGTTGCAGAGTAAAGTCCATTTCAGGATGCAAAACTTGCACATTTTCCTTTGGTTTTTGAGATGTTAATTTGTTTAAAAAGCTTTAAGATTAAATTTTTAATGTTTTGCCTGTCTCTTTTCCTCCTGGGGGTGAAACTACTTTCTGTACTTTACCCATACGTGCAAGTAGCTCTGGTCCCCTTTGTTATCCCTTTTGTCCTAGTTACATTTTCAGTGTAGAAAAATGCTTCCTCTCTCTCCCCCTGCCAAGCTGTCTGTCCTCTTCAGGGTGGAAAAAAGCCTATCACACAAGGCTGTGGTTATTAATCTGAACTGAATCTCCTTGTTTTGTCCTCTGAGAATGTCTCTCCTAACCACCATTTGGGAGAGGGAAGATGCTGTCCAGTCAAAGTTGTCAAGAGCTTGTAGGTAGCACAATTAACAACATATCTTGATAGCACCCTTCACCTAAGGAAGGGAAACTCCTGGGTATAGCTAGCTGAGAAGAATATTTTCATGTGAGCTAAGTCTAATGGACCTTGTCTCTGTTAGCTTAGCAAATAGACCTCAATTCCTGGATGAGTCCATTGTCAGAGACAGCTCCTGGAGACTGAGTGAGGCACCAGAAGACTGGAAAAAGACATATGTAGGGCCTGTCTTGAAAAAAAAGGGCAAAGAGATTGAAGAATCAAGAAACCTAAACAGCTAGCATAATTAAACATAGCAAGCAAAAAATGAAACTGTAAACCTCTAAGGAGAGACTGAGTAACTGTCAATGTAGATTAGTCAGGAGTAAAATATTTTAATCCACTGTACTTCATGAACTAGGAAAACTGGGTGGACAGCCTTTCTAAAAAAAGAAACTGTTCATGGTTCATTGTCAAAAGTCTTGGAAAACTTTGGTGAAGTCTAAGATAACCTCAATGTTGTTTCTCTTACATGTTTTGCTGATTACTTTAATGGTAGAGGGGAGAATAGAGATCTTAAGTTGGCCTATAAAACAAGTTGTTAGAGACTGTGAGACAGGCTCAGACTCCAAGATAAACTTGAAAAATTGAAAAAATGGTCTCTGGAAAAAAAAAGCAGCAATTTAATAAGGACAAGTGCAAGCTACCATGCAGGCAGAAATGCTTCAGTAGATACAGAATGGGGGACAACTGAGTGAGTCAATGGAGGTATGATTTTTTACATCCTGTCCAGATGTGACCTTTTAATGACACTGAACCCATGGAAAAATCACTTCCACAGAAGTGATTATTCAAGCAGGAGGGGTTGATATTAGTCATTATGTTGCTGTTGGATTGAAAATCTGTAATTCCAAAACTGATAAGATGCTGACGCTTCAGCTGAATTGCAGATGGACCCAGTTTCATCACTGATACTGCAATACAGCAGGAAATGCTAAAACTGTTGGACTGATACAGGTAATGGCTATTTTGGTGCCTACAGATTTCCACAGGGAGTGAAATGTCACCGCATTAATTTTGTGGATTTTTGCTCTCCACTTAATTCAATCCAAGTCAAAAGGAAGCTTGCCAGCTGCCAGCATGCAGGGGATCTTGCAGTCTGGACTGCTGCAAAGTTTATTCCCCTGCCCCAAGACTGGGAAAGAGATCAGCCCATGCAGCAATGACTTCATTCTCACTGGTGGCTATGGGAACATGGAGGATCAGATGTACACCACCCCTCTGCCCCCGCAGCTGGCAGGAAATGCCTGCCAGTGGAGGAACAGGCTGTACAACTGTATTTGTAACATCTTGAACCAGATGAATTTAACTACAGCTGCCATTATGTACTATTACACAGGTTGTATGAGAGCAAGACTCTGTTGCTGTGGTAGTAGACACTACTACACCTTCCACAATATGGCTGGCTTGTCTCCCCAATTCATTCAGCAGTAGCCTTCACCTCACCAAGCTCCACTTTTCTGGCAGTGGTGGCAGGATGGATGCCACCCTTTGTCCCCAGATGTCTGCCACCCCAGGCAACTGGCTACATTGCCAAGACATGGTGACAGGTTTGTTGGCTACTGTAATTTGCTCTCTGAAAATTCCTGGTAGCCAGTGCAAGCACAGCTTGTGCCTATTCAGAAATACTGCCTGAATATTTTACTGAGAGCTTTATTTCCAATATAGAGAACCCTACAATCAAAACTGATCACATGAAGCAAGTAGAAGCTCCTGAGAGCAATAGACTTCATTTACTGACAGTAGAGTACAAGATAAAATGCAGCAATAGTAATGAAAAGCAAGGACTGCTGAGCAGGTAAGACCTGCTAGTTGAAGGTGCTGGTGAGAAAATGGCAAAGAGAGTTGTGCTGCATAGCACCTGTAGCAAGAGATTCCAGTGGTATCTAGAGGTTTTAGAAAAAGTTGGCACATGTTAAATAACGTGCAATAGGTCCATGAAATAAACAAACCCCACAGTATTTCAGAATCTGCCAGACTTCCCTAAGTCTTTTGAAGATTTCTCAGTATCTTTCCCCTCATTTCCACTATTTGCTATATGCCTTGCACTACAAAAGCATCTGTGGGAAGCTTAAGGGTATATGCTAAATAATTTCTAGAGGAAGAATTCGCTCATCTTTTCACATCCTTGCTTTTTAAGGCCTGAACAAATGACATTGTGGGAAGACTGGTAACATGGTAAAGTTTCCTGGTGTTGCAGAAATACCTATATAAAGTGGATCTCAGGAAGAAGTTGTTGTATCAATGCAGTCCTAGGTGAAAGGACAGCAGGCAGTTGTGTCTGGGGCTTCTGTTTGTCAGGCCAAGCTGGGATAAACAGAGGTTGTTTTCTGCTGCATCAGCACAAATGACTCTCATTTCTGTTCATCATACTTAGTGAGATGAACATATGTTTGGAAGAGACAATTAGTTAAATAATGTATGGCAAAGGAAGTTTGCAGTGGAAGCGAGTCACGTTTGGAGAGGAACAAGTGTATAGAAGAAAACTTTTTGACTAATACCGTCCAGATGCTGCAGCTTTCACATGTCTGTGCTCATGAGAGCAGCTGCTGATGCCAGCATTTGGTCTCAACCAGCTAAGACTGGGTGCTGAACTGCCTAAAGCTGGGGAAGGCAGAAGAAGCCATTGCTCTTCAGCTGCTTCATTCAGTGTCTTGATAAAATCGGTGCAAGCCTGGCAGCTGGGAGCCTCACGGAGGCTGTCGGGTGGGAGCCTGGCAGGGCTGCCACTAATTAAAGCAGTCAGTCATTTTCAGCAGAACTCAGGGCCACTAATGTTTCACATTCAACCTCACTGCAGTATCACACCACACAAGGCACAGCCACACAGAGGCACAGCCTGCCTTTGGTGAGGCAGGGCTCTTCCTCCTCACTTCACTTTACTTGGGAGAGCTGTTTAAAGAACGTGAGGAATTTTTCAGCCTGACGATACTCTCTACATTTCCACAGGCAGAGCAAGTTGTTTGATGGTGCTGCCTGACAGCTACTTCCCCTCAGGGGACACACAGACAACATCCCTCAGAAAGGCAGAATAAACTAATGTTTTAATGAAAACGCAACATGTTAAACCTGCGTTGATGCTCTTCTGGACCTGAAACTTGAGTGTTAGGTAACTGGTGGCATCCACACTCCAAAACAGGCAAATCAGCATTTTGTAAGTCAGACCCATGCCATTCTTGGCTGATACGTGATTTTGGAGCACCACTTGTTGCAATGTAAACTGGAGTGAAGGTCAGGCTTTGGTCCATGCCATGGTTCTCACTTCACCAGAGGTGGGCTTATGGTGGGAATGGGATAAAGGCAATAAACACAGACATAGAATCATAAAGAGTTTAGGTTGAAAGGGACATTTAAAGGCCACCTAGTCAACCCCCTCGCAATGAGCAGGGACACCTACAACTAGATCCGGTTGCTCAGAGCCCTGTCCAGCCTGTCTCCAGGGCTGGGGCATCAACCCCTTCTCTGGGCAACTTGTGCCCGTGTTTTACTGTCCTCATAATGAAAAATGCCTTACTTATAAAAGAAATATAGGGTAACAGCCTGCCAGAAGGTCTGTTCCCATGTTTCTTATAGAGCCCCTTTAGGTAATGGAAGGCTGCAATAATATATTGCTGGAGCCTTCTCTCCTCCAGGCTGAACAACTCAACTTTCTCAGCCTGTCTTCATGGGAGAGGTGTTCCATCCCTCTGATCAGCTTTATAGCCCTCCTCTGGACTCGCTCCAGCAGGTCCATGTCTTTCCTGTGCTGGGGACCCCAGAACTGGACACAGCAATCCAGGTAGGGTCTCACCAGAGCAGAGCAGAGCAGAGGGGCAGAATCCCCTCCCTTGATGTGCTGCCCATGCTACTTTTGTTGCAGGACATGTTTGGCTCTCTGGGCTGCAAGTGCACACTGCCAGGTCATGTCCAGCCTCTCATCTCCCAGCACCCCCAAATCCTTGTCCTCAGAGCTGCTCTCAGTCCTTTCCTCCCTCACCTTGCACTGATACTGGGGGATGCCTCGACCCAGGTGCAGCACCTTGTGCTTGGCCTTGTTGAACCTCATGAGGTTCACATGGGCCCATTTCTTGTCAGTTGATATAAGTGCACATATAAGATCTTATTAATAAGGCAATTTTTATACATTCCTTTAATCTTTTAAGTGGATATTTAAAAGAATTTGGCAACTACCCAGGATCACAGAAATGAGGTTGCATGCTCACTGACTGCAGAAATATGTTAGTAGCCCAGTGGCAAAAGGCAGCTGAGCCATGAAATAAGAGAGCACACAAAGAGCTAAGCAAAAGGGTCAGAATAGTAGCTGCAAAGATTTTAGCTGCACCGTGACAGGGTGATGCATGTGAACTGAAGCAAATAGAGCTGGAGGAGATGTTTGTGGGACTATTAATTTTAATGCAATGCAAAATATCCAATGACAAGGGTGGAAGTTACACTTCAGTGCCATAGAAATGACTTAGACAGTAACAAAGGTCAGATGAGGAGAATCTGGGGAAAGCTGTTAAGACAGATGCCTATGTGATGTCTCCTATTGAGTTCTTGATTGGATCTGAACAAAAAGAAATGAAGAAAAAGGAGGACCTCCATTTGGAGAATGTGGTTTGAAAGATTACCCAGACTAGTCTAAATCTGGAACTGATGGCTAGGAGGAAAAACAAGTTCTTGCTGTGACATTTAAGTTTTTAATGAGTATAGGGCAAGTTCAGATTAATGCCTGTATCTAATAGAAGTAGCAAGTCTAGATCTAGAGTTCATCCCAGCCAGGGTGTCTGAAATAAATTTGTCTAGATGAATTTAGGATTTTAAGATTATTTAGTAGCAATCAGGCTTGAATGAATGTCAATAGACACTGATGGATTAAAGAAACCCATATACAAGAGCCCCTGGCACACTCCAGAGTTACCCTCTGTGAAGAAGACAGAAATAATGCTGAAAAATAGTATATGGAGATTTAACATGTGGTTTCTTGTCAGTATTGAGAGTGGTGTTCCTGTATCTGCCACATAAGCATAAGAAAAATAGTCCATAGAAGCAAGACCTATGAAAATAAAAAGAAAGGAAGGAAGTGCAGTGTACCTTTAGACTGTATCATAACCCTTCTCTGTGGCCTGATGTCAGCTAAGTTTCATACAAATCTTTCACCCAACAGTATCATCGAGACCTATGGGGCAAAATTGTAAAATATGGGGTGGGGGGGGTTGTGTGTGTTTTTTTGGTTTTGTGTTTTTTATTGCTGGCTTTCTTATCCTTTTAAGCCTGAACATCTGTATTTTATGAAGGGTGTGATTTAAGATTCAGCCTCAAGCACTTCAAGATTTCTTTGTTTTTTTCCATCAATTTTTTCTATACAATAAGAAATTTGGCTCTTTTGTCAAACTATGTCTACTTCATTCAGAATAAACTGCTAGTTTATTCCAGCTGTCAGGTGAAGGTTGTCCAGCTCTACTAAGTGTTACAGAAAATGGACAGCTCTGACATCTGGAAGGCATGAGGGGCAGCCATAAGATTAGAATTTGTGTTCAAATTGCAGTAAGTGCCAGCATTTGATATTCATCTCTTGAGTGAGCATGCTGTAGAAAAATTATTCTTTTTCTCTCTAGACAGGGAAAGTGCAAGTCAACAGTGGAACTTCAAATTTAGTAAACAAGAGATCTTGAGAGACTGTTGGAATGGGACGCAGTGGAAAACAAAGAAACAGAACCACTGGTTGAAATGTGTGAAATAAATAGTGCCTGGTTTATAAAAGGGGCCACAATTTGATGGGATGTGACACTGATGCCTTAGGAGGCCTCCCAGAAACAGAGACTAGACAGGAGTAAGGGAGTAAAGGTAGGTATTTATTTGAAAGGCCTTCAAAGGTACCCCCTGGGGAGCCAAAGGCTACTGCCAAGATGGACCCCAAGATGGACAACAGGTCATGAGTTCTTCACACTTTTATAGGTTTGATTCATTTGCATATCAGGGTTAATTCTCCAATTAAAGCTTCAGTTAATGACGTAATTTCCCCAAGCTTGCCCCCCTTTAGAGGCTTTTGGTTAACATATTTTGGGCCTAGGACAGTCTGAGTGTCCTTGGAGAGCAGGCCTGGAGAGGCTTTGTTATGTCTAACCAGCATGAGAGAGCAGAAGTTAACAGGCTACAAGGAACTTCAGAGTTACACACTAGGCAGTACAGGATTTGAAAAATATGAAAGTTAAAACCTAAGGCATCAACACCTTGTTGGAGGCTGTGGAGCCTCAACACTGGAGCAAACTGGGGGCAGGGGGCTGGAGCAGAAGAAGGAAATATCAGCAAGCTCAGTGAACAGGCAAACTGCAAACATTTGGCACTAAGTGCAGAACTGATAAGGATCAAAACAGAGTCTATATTTTGGACTTTGTAAAATCAGCAGCATGGCTCAGTGAGCCCAAGATAAAAAGAATGGGATTATTCCCAATAGGCAAGAGCAATGGGATTATTCTCTGATTTGAAGCCATATCTCTAATCTATATTTAAAGCTCTGTACACAAAGCTGCAGTCATTCAAACTTTGGGGATACCACCCCTGAATTAACATGTAAGGCTTTCTCAGCTTCCAGCAGCACCCAATCCCCTAACCCAGGGCCAAACAGAATAAATAAACCTTTGCAATAGCCACCTCACGTACAGTTTGAATTGTCATCCTTCAGTCTCTTTGGTGCTCCAGCAAATTAAAAATCTCAGTTTCTCCAGGAGGATTGCATTCAGCGTGTTTGTCATGGAGGCAGGAAGGCAGTCCTGCATGCCAAAGAGCGATCTATTTCTATTAAATAAATGCATTTAAAATTTTGTATTATCCTGACCATGCCAGGTGCCCCTATTCATGACTTCATAGTGTCCTGAGTCTCTCTTCTCAGTATCTGTAATTCTTTTCCACAACATATGCATTATTAAAAAATTTTATGATGCAGAAATCTGGCATTTGTCCTTACAAGCACCAAAGAATTATTTGATTCATTAGATAAATGCTGCATACCAGAAAGCATCCCAGAACACAGTTTTGTATAATTTGTTGAGGACATTCAGGTCAATACAGAAAAACAGTTTGAAACTTGCTGAAACACATATTTAAGGCTGTCCTGAACCAGGGTCCCATTTCTCAATTTCCAAGTCATTCTTTTAAACAATAAATAACTAAAGCCAGCAGAAATCGAATGTTCCTGGGGAGGAAAAGTCCCAAAAACCAGAGAATGTGCTAGCAGTTGACTTGTCTCTTAATTGTTTTTTTAGATCTATCTGTGCTTTTTATTATACATAATCACACTACTGGTTTCAGAAGTTACATACACATAGGTTTTAAAACATTTTAAAGCACCTTTGACATGTAAAGAATAAAATGTAAAATGAATGTAAAGGACAAAAAATACAGTTGTGTTCAGGGAGGCATTTTCTAGTTCTGATATCCTGGCTTCTCTTGCATAGCACTGCTTTCTTGATTTGTTCCCCTTGTCTGTATGGATGGTTTCATTCATCTTGCCCTGTACAATGTGAGATGTGTGATGTGAGTCACTGTTGAACTCGCTCCCCTTTCTCTAACCAGCCTTATCAGTCTTGTTTATTGTCACTGCCATAGCAAATGAGAGCTCCCAGCAACCTCAGAAATTTTTCTTCTGTGCTTCTCAGGTATGAACAGACAGTGGGAATAGCAGAGGCTTCAATGTTAGGGCCAAAGTATTGCTTTCTACCTTTCTGAGTTCCTGCTCCCAGCAATGACCCACCAAGAACCCCCCACCTGCTCCTGTTACACCCAAACAGGCCACAAAGTCAGTAACAGGCAGCATGATATTCTGTGCCATTCCAGGTAAGTGGGATATGAAACACTGACAATGAAATTATGAGAGACAAACAAGAAACCAATTAGAAAAGGAGAAAAACCCAGCCATAGTACTGAAAGAACAGATGACATCTGCACAAAGAAAATTATAATTACAGTGATTCAGTCATAAAAATAATGTTGGTAGAAAAGCAAGATTATGCCTCATCAGGTCCCAGAAGCTCAACATTCTTTCTGTTTCTTAGGACCTGTGAATGCTGCCTGGGGACACATAGAGAAGTGGTAGGCTCTTAGTCATGTGGGACAGAGCTTTATTGTGGCCTTCAGCAAAAGTCTCTCACCAGCTTGGTAAAGAATACCAAGAATAGAAGTGGGACTGTCATGAGCAGCTATCATGGTGCTCATGCAGCTGTGTTCAATCTACACAAAGTAAATCTGAAGGTTTCAAAACCAATTTTTTTTTTTTCTGGAGGGGTTTCCTTCCTCTCCAATGCATTCTCTTCAATTTCTCTGGCATGTCTGCAATCTGCCTTAGACAGCTTTAAATTCCATTTTTGGGTCCCACTGGCTCACCAGAGAGTCAAAGCACGAAGCACTAAAAAGTTTTCTGCTCCATCATTCTGTACTTTAGGTGATAAAAGATATCTGCATTTGGGGCTTCAGATGCACAATGTTTCACTAAACATGAATTAATTGGAAGCACAGAGACTACCATACTTTGAAATCAAAGCAGCGAGGTCCTGTTGCGCTTTATTGATAAAAGGCAGCTGAAGAAGGACAGGAAAAAGGAAAAAGGTCAAGACAGAGAAAAGAGCAATCACTGTTTAGGATTTGAGAAAGTGTGTGGAGGCAGTGCTTGTGTTACTGTGGCTTGGAGAAACTGAAGCAGCAAGGGGGCTAATCAGCCGAGCTCATTAATGGAGGAAAACAGGGACAGAAATTGTGCCTGCTGCTAGGAGAGACTTCTGAGAGAAGAGTCTAGAGAGCCTGGAAAATGTCATGGTGCTACTGCAAACTCGCTCCCTGCTGCCAGCAGCTGTGAGAAGCCAGCCCAGAGGAGGATCCCTGAGCTGGGAGCATCTGCTAGAACAATGCTCCTGGTGTGCTGACACTATGGCAAACACAGACCCGATGGAGGAAACAAATTGTTGTGCAAAATGTTGGGGTGCCCCCCTGTGCAGTGCCAGGGGAAGCTGGCCCAGAGCCAGATTGGCCAAGGACACAGGGGCTGAATTCAGGGGGAACTCATGGAGCTGCTGTATGGTGAGTTAGAGGTGAGGGGGCTGCCAGCAATCCTGGGTGTCAGTGTCTTCTATTTGGTGGTGTCAAGAGCAGCCATACAAGTACAACCATATGACAACTAAGAAAGAGGAGGCAAAGATTATTCTGCAAAGGTTTTCTTTTGACTTGAGTGATGGCTCTGGGAGGCAGTAAGTGGATTGCCAAACCTCAGCATGAGGTGCAGCTCAATAAATAAATTTTTGTCAGGGTACAGTCAAGGTGAAGTAAGAGACTGAGAAAAGGGCAGAAAACGGGCACAAAAAAGACTTCAGTTTAGGTCTGGAGTTGGATAGACACACAAGAAAGGCCAGAACCTGAAAAGAATAAGAGTCCACCACCAGAGTTGAATGTAAAATTGGTTATATATTGAACATTTGGCTAATATAATGAGGAATTAAGGGGATCAATGTATGTTTTAGTATATAGTAATGCCTTTGACTTGTTGATTGGACCCTGAATGTGCCAGCAGGGTACAGCCATAAGACTAGATGGAATAAATCCTGAGCCTAGGCCACTGCTGTGGAAAGGTATGGCTTCTTCAGGAAGGACATTTACAGGGCAAAAGGAGAGAGAAATCGTTGCACTGGCCATCGTGAATGAAACACAAGGGAGAAAACATGGCTTGTTCAAGAGTTAAGAATGGCAAGAGAGGGAAAGTAAGCTGCAGAGGGGTGCAGGGTGGTTGCAGATGAACAGAAGGATTTACCTCTTCTCTCCTTGTCTGACTTCCCTGGCTTTCAACATCCTCCCCTGCCAGCACAACATCTCTTAGTCATTCCTGCTCTCTGCCTGTGCTATGGAGTGTGGCACTGAGGGTACAGATGAACACAGGGCCGGGGCAAAAAATGGTGGGATGTCAGTGTGTGCAGGTCATTATGGGTCAGAGAGACAGGGGGAAAGTGTCTCAGGAATAAAAAGTTCTTGGAAGAGTTAAAAATAAACACACACAAAAAGAGAAAACAGTATACAAAAGAGTGTGAGGAGGGAAAGATAATGAGAGGAGCTTGGGGGAGGGGAAATAGAGGGGTTTGAGTGAAAATGGGAAAGTACAAAAGGGGTAAAGCAGAGAAGGGAAGCAACAGAGGGAAGGAACAAGAGTGCTCTTTGGAAAGAAGTGAGGAAGAGGAACAAACATGAAACTGAGATACAAAAGCAATGGAACAGTATGAAATTTAATTAATTAATTGAGGAATTAAATGAACACAGGCAGCTTTTTAGGCATTGTCCCCAGAAAGAAACCACATAAAACTCAGTGCAAAGAAAAATACATATGTGAGTAGGGTGGTGTTACCCTGCTTTTGCTTCTAATTCCCAGTTTTACTCTCTGTGGTATCTTACTCCTTATGTCATGCTCACATGGTAATACAACAGAATTATATGTCTAATTAGATGATTTTGTAGCTTGCTAACAACCTTCTTCTTATAAGTTCTTGCTTAACTCAGAAGTCTGGATGTAGAAATCAGGAAAAAGATGAGCCACAATGAATCCCGTCCACCTTATGAAGTTGAAGACAAAAAGCCTTCCTGTGTAGGAAATCAAGATAGCCAACAGACTAGCATGGTAGAGCAGTGGAGCTTTCCCTCTTGCACTATGCAGAAATGTAGAGAAGACTGCCAGGATTATAAATTCTTAGTGTGTGTATCCATGGAAATTGTGTGGGCTCACTTCAGAGTTGGTGTCACAAGGGCCAAAGCATTTTCTAGCCAGCAGAGAAGATTTATGTGGCTTATACAAGGGTGGTAAGCAGAACATGTGGATCCCGAAAGTCCTGAAGGAGGTTGTAGCAGTTGAATTTCACCAATCCAAACAAAATAATGGAATAAAAGAGATAATGCAAATCCAAGGGCTTCTTTGCTGAACTTCGCCTGAGAGGAAAAATGGCCGATATCTGACCTGAAAAGGGAACCTTTAGTGTGGTTTAAGTTTGGAAAGGGAACAGAAGCAAGCTAGAGTTTGGTGGGGGGAAGGTGTGTTTTCCACGTGTTTCTAGCTGACAGCTCTGCAGAGAGAGGTTGATGAATAAGCGCACTCAGTCTTGGGGAATGGTTTCAGTTTCCAGCTCAGGAGTGGATTCTCAGCTGGTAGGAATCAAATGAATTTATTTCAGCAGAGGACTTGAGACCTCTATCTCCCAAGAACAGGACAAATGAATTCTACTCCTTTTTTGTCGAGCTCTTGCCTTCAATTAATTCTTTTCATAAATGTGTCATCAAGCAGCTTATCCCCATGTGACACAGGAGACATTTTGTGAGGGTTTTGGCAATATCTGCTAGGTTAGAAAACATATCATTTGAACTATGATAAGAAGGGACAAGAATATAGGCAAGATTTCATTTGCGTTGTTTTTAAAGACATACTAAATTTTTTATAAAATTGGTGAAAAAAAACAACAGAAAAGGATGATCAGCCTGACTTGAAGTTCTGTGCACTATTTTATAAATCAAAACACACCATTAATTCATGTTATAAACTACTGGAACTGATGACATGCCTCATGAGGGAATCAATATAGAGATTTTTTTTTAATAAGGTCTTATTAATAAAGAATAATTAATATTATTAATAGAGAATTATATTATTAATAGAGAAAAAAATAATGGTTCTTCTGTGGAAAAGGTATGTTGGGCATAGAAAAATATGTCATGAAGAGCAATAGAGAAGCAAAAGTAGAGGACACTGAACTGAACTTGGAGGGTGAATAGCCCTAAATGTGTTGTTACTTAGTTTATATTAAATGGTAGTGGATGGCTGTGTCAAAAATATCTTTTTTATTTCTTTACCTTCTTTCAGGCAGCTTCCCTGAGCTGAATGAATCAGAATATCAGTAGATAAGATACGAGGCCATTTGTTCCCTGAGAGGTGTGTGCAGAGAAGAAGAGGGTCTCATTGAGTAGGGTCTTCCCTGCAGGTGTTCCTCTGGTGCATGTCCTTGCCCTGTGGAGTCCCATGGCACATGGCAGGCAGCCAAAGGATGGAGATAGAAAGTGAGCTCTTATTCCTGTTACAGCCACTACCGACAGATAGGCTCTTACTAAGACTATAACAGTCTATCATATTTAGGATCCTAATCTAAATTTTTCTTGTTATTTCCTGAGAAGGTAACTGTAGTTAGAAGCATGTGGGGAGAGAGACTGTTTCTCCAAGCTTCCTTCTCCTATGCTCCTCAGAAGAATATGAGAATGAGAAACATGAGGAATGATGGATGTGTTGTCTGGTGTGACTTACGTTGTTTGGTTGTGACTTGGGTGACATGGTTGATAGACAAATGTTTCTCTTCTCTGTAATAACATTGGTGCAGAATCCTTCTGAAGTCCAGCTAAACTTTATTGAGACCCTTAAAAGATCTGCTTTAAGATTTTTGTGAGATTTTAGGTGACCATGTAGGTTTTCAACCCAAAGCATGGCTTAGTCCCTCACACCCAGAAGCTACAGGCCGTGTACGCTTCTGTGTCCCAGAACGGGCTCACAGAAACAGTGCCTTGAGCTGAAATAGGACTTGATTTCTGAAAAAAATCATGATACTGGAACAATGTTTCATCTTCAGAGACAGAAAAGATGTACTACAGCTGATTAGTTTTGTCTCCAAAAAAATACTGCTAACACTCAGGACAGGCTTTCAACTGAAGATTTAATTTAAAATTCCAGGTGTTCAGGAACTCCTAGGTACTTGGAATTCTGGATATCTAAGAATTTATCTTACACTAAAGAAAATTCTTTAGGTTTAAATATGCGGGAAAATATTACAGTTTTAGTGTGTGCTAATTGTCAATATTCCCTTGCATTCTTCAGTTGTGAGAAACAGACACAACTATTTTGAGATACTATGGAAAAAAAACCCAAGAAACAAAAACAAAAAACCCCTCCAAGTTTGGAAATATTAATGTTTAGCTGCAGTTTCTGTGAAAACTATTTATTTGCTTGTTCACTCAAATTTTTCTGCTACTGCATATCTGAAATTTAAATGTTTATGCTTATGTGGGAAATACAAATAAAAACATAAAGGAAAATCAGTAGATTTTAATATGTAGGGTAGGAAGAGCTTAGCAGAAGGGTAGTATTGGGCAAGAGAATAAGGCAAATTCAAACTTTTTGCTGTATATTAGCCAGGCATAAAAAGGACCCAATGTCTACTAAACATTGATTTCAGTACATATTGATTCAGGCCTAGAAATGCTTAATTTGATATCAAAGAAAGGAGGCATGAAAGCCCACAAGAAGTCTTTGGTTTTCTCAGGAGCAGTCAAACACCTGAAAGGTGATTTTCATGTTGACCAGCATTATTAGGTGTCATAGATTTTAAAGAACAGTCTTTGAGTCCAACAAAAATACACCTCTCCTTGTCTTGGGTTAATGAATGTGCACAGCTGTCCTGAGCACAGCTGGAGTTTCCATTCCACATGCACATTTAAGATGTCAAAGGTGTTCCCTTCCTGTTATGAGAAAAGATCCACATCTTTCACAGGTCTGAAAAAGTAGAGAGTGTGCCAACAGGTAATTTGAAACAGGTAATGGCCTGGTTGTTATGGCATCTCCAAGACTGCCTGTGTAAGTACCAAATGAATCTGTGCTGCACTTTTCAAGTGAGTGCTGAACCACTGTTTTACTAGTTTTTCTCAGGAGGAAGCAAATTTGTACATTCTGGCTGTCCTATTAGTTGTTCTGCACTGTACTTCACAAAAAAAAAACCCGAAAAACAACCAAACAAAAAACCCTCTCTGTTTCCCATATTGCAAGGAGAGAAGGATTGCTTAAGCTTCCCTGTAACCCAGCAGGCAGGGGACATGCCCAACCTGAGAGAAATACAGATTCATTTTTCTCCCTCATCTGCTACCAAATTGGTTATACAAACTGTGTAGGACATTCTTCCTGAGACAGCAGTGATTTTTTTTCTTCTCAGAAACAGTGAAACAGAACAGATTTAAGATTTTGTTGAAATTATATTTCTGAATCCTTATGCCCCTTAGCTCCTTTTTCTCTCTTGCAATACCCTTTCTTCTTCATCAGATGTAACCAAATAATAAGGATTTTGTCAGAATTACCCCAGGCAAAGGCACAGACCAAACTCAGCAAAACTACAGCACTGTAAAACTGAAATACTTTTGTCTTTCATATGTGTGTTCTTGCTATTTGTTTGCTTTCTTTTGCATTAGTACAACAATTGTGTGTAGCTTCAGGGCAAAAAATGTTTTAGTGGAAAGGGAAGGTCTAACACCATTGCACATATTCAAAGATACCGATAGAAATCTTGTTTATTGCCTTCAGAAATATAAATGTCTCAAAAGAAATAAAAATTTAACATTATGCTTAGAGTTCAAGTACTGTCAAGTACTTTGTAAAAAATTTGCAAAATGGACTTGTTCACCAGTTCTTTATTCTTCATATCTGACTCAGAGGGACCTTATTGATGTCTTGAGAGGAACATCTTGATATCTTTAAGTTGAAACACCCATGCCTTAGAATAGCACAGGGCATTTTTTCTTGCAGACTTCCCAGAACTGGTACGAGACAGCTATTTTTATGCCACCAGATTTGCGAGTTCATCTTCCAATTTCTCATTCCATTGCTGGTATTCTCAGAACCTCCTGACACCAACGGAATCATTAGGGAGAGATCCAAATTGCTCAAATCTTCCAGTGTCCTTCTGGCAGACCATCACTTCCCTAGCATGAGTGTCTAGAATTTCTGGATTAGCACTGGAGATGGGATTAACCATGTAAAGATTCAGAGCAATCACCTAGTAGTGTGTGGCTTGAGACCTTCAGAGTGAGACTTGCCTGTGAAGAATGACTGCTCATGTGAAAAGCAGATGGAAGAGCTCAGTATTCTTTAAGACTATAGGATCCCACACAGTTTATACTATGCAAGGATGAGGAGCTTATTGGAGCAGCCGGCTGTGAATATGGAGCTGTAATATGTAATTCAGAAAAGCAAGGTCTGCATAGAATTGAAAGAGCTGACAAAGGCATCATCCTTCTCATCTCCAGCTTCCAGAACCTCTTCCAGGGAAGAGAAATCACAATCTTTGTTTTCAAGAAAACTCAGAGGAGAATCACCTTGCTCCGGCTTCACTGAAAGAGGGAGCTTTTGGAAAATCTTCAAGTGCAGAAGGGTCTTTTCAGTTCAGAAACCTCTTCATTTTCCAGTTGCGCAAAAAATGTGCAGTGCAAATCCATCAAATCCATACTGTGTGATCTGCAGTGGACAGTACCCATGAAAAATGAAAAACCCAAAAGTGCATTTAATTATAAATATTTTTTTCTGCCAATCAGTTGCTACCTTTATAATCAACAGTAGGTCAAGGCTGTCAGGGTCAGCAGACACCTGGCAGAAAGTGCTCCATGCACAGATTTGGAAAGGACCAGTCCCCTTGTATCTTTGTGTATATTTGTAATGGTATTTGATATTCTTCCCCTGATTCAAGGAAGTGGATAATAATTCTCCAAAGTGAAGTGTGCTCTGCTCTTTTAAATCACTCCTCCCCATATTACCTCTTTTCCTGGAGAGACTGTGGCATATAGCTTCAAAGCTCTGTGTGCAATATGCAAAGCTCTTTGGTGTGAAGTCTCCTAACCTGCTGTGAAATGTTTTCCAAAAATCTTTTATTCCAATAGCATTATTTTTTCCTCTCTTCCTAATATGAAACCAATGTATTTCTGCTTTATCTTTTTTTATGCCTGTTATGAAACCTTGACTGGCTGAAATTTCTCCATGCTGCTTGTCTCTTTGAAAGCAGCTGATGTACCAATGTATACTATATTAAGGATTGACAACTGGGAGGAAAAAGAGTACAAGGAATCATTTCCCCAAATTTTCAAAGTACTCAAACCTCCTAAATCCAAAAGAACTTTGCTGAATATCTTAATTGTTGAAAAAAATGGGCAAATAAAATAATAAAAAAGCAAATACTGCATCCAAGAATTACATGCAATGTAATTTAAAAAGAAAGAAAACAGTTGTAGTAGTAACATTCATATACTTTTTAAGTTCTTAAAGCAAAGGCCAGCCCATTTAGGATAAATCTTGCCCAAGCATTAGATTTTAAGCAGAGAATATCAAGGTCTATTTTACCTGCAAATAAGAACTGCAGCCTGAGCTTGAGTGCAAGGCCAAAAGAGAACTGCCCAAGGGCAAAGACCTTGATCTAATCCCCAGTACATAGTTTTAGTATAGTAAATGCTCCATAAAATCACCTTGCAAATACAGAAACTAGAAATGATTAACCTTTGTCTCCAGACAGACTAGATTTACCTTCTAACTTCCGTTTTGTACCCAGCAATCATGATAGTCAGTAGTGAGTCCCTGTTGAGAACTCAATAAAGCTCTCCTTCACAGACCCCTGTCTGTGGCCTATGCCTTAGCTTATAAAATAATTTACACATTCTCTGAGCCACTTAAAGTCTTCAAACGTTTCCTAGCACTGCCATATCACCTCTTTGAAATGGCTTCTCTATTCTCAAGTGTTTGCTACTTGCTCTTTAGGTCAGCAGCTGTTGCCATTTGGGTGTGTATGGTGGCAATTCTGCAGGCTCTGAGTACCACTGATGATTTACAATTGCTTAGACAGCTAAAAATAACTGGTCGGGGTGAAACTCTGCTTCACAGCACCCACCTGCATGCAGCTCAGGTGCCCAGCCTGGGACCACCGCCCTAGTCATGTTGCCTCATTGTCACAGCAGAGAGAGAGGGTCATCTCCAGATAAGAACTCAAATCACCTTGCAGAGGTGTCTTGCTTTTAAAACACCTTAGGACTGAGAACTCCTGGCTTCCTGGTTTAGGCACCCTGCTTATCTGCTTTTCAGGTAGGGATGAGCCTAATCCTACACCTACCCCAGAGTAATCCCTCATGTTCCTGTGAAGTGGTCGCTCATTCTGGGAAATAAGGAAGAAATTCAGTCATGGATTGGTTCATATTTTCAAGTAATTTAACAGAATGTTCACTATTTGTACAGGGTTCTGATGTAAATACTGAGTAGATGAAGCATTTATCACAGCAACTAGGGGACTATCCTAAGACCAGACTGCAGGATCTGGCCCAAATCCAAAAGCAGAGAGGTGTTGAACAATTTCTGTTTGTTATGTCTATGAACAGACAACTAATCCAGCAGAGTTTGCTAACCTGCATTAACATGTTTGTGTGACTGAGAGAAAGTTTAAGATTGCTCTGAAAACAAGCAGTCTAGGGTGGTAATCCAAGAGGAGCATTGCATGCCATTGAAGCAAAAGCAATGGCCCAAGTTAGAGTGAGGACAAGGCAAATATACAGAGTGTGAGTTATTTCCCATGCACGGCAGTATATTGATCCTCTTTCCTTGTGGTTAGGTTAAAGCTGGTGTTGTTAAGTCTCCTTCAGCCCAGCAAGAAACTCAATATGCCTCAACAAAGCTGTGGGCTCCAGGCATGTTGGAGTACCAGCATCTGTGGTCTCTGTGCACTCTGTGGTTGTAAGAGCCTTGTAGCACTAGACTTTGGAGGAAAAAAATCACCATTACAGACATTCACTTGTAATTAAGCTCTGCAGAACAAAAGTTTAAACAATAAAGAGAATAAATGATCCATTCAAATGGAACTTTTTAATTTTTTTTTTCTGGAGTGGCTGTTACCCTCATAAACACACTTAGCAATAATGGGAAAATTATCTTGCTAATGCCTAAAAAGATTACATGTGTTTAAATTTATGCTGTATTTAATTTAGCTCTGCTCAGAACTATTGTTGTGATTCAGTGAAGAGGTACTTACACGTGGGAAATATTTTGTATAATAAAAAGAACCAACAATGCAAAACCTGTAAGTCCCAAATTCCCTTGCAGCTTAAAGCCAAGTCCATGTCTTTTGGTGAATATTTCCATGCTAGTAAACCATGACATCAGCCTCAGAGAGTTGCAAATCAGGAAACTTCTCCCAAATGCTTCCTCCACAGAAGCTTGAACAGTGAGCCAACCAGTTATGCTGCAGCTGGGATCATTAGCAGTAGCTAATGTCAGTACCAGTGGGCACAGTTTTGTACTAAACTTTCTATTTCCATCCTGAAGGGTACCAGCCTAATTTGCAATGATGCGTATGTCCCAGCAACAATCAAGTGCTACTTAAATGCTGGTGTCGTTGATAAAGAGTTTAAAGGAGCTGGTCTTGCTCTGTTGGTCCATCTACCTACCCTTGTAGCCTGAAAGGTATTCTTGTTACAGTCAAGAGAAATCTTATGCAGTACAGAATGCTGACTCCAAGACAACAGGACAGATTTGTTTCAGCATTTTCTATTAAAAAGTGCTATTTATGTTTTACTTCCACCATTTTCCAAGAAAATTCACTGGGTAGATTTCTTTTCATATTAGGTATAATTCTCCTTCCAGACTTTCATTTTACAGTCCTACACAGTCTTGCATGCAGCTAGAAAATGGGGTTTGATATCCAAACTCAAACCAAAAAGCTGACTGGTTCTGACGAGGACTTTCACGGAATCCAGCACCAGATGCTTCAGAAGAGCAGAGAAAAAAATGCTGAAAATTATGATAATAAGAAAACTGTCCTCTTCAAGTCTGTGTATGTCATACTTATGCACAATGTATATAAATAGATTGCTATTTTTTGGTCACATAAATACTGGTTATACATAAAACCTCCTCTATGTAATTGCAGTCATTGTTATCTCATAAACTGATAGTTCTGTTTTCAATTTCATGTAAGATTTGGCCTTTGGAATAATTTGTGGGAATGCGCACCCCTTCTTAATGATGCTTTGCATCTGAAAGCACTTAATCTAACTGATTCCAAAATGTGTCACCTTCTAGTTCCAAAACACAGTGACACGGATGTGCAATAAATGCAGTCTTTTTGGTGAGGCAGTGTGGAGTTATGACACCTCTGAGGTACAACCCAAGGGGCACTGTGGCCCAGGCTGGCTTTTCAATGGCAGATTATGAGGTACATCTTCAGAACAATGCATGTGTACATCTTAGAGTAGTTGTGAACCCTACTCAGTAATAAATAACCCTGTATTCACAGGAATAATGGGGGAAGACAGACTTTATTAGAATAAATTGCTCTAGTTCATATATTTGTAGAAATACATTTCTCTTTGCAGGTGAATCAGCTTTAGAGAGGGAAGTTTCCTTCTGGTCAGCTATCTGCCAGGATCCAGGGAGCTGTATTTTCTCTGGGTGTTTTATTGAATGATTTGTGTGTACACAGACAAGATTCTCTTAAGTGCTGCAGATGCTTTGAAAGAAAATCCCACTGGAAACTCCATCTGTACTGAATATAAAACCTTACCAAGACTGAAAACACTTCAAGAAAACCCACAACCCAATTTCAGCTACATCTGTGCTACCTTACTAATTGCTAATACCCTTTAGTTTATAATGTTTTAAAGATATCTTCCAATCACTTGTTTCTTGAAAGAAAAATATATTGTGATGCTTTGGCCTAATTTTATGAAAATGCCTTTTTAAACTTTTCTTCCAATCTGTCCTTATCTGCAGAAGTGACCAAAATCCAAAATATTTTAGTTCAGATCACTGAAAAAGTAATGAGGATTAAACTGATATTGGGTTTATTGTGCCACTGATAACCTCTTAAAAATTATAGAGATGTTGCACACTACAACTCAACCCTTTTCCTAGGAAATGCAAGCACTCATAATTCTTAAATTTTGTTTAGCACCAATCAGTCCTTTGAGACTATAAGAATAAATGCGCTACGTGCCCTACACTATGATTTAAAAGACCTATTCTCGGTTTCTGTTTCTACTTATGCAAACCCTTAATTTCTCCTACTTACATAAAAGAAAGTAAGGGTCCTTCATTACTCTTTCCCACCCATACATAGAGTCTGAAAGTCATTTAGTTTAAAAAACAAAAAAAAAACAAAGTATGCTTAATTCTGTTACAGAAATAAAACAAAGTCAAGAGCTAATCTGACAAACTATGTTAGCTTTTGCCTTCTCCCTGTGTGCTTTTTCTACTAGAACATCTTGGAAAGCAGAGCAATGCCTTCCAGTGTGCTCATTCAGCAGGAGGTACAAAGAGGTATTGATCATCAGGAGGAATTCTGGACACCAGCACAGCATCAGGCAGCTGCTAATGAAGGTCTTCTCTGAGCATTGCTATCCATAGTGGTCTGAGGGTCTGACCAGGATTTCTAATCTCCCAGTGCCTTCACACAGATCTCGAGTTGCACTATGAATCCTTCATGTTGGGATAATCCTGCCTGTTTCTTCTCCATACCCATCTTCCCTCATTCATTTTTTAAAATCTTTTAAAAAACTGTGTTTGACCTGATGACCCAGTTAATTGTCAATAGTTACTAATAATTCCAGCTTGTATAAGTGTCCTAGAATAACCAAATGACACGGCATAGAGCTTCACCCTCCATGAATATTTCAAGATACTGAACAAAGTCTAGCAGCAAACTTATATTTTCATCCAGTGCCTTTCTCATAATTACAGGAAGTTTTTTTTTTTTAGAAACTTTATCTACTGCAACAAAATCAGCAAGCAACAAAAACCCCCAAACAAAACAGAACAGGATTTTTTTTCATATTATGGTTGGACATCTGCAGTGGCAGAAATGCGCCACTTCATGTTTGATAAATCAGTGAAACCTAATGCTAATGCAATGAAGTTAAAAGAAATATTCATCAGTTTCTCATGTTTATGTGGGGACAGGTGACACTGACTGCTATTGCACCTTCAAAACATCTGCTGATCGACATTACAGCAGTAAGGTGGATGACATTAAATTCTATGCAGTTAAGATTCGGTTTACCTCTTGTATAGCAAAGTGAGAAAAGGTTCTGTGAGGTTCAGCTCTGAATGACAGTGAAGAGCACTTACCAACCCCTAACAGTGCCTTTGTTACGAGATGCTGTGCTTAGGATATGCAGTTTGTGGGTGAGACTTTTTTCCCAGCTCATCTGACATTAATAGAAGCTTTCACAGGGACAGGCATGCAGAACTGGAACTAAAGCTTTAAAGAAATTTGAAGAAGCTGACTTGCACCATCCTTGTGCCATGATTTAACAGAGGGAAGGAAACAATTAGAGTTCCCATAGCAGACAGCTTGTGAAGGAATAGGTCACAGCTCCAGCTCAGCCCGAGGTCTACCCTCTGACATGGCACAGACTACAGAGGGATGAGCCTCAACACATCCAAAGACATTTCTGAAGAGTATGGACTGAATGAGCGCCTATATCTTAAAACTGGAAAAGCCGTTTCTAAAGACAAGGCGTTTAGAGAACTTGTTCAAGGGTAAAAGCCAACAAAGATCATTAGCTAAATGTCTGGAAAAGAGTAGATTACAGCCACCAGACTTAAGGATATGAGCAGGAGAAAGTGCTTGAATTCCTTATAAATGCAATAAATGTATAGATATGTAATATTTAGGGTGGCTAAAAAGAGGGACAATTAAAGAGAGGGATGGGTTTTATGCAAAGGCAAAATTGTGATGTATTAAAAAAAGCCATAAAATTGAGCTCAGTATTGTCTTCAGTTTCTTTCAGTTTTGTCGAAGTTGTGACAGAGCAATGGTAACCTGAGTGGCTACACAAATATTGTCTTTCTCCTCTCTTATGTGCGACACCTCCAGACTGCATTTAGAAACAATGTTTTGGCTCAGACCCTCTTTCTTGCACCCTTGAAAATAAAGGGCAAGGCCAGTATTTGTTCCTAATCTGCTTATCTGCCTTGGTGAGACTGACACTGACAAGTGTTTATTTGCTCATGAGCATAGCCTTAAACACCTCAAAGCTAAACTTCTGCTGAACAAGGCTCACATTGCAGAATTAGACTCTCATCCTGAAGGACCTGTTTTTGTTTAGGTCATCATGGAAAAAGTAATTTCTTCCTATCCTAAAGATCTGAGAACTTCCAATCTGTTTTTCTAGCAACACGAGTATGAAACAGCTCCTCCATCAATGCAGACATGTCATTCTGCTGCTGTCAAACTGTATCTGAAATTTAACTAGACATGTTAAATTGTCTAGTGATGTCATCATGGTCCTGCTGACTTGCGTAATTCTATCATGAGCCTTCCTGATATTTCATGTATTTATTAGGACTACAAACTATTTTTAGACATATTTTTCCACAATTCTAGTCCTGCAATTTTTTGATGTGGTTTATGGCTTTCAAATAATCAGTCATGATCACTATGTTGATGAAAAAATATCAGAAGACAGAATTTATGTCAGAAGACATAAATTAGAAGCAAAATGGAATTTTGAGTGTGATACAGAGGTCATGTTAATCCTCATGAGAGAGTTAATGCTTTGTTGACTTCTACATTTACCCAAGGCAAATGCTATATCATCTAGATTGAACTGTGGGCACAGTGTGCTGTGAAATCATTACAAACCCACACACTTCAGCTGATGCAGATGATGATTCTGTGATTCTATGTGGGTTCACTTCTTCAGACACGATCTTTCCATAACGCAAAAAGCCAAGAAAACTTCCAAGCAGATTTTTCTCCCTCAGCATAGTCTGAAATGATTGTAGGAAGAAAAAGACTATAAGGCTAGAATAGGAATTTCATTCTCCAGTGCTATACCTGAAACACTGAAAATGTTGTCTGATGGAAAGAGGTTCTGAAAAGTAGAGGTGACAGAGGTCCTGATTGTCTATTAAATGCATACTATGCAACCCCAGAAAAAAAATTTGAAACTTCTTTATCTTGCATCCTGTTCCCTGATTTGTTCCAATAAAACAGAATTACAGCCTTTAATATTTTGGTGGGAATTTTGCAAGACCTCATATTGACTTTGTCTATTTTGATAAGTGGCCATCCACTGGATTTTACTGTATAAAAAATTGTAGCGGCTGTCATTAAAACTGGCTGCCAGGTAGCAGGCCGATGTCCCAAGAAATTGGTGGTGTAAATACAATAATGTGGGCTGTTATAACCCACTCCAGAAGGTGAGGGTAACCTGGGTTTGTGTTAGTAGATTCCTTGGGGTGGATTAGAGTGGAAGGGCACTGGATGATTGGTGTTTGTACACGTACACATGAAGGGTTTATTATAGAACAATTTGGTTGTAATGGAAAGCAAGTATGTAGCCATTTTGCTTACTGTTAGCTGTAGCAATATATCAATATGAAAGCACAAAAGTATTACTTAAGAAAGTGCATAAGGAAAAGAAAGAGAAAGAAAGGATAAGAGTAGAAAGATATATAATCACTACCCCTAGATTTTGGGATTAGACTTGATCATTGCAGCTTAGACATTCCTTGGTCAAAGTGATGGTCCATTGGGGGTGGAAGATGAAACCCATAAAACACAAAGTCTGATGGGTTCAAATACACTCAGGCTCAGTGGGAACGCCCAGGTACCTCCCCTGGGGGGAGCTCTCAGTCCCCTGGTGGAAGGCCTCAGAAATGAGTCTGGGGGCACTTTGGGGGTTTTTGATGGTTTATGACAGCTTGTAAGACATGACAGCTGCCTCTCACATCAGCACAGCTGAGCCAGGAATGCCTCATCAGGAGGAATGAAAACCCTCAGGACCTTTCCTGGGGAGGAGGTGAGGGGGAAGTTTTACAATTGAGTGAGTTGTGTAAGGGAGGGCAATTGGCATGATGAAAAGCACCATCCCCCCTCACAGACTCTGCCTCTTATCGGCCTCAAAGTCCGGCATGTACACTCTGGTGGTGACTGTTCACCCCCTCTGGCTTACGCAGAGAGAGGTTTGCCATTACACACCCAAAAACTCACATCTCTTCTTGTGGGGGTGCAAACATGGCTTCAGCAAAGCACCCTGCCCCTTCCACAAATGGGCAAATGTTTGAGTCATTAACCTTTAATAGACCAGCCTCTCGCATGGGCAAATGCTGATGTTTTAGTGTCAGGCATTGGCTCTACTCTCAAATAGGGGAAGAGAAAGTAGTGACTTTCCAGAATTCACAGGGAAAGAATAGAGGAATCTGACTCCTTGGAAGAGCAGATTTTTTTTGTTATAAAATGCATATGAATTAGAATTTCCAGGGCAATAAATACAAAAATAAAAAGCCCCAACCCAATCCAAATGCTCATAATGTGTTTGACAGAAAACACTTCAACAAAATGCCTTCTGAACCCTCTTGTCACAATGATTCCCCCATTTCTGTGAGGGCTGCTATGGGAAAAATTCATTGCATCTCAGACAGTGACAAATATCAGTTGCAAATAGCATGGTGTAGGATGCCTACATGGGGTCACAAGAGGAATTCCAGGAATACGCATTATTAGGGGGTGGTACCCACTATCAGACTTTAAAGGGGATGAAGATTAGAATCAACGATGCATTTGTTTGAGTCTCATACAAGCAATATGGACAGAAGGGCTGAGATGGCCAAGGCCTAGTACACAGCATGGACAGGGACATTTCCATTGCTGCCTTCAGTGGTGCTGGTGGGACCCACAGAGGGAAGCATGCTGATTCATCCAGCAGTGAAAGGAGGCTTACAGAGTAATTAACCATTGTTTTCTGTAGTATGGCATGTTTAACTTCCCTGTTGTGATTATTATTCAAACATGGGGCTTGGGAAAGCAAACGTGGGGAAGTGCTCTTGGAACAGCTCATGCACAATGCTCTCAGTGCTGAGTATTTTCTTCTGGAAATGGTCTTTGTCAGAAGCTCATGTGGATCTATAGAATCCACTTGTGGTCCCTACACTCATACTCCTTTCCAGAGAGGTCTCCTAGCTATTTTCCTTGGCTGTTTCATCAGTACAGCTAGCTTTTTCTTTCAGGCTATGCTGGATGCCACATAATGGTGTGACTAATTGAAGTAGTTTCTTTCCCTTCTCCTCCCCCAGATCTCTTGATTAATATTTTGTTGTATACTTTAATTAGCACTTTTCTGGCTTCTGGCTGCTTGTAACTCTGAGCTTTCTGAATAGACACTAGTAAAACTTTACACATTGCATTATGACAAATACTGCAAATAAAAACTCCTTACTAGATTTGCAATTATATCATGCCCACATAATTCTATTAAAAACACAGCATGACACCGCAGATGGTAAAATGGGGAATGGGCTGCTTCCTGTATGCGTGGAAGTAATTCTGGTAAATCCCATCATAATCATGTTACAAAGTTAGACCATTAAAAGGAAAATAGCAATTGTTAGCCTTTCTAATACAGTTTGTATTTTCTGGGGTTTTATTCCAGTGGCTCAGTTTCCTGCCTACTGAATCATGCTCTGAAATGTGGTTTGTATACAAAGACACAGAGGAAGCCAGCTCTGCCATCATTTTCTCATGAAAAACATTTGTATTAGCTGTGAGAAACAGCTTTTGTAATTTCACTTAAAGAAGTTTAAAATGTCTTAAACTTCTGCTTTTGGCCTCACACACATGTAAATTTGTACCAAATGAAGCCCAAGACATATTCGCAAAGGGTGGGAAAGTTTCAAATTTTACACAGTTTTAAAGAGGGTCAGGAGGAAAATGGCATCCCAAACGTGGCAGTATGGTCTTCTCTTCAGAAGCAATGAAGCCACCTGCGATTTTGTGCCCACTGATAGGAATCAGATGAAAAGGGACTCCTTTGAGACTCTGTGAACATGGCTTAACATAAGAAAGTACCTACTTTAAGCTCTTCGCATCCACCTTACTTGCTCTTGGAGGGGAACAGAACATCAACAGTGTGAATTTATTTGATGTAACCACTTTTCTTGACCTTAAAACTATTGCTTCCACATTACAGGTTGCTAGTGAAAATTCACATTTTCTGCAACAGTGTAAATTTCCTGGGTTTTTTTTTGGTGAGGATCTGGCTATACAATTTCTCTTAATATTGGGATGAACCCATTTAGCTAAATCCCTGTGAGAAGATACGCCTCCTTCATATCTCAAGACTTGGCAAATTAATTTCTTTTACATAAAATGGAGAAGGCAATGGCACAGAAAGACAATAAATTAAGTCCACTGCTCTGTGTATGTGGTCCTTGAAGGAATACTCATTTATTTTATTTATATATTTTTAGTAGAGATGCAGGCTTTAAGCATTGCATCACTTGCTTGCAATGAAGATTATGGGAACTATGGCTTTACTGACATCAACTACAATAATATAAACCATCTTCATTTATGAAAGAAGAAAGACATAGGTAAGTGAAACAAACAATACATATGTTCTTCCTGCGGAATAAAGCCCAGTTTTGAGGAAAGATGCTTGGATGGTGTGCAATAATAATCTGTCTTTCTATAAAAACTGTCACTCTATGCCTTATAAAAATTTAATAAAGCCGGCATGTAGAGCCAGGTGCTTATTTCCTGTTGTTAAAGCTTTAAGGGACAAATGAATCTCTGTTGTACTCTCCATTAACTTCAACACTGTCTCTATTGACTTGAATGAAATTACATTGCAGATAATTTGGATGTGGGTTCTGGAGGATGGGAGCCATTTAGGTACCTTTTTGGAAGTCATCTGTGTAAAACTTCCGCATTTCACGTAACTGTCATGAGTTGTCTGTGTCTTTGGACACAACATCACCATGTAGTTCCTTGCTCCACTAAGACACCAGCTTTGCCCTGTACCATGCAGCATGGTGCTTTGGTTTTGGAAATAGCATAGTGGCCACAACTGGGATAAAGATTTCTAGCATTGAAACAATGATAAAGTGCTGTTGGGTTTGAAGCAAGCTCAAATATTTCTGTGGAACTGTGTTGCGTAGATGTACCCCAAGTCTCATATGGCCCACAAAAGAAGTTTAATTGGCTAATGTGTGTTCAGCTTCAGGTGGGAACATGCAGGTACCTCCCCTGGAGGTGGGAGTTTTACGTTGTCTGATGCAACACTGCGGATCATGTGCAGTCCTCTGGTGGAAGGCCCCAGAAAAGAGTCCGGGGGTACTCTGGGGCTCTTTGATGGTTTATGGCCCTTTCTAATGACACGACCGCTGTTTGACCCATGCTTTGTTCTTCTTCTGAACGTGTGCCATCTTCTGTCTAAATATTAAATATTAAAAGAACAAATAGCATTAATTTTATTTTCCTGCAATCTGGAGAAGAGATGCAAAGATTTGACTGGTTTTACATATGCCAGCCATCAGAATTTAAACTATTTCAGCACTGGTAGCTGCTGCGCTGGAGTTTTGAAGAACCAGAGGGTTTGAGGAGCCAACGTGCACCCTGGGGCCATTCAGTGGGGCTGGACAGGGTCTGACCAGATCCCACATCTGCTTCTCAGAACAAGCGTCCAACTCATAACCAAGCTGGGATGCTTCTAACTGCTACAGTCTCTAATGCTTAGCCCAGTTGAGGAAATGAATCCCAATTTAATGTGGGTATAGAACTATATTAGTTGAAGATTTCTGTAGATATGAGCAAAAAAAAACCTCCTTTTTTTTTTTTTTGCATAAGACAACACAGTGGTGCCTTTCATTAATGATATAGGCCATCTGATATTATACAGGAATGTCAGTGTCAGAGTATGTGTGACAATGTGAAGGGTAGTTGTTAATAAAAAAACTCCATGGGTTTAATCTATTTTCTCTTCTCTATGAACAGAGGATGTTTTTCTGGTTATAATGAAGATGAACAACTTACTCTCTGTGCTTTGCTCTGCTCTGGAGATACTGAGAAGTGGGGAACATTGTGATTCCTCTTTCATTTTGAAAGTTGTTTGCAGTGTACCTAATTAGTCCTGGTAGAAACAAAAGTGACAGTAACATAAACCACAGAAGGAGTTTAATGTGTCTTGCTTGGCTTGGAAACTATGGCCAAATACAGTCATTTGCAAGCAAAAATATCCTTACCTTCCTTAGTTTCCCTGAATAAGTTATTTGAATGGAAAAAAAAGTAAGAAACTTCCTTTACCACTTGAAAACAGCACTTTGAATCAGAAAAGAGTTTGTTTATCCACTTACTTACAGCAGCTTAGGGCTTTGATGAAGCCCTTATTGCTGTTGAACAGAAATGTTAGAGGCAAAGGCATTAGCCACTGCCTGAATGTGCTGCATGTAATGTGCACTGGTTACAAACAACTTGGAGAAAGTTGAGAACTCATTAAGCATTTGGCACTAAAAACAAAACAAACCACAAAGTTCTTTATTAAGCCCAAACAGCTGCATTTGGGTATGTATTTCCAAAATCGTAGGAGAATGAATTTTGGTGTTTGGTTTTGGGGTTTGGTGTTGGGGTATTTTTTTGGCTAGATGTCTTCTATTTCATTCTAAGATATGATCTGAATGTACTGCACTTTGCCAATGTGATGAGACTGTCAACACTCCAAGTGAATGAAAATAACAGAAATAAAAGATGTGGGAATCTGACACTTACTTGGACCAAGATTTTCAACTCAAGAGGTCTGGGTCTGGAAATAAAGAGGTTTGGAAAAAAACAGATCTTGAGGTGAATTTCAGGATTTTAGGTGTACCACTGGTTAAAACATAAAGTTGCAAAACTGAGGAATTGACATTATGTTGTCTATCTAACTCAGCAAGGACTTCAGTGCATTTCAGTGTGGCACAAGGAGGACATTAAGAAGTCCTTGCCATACAGAGCCATGTGGGGAGGAAGGAGGGAATATTAGAGCAGGTGGAAAGCAAGTTGTTCTTGAATTAATGTGGCTAATGCGATGGAGACAAATCTCAGGCTCCTTAAGAGATGCTTAAGAGATGTTTACAAAGGAGTTGGAGTGTGCAGATTTTGAAACTCAGGCCATTAGAGATGCATTTCCATTTCTGGTAAAGCACAGGTTAAACTTACCTGCAAACTCTCAGGATCATACCTAAGTCATCTAAGCCTCACTTCTTGTGTGGAACAGCCTAGGTTTTTATCCTTGCTGCTTGGATGCCGTGTGAGGAGTCAGAGTCCAGGCCACAGCATGTGGCTAAGCACAAGGTAGTTGCCCAAGAATTTTGTTAAAAGGGGAAAATGGATCAGGAGGATTGTCATACTGAACAATGACCTTTTGCCTGTGCTTACCCCTTGCTCTTCCCAGCCTGATGTTACCAAAAAATACACTGAACATCACTGGTCATTTTGGGATGCCTGGACTTCTTTCACACCTCCCAGAGAAAATGAAGAATTGCAGACTACTGAGGGGGTAGAAATTAATGTCATCCTTCTGTTGTTAGGTCCTGTGTGATTTCTACTCTCTCCTGCAGGACAGTTTTGCTACTCAAGTGATGGGATATGACAAATAGAGTGAACTTCATTGTTTGCCTTTCTGAGATATAGGGATTAATATAAATCATGATGGATCTTGTATGGTGCTGCAAAGTCAAGCCTTGGCACCATAATCCATCAACTCCACTGCAAAGGTTTTTCCTGTGTATCCTGTACAATGCACCACCATAACACTCCAATAAAGGAAATACAGATTGGTTGCAGGACTGTTTCCTAATGGCTCCCATGTGTACAGTTCATTGAAATACTGCATTAATAATTCTATCTGAATGCCTCCTTTCCAATAACTACTTAGGAGTCAAGAAACAGAAGATAAGACTGCTCTAGTTTAAAATACTAATCCTTGCCTTTGGTCTTTTTCATGATGTGATCTGACAGATCAAATATCTTTTGAGAAAAATTATCAGAAAGCTATTTCCAGAAAGCTACGTGACAATCTTTACCCACCTCTTCTTTATCACCTTGATATTGTTTGCACAGTATTTTCCATTCAGTTCTATGTAATGATTGTTAAAATCACCCAGAACCTCTTTTTTTTTTTTATCTTAAATGTTTCAGTCTAGTTTTAGCCTTTCATGAGATGTGCCCCAAAACAATGCTTGATGCTATGAAATGTGCATTTTTCCTTCAAATCAACATTGTCTTACAATGGTGGAGTTCAGAACTAGTAAACTGAGGGTAACTTAACAGCTCCCTAGTAACTCCTATGCTGTTTTCCTTACTGTGAGATGTCCATTCCAGCTGGGCGCAGAATAAAATCCCTCACAGTGGAAATGATGAAGGACTAGAGCAGGGACCCAAGGAGTCTGTGGAAATCTGCAGCCTTGGTAGTTTTCAAAGTTTTACTAGACATGATCCCAATCAACGTGATTTAATTTTGTGATTTTCCCTGCTTTGAGCCAGGGAGCAGACTAGATGATTTTAAAGGCTCCTTCCAAATGAGGTTATTCTGTGAGTCTGTATTACCTGCAAAAGTTTTCTATGGCCCCCTGACTCCTGGGGGAAAAAAAAGGAAAATGCCTTATGCATAAAAGATAGTGATTATATCAAACAACATATATATTCTCAGTAAAATCATTACCAGGGTGTACACATTCCTGGAGGGTGCTATGAAAAGTGGTTTAAAATGCAGCTCAGACACCCAACCCAAACACATGTACCTTCTGTGTACACTCTGTGGTTTGCAGAAATGGAGCAGCTGCTTTTGCAATGTGGCCTGTCATAAAAAGTTTTCTTTGGGAGTCTATAATGACCTTCAGGTAAAATACAATTTGAAGTGTATACTGTAATGATTTTTTCAGGTATTCACAAAGTAAAAACTTGTGACTTGAAAGTCAAGTAAAATTCTCACACATCTTCTTAGAATTGCATAAATGCTGTTGGAATACCATTTTAGATTACAGAATATCTTCAAAAACTCAATAACCTCTGCAGACATCTTTGACCTGGTCTCTGCAGATGTCATGACAGGTCTGTTGCAGAGGAACTGAGTCCAATTTTTCCTTTAACAAGATAAAGTCCTTCTAAAATCAAGGAATATATCCCTTTTGCCACTGGTGCAACTTCATACAGAGCCAAGACTCACCTCAAAAGGGAGTGGGCTCCATTGTGATTCTGCTTTCTGTCTGTCAGCACACAGGTGGGAAGAGTTGGGGAGCAGCTGGGGGTGGAGAGGAGGCTCTTTCTGGTCATCCTGTGCTGGGTTCCGAGTGGCACTGGTCAGCACTACACAGGAACATCCTGGATTCTCCAATGGATTTTACATTCTTTGGCTGTTTTATAGGACACTAAGCCAAAATCTTTCAAAATGAAAGTGCCCAATGATGCCAGGGAATGAATGAGCAGCCCTGCCCTGTGGCATGGGTGCATTTTCCAGGATGACTGAAACGTTACTGCAGATAACAATCACTTGGCTTGTGTTCTCTGGCAGGCAGTGCTTTTCAACCAGGAGCAAGACAACTGTCAGAGTAAAGCTGAAGATTATCTTAGACTGAACAAAAGTTAATTTGGTTTCCAGGCCTAGAAGTAGGGTTTCCAGGCTGTCAGGTCACAAGAAGGGATGTTTTCAAGAAATGCCCTGGCAGAACTGTAAATATTGACACACCAGGTTTTCAGTGGTAAGGACATTCTTCATGTGTGTGTAAATATCAAGGAAAACATCCCTGGTACTAATAAACTGAGCACTTAAACAAAGAGTAGAAGTCACAGGGGTGTCAAGCAGTACCCACTGTGTTGCTTTCTGTGTGCCTGTACCTAATGGCAAGCTGAACACTGTCCTCAGGGATCCTCACAGTTCAGGAGATAAAATGATTTATTTTGCCCTCAGCAAAGCCTTAGATTGCTTCTCTTTCAATACAGAGCAAGGTTTGAAAACATCAGTTTTCTTTAAGTTGAAGAACAACCTCTCAACAGTGAAGGAAAATGTGTACTTTGGCTAAAATAACATCATATCATTCACCTGGAATCCTTCAGTGCAGAGGCAGTGGGAGAGATGCAGCACCAGAGAAACTATATTCTCTGCCTGCTTGTTGGAGTGACAGCTCCTCTGGACCCAGGCCCAGAGGAAAGCCAAAGCACAGGGATTGAATTAAAACCTTTGGATAAGCTGAGATACATGAAGTCACACCAAAGTGAAATAGAAATACACATTTTAAACTTTTAGTAGAAATACATGCTAGGTGCTTTAAACATTGAAAAGCTGAAGCAAAGAGACCTTAAACACAGTTCTTACTGCAGCAGCGTTACCTTTTCACAGAATTTCTTTACTTTAGACAAAACATAGATGGAACTGTACTGCTCACACTTTTTAGATAGTGTTCACATAAACAATAAGAGCTGATAGAATCTATATACGCAAATCTGTGTAATACCTGTGTAATGCTTGTGTAAGATTTATGACTGTTAGAATTAGACCAGGATAGGTTAAGAAAAGAAAAACTATAATTGTGTGCCAATTTCATTGATCGATTAACAAATACAATCCACATTTCTGTAAGTTTAGAGAAGAAGAAGCTGTTTTCTACTTGCTGTTTGCCTGCTGCTGCTGCTGTTACTGCTTGGCCTTATCATGTAGCCCCTTCAAACTCTGCCTTCAGAAAACTATGAGACTATGAAATAAGGAATTTTAGCAGGACAGCAGCTTCCCCTGCTCTTTCACCCTCATCCCAAAAGGGAGGGTATCCCACCA
This sequence comes from Monarcha castaneiventris obscurior, assembly GCA_026261815.1. Taxonomy (NCBI): domain Eukaryota; kingdom Metazoa; phylum Chordata; class Aves; order Passeriformes; family Monarchidae; genus Monarcha; species Monarcha castaneiventris. The sequence goes on along the minus strand of JAMPIT010000510.1, from coordinate 12,760,084 downwards.
AAAGCTCAACACCTACTCAATATTTTGAGCCCAAACCGAACCTTCTCCTGTAAATGTAAAAATTACAATATAAAATATTCTGTGAGACCAAATTCTACATTTGTTCATTGCAGCAAATAAAATGTGCAGAAATGGTCTATTTTCTTTTAGCACTGTATTTCACCATGTATGTGTCCCAGAAATCCATTGACAATTCACTGAGAGGATTCACCCAGAAAGACTTTGATCTCTAAACATGACAAGAAAAATCACTGTTACCTCAGTCTTCTCAGTGTCACACCCTGTACATGTCCATTACTGTAGACTTTTTTTGTAAGAAATGTTTTTGGGAGCTTGAATAAGAAAAGGCTAGTTGGGTCCCAGTTCCACAATGTGCTTAATTACATCTGTGGTTGTGAGCCTGCTGATTGTGATGGGATCAGAGTACTCAGCTTAAATTAAGCCTGTGCTTTGCAGAAAGACTCTGTGAGATCTTCTCCAGCCCATCACAAGCATCCAAAGCCTTAAGATTTAAACTCTTGGCTTTATGAAATGGCTGCAACATCATTTTCCAAGGTGAGCGTTAAGTAGACTGAGCTGGCAATATACCAAATTAATTTACAAGACTACATAAACAGTAGTCTAGACAGAGCTGCAGAAATTTTTTTTCCTGCTACACTCATACATCCAGTGTTCTCTGTAGGAACTTTTTATCTCTCCTACTCAATCTATTTTATGAAAAACATACTTGAAATAACATTAAGGCTTGCATTTCCCAATGCTTCCTACTCCTCTTCACAGCCTAGCGACAATGAAGAGGAAGTTTTGTTCTGGGCTGTTTCTCAGCTTCTAGAGCACCCACATGTGAAAAATGACTCAAAAAGTGATGAACAAAATCTCACTACATCTGCATCTTGCTCCTAATGACACACTTTTATTCTTTTTTCAAGCTGCAACAACCATCTCAGTCTCAAGATCATTACAGCCCTTTAAAAATGCTGAACAAGAGGGTTTTTTGCAGTTATCCATGCTGTTCATTTAACCACAAGTAGTTTTAAAATGTTTTTAACTTACGACAAGATGCTGGCTAAGAAAGAACTATCAAATTAATGTATTGTAAGACAAAGATGTAACAAGAATCAGCCGCAGGCCAAATCATCAAGAAAAGGGAAACAGACCAGTTTTTCCACTAAAATGAACAAGTGTTAACATTTTGAAGGATGAACTGATGTGTGCACAGCTGTGCAGCATTGGTATGGGAGAGGGCACTACAAATCCCCAAGGCTTCATTGCAAAGCATGTGTAAGAATAAAGTCTGGCTTCTGTTGTGAATCTCTCTTGATGGTTTGGGCATCTTTAACTCTTCGTGCATGCAAAATTATCTGTGCTTTGGTGATCAGCTGCTCAGTTTGACTGCAAGGACAGGAACTATGAGTATTGTCCTTTGCCTGTAGCACTTCTGTTTTCTCAGTTGAAAATAATGCATTTCGTTCAGGTTCTGCCCTTGCAGGAGGTACTTGACTTTGCAGGATGTAAATGACCATAGTCTCCATATCCTCCCATTTTTCTAGCCTCTATGTTCTCTTATCATTTCTCTGCGTCTTAATTTTTCCCAGCTCAGTTTTATGAAATGTCTTACTCCTTCCCACATGTCTCATTCCTTCATTTTCTTTGCCTCTGCATATCCTTCTTCATATCCTCTCCAAGCTGTTCTTTTGCCCTTTGCTTCTCACTTACCCATCTGGCACAGCACTTGGACCAATAGCTTCCCACAGCTTGGCTAAACAAGCAAGGCAGAATTTTCCCCAGTGTTTTCTCTGTGTCAGTAGACTAGGAAGTAAAAGTGCCTTTTTAAACTGGTAGTGAGTGCTGAACGAGATCTGATCTTGTCCAATGCACCACTAATTTGATGCATTTCACCCAGAACTGATTGAAGATTCGTATCTTCCTTCCTCCTTTGATCTGAATAATACTAATATCATTAACATTTTTAGTTTGTGACCTGGAAATTCAGATAAGCCACCAATTCACAGGGATTTCTAAAGGAAAAATGCCTTCTTGACCATGTGGCTGATGAGAATTCTTGATAAAAAAAGCAATGTCATGCTGAACATACTGAAACTGTGAGGGTGGTGATGGTTGAGGTGGTTGGAAAGGAGAGCTTGGGGAGATTGCTCTCTTCGTAATAGGCAACTGTGATGCTCCTGGATACTCACAGATGCTGAAATTTTGCATCCCTCTTCTAAAGGCCATCCATCCTGACATGTTTTAAATAAATTTTAGTTTCCACCAAATGGTATTTTTTGATGGAAATCTGGAAATGTATTTTCATGCAAGTTAGGTAACTCAGGAGGTTTCAATGAAGTCCTTGAAAAGGTAATGCAAAATTTCTGGCATTGCTAGAGGGTGCTCCAGAGCAGAACTAACAAACAGACCCTTGCATTGTCCTCCTCAGATTTCCATACCTCTCCAAAGACTCTGAAGGGAAACCAGGAAGGCTGCATTCCTAAGTCAGGTGCCTGAACTTGGTGGCCCACTGCCAGGGACAGCTTTTCCCATATTTTCTGTGAGAAGTGAACAGCTTGGGAGCAGTGCACAAGGAAGCAAACTAAAGAGCAAGAGGGCAGCATGCAATGTATTTAAACAGCATGGAGAAAAGGCATGGGTGCTTTCTGTAGCTCAAATGCTGGAGCAATCTCAGGCAGTGAAGAGAAGAAGCTAAAGGAGGCATTTTTAGCTTTCTAGTCATTTCAGAGTAAAATGACTGCCATTAAGATGCTGTGTTTACAATATCTAGGTCCATTAAATAGATTAATTTGGATTCTGGATGTGAACATAACCTAAGGGTGATGGTGAGAATATGCAAATAGCTGCTGGCTGCCTACAGGGCACCGGGTTTAGGCTCTGTGGAAATCTGAACTTCTAACAAAGAGTTCAGTTTAAAGGTCTGGGACTATGTGTGACTAAGTATGGCTTGGAAACATGTATAGTATTATAGTGAGATTTATCTGCAAAACCCTGGGTAACATAATCAAAGACTTATCCAAGAAAACACAGTGCAGGGGTCACCTTATACCCACAAAGTTATCAGCTAAAATATTAGATGATCTGAAAGAATAAGGTCATACAGAGCTCCTGGGAGCTGACTAACCTTTAACTTGTCATGAAGAATAACTCTTCTTTCTCTAGTTGTTCTTTCTTAGATTATCCTATCTTTAAAACCCACTGCCTTCTCAGTTTTGTTCTCTCAGTGCAAAAATAGCAGTGGTTATTGATTTGCAGCCAATGTGATTTTTTCCTTTGGATTTTTTTTTTTGTGCATTTCATAATTCTTTTTGTGAAAAGGTTTATGTTCCAGAACTAGGAACGGCAGAAGGAAGAGGAAATTTCACCTGGACAGCAGCATCAGAAAACACACCAAAAAAAAAAAAAAAAAAAACCCTGGGAAAAAAGGTTGTACTGACAACTGGAAAAAACCAAATTTGTAGGTAATCTAGATGTGTCTGAGGTCACTGGAGTGCTGGAGATAATAGAGTTGCACATTTCTGCTAGAGGAGGATCTATTACCTTTTGTAGATGAGTTCGAATAAACTGCTATTTACCTTTGGTAACACTAGAGATTGTGTAGTCTTTAGTCCTGCAAAATTGAAACCTCTTGACAGGATTCTTTTGATGACTTGTCAAAAATGCCCTTATCAAAAAAAAAAAAAAAAAAAGGAATTTTTCCTTAATTTTGGAAGCAAGTCTATGTTAAAGAGTAAGTGCTGTCAAAAATGTAGAGTTTGGTTTTCACAACCAATGACTTCAGAAGAACAGAAGAAGGAAGAGTGGATGTGTGGAGGCCATTCTTTCCAGAATGAGAGGTAGATGTGGACCATGGATTCTTCCAAAAACAGAGCAAATACTGCATGCAGTGTTTGACTGGATTTTTCTAGGTGAGATTGAAAATAGCATACTGATTGACAAAATGTCAAAGGAAAGTTAGAACTGGAATATGTGGCATTTGGATATTTCTTCTAGAGCTGCAATTTCCAAGTTAATTTTTTACAGAATTCATTACAAATATAGGACAGAATAACAACTTTCATTACGTATGCTAGAACTTTAAAGTCTAAGAAACAGTTTAAACCTGGAGACACTGAAGATATTTAAATCTTTTATTGAATATAGTGGCTTCAATAACAGCCAAGAAATGCATGGCTTTCCTTGTAAATGGAAATAAAAATGGGGATCTCTTTGCTTTGAAAACCTTTAAAACAGGTTTCAATATTGATGTGCATCTTAATTTGTCAAATATCTGGAAAACCAAGACAAATTCTTTTTTAAAAAAGGTGAAAGAGGTTAAAATCAACAATATCCCAAAACAGATTCTAAATGTAAATAATATCCTTGAAGAAGTATATTGTACAGCTAAACATAATGCAAAAGGTGTCACAGAGTAGATTTAAAAAAAAAGATTTTGACCAAGTAAAAGCTTTTTTGAGGTCCTAAAGTATTCTGCTCTTTTTAACATTTTCCTCTATTATTTTCAGGAGGGTAGAACATGGCTGTCATGCAACACAAAGTGAGTTAATAACAGCAATTATACAGAATGTTTGAAGTAGCAGCACACGGAATGCTCATTTCATTATTTCCATAGTGTACTGCACGTGTCTTACTTGTGGTAGAGCTCAGATCCATCCCTCTGAAATAGGCAGGAAGTAAGAAAAAGCTTTGTGAGGAAATCAGCCAAAGTGTGTGAAGGAAGTAGGACTTAGTTCCAACTTTCTTCAAAACAGTACATTCCCGTCAGTCTTTTTTGTTTGCTTACGCAGCAAAGATGCTGCAAAGATGGGATCTTATTCAGCCAGTTCCTGGAAATACAGAGGAGTGGGAAGGATTATTGTATGTTCTTAGAAGTGTTGCTGAAATCAATGAGTACAGTCTGGTTCAGAGCTGACATTTCCTGTTATTTGTTGACTGGACAAACGGCCTTTACAAGCTCTTCTCATTAGGTGTTTCTTTACTGGCGTACCTCTGTCTTTTCTCTTTCCTTATGATATTTATTTTTTTTTTTAAATTTAATTCACTCTCCAACACAGACACTTGAAATCTCTTTGCTCTGACATGTAGAGCAGCAAAATCACTTTGTGCCTTATACATTCTGATGCCATTATGGATTTGTTGTATCTGTCCAGCTACAGTAACATGTTTCCTCAGAGTTCAAGCTGTATTTCCACTGGTTGGCAAACTCTGCATTTGAAATTATTTAGGCACATAAATAGCAATAATTGCATTAATATTACTGTACTGTGGATCTAATTCTTGAGTGCTGTAGATTGGCAAAGCTCTCGTGGTGACAAATCAGGGAAATTATGCTGATTTATTCCTTAAGCATCAGGCCATATTTAAAATGATGACAAACTCTGACACACAATAGCCATTTCCCTGTGGTATATACCACGAAGTACTATCTCGATGCAATGATTATTTCAGAGCTATATCATTGCTCATCCTTCAGTGGATTTTACCCATAATATAGGAGAATTAATTTTATCCAGAATATTCTCTACATTAGCTGTTCTACCATGTTCATAATAAAATATTTCCTATGCAGGAACCCTACAGGAAAATGGCAGTATCATTGACACATTTGCCAAGCCTACAACAATATTTGAGAAACTGACACAGGCTAACGAAATTCATTTGGCCAAAACACCAGAAATGAGTCAACACCTGTCCTTAAAGAATTCCACTGGGCAAACATTATGGATTAGTTTGTCTCCATATGTCTCTGTATTGTCTGTGTATATAATACAGTTTCATTTTTTTAGGAGATTGTTTTATTAGACACCTGACTTTTACATGAGAGCTAGAGGTACTGGAAACCATTATCTGTCCTCTTTGGTAAAGAAACAAATGTTTCTTATATTTAGACATAATTAAATGTTCCCTCTGAAAATTGGGACATAAAAGTGGAGCTGGATCCTCTCAGGCTGTATGTTTGAGTGCCCCTTGTCCCACATCTTGCAGTGCCATCTGCCAACATGAGCTACCTTTAAGAACGGCTTTCCCGGCACCTGGCATGCAGATCTGGAAATATCATACAAGGTATGACTTGGGAGGCATCCAGTCATCTAGAGAGGGACCCAGAGGGATTGCAGGGGCAGTTGCACCACACTGTAACTTCTGCCTGGGATGCGTACCCAAGTTCCTTTTCCAGGGAAACCAGGCTGCAGGAAGGTAGGGCTGGCTGTCCCTCAGGTCTCTGTCATTCAGCTGGGACACGGCTGACGTTTGCAGTGATGGGGCTGCACTAATGGCAGCACAGTCCCCAAGACTGGAGGGACCAGCTTTAGAGGGTTAATTTGCAGATAGGGATGTGAAATCCCTGCCTTTGACACAAAAGCCTGCCCTTGCACTTAGTGGAAGAGAAGGCATCTCCAGAGAGTGAACCATCTGACCTATTTCTTATGCACCCTCCTGGCACCCAGGTAGAGGATAGTTCTGTCAGTCAGTGACCAAAAAACCACTGAACATTTGAGACACATGAAGATTTGCCAGGGGACTTGTCTTAATTAGAAGCTGAAAAGGAGGTCTTTTTCTGAAGCATTCACTTTGTCTTAAACCTAAGGGTGTTGCAGAGGTGCTGTTGGTGGCCAGACCTTTTTGGATGCAAGCAACAATGTGGAGTCCTTGGCTCTCTGTTCCTGAGGACAAGTTTCTTTACTTTACTCCCAGCCTGCTTCCTCCAAACCAAGATCAGTGTACACAAGGGAAAAACTGGGACAGAGCGACATCTCCAACTCAAACTACTGTGTTTTTTAAAGAATTCAGCTGACAACAAAAGGTACTCTTGGCAGATTGTATTACTGTACTAGACTGGTTCATGGTTTGATTTTTTTGGTAGGGTTGTTTGGTTGGCTTTTTTAATAGGATACAATTTTATTAGCATTGAGTACCTTAAATGTAATCTACAAGGCAAGAAAAAAATAGTAAAAGTGACTGGTTGTAAAATTAAGTTAGTTTGAATGTTCTTCGGCAGTATGTAAAATTTTTGTTACTAGAGCACTCAACATCAGTGCAGAGGCAAATAACTATTTAAAAGGCATTTAAGAATTTAAGAATCCATAGGCTAGTTTCATCTTTAGTAGGATCAGTAAAATCACTCTTACTGCATATGGCTTCCTCCATGCAGCAATTCACATGGCGTACTCAGCACTGGGGAGGTTCTCCAGTGTGTCTGCTCTTAAATGTTCCTATTCCTCCTGCCTGCCCAGGCAAAGAAGTAGGAAATAGTGCAAGATAACAACAGTAAGAGTAATGACACTTCAATTCAGGGTAGTTAAAAGTAGAAAGGATGGCAATAAAAATGAATATTGAATGCATACACATCTGTAGAGTTGTAATGAAAACCAGTGCTGTGGTAGGGAATGAAATGATGCAGCTATTGTCCTAGCTCTCTAGTGACACATGGGATGAAATCCTGCCTGGAGCTGAGAGAGGTTCTTCTGCTTTATTTTAGTATTCTTCATTGGTACAGAAAAACACATTGCAAAGAAAATATAATTATATTATCCTATGGTCTTCTCCTGATGTCTCCAAACCTCACTGTATCTTGTCTGTGCTATTTTCATTATCAACTAACTGATAGCTGGTAGGGAAATGTCAGTCTTTCCCTTACAATAAACGGGTAGTAAAAGCTTGTTACCAATAAAAGCTATCTCTTTAAAAGACATTTAGCATTACAGCTCTGAGGTGTCCCTTGGCCACTGTTAAGGCAGGCTACCTAGTGGTATCCACGCTCCTGGGTGAGGGTTATGGGATGCCTGTGTGGTGCACAGGAGCCATGCAGAGAGGACATTAAGCTGGCAAGAGATGCTACAGCAGTAATGTCACTATTGCCTCTCAGGATCAGATGTGCTAATGTTGCTGCTGGAAAGAGGTGCATTCTCTCTTGGAGTTTTTTAAAGCTGAATTCACACCTTCACAAAGCACAAGAGTGAATTTCTAAACATCATTATTTAAAGTGTTGAAATTCCCAGCTGAACCTCCACCAAGTTCGTTGTCTTGCATGGTGGCCCTAAAGGACTTTCTTTCTTTTCCTCCTCTTCCTCAGCCCAGAAATGAGGGATAATCATTCTGAGCACACACAGGAGAGCCAAGCAGCACCCACCAAATACAGCCTCATATCTAAAGTAGTTTCAGATAATTTCAGATGGAGAGGGGAAATGAACCCATGACTGGCAGAGCCTCAGAAATTGTATTGACCAAGAGGTGATTAGGAGGAAGTGAGAAAGAGAAGTCTTGCTTCTCCTAGAGCAAAGAAGCTGCTGCACTCTTCATAGCTGCACTCTGAAGACAACAGCCGATTTAAGTCCAGAAGGTGGGATATGTGTAGGGGTATGTGTGGAATATGTGTAGGAGTATGTGTATGTCCTCATCAGAGACACAATTGTGTAGCTTTTTAGCACTAGAATGTTGAGAAGTATTCTGCTCATGCCCAAAAAGAGATGTCTAAATGTCATACAACCTTTAAAAATGATAAAGTCTGGGCAATAATTAAGAAAATGGGAGTCTAATTAGCACCCAGATTAGCCATATTCCATTTTCCTATGTCCTATTGTGCCTCTGGTGTACTAAATTTAATGACAGCTGGCATTTCTCAATTTTAAAGTTATTTTCTAAAATATGTATGTATGCATATATATATATATATTTTATCGGCACACTGAAAGTTTCATCCTCCCATTTTAAATTTTTCCTCAAGTCTCCCTGCTTCTGGATAGCAAAAATCCAGCAACTGTAACCCATGAAATCTTATCCCTTTCTCTAAATCTTCAGTTGCTGTGTTTAAGATGTGCACAAGGGGATGCAAAAACAGCTGTTATTTTGTTCCCAAAACATTGGAGACTGTTGTGGAAAAATACTGCACAGATTTCTCCCATTGCTACTTTCATGCTGTTTTTCTACTTGATTTTTTTCTTGCCTTAATCTTCCCTGTCCAACAGCTTCAAATTAGAAGTACAGGATTTTTTCAATCATTATATGTAAGAAAACTTAAAAATCCCACTACTGCTTAAGAGATTCCTTTTTATGGACTACATATATTTTTAGCACAGTGTAACATACTGATGCCACAAGTTATTTAGTTAAAACATTGAATGTAGGGAAAACAATGTAGGCTCAGTTCTACTGCTTCAAACTCTAGGATCTGAATCATGTTTCTCCTAATCTTTTCTGTAGACAGAGAATATGGCAGATATTTTCCCAGAGTGATTGATTTCCTCCTGAAGTCCAAATAATTATTGGAGATGCCTACAATTCATCATGGACAGCATCAAAGTGCAAGATGTAGTACCTTCAGTTGGGTGTCTTGCATTAGAGGGGGGAATTTGGATTTTAGGTGCCCCTGCTACTCCCTGCTCCAAACAGCATCCCATGTCACTGGGGTATCTCACTAAAACAGATGATCAATGGCTTGCTTGCAGACCTAGAGCCTTTGCCCATTTTTCTGGTAGTTATGCTGCTGTAAACATAACAATAAATGGGAATAAACAACTGCAGAAACACAGCAGACTTTCTCCCACTTGGACATCTAGACAAATTTTGTTCTAACTGGTGTTAATACAAATAACTCATTTCTATTGACAGAAATTGCGCTCAATTCAGTGTGATACAATTACAAAAGGATCTGTACTATTCTCCAGGGTCTCTTCAGTTTCAGAGATTTAAAAGAAATAAAGAGTTGCCATTAGCATTTTTATATAATTTTCAGCATGATATACTATGTCAATCTAATGAAACACTGCACCAGTGTAGTAGTGGGGAACAACATGACAAAATTATTTCTTACATAGCACTGCAAATGACTGATTACTCTTATTTTTGGGATTTAAAATGATAAAAAAGACAAGTGTCTAAAATTTTGCAAGTAAATCAAAGAGAAACTGACAGGTGTAATTATTTTATATTCTTGAAAGGAACATAAAATCTATGAAGTGAGAGGTCTATAAACAGCAGACATGATTTTAAAAGAAAATAATGAAGAAATCTGCTTTTTAACCTAGTAGCAGCTGATGTCCTGCAATTATCCTCTACTCATTGGGGTCCATGAATGTTGCAGCCTGCTTATAGACAGTTCTGTTGTTGTGTAATTTGCATTCATATTTTAGCATACTTTTTTTTGTATAGCAGAAGCAAGGTGTGAGCTCGGACTCCAAAGCCAAGTGCTGGTGCCAGTGCATGCAGGAACATGAGCATCATGAAAAAGCATTGCTGGTTTTTCTAACAGACATTCAGACTGTTTGAAGATATGGGGCTCAGATCCAGAAATGCTGGATAAAATCCCTCAGACTCCTGCATATTGTTAGGAAACTTTGCCCAAAACAGAGATAGATCCTGAGGATGGTCTGAGCTACTTCTGCTTTTGTTTAAAGTTAGTAAATGGTAGGTGTTTGCTGACTTCTGTTTTCACAAATGAGATTCAGCTTGCTTTGTCTAAGCTGCTGACAACTCAGATATGCTTTTCAGCCCTGAGTCCTCATATTCCCTCTGTAAAACCAAAACACTACTTCTTCAATGAAACATGCATTGCACACTTTCAGGTTCCAGTGATACTGAGGACTGCTTGCAGACATAATTTAAGGATCACTGCAAGATTTAGGCACTTAACCTCTCTGTAAAATTCAGCTGTGCAGTGGAGCACACTTACAGCAAGAGCCAGTGGTGTTTACATAGACAAAAGTCAGGCCCAATGTTTTTGTGGCCCTCCAAATGTATGTCTAAAATGGATACATAAGCTCTCCCTCCTGACGCCTTTCTGGGGCTCCTGCTATGGAGGAAATTGATAATGTAGGTATTTACTTACAGAAAAACTTCCTGGTATTTTGGGTACACACCAAGGTCCTAAGCTAGGAGCAAAAGGCACAGGGGTGCTCGGTGTCTGGGGCAGTAGTCACAGGCAGAATCTCTTCTTAGATGTGGTTGCTCCCATTCAGTTTCTGACAGCTAGATTCAGCAAAGGTCTGAGATTTGAGACCCCTGAGGCTTGAGGCTCTCGAGGTACAGCAATGCCAACACAAAATTGTTCATTTCAGTTTTGCTCCTCAGCAGGGAGAGTTAAAAATGAGCATAGGAAGGCTTTTGATAATTTTAAAATACTAATTTTATTCATAGCAACAGAGAGGCCAATGAAGAGTGTGGTGACAGCCTGGAAGGCTGAAAGCTTGGACTACAATTTGCAACCACCAGTATTTCATGGGTATTTCTTCTTTTTCTTTCTAGAGTGGAAGACAAAGGTTAGGTCGGCCTGTGATACTCTCTCATGAGTGCTGCAGCAGTAGATCCTGTATTCCATCACTATTTGTTTATTTAAGCACCTAAAAGAACATCAGAACAGACCTTAAGAATATTTCTTCTAAAACAATGAAGGGAAGATGTAGCAAAACTGCAGCCTTCTGCTAATTTATGTTTATATTGTCATGTATTGTATTTCATACACAAGAAGTGGGAAAAAGACCTCTTTGAAGGCAAACTTCTGTTTAGTAATTTCAACACAAAAGAAGAGATACTTCAGGACGTCCAGGACACTCACAGGGATCTGGCACATACTACAAGTGCCACTGGAGAGCTGTGCCATTCTGCAGGAGCGGCTGTGGAGGATACCAAGGAGTGTACCAAAAGGCACCAGAAAGCTAACCTGTCCTTTCCTGGTCATCATCATCCAGAAGTTTCTTCTTCAGTGCAAATAAAAACCAGATTTTCCTGTTTGGGTTCTGTGACCTGCAAGAGGGCTTTCTGAGAAAAGAGTCCAAAATGTGGCAGTACTGAGGGCTGAGGAGCAGCCACTTGAGGGTATCCTTTGGAAGATTTGCTACATTTCTACTCTTCAGAAATAGTATAAATGCTATGTCAGTGACACTTAGGTGTCATTTAGAACTTTTCATACCTTGCTTAGTATGTTGCAGGGCTGGAGGATGGTTCGACTATACAGTGCTCTGCCAGATGCTTGCTTGAATATTAATGTTGAATTCATCTTGAGCTCCTGAAGTTTTTGCATTTCCCACTGAATTTATGCCACCCACCCATCAGGAGCACTAATTAGAAGGGAAATACAGCTCACATCAGTCATTTATTTTTCTACAGAACCCCTAGGCACAAACTTCCTAATGCCCTTTTCTCTCATAAAAATCCAATCAACTAAAAGTATTCTTTATTAAGTGGCCCATGAAATAACTTTTTAATTTTAGAACAAAAGGATTTGAAGGCTATGCCCTGTTTGAAATATTTGCCAGCAGTGTACGTGGAGAAAGAAGAGGTATGTGTATCTTCAACTCACAGGAGGGATATTGGGAAAATAGCCTCCAGAAAGGATGGCTAGTGTTTCAGAGTCTCGGTACCTGCTGTTCAATCCCACCATGCATCCTTCACATTGATGTTTGCAGCTTTGGAAGAAGAAAGTGAAAACAAAAGACCAAAGCAATGACAAGGGGAAGAAGACTATTGAAAAAGTGAGAACAAGAAAACAAGGAAAAATGAGTCTTTGCTGATACCAGGTGCACGGACAAAGTAACTGTTTCAGAAAATACTCCTGTCAGAAAAACACTTTGCCACAAAGGAAAGGAGAGTAGGAAGGCAACTCCAGTACTGGCTGGAATATTTGCATTCTTACTTGTGAAATAGTCTCATGTTCACCTAAGTAATGCATTCATTTAAACTGAAATCCTGTTGTGGAAATGTGCAACACATCATCAGCTGGAAGTTGTTGTAGGACTTGGCTTGCCTTTGCTGACACAGCATCTCAGCACTTCAAAGAGGTTTATTGTCACTTGTGTGGTCACAGAGTGAAGAGGACAAACACACTGAGACAGATTTCCTATGCCTCCCCCCAAACCTATCCCCATAAATGCCAGTCTGTTACTTTAAATCCCATTTGAAGCACTGATTGTAATCTAAAGAGTTTTTAAAAATTTTTTAAGAGATCTAAATAATTTTTCTGTGAAAAGGAGAATTTTCATGTGCCTGCTTGTGGGATCAAAGCCACCCTTGCTATGGACTGGGTAAGTTTGCTTTTCCTTCATGCAGGTCACTATTTAGAACATTACAGGCTTCTGACTGGCTTAGCTATCACGTGGTGGTGTTGGTGGAGAGGAGATGTCACTCGGAACTCCAGTTTTTAGCTTGCCTTTCAACAAACAGCACGTAAGCCTGGTGCTGGCATCGCTCAGGAAGGAGAATACAGCCGGCCCAAAACACGTGTCTGTGCAGGCACACATGCCAGGCAGCCTGACAAACAAGGTCCTTTGTTAAAACCAGAAAAATACATGGAGAAAAGGCCTGCTATCCTGCTCACAGGGCATCATGTCTGGAAGCTGTCCTTTCAGAGAAATTCCCCCTAAGGATGAACAACTTAGAGACAGGCACCCCTCTCCCAGATATATTGCTGAGCATCTGGCACTTCGGTAGGAGCAGAGGGTTAAAAGACACTTAGAATCTGCCCTCACCCCAAGATTACGAGCATGGAGAAAAAGAAAGGAGGAGAGTTCAATTTTGCTTTTATTAGATCCTTGCCTTTTTTTTTTCTTTTTTTGCCAGGTTTTTAAAGGCAAGAGCCTTAGAGCAAAAGAGGGAATGAGTCACAGCAATAGCTTCTCATTAAACTAATGACAAGACATATAAACAGAGGGAGCTCACTTGGCCAATGTTCCTGCTGTCCATGACACTAAACCATAAGAAATTAAACCAGAAAATAAGTCATGTAGTGGGCCTCGGACCGGGTGTTCAATTAACCTTAAACTAGAAATGCTAACATTTGATTTAAAAACAAGTTACGCACTTACACCAAGTGCCCTGTAGGTGGATAGGGCAAAAAGAAGTGAAATAAAGTTTCAAGCTCTGCAGTTTGCACCTTTGTGTGTATATGCACTGGGTAGTAGCACCTCTGTTGAACTACATTTCCAAAGGCAAGGAGTTTGTCACTGTTCTCATTCCTCTCTTTTTAATACCAAGTCAATTACACAGGCACCTCCCTGGGTTATGGTAGCTGCTGAACACTACTGAAAAATACCCTCTCAGTAAAAGCCATTATTTGCCACCCTCACTCCATAAAAATCAACCTGCCAGAAAAAAATGAGTTCTGAAGGGCCCCATGCTAAAGCCTGTCTCCAGAGAATACTCCCTGTTCAGTGTTAGAAGTATATATGAATGATCCTCATCCAAAGAGATTAAAAAGGAAATTAGATGTTGAAGAAAACATCTTCAATTAGATGTCTGCAGAAAACATCTTATTGCAAAACTGTTCTAGGTCTACAGTGTCAGCCAGAGATTGCAGGGAGAATAAGATCTTTGGAACTGAGAAGATAATACTAACATTGTTTTTAGATTTGCACACACTCGGCAGCGTTCAGACTCCTTTTTCAGCGGTGTTTCCTAGATAACATTTAAAAGGTTTTCAAACTGAAATTTTTAATTGAAAGAAATTAAAGCTGCAGTCATCACTTCGAAAAATTTTGATAACATTTTATTTTAAATGCAGACTTGCAGTTCCTGGTATGCTTGACAAAAACTGTGGACATAGCAGTATTAATGGCAACTAGTTTTAAAGCAAAGATTTGAAGACCAAGTTTTTCTAGCAACAACTGTATGTAATTGAATAAGATCTCAATCCTTTCAGCCTGATAATTTTAGGTGTTGGAGCAATTAATGTTGAAGCCAGCTTTGGCAAAAGCGTCTAGCTACAACATATCTTTTGGTCTCATAAAAGCCTTACACACAGCTGAAGCTCCTTCAGCTCCATGGTTAATGTAAAGGAAAAGAGGAAAAATGTTCCTTTCATTTCCTCTCCTTTGTGCAAAGGCCAAGGTTTAACACAGAAAGAAGAATAATTAAGAATAATACCCATTTTTGTAACAGGCAATCAGGAGAGCTCCTCTATACAAAGAATCTTAACAACAGAAAACAAAAAGAACAGAACGTTAAAAGAACTAAAATCTCTAAAGAAATATAAGGCTGATACAAAAACGGACCAACAGATTAAATTACACAAATATGTGATCAGTCCATTAAATTTACCCACTACGAAATGGACAGCATTTCTATGTGATAAAACGTGACAGTTGAGCAACAATTTATTCCTGGCATTGCTCAGTGTGCAGTAGAAGTACAAGTAGAAAAATTTTTTCACTGAGTAGCTAATAAACAAGGCATTATCCTGGCAATGAAAAAATTAATTGCAAATTTTTGAAGTTGGTTGGGGGGGCTGGGTGGGGGGTTGCCAACAGATTGTAATGGAGATATTTTTGAGCCTGCAGGTATAAGTAATTTTCTCTACTGGCTTTTAGAGAGAGATGTTTCAAAAGTAGCAGCTAAAAATAAAAGGACATCATTATTATTAAACACCATCAAGCTGACAGACACTTCTGTATTAAGATGCAAATAAAGTCTTCATGTCACAGATGATGACTCCTGTTATTTTCAGTTCTTTGCCAAACTTGAATTTTTCAGGCCAATAGTTTCCACAAGAAGAAAGTGCCTTAGCTTGGTTTGTTTAAGCTCTGTGTAATGACATTAGGCCTTTTTGAAGGGAGGGATTAAGGAAATGTAATCTGTAGTTTTGCTCCTCACAAGTTTTACAATGCTTTTTAACTAAGAAATCCTTGCATTGCCCCACGACTTATCCAAGATGACAATCATCTCTACTGACTGGGTATCGAAGCTGTTCTTTGTGCAATCCCCATGCAAGTTCATTGCCATCTCAGCTTCAGTTTCAGCCAAGGTTGATGTATTCAACACCTTCTTTGGCAATGTCTTTGCCAAATATGTCTCCCAAACCTCTGTGCTTCGTGGAAGGGTTAAAGTAGGCAAAGAAACAGCAATGCTGATGACTTAAAGGCTATTTGAGAGAACATGAGCAATAGAAGACTTTCTCTATCATATTTGAAAGACTCTGCAAAGTGGGGAAAGTCTTTGACACCTGAAAAACTGCATCTTCTCACCAGAGAGTTGAAGTCTGCATCAAAATACAGACATGAAATGTTGTACAAGCATTCAAAAGCCTGTAATTTCTAAATGTGTTTGCCATTATACTCATCACCATTTTATGATACTGTTTTTGTAGTTTGGATTGGTGAAATCTTGCAGCAAGCCTTGTCCCTTACCTAAGTCTCAGAAAGGCATCCAAGTGAATAGGGAATCTGCATGGAAAATGGTTTGATATGCTCATCAGCTGAAACTGAAACAGCAGTAAAGTTCAAATAGTGGTGTTAAAGGTAAACATATTCTAAAGGAATTTTAGCTCCATCTGGTTTAATACAGAAGAAATTATGCTGTTATTGCTAAAAGCTCACAGTTTTTCTCTCTTAAATACTAGGAGAAAAAGGAATGTTCACCTCCTTTCCCCAGGCTCAAATTCGTCACAGCAGTACGGACCCTCTTCCCCAAAGGAAAGGGGGTTGACCATCTGGTATCATTCCAAAGGACATGAGACATGCCAGTGCCGAAGATTAAAAAACTACCACAGTCCATTATGCAGTGGGAAAGAACAGAAAGTTCGATCAGGAGAAAATAAATATGGAAAACTGACCTGAAAGCCTACATGTGATTAATTCCAATTTCACAGTCTTCTGAACTGTAAGTCCAAGAACACACAAGAACACTTTCTAAATCTGGACTTTGTCAACCAAAAGATCTGATCTATGCAAGTAGTTTATTCACAAGAGACAGAAAGAATTGATGCTATGCAATGAGTAATGCAGTTACTCACAGTTCTTAGTAGCCAGTGTCCCAAGTAGGAGATCATATAAAAATAATTGATGAAAATTAAGCCCTTTTGGATGTTAATATCAAGGCAATTGTTGAAAAAGAAATTTATGATCAATAACCGCAAATACAGTAGGTAGCTCAAGAAGAATCACTTCTTACAACTCTGAATTTTAGTAACAGTGAAAATGTCAAAGAGACTGAGAAACCCTTTCTTCTACCAGTAAACTGACTTAAAAATAAATGATTGATAGAGGTTGAATTGAATAATAATTGCAGTTAAGTAGTCTAATATGACTAAAGACAATATGTTCTTCAACAGAAGAATTACCTACTTATGCATTATTGTGAAAAGACAAATTGGATATAAAAGCTGTTTCTCAACATCAGTAATATTTATCTAAATAGAAAAATTCCCTAAGCTCAAAATGGCACTAATAATTACATGCTTCTGTAAAGGAATTCCACACCAGATTAACATTTAAAATACAGCAAGCTTTTAAATTCTGGATATGTTACTTAGTGTTAATTTGCAGATGAACTGAAAAAAACCCCACCATGTTAAACACATTCTTGATTATTCATTATACTGTCTTACTGCTCTTAATAAGTGTGATGGCCTAGTTTGATACAATTTTTTCCCAGCCCTCATATCTAATCTCCCTTTTTTTATGATCAGTTTTTCCTCTGAAGTTTTTCAGGAAATGAAATGCTGGGATTGGAAATCTCCAGAAGTGGATAGACAAAAAAAAAAAAACAAACCCAAAACCCAAACAAACAAACAAAAAAAAAAAACCTGTGCTACAAAACATGCCAGTTTTGTGTGCCTCTATGCTGAATCATTATATTGACTCCTCAGTCAAAATATATCTAATGGACTTGCAGGCCTGAGATGGCTCTTGGTTGAAATTTAATTCCACCTCACATATGGGTTTTAAGAAGAAAAAGTACAATCAAGGTAATTAATCAAACCTCTGTGCTGTAGTGTGTAAGGAACATAGGCTGATAGAATAGCTATTTCACATGAAACTGGCCTGGTGTAAATCCTACCAGTATAATTACAGAGAGGCCAGAAGATCACCACGTGAGGCAGTTCATCACTCAACACTCATCATTTCTGAATGCTGAAAGAAGCTATTTTCTTGCTATAGAGGGCAAGAAGTTATTTTCTTGGTTTTGGATTATTTCAGATTCCTCTACCAAACTGGGAAAAAACCCAAGAACCTCAAAGAGAGCAAAATGAAACAAACAAACAATCTTCATCCCCTACAAATATAGCTCTAGAGTAGTGGAAATTCTTACTTTTCATTTAAGAAAATCTTACTTTTCACTGTAATTACATTTCAGAAGGAAAATGTTTCTGAAATGAAAACGCAGAGCACTTCTTTTTGAAGATACTGGAACAAGATATTAAACAAATGTCAATTTTTTTTGACTTGGAATAAAATAATGAAAGCAATTCTTCGCCATAAAAAAAGTATGGTTTTGACAAATTGACATTTTCAAACTAACAAAATAAAGATCTTTCTTGTAAATCATATTCAGCTCTACACACCTTCAGGATGCATTGCAATGTGCTGATTCTTTTGTGATTGTGTACCACACATTAGGAACAAAATCAGCCATGGGCTGACAACCAGATGGCCTCCTATGATTTTAGGCTTCTAAATGTAAAAAGTAAACAAAATGAAGACCATCAAAAGGATATCTCATACTCTAATATCCCCTTCAGGGAGTTTTGAAAATGTTTTTCTTTATGATTTTGTTTGGAATGCTACAAGATGACTACCAGAATATGTTCCTTGTTAAACAGATTAATTTCCTGTGCTATCCCCATTACTTTTTTGATATATATTCAATTACACATCTATTACTAGGTGTATTTCAATTACGGAGGATGATACCACAACTTGAAGAACTGAGAGCTTAATCAGCCAACGAAGTACCTGTGAATATAATTTGTAAGTATAATGAGTTAATTTTTTCTCCATACTTACAGCTTCATGCCCTCAATAATTGCAGTGCTCAAGTGGAAATGGGAGCCGCATGTGGCCCTGTATCCCAACAGCAGCCAGCAGGTCACAGCAGATTGCACAAGTGCCTGGGTCAGTTATCTCAGAGTGAGCTGGCCCCTGCCTCCTCGTGCTCCTTGGTAAAGCATCAAATATCTGAGCCAGATAGCAGCTGGATTTTTCTCATGAAGGAAATGTGGGGCAAAAAATTCTGCCAATTTTCTACCGTCCTGACCTTGGAACTCCAGGAAAGAGGTCAAAACATCCCAAACAAATTATTAAGGCAGTCCAAATGTAATGCTGATGAGGTGGTTTCACAATGACTACTGGACTCCGGTGCATCTCAAGGCCGAATCTTGACCTGGCATGGGAAGGAGCTGGCATAAGGCAAGCTGTGCCCAGGACACTCTGTCCTCCCTTGAGCCACAGAGTACTTGGCTCTTTGCCATTCTTTTTCTACACATGCAGTTTACAGAATCCGACTGCACAGTAAAGTTGGATGTGAGTGGCTGTTGCACTCCTTATTTTCCTCTTTCTGCTGATGGAAATTTCTTATCAGTCTGATGCACAAAATGGCAGGCAGGGCAGCAAGCTATCAGAGCTGGCAGGCTGGAGGAGTTGAGGACGTCTTGTCATATGTCACTTTGGACAAGGGAGAAATGGCACAAAGCAGCATGGTTAAAAGGCAATTTCAACATAGAGAATTCAGGAAAGGAAACCTGGCTGACAACAAATGGATTGGAGGTAGGAGGGAACACCAGTCAGTCACCACAGACGTGTATTATCTTCCATGGGAATACAGCTGAAGAGGAGGAGGGGATGGAGGATGAGAGTTTGCTGAGAGCAGAGAGGATGGCTCAGGCAGTGAGAGGGCAATGCCACCCAGTCATCAATAGGACAATTTGCAACATCATTTTAGACTATGTCTTCACATTTACTTGTCCCAGTCATGTGATAAAATAAGAATAAACCTTCTTCATAAGTGATGCTTTGTTGTCATTTATCTATTTGCTTACACAGCACAGCTGACATGGCTCCATAAACAATGTGCTGTGGCTGGTGATGAAGCTGAAAAATATGTACCAAAGCAAGACGTGAATGACATTTTCAAAGCCACTAAATCTTTTCTGTTGAGTTTTAATTTGAAACAGATTTCTTGTCATTATCATTGTTATTATTACTTTATGTTGTACGTTGTTATTGTATTTTCATGACTGTGAAGTATAGAGCTTGTCACAGAATAAAAGGTGTCCCTTTCTTTCCCCACAGAAGATCACTATTTAAATTTAAGACAAAGATTATCAATAACATCAGAAAGATGAAGAGGCTCCTCAAGGAAACAAGTTCTAATTGGCAAGATGGGAGGGAATTTCACATTGCCAAAAAAGAGAAGCTTTTCCACTGCTTTTTATAGATATTAGGTAAAGGAAAATCAGAAGTATTCTGAATGACAGCGAGATAAAGTAGATGTTTATGACACTATCTCCACAGCATGGGAGAGAATGGAAGAAAGTTATCACAACGGAATTTAGCAAGCAGGATATTGAAAACAGTAGAGCAATCAAAGATAGCAGTGGTCTTTGGAGAGCCAAATGACAGGTGACAGGCAGAGTAGGGCCTGGCCATGACAGGCTTTGATAATAGACATGTCACTTAAATTTAGTGAGATAAGAGAAACAAGATGCAAACACATGGGAAATAATAGGTAAGTGGGAGCGCTCTGAACAGGTGAGGGGAAAAATGTGTTATCAATGCTGGAGGAAAAATACATTGCAACAAGTAAGACAAGCTGATAATGAGAGCTGTAAAAGAGATTTAGCCATGTGGATGGAGATCGCAAGCATGAAATTGATGCAATTGCTGCTCAGGGGGAAGTTCAGGATGTGAGGAGATGCAGAGAAGCTACAGATGAAGTTGATAATCAAGCCAGGGACCTAGAAATGGGTACTACCTGAAGGAATTAATAATAAAAGAAGGCAGTGATAAATCACTCTGGTAAGCATAGGTGAAAGCTGCACATCCATGGGGAGGTGTCAGAGAAACAGGCAGAGATCTTAGTGTGTATCAATAGAAGAAGGCTAGTTAGAGACATGGGCTGCCTTGTTGGGGACTGAAGGAAGATCCAAGGGAAGACAGTCACTGCAACCAGAGGATGACAGTGCTTTTTGGAGGAATAAGTCACAAAAAAGATGAAAACAAGTCAGGAAAGATACTCGTGTAGCACAAATGCCCATCTCCTCTGTCAGGAGTAGCTGAGTATGAGCTTAAGGAAATGGTGTAAAACACAGAAACCACCTCCACAACAAGATACAATCAAAATTTAGGAGTAAGGTTCTTTCCAAGGGGCAGGGTGAGGGACAATAGCTGTAGGAGGCAAGCAAATTTGAAAGAAATGTTTTAAGATGGATGAGATGGAAGGTTTTCTGCATGTTGAAAAAAGATGTCCAGGGAAGTGTGGGAAGAAAGGGTAAGTGTAAATGAAGGGATAAGAAAAGTTCTGGGGTCACCAGTAAGGACTTGCCAGGAGAAGTGAATTTTAGCATTGTCTTGGGTACTCTATTCTGCCTTTGTGACTTACTACTCATGGGTTTGCAAGCTGCTTAACTTGACTACTATCCAGTTTTCCCCCTGCAGAGCAGAAAGAACCATAAAAGTTTTTTAAAAAATGAATGGAGGGTTTTGCTAAATCTCATTCTGATTCAAAGTCAAAGGGCAGTCCAAGGAAGAAGATTGTAGAGGATGGTAGAACCAGTATATTTGATTGCTTGTCACAATTTAAAGGTCAGTCATGATGCTGGATTGTCAGAAGATTAGATCCTATACATGAGAAACTGAAATGATAAAATGACATTTTTAACTCCACACAATGGAAATAGTGTCTTCTGTGAGCTGAGTGCCATCATTTTGCTGTTGGCTTCATAAAAATTTCTTTCTTGGAGAAAGAAGTTAGGAAGGCTCGGATCAATGACTATGGTTCCAAAATCATATAAAGGCGTAGCTTGTTTGCTCTTGAAGACCCAGTGGTGCAATAATAAAGTCAGTGGTATACTACTGATTTCCAAAAAAAAAAAAATTATCCTCTATGATCTAAGGCAACGTCTGCATTTTACCAGATGATCTGGTAGATACAGAGATTCAAACAATACTGATTAATCTCTTTCAAGCTGGGGTGAGTTTCCACTCCATGCTGACCCCTGTACCGCCTTGGTCCTTGACCACATGGAAGGCTGAAGAAATACCTCACGTCTTTTTAACTCCTCTGAAACTAGGAGAGAGACAAGAAGTCTCAAAGGGAATTGGAAGAGAAAATGCTAGATAAGCTCAAACTCTGAGATGTCTGAATTAAAGCAGTTGTATCATACATTTTGGGTGTGAATCCTTTACCTAAACATGAGATGCCTTAATTACCACCCTATCACTTAGCTGTTGATAGTGAGGGCATGAGCTTCTCTTAGGTATGGTGCCACATTTGCCAGTCCTGGTAAAGGTCTCTGATGTTCTGTGAAACCTCAAAAGTCTCCAGGCCATATATGTGGACAACTGAGCAGAGCCCCTTCCAAAAGGAGAGGAATACGGATCTTTCAGTCTGGGGAAAAAAAAGAAGAAAACCAAAATGAAACCCCTTTTGAAATGAGAATTTTTTTTTTTCTCTATTCATTTTCTTTGTCGTTTTCCAGAAAGAAATTGGAGATTTCTTCTTTTGGAAACAGCACCATTTTACTCTGAAATAAAATTGTCATCACGATTCAGAGTTAACAGCGAAACCAGAACATGTTGTTTGTCATTTCAATGCACTTTTATCCTCAAATTTTAGACACCTAGATGGCACTTCTGGAATGTGAGTTATCCTCACACTGGCTCATTCACTAAGTACCTCTCTAGTAGTGCATTTTCCTGCTGTTTGATCATAAGAGGAGCCTACGCAGACACCCATCTTATGGATGATTATTTTGGAGCAGAAGAGTTAAATCTATGGGTCGAATTCCTTTTTTCTCCAACCATAAATATCTAAGGCAGAGATATTTATTTCTGCATTAATTACATTAGACTCCATTTGTGCTCACTGGGGAGAAATAAGGACACAATTCATTTGACCTATTTTGCTCTAATCTCATTTAAATAAGATAAATTTTGTCCTAGGGGTGCCTATTAAGGGAGCTTATGGTGATAAGAGCAGATGTAAATGCCCCTGCTCCAGATACCTTAAAGTGTCACACTTTCAATGTGTAAATAGATCTGCCTGTAGCCAGATTTCAGAAATTCATTAGGTCATTGGTGAGACGTGATTAACTCTGATAGTCTGGATGGTCTAAAGGGCATGGTGGTCACACATCAGCACTCACCATGGGCTGGCATTGGACACTGCTAACTTCTATCTTCCCTTTGTGCCTCCCTATGGCACATCTGGCTTGGCAGGGGGGACAAAGGTGGGCAGAGGGCACAGTGACCACAGCAATGGACAGCTGCTGGAGGAAGGTAAACCTGCAGGTGACCATGTCCCTGATCACAAACAGTTTGATTAACATGGGAAGGATTATCACCATTCACTCTCACAGTTCCTACTGGCCAAATGGGAAGTGCTGTCCCCTCATGGGTGGCAGTGATGTGCCTGGGACAGTGAGGTAATGGAAGGCCTCTGGCTTGTGAGAGAGGAGAAAGGAAGCAGGCATTCCTAATGCAGATCTGATGGCTGTGAGGAACCCACTCCAGAAGACTCTTTAGTCTGTCCCCAATTCCTTCCCGTTTCAGTGGCTGTGCTGGAGATGCCTTTTCAGCTCTTCTGACTCTGCTGTTTATGTAACTGCTGAAGATCAAAAACCTCCAACAGGGCAGCAGAAGTAATCACCCTTCACTACTTTTTCCTTAATCAATTGCCATTTGTGCCTACAAGACTAAATTAACAGCTCCAGCTGCCATTGGATGCAAGCTGGAGAAAGTGGTGAGCACATGAAACTTTTTAGACCTAAGCTGGAAACAGAGAATTTAGCCAGACTTAGGAGATCTCTGCCTCACATGGGATACAGATATTATTGGTTTGGGTCTCCTTTCTGTGTCTTTGCTCCTTCTTTTATTTGTGGGCCTTCTCACAAACAGAACTCAAGAGAAAACTTTTGTGGAAGTACTGGTCTGGAGCATAAGGAAACACTTAGGGAAAAAATGAGGTTTTAGAGACCAGAATGGTCGCACTTGTCATGGAATTGCCCAGGGAACAGCTCATTAAACGAAGTAAATTGAAGTACAGTGTACACTCTCAGTAGTATATCTGTATAGATACAGTAAGTAACTAGTACTTAATCACTTAGTGTGTTTAAGAGTCTCTAACAATGAGAAAACTCCCCCATAATCAAACTCTTTCCACTTTGAGATAAGCAAAGCCAATGGGGAAAAGCTTTTGGTGTTTATCAGCATTCCTATATAATATTTTTGCACTCCATTACCTATATCTAGCAATCAGAGATTTCGGATTAATTTCCTCAAACTCACACTTAGCAGAGAGCCTGCTTTGTTTCTAGCTGGACCAGCCCCCTGCACTGGGTCACTGTTGATGCTCAGGAGCAGGGCAAGAACAAGAGCTGGTTTTCTGCTGAGAAGGGGAGACATTTTCCTTTTGGCAAGGCCTAACTGGCAGGGTTAATTAAACTGTTAATTAGGGGTGGGCTGCCCTCCCCAGCCCCTGCCATGCTTTTGTAAGTATGCATCCCTGAAACTGCTCACTACACTATGATTTGCAGGAGTACCAGTTCTGGTGTGTGGGAATGATTGGAACAGGGAGCAAAGGGAGAGCATGGCAAATGAGTGGACATTAGCCCAGGGCCATAGAATCATTTAGGCTGGAAAGGACCCTTAAAATCATTGAGTCCAACCATTAAACATGGTGTTTGCATCTCTTTCAAAGAAATATTATTACAGATCTAAAAAATCTGAAATTCCAAATGCAGTTAGTGTTGCCGTTTCCGTTAATAATTTTCCATTTTTCTCATTATTTTAAAACTAATGGTCCAAGTGTTAACACAGTAAGCTGCAGTTTGTTTAGCCTCCCCTCCCCAAACCTCTCATTGACTCCTAGTCCTGTTCCACAAATCTTCTCTCTTTCTCTCCCAAATTGCTTAATGTGTAAGCAGAAAAATGTGTGGACGTCACTGTGAATGTTTCCTAGGCCACCCTGGGGCTTTACATGTACAGGGGTGTTTTGTAGGCCCTGTCATGCTGTACTAGAGTTGGAGATTAAAATAAATTTACTTATAAAATATTAGAAACTGTATAGGTTAAAGTTCGATTGTAACTTGCTTACAGCTTAGCATGAGTGGGCCCTGATCAAAACTTAGCAGAGATGAACTTTGAATGAATTGTTTGTTAGGATAAACAGCTGAGCAGGAGCGTAAACAGAGAAAGATGGGTATCTCCAGATAAGGGTTGAGACACTGGAGGGCCTCAAGACTAGCCCAAGCTGGAAGATAAGAACAATTAATGGCCTGCCCA
This sequence comes from Monarcha castaneiventris obscurior, assembly GCA_026261815.1. Taxonomy (NCBI): domain Eukaryota; kingdom Metazoa; phylum Chordata; class Aves; order Passeriformes; family Monarchidae; genus Monarcha; species Monarcha castaneiventris. Next base: position 12,734,876 of record JAMPIT010000510.1, on the reverse strand, counting down.
TGTGGACATGGAGAAAGAATCCCCTGAGACCCCAGACCATAAATCTTCCTTGGGCCAAGAGGCACATGCAGGGCACAAAAAGAGCACATGAAGATTGGGAGCACGGACAGCATAAAGGCCCAGAGGTTTCTTTGTTTGGGGTGCCTCTCCAAAAACAAACAGCCTGAGCTGAATTAAACCAACTCACAGAACCTAGGGGCTGAACTCTTCGTTAACAAACCAAGTATCCCTGAGTGGGAAGATGACTGGGGGTAAAATTAGAGGAAAAAAATGGGAAGTTATATTCATATTCTAACAGAAGCTTTAAAAGTACAGAAATTATAGGATGAAATGCAGTTCCTACACCCTGGCTGGAATGCGTTTGGCATGCTCAAAACCTCTTCCACAGTGACTCCCCACACACACAGTCTGCGACCTTAAGCACATATTAAGAAGGATGAAGTGGGTGTGGAGTTGAATGGAGTGGAGACACAGCTGCCAGGCTCTGTTGAAAATGTTTCAGGGATGGGAACTTGATGGTACCGAGTAGCTGATAAACCACATAGCAGCTGTCAGCTAATGGAGATAGGAGATGCCTTGCTGCTGAACCAGCAACTCTGGTGAAATCACTCTCCTTGGATGAACTTGGCTCATTATAATCTAATTGAAACACTGACACACGCCTCCATCCCAGAGTTACCCACCTTCAAGGTACGACCACCCCTCACTGGGCATGCACTCCATTATTTTATTGACTATATCTTTAAGAGCAAAGTAAGAGAACTTTACACCAAGCAGCAACAAAGGCATGAGTGACTAGAGTCACTCAAGCTCCATCCAAATGTAAAGAAATATTATAAAGTAAGTTAAGAATAGGAAGAACTTAGGGAAGACTCCACTGTAACTTCTGGGATCAATCTAATGGACTGAACCCATCTTTTCCCCCATAGAGATGACTCTCGGGTACGAGCCCTATTCTGTGTGTGCTGAATGGTTATCTTGAGATATTTTTTGTTGGTGATTGGAGCTTGTCTGTGTAATGCTTTGAATGTGTTTTTGCAGTCAGTTACTATCAATGGCAATCTTTGACCCTTAACCCATCCCAGTTTCAGTGTGTGCATTAATTAACAGTGTTACTCTGTAAACTGGCAGGGTGAGTCCTTAAAGGGCGCTGCCAGTCGCTGGCAGTGGATAAGGTACTCAACTAGAAGTGTGGAGACCCAGGAGGGGGTTTGTCTTACGCTCTTGGTGTGTGTCCCAGCTCTCCTCTCATGTGACACCTTACTGACCTGGGTTAGTTGGCTCAGGTACTGTGCACTGCAGAGGACAAACTGCTCTCACTGGCCACATAACATCCACAATGTTGCAGTCTGCGGCTAAAAGTTCTGATTAAAGGTACTAACTTTTATTTATTCTTCAAAGAGTTTTGGGAGAGAGGGCAAGGAAGGATGCAGGAATGGTCTGTAGGTACAGCTAGAAAAACTTTTGGAGATTGCCTGGGAGGAAAGGCTGGGTGGATTTTGCAGCTGGCTCTCCCGAGCTTTTGGTTCATTGCATCAGAAGTAAACTCAGATAGAAAAGGGCTTTTCCAGTTCAATGGCTGCTGTGGAGAAGGTGAACATAACTTTTGGCTCTCATTTTAGTTCCCAAAGAACACAAAAGAGAGAGAGAAGAGCCTAAGGATTACCATGGGAAGAGATGACAAATTACTCTCCTGTCACCAGGGCAAGTACAAGGCGAAAGGAAAGAAAACTCAAAACAACCCAGATAAATTATCTCTATACATTCATCCCTCAGCAACATCATACCATTTTAGCAGATTTTTTTTTTTAGCTTTCAATACCCATGAAATTTAGGCTCCAAGTAGATCATTTATAAAGAAGCTTATCTGAAAATGCATTTGGTGCCCAAGCAGTTGGTTGGGATTCTGGGAGCATGTAGGAAACCTAACAGGAAAGCTCTGCGCTAGAGAAATTAATGACAACGAGAGTACTGCCCAAGCAGGTTTACACAAGCCATTTTGCTTTCCCTTATTCATAAGGAGCATTTCCCCTCTCCCTGGTGGAAAAATATTCGCCAACATTTCAACAGACTGTTCTTGTAGGCTGCTTTCACTAGTGAAGCTGTAAACAAACAAGGCAGTGGGTACCTTTAGTACACTGGTGGTGCATTTCCTTGAGGCACAGAGCGCTTGGCTAAAATTACAGCGTGGTCCAAGACCTTCCAACATACCCCTCTCTTTGAAATGACTGTATCCCAATGTGCATTCATTGCAAATCTTACCACTCCTACATTCATGCTGAATCACTGCACTATATAAGCCAAAAGGTTCCTGAGTCTATATACTTGAATGAAAAAGAAGAGTTTGATTACTTAGATTATCTTTGCCATGTCTGGTCCTGAAGGAAAATTGCCAGAAAAAACAAATCGTCATCACAGTGTTTTTAAGGGCTTATAATATCTGTTTCATTTAACTATTTGGGATTTAGTAAAGTCATCTAAAGAAGAAAGATTCCACTCTGTGGCAGAGCACCAGATTGCATACAAGGTATAGATAAGTGACACCATAAGAATGGTGTAACTGCCCATTTATTAAGCTCCACCCATATTCGGGAGGGGGTCTTCCAGAGAGGCTGAACCTGATTAATTCAGATTGTCATTGATTGCCAGTAATTTAGGTTATTTCTGTGCATTTACATTTAAAAAATAGAGAGATTGCAACAGGATAACCATACAGCTTCCAAATTCAAGTTGAAAGAATTTTATGGAGAGGCAATGCCATATATTGCACCAGCTTAACAGGCCGGGAAGAACAGTCTCTCAGGTGTATGGGCTTTTATTCAAGCAAACTGCAAAACTCAAACCCAAAAGCCTTTCAGGGTTTCACAACTGGTATTGATGGGTCTCAGATATTATCACACCTTACCAACCAAGGAACATAAGAACAGGCAGCTTTTCTGGAAGGCATGCAGGTGTAAAAGTATTTGTGGTCTTCTCCTTCAGGAATAAATCTGATAATTTGGCCACTAAAACATAGTCTTCAAATAGTCCCATTAAAAAACTTTCTTATCAAGGTGGGAAGGTTAATCTAAGTACCAGGGAGAGGTCTTGAGTGCACCAGAAATACCCTTGAGGAGAGAGAGCTCATCTTTGCCTCCACCTTGCCCTTAAAAGTTTTCAGCTTTGATGGATAATCAACATCCCACAAGAACCAAAGATACACAGTGCTTTGTGGCAGCTGCAGGACAAACCAAGTTTATTTTTTCTCATTCAAGCTGGGAGGGTATGACTTCCTCTTGTAAGAACAAGAAGCTCACAGAGGGGATGGCAGCAAAAGTTAATGGGAAATGGGGAAGTTAAGGAAAGGCCAAAATTCAGTAGAGTCACAGGAGGTTCAATGTAGAGCTCTTCTAATTAAAAGAACAGTACAAATAACTGGATGTTTGGAAAGTTTCAGACAAAACAGGCATTGATTTTCAACAAAACTAGACTGTTTTCAGCTTGATAATTTTCATGAGCAGGTAGTTGAGAGTGCTCAAAGCAATGGGGACCTGTGGCCAGGTGTTATTATCTCCCTTTGAAATTCAGCAGGTAAAACTCTGGGACAACAAATTCAGTACAACTGTGCTCTATGTCATATCCCTAATCACCCACAATCCTCTGGAAATATTGCTATCATGGACTGCCAAAGACTATGTTAAGAGCATTTGATGATGAGGCATGGAAGCATCGGGATGCAAATTTAGCAAGCCCGAGGCTGGTTAACACTAGAGGATCAGCTAACAGGCCTGGTCCTGTCCAAACAAAACCCTTACATTTTGCGGGGGTGATAAGGTCGCTGTACTACACATAGGGAAGTGGATGGGGAAACTGATGTGGATTACTCCTCCCATGGGAAAAGGCAAACCCATTCGTGGGATTGTCTTTGCTCAAGCAAAGTTGTGGGTGTACTTGGTGGGTAATGTGGAAGGCTAGGGAGACCCAGCGTATGCCTCAAGGAGATTTAACCTTGGGGGAAAAATAATTTGTGGCCTTAAGTTGCAGGAGAGTGTGACAGTGACTTGGGCTGGGCTGGTGTCCGTGCCCAACGAGCAAGTGCTCCTCCTGTCCTGGGCACCTGTTCTGATGGAATGGGCCCCAAGTCATGGCCTGGTTTTGAACATCTGGAAGGGTGGAGCAAGCCCATGAAATGGGAAAATAATATCTATCTATGGAAGGATGGGGGATAGTAGTTAATGAAAATGTATTAATATGTATATTGGATATAAAGATGGTTTAAGAATGTAGTTTTAATTCTATGTGTGGGTAAAAAGGGATTTCAGTAATGAGAAAATAAATACAATGGAATATTTAGAAAAGACATGAAACTCTATGGGGTCTGAGTATGACGCAAATGATAAGGGGAGAAGTTTGTACTGGGTCTGGCTGAGATGGAGTTTATTTTCCCTTAGCAGCTCTTACGGTGCTGTGGTTTGCTTTGGTAGCTGGAAAGGTGTTGATAACACACCAGTGCTTTGGCTGCTGCTGAGCAGGGCTGGCACAGAATCAGCACTGTGTCCCCAACATTCCCTCAGCATTAGGCTAAGGGTGGGCAAGGTTCTGGGAGGGGACATATCTAGGCCAACTGACCCAAATTAACCAAAAGGATATTCCATACCATATGACATCAGATCAGATATAAAAGCTAAGAAACGGAGGAGGAAGCAGGTGGGGGCATTTGTCATTTACAATGTTTGTATTCCAGAACAACCATCACATGTGCTGAAGCCCTGCTTCATGGGAAGTGGCCAGATATTGCTTGCTGATGGGAAGCTGAGAATAAAATTATTGTTTTTTTCTTTGCTGATGCATGTGTAAACTTTCACTTTTGCTTTAGTAAACTGCCTTATTTCAACCTACAAGTTGTTTTCCATCTTATTTTCTCTCCCCCATCCAGCTGGAAAGGGGGAGTGATGGAGAGGCTTTGTGGGTACCTGGCATCCAACCAAGGTCAACCCACCACACTGACTGATGAATGTGTAAATAAAATTATAAAGCCATGAAAAAAAAGAAGCACAAACTTTGAATTTGTTCCTTTGTAATTTTCTTATCTTTGGAGAAAGCAGCAACTTTTGAAGAATATTGGAAGAGAAAGACATGGATAATGAACTCCTACGGTATGTTAATCTCTCCTGACTCCCCAGCAGGTACAGTGATTTAAGTACAGATCTTGTCATTGTGATCACTGAAACTGTGGGTGGGAAAAGGGACAGCTACAAACTGACAGAAATGTTGTTCTTATCCTTGAAGTTATGGCTTCAGTGGATTTGTTCAATGAGGAAGCCACTGCACACTGGTCTTTTGCAGTGGTGGTGCTCATTCAAAGCTGCACAGGTACTGCTGCAGCTGCAGAGCATCAGCCTCTTCTCCTTGCAGGGCTGCTTTCCTACACGCTCACCTCTGCTCCCTGGGCTTGTGCATGCTCTGCTCATTTCTGTTAACACTGTTGAAGCACCATTTGCTTCCTGTCACACCTGGACCACTTTGCTGCTTCTGGATTGTCTGCAAGCACGTGACATGGCACCCTAAGAGCACCTGGTTTCACTCCCTGCTGCTCCTTGTCCATGTCTGGAGATACCTGCACCTCAGTCCCCTGAGGTCTGCCACTATGAAGTTCCAAAAGTTAAAGCTTTGTAGCAGCTCCCCTCACTCACCCTCACCACTGTCCCTGTCAGTATTGGGTATGCGTGGTTCCTATTCACATGACGTATTTCCGATCTGGAGACTGAGCAAAATAAAGAGCAGGCCCCCACTCCCCTGCAAAGGAAGGGCAGATAGGTAAAGAAAGGAAGAAGCTGAGGGAAGTGAGATAAGGCCTGTGCAGCTAGGGCAAAATACACAGTCCTGTGAGTGGTAGAACAAATTAAAACTGAGCTAGTTAAGGATTTACATTTTGAGGAAAGTATTCCTATGTGGATGCTCTGGTTTCTAATCAGAGCTGAACTAACACACCAGTCTGTTTTTTTCTGAAATACCTAAAAGTACTTCTTCACTTAGGTGCCTATTTTCATGAGATATGGGGAAAATTAATATCCTTAGGAACTTCACTCCTCTTTCCCATGTGGCTGAAATCAGCCAATTCCTTCAAAACATTACCAGGAAAAGGCAGAACTATATTGAGAACACCATTATGTACACCACATTTTCCATGGAAATTGGGCTAAAAATAAGTAGATCTTTGCTGCGTTTGGTTATTATTCTCTAAGAAATCTGGCCCATGATATCTCTGAGTTCTCCTCCTGCCCAAAGACAAGGTGGTGCAAAGGAATGTGTAAGTTTTCCAAAGGCTTAATACAACAGCTTTGGAGGGTGTAGTGTGGGGGGGGTCCTACAGAGTAAGTGCTTAAGGAGGGACCACACCACCTAACCAAGCTCCTTTTTCACCTCACAGATCTGTGCCACTTCTCACACCGACTCTCTTTTCATTGCCCATGGAGAACACACTCTTACCCTGCAGTTGTGAAACCTGAACACTGACCTTTCTCCCACATGACTGTGGTTAGCACAGCTCATCTGGTTTTATGGCCCATCTCACTGGGATAGTGACGCAGAAATGGAAGAACTGGCATATGGTTACTTTACAGAAACACAGAATCACAGAATCTGTTAGGTTGGAAAAAAACCTCTGAGATCATCGAGTCCAACCTATGACCAAACACCATCCTGTCAACAAGACCATGGCACTGAGTGCCACGTCCAGTCTTTCCTTAAACACCTCCAGGGATGTTGTCTCCACCACCTCCCTAGGAAGCCCATTCCAATGTCTAATCATTCTTTCTGAGAAGAAATTCTGTCTAATGTCCAACCTAAACCTCCCCTGCCACAGATTGAGGTTTTGTCCTCTTGTCCTGTCACCAGTGGCCTAGGAGAAGAGACCAACTCCGACCTGGCTCCACCCTCCTTTCAGGGAGTTGCCGAGAGCAATAAGGTCCCCCCAGGCCATCTCTTTGCCAGGCTAAACAACCCCAGCTCCCTCAGCTGCTCCCCACAGGACTTGTGCTCCAAACCTTTCTCCGGACATGCTCCAGCACCTCAGTGTCCCTGAAGTGAGGGGCCCAGAACTGAACACAGCACTTGAGATGTGACCTCCACAGTGCTGAATACAGGATGACAATCACTTTCCTAGTCCTGCTGTCCACAACTTTTGTGATACTTTTGAGCACTGGTAGCAATTCTTTTTGTGTGGAACACTTCTCATAGTAAAAGCCCCACAGCATGCTGGAGCATACTTAGTTTCATGAATTTTGGGGACCCGAAATATGATTGGGGTAGTTTGAGAAATTCTTTCTCCTAAGGACTGGCTGAAAACTTGTTCCAAGAATAAAGACTCCCAAGATTTTATTCCAGAAATAAACTTCTCAGTCATATCCAGTAACAGGAAGCTGACTCCTCTTAGAAACTTACATTGCACTATTGGGCAGAGAAAGCCAGTAAGGCTTCTGTGTATGCCCTAAAGTCCTCTCTGGGGTTAAGCAACAGTATTTTGTTTTCTGAGAAGTTGCGTCTTTTGGGACTTCTCCTTTGTCTTTGAAATCACAAATTAGAGTTTCCAAATAACTTCGAGGAATACTTGGAGCAAAGTTGCAATCTGCTTTATTATGTTTCAGTGAGGATGCCATTCCCTACTAGTGACGTGAATCATACTCTGCGTGCAGTCGTACGCGTAGCCTGGACTGTGATCTTGCTGGTATGTGCCAACCTCAGAGTTACTGGCAAGAGACAAAATTATTGGGACAGGGAGAATACGTGGGCAGCAAGTGGCAGGAAAAGGGAGTGAGAAAGGTATTTGAGCATGTTTCCCTTCATTCTTCATGTGGGAAAAATGCCATTTCCACATCCCACCTGCTTTTGCCAGGAATACATAAACTGTGTTTGATAGCAACAAGTACCTAGTAGTTGTGTTTTCATTTCAGCCCATCAATAACAGGCATTTCTAAACATTTCACTGTACAGAGCTGGCATTGCAAAAAATGGTTACTAACATCAGTCAAGCATGTTTGCATTCATTCTCATGTCATAGGAAATCACAGTGGATGTGTCTGCACTGCAGGCAACTGCTCTGGAGCATGGAGGTACTTCAGCTCAAGTCAAGTCCAGTTGAGACAGCAGTCCAGCACCACTGCAAGGAGCTCAGTGCAAACAAGAAGTTATTAATAACATAGCTTGTCAGTCTGAAGGGTGAATTGAGTTCAAAGTAGTGGAATAAAACCACTGTGGTCTCTCCACAAGGCATTGCAGTGGACTCAATATGGGTTCTTGGCAGACAGAAACCATAGGGCTTGACACATTGGCCACTCCCAAGGTGGAGGCTGGTGAATTTTAGGGTTGGCTTTGCCTCGTTTTACCTTGAATCATTAACAGTGCAGTGTTTAGGCTCAGGTAATCGTCTGTGGCATGATTCACTTACCTACCTATAGTCATAAGTGCTACGTTAAAGATCCTGAGGTATCCTCCTGCAGCCACTTTTAGGGAGTGTGAATCATCTGTGCAGATATGGTGCATCCCTCCAGTCAGTGAAGGCAGAAAGACATCTCTGATGTGGGAGTACTCCCTTGGTCTAATGGCTGTCTGAGGCACGAGTCAGGGATGTGAACACAGACAGCCAGTGCTGCCTGAGATGCCCCAAAGTAAACCTGCATTCTTACATAATTAGGTGCTCTAGGAAATCTCCAGTTTCCTAGAGAATTGAATTGTGTTCAGAGAGGAATGGGATGAGTGGCCGCTCGCAGGTGCCTATTCTCTCACCAGCTGGAAAGGGAGACTAAACAACTGGTTTAGATGGGTTTTGGCTGTCTGAAGTGGGTCAAGATGAACCCCCAAGCATACAGTAACACAGAGTTCGAGGGCAGAGTAGTGTGAGTGCCAGAAACTGCACACAGTATGTGTGCCACCACGTCAAACCACATGCTCAGCTCCACAGCTGCCTTTAGCCTTTGATCCCTTCGTTTAGCACCAGATACAGATGGCCAAAGATGGCTCCTCACCCAGTGACTTCAGTATCAGGGACAGCACTCTTGCCTTCAGCTGTACACAGACACAGGGAAAACTCACCAAGATCAAAGTGTAAAGAAAGGGAGAACTGAGCTGGAAAAAATCCAGACATTTCACTAACGAGGCTATTCCTCCCTTAATTGCATTAAGTGCCCTCAGGATTCTGTTGGCAGGAGCAGAATTGGAGCTGAGGGACTGTGTGTGACACACAAGCTGCCAGCAAGTGAAATTACAGTTGGACCCATCTGGGCTCTGAAACTCTTCCCCATCAAACCATGCCATCAGCTGACCTATGGGGGACTCCTTCACACCCAAGTAACGAGTCCTATAGCTCCTCTGCTACAGCTCTCAGGAGCATTTGCATGATAATTACTCATTTTTTTAATAATCTTTCTGTTTACTTTATTGCTACCATACTAACACCTACCAGTTTGCCTGACATACACAATATGCTCCTTCCTTCTGAAATAAGGTTATTAGTGCAGGCCTGAGTCAAGTCTAAGGGTGAGATCCCAGCTCTGTGCAACACAAAACTCCTTTTTTGTTGCCTTGTCCATGAATTTTGGAGAGATTTGATGGTGGAGGGACCAGTTTATGGCCTGATGGAAGCAAATGCCAATGACTCAGACTTCCCATGTTTCCAGCAGAGTCAAAAGGAAAGGAAATAAAGGAGATGCAAGGAAGCTTGGCAATAACAAAATACATATTTCTCTATGAACCTGGATTGGACTTACTGGCATGTTGGACATCCAGAAATCACTGATGGTAGTGTCAAAACGTAGTGCTAATTTTTGCTGAAGTGAAGTAGGAAGCTCCCATCCTGAGTGTTTTGTGTCATCCCTACTCTTTGGAGGTTGTATGCCAAAAGTCAGTCCCAATACTCTAAGGTAAATTTTTATCACAGCAATGACATTTTCCCCAGTGCAAAGCAGATGCAGTATTTGGATTAATTCCTAGCCTAAGCATCTTTTTTGTATTTCAGTGTGCCACTCACCATCATAGCATTCCTCACTCAGAAATAGGGAAGACTCCTGTCTTTGTCTCTCCATGCCTAGAGCAAATTAAAGCTCCTTTGGGATAAAGATCCTGCTGAAAGCCACTATGTTTTCATTATTTCATTATATATTCATCGTGCCTAGTTATCCACAGTGCTTTGATGTATGTCAGGAGGCTGCATGGTATGTCCCTGTGATGGTACCTGTCAGAAACATCCAGTTCACAGCTGTCATATGGTATATGCCATCTGCTTAGACAGCTGGGCACTCAGCTGAGCAAGAGCAAAGAAAAGGACAAGAAAAAGTCAGCAAGATTTGGAGGAGAGACTCAGCTTAAAAGAATTTTCCCTTCTACACATAAGCATGATACAGAAAAACAAAAATATAATTTTAGTCTCTCCAGCAAAACTGCAGGTTATTCTTTCCTGCATTTAAGTAATTAATGTGTGCTTCTATCCACATCTCTTCAGTACCTTGAAGTTTACTGCAAGCAGTTGGTCTTTATAAGTAGATCCAATCAAGGAACTGCTTCAATTTGCCCTTGAGAGATAGAACTAAAGCAGTGGCACAAAAAAACACCTTAGAGAAAGGTATTGGGTGAAAACAAGTAAATTCTGGGAAGAGTTAAGCATAAAATGCTAATTTCTTGGCATTTTATGCTTGTGGTTTATGTAACCCTTATGGCTCAGGTTACAAAATGTCCCTTGGAAGGGGCTCAGCAAGTGTCAGGTGTATATAGAAATGACAGGTCAGAGCACTCAGGCTGCTTTCCGTGACAGTCAGCAACAGCAGACTCCACTAGGATCAGCAGCAAGGCAGCAGCAAGGCAGCAACAGGGCAGTGCAGGATCCACACAGTGTTGCGTGTTGTTCATCCAAAGTGCTTCTCACTTGTTGTACAAGTTTAAGGGGAGGGAACTTGGGGAGGTTTTTAAATGAAGATTTTTTTTTTTTAGAAGCAGGATTGGGTTGGAAGTGTTTTCTCCCTTCTGCTAAAAATCAATTAAAATGAAGTCAACATAAAGAAAAAGAGCCCTGACAAAAATTTGAGAGTTCAAGACATTAATTTTCATTTTTAAATTGACTTAATTATTTTTACTTATACCATAGTGCAATTTGTTGAACTTTTGACAAAAATATGTCTTTGTCATTTTGTTTTTATGCCAGAAATATATGACATTGGAACTACAGAAAATCTTCCTGAACAATGAGGCTTTTGCCAAATCAGAACTTTCTGAAACAAAAAGAGAATTTTCTAACTAGCTTTAAAAGGATCTTTTAAAGAAATGCCAAATACATCTTTTCTGTATAGAAAAGAGGCCCCCAGTTTAATTAGATCATAAATGACATCTGGCACAGAGAACTGTCAAAACGTAGTTCACCTTAGGGGAAAACTGTCCAGATGCAGAGATATGTTTGACTGTATAATGACATCTGTTGTGCAAACCAGGATTACAAATTTAGATCTGTATCTGTTAATGGGTAAGACAAAAATGAAGCTGAACTAAATGATAAGGAACAATTTAAGATTACAGGTTTAATTAAACAGGAGATAAATGGTTTTCCTCCTAAACAGTTGATTGAAAAGTGGGATATGATTGGAACAAAAAAGAAATGTAAAGGATTTAGGAAAAATGTGCATTTGCAGCCCGAAAGCCAGCTGTGTCCTGGGCTGCATCAGGCTGGCCAGCAGGGCAAGGGAGGGGATTTTGCCCCTCCTCTCTGCCTTTGTGAGACCCCACCTGCAATGCTGCATCCAGCTCTGAGGTTCCCAGCAGAGGAAGGACATGGACCCGATGGAGTGAGTCCAGAGGACAGTCACAAATATGGTCAGGGGCTGGAGCACCTCTCCTATGAAGACAGGCTGAGTGAGTTTGGGTTGTTCAGCCTGGAGAAGAAAAGGCTCCAGGAAGACCTTAGAGCACCTTCCAGTACCTAAAGGGGGCTACAGAAGAGGCTTAAATTGAAAGAGGCTTTATATTAATTTGTATTTATATATATTAAAAAAAAAATATATATATATATTTATTAATTGAAGAGGATTTATATTAGATATTAGTATGAAATTCTTCACTGTGAGAGTGGTGAGGTATTGGAACAGGTTGCCCAGAGAAGTTGTTGGTGCCCCATCCCTGGAAATGTTCAAGGCCAGGTCAAATGCAGCTTTGAGAAACCTGGTCTAGTAGAAAGTGGGGGGTTGGAATAAGATGATTAACGTTCTTTCCAACAGAAAACATTCTATAATCCTATGATCCTATGAAACCTTAAGTGTCTCGAGAGAAAGGCATTGCTGGTGCATTGTTAGGTGGATCAGTATGGATGTTCCCTGATAGATCTCATTGGCACTATGATATTTGCCTAAAGCTTTGTGGACTGGCTCATACAAATGAAGGCCATAAGCACTACATGGAATTTTTGCTAGAGGCTGAGATAAATAACTACATTTTTTATGGTTTTAAGTTAAAAATCATAGCAATAAAAATCTTCTGCTAGATCAGTCTATGAAAAAAGGAAAACACTAAAGCTGGGAGGATCCACACAGAGAGTGCAAACTTGAGATAGAAGACAATTAGGCTTATTTATATGTCTTATTTACCCTTGTCTTTAATAATGGGGCAGATGAGATGATGCATAATAGGAATGAATATTCAAAAAGAAAAATTCCAATAGACAAGGATGAAAAAAACCATTGAAGTTCAGTGTGCTGAAACTTTTGGAGCAGGTTAATCTTCAGCCATGAGCTATTAGATTGTGAAATTGCAAGTCCTGCAGCAGAGGTTTTCTAAATGAATCTATTAATCTCTGGCTAGTGAAATTAGTGTTAAAAATTAGCAAACACAGAACCTGTATTTTGAAAAGAGAAGAAGGACCCATGGAGTTACAGGACTATCAGCCGTGTTTCCAGTGTATGCAAGGCATTGGAACAAATTTCAAAAGAAAGATCACCTCACAAATTGGAGATAAGCAGAAAATGTGATACAATACAATCTGAATTGACAGCAATAGATTTTGGCAGATAAACTTGGTATCTTTCTGTGATATATTGGACTATGTTCATATGAAGGAATGTGATAAATACAACCCAGCTGACCTTCTGCTATGGCTCACATACATTCCAAGGACAAATTATTAATGCTTAAGGCAAAGACATGGGAAATTATTACATTTAGTTTTAGAAAAAGATCTGGCTCCAGGATAGGTAACAACAACTAACACTGAAGGAAGATGAAGCCAGAAAAATGCTGGTTCTGAGTACAATGTGATCATGATCAGCCATTATGTCAATTGTTCACAATAACAGGACGCAAAAATTAATAATAATAATAATAATAATAATAATAATAATAATAATTAATGACACAAATCTGGGAGATGATGTTAACAGAGAGGAAGGTTAGAATACCATTTAGGAGAGGCCTGATAATCTTGAGCAATGAAGCAATAAAAATCAGATTAAATTTAACATCCGGAGGTGCTAGGTCAGGCTCACAGACACTAATAAAAGGATTTGCTGTAAGCTGGAGGCAGAACTGTGCCAGTGTGAGGAAAGGAGAAAGCCCAGACTGGAAATAATCATTCACAGTATGGCCATGAGTCATCAACATGATTCAGCCACACAAAGGTTGATGCAATTGTGTGACATATCAGGAATGATGTTTCCAGTACAGAGACAGATGAGAACAGTAAATCAATAAGGATTATACCTGGAGCATGACACAAACCCAGCCACTTACACTCTATATGGTCAACCACCATAAATATTGATGGGGTAAGAGAATCTGAACAGACCTTGTTAGCCAAAGAAGAAAGAGGCAAAAAGGGGACCTGGAAATGCAGGCTGGAAATGAGTAGTGCTCAAAGATGGTAAGATACTGAAAAGACTTGCAAAAATCTGTCTGCTGCCCTTTGCACAAAAGGCTGTAAGGCACCGCCTGTGAGGAAAACTCCTAGAGGCAGAGTGCCAGGTAACAAACACAGGCAGACTAAGGTGTGCTTATTTTTGTTTAAAATTGGATAGGATCTAGATTTTGAAGCTCTAATTCTCATCTCAGGCACTTTTCTGTGAGCTTCCTCAGGGAGGGATCATTAGCCAGTCATTCAGTCTTTTCAACTCCGCTAGAAGTGAGTGGTTCAAGGATCATAGCTCAAAGTGCCTTTATGACATATGAGGGAGTTTTAAAGTTTTCAATTCTTACTCCAGGAAAGCCAGGCATCTCCCTTCTCACTTATGCTTTGAGGATTAAACACTTCTCTTCTATGACCTGGCTCAATCTAACCAAATACCCTTGCCTCAGCCAGAAGCAGGGGCAAACTGGACTTTGGAGCTCTCTGAGTCGTTTTTCCTAGCTTGAGGAAGGCTTTTGCTTGCAAAGTTTTCCTACAGGTGCCGTGCCCCTCCTTCTAGCATCTCAGCAGAAAGTTTGACACGAAGTTGCCATTAAATTGCCAATAATTAATTTTATGTTGTGTTCCCTGAAATAATTTTTACTGATTTTACTTTGCAAGGAGTACATTTTGAGGCTCATGAGTGACAATTCTTGTCACAAGGAGCAGATTTCTGATTAATTCTTTCTGCTCTAGATTAATTTGCGTGACAATCATTTGTGACAAAGATTAATCTTTCAAACAATTACTGTGACAATTTTCTACACAGAGACAAGCCATCACACTTCTGCTGCTTTACTCTGACCTTGTTTTGTGACTTTGGAAAAGTTATTGTTCTCTTAAGATTCATTTTACCTATCTAGAAATCTATATAAGTCATCTGCAGAGTGTTTACTACACATCTCAGGGCATGGGAACTTAATAAACTGTGAAATGATCGAATGGAAAAAGATGATAGGAAAACAGGAAAAAGATGATTGGAAAACAATCTGGAATCTTCAATAAAAAAGATAACTCTAACTTCACAAATTTTATTGTGAAAAGAAAAACAAAACAAAAAAGAGACTATTTTTTCTGGAAGTTTTTTATTTGTTTGTTTCTAAGAACTGAGAGTGTTTTCATGAGCAATTTTACAAATTTTGATGAAATCCACATTCAAAATTTCATAAAAAGACTAAGTGAAGTGATCAAAGCTCTGCCTCTAGCAAATAAACAGTATTAATTACACTGAGCAAAGTTAATCTGCTTTTTTATTTGGCAGAACTGCAATACTGAATATGCAAACAATATTTCGAAAAAATATTAAGTTTTGAAAAAAAATTTCATTTAATTGTTTTTAACATCTCATAACCATTGGTCCATATAGTCACTTTTGAAGCCTTCAGAATCTCTTCTTTACATAAAAAACCCCAAAAAACAACTGTGTAGAGAGATGGGGTTATTCTTAGAAAGACACAGAGAGGGTGTAAGCAGCACGATGGAGAAGGCAATATTTTCTGTTCACAGACTCTTGCTCTGTCCTCTGTTGTTCACGTTTGAATAAAAACATGCTGTGCAGTTACCCTTCCTGTTCAAATGCTGGCGTCCAGAGGGGTTTCCAATTGCCTGCAACAAGTGCTGGCTCCACAATACACTTCCGAGAACAGCAAAGTGTTTGGGATTCTTCTCTAAAAATTACATCCACATGTTAAGGACTCTTCAGTGAGGATTGTCTTTTGCAGGCAAGGAACTTCCCACAGATTTCTTCATCTGAGTTTGTGAAGTATTTTGTGTTTTACAAGAGGCAGATTTCATAAAACTGCAGGGTGGAGACAGAAGCTCAGATTAAAACAAGTTGAGAAGAGCCTGAAGAAATCTTGCCCAACCCGAAGCCTCTCTTGAGGATGATCTTTGCCTCTCTCACTGAAGAGTTGTATCCAAGGGCTTGAGAGGGTGATGCCATGCCCTGGCTTTCAGGAGGCCCCCACTGGTGCTGTGCATCCTGAGCGTGCAGGGCTAAGCCACCTTTTCTTCAGGGAATAAACTCCCATGCAAGAGTCTCATGGTCAAGGTTGTCTTTAACCCTAGGGAGGACCCAGACACCCTGCATGACCAAGCAGGGCTGATGACACCTCCACTGCAGACCACTGCTGCAAGGCTTGAGCTGCAGGTCCAGTCCTAAGGAGTTCAGGGCTCCCAGTCCTGGAGAGGGAGAAAAGGGCCTTGAATCAAACCAGTATCCATCCCACTGACAGAGAGGCACCTGAAGGCAGGTGTTGCACTTGCCTCTTTAAACCTCAGTAGCTTCAGAGTTTACCTGAAATCTTTTATTAAAATGAGAGTCTTCTCTGGGAACCTGGGGTTAGGGATAAGTGCTCCATCTCTACGGGCACTTGTTAGTGCTGCTTTCCTGCAGGTTTTCACTGGAATAAGGAAATTACTCCCAGTAGTACAGTGTCACAAAGCTGGACAGGTACACCAGTGGACCACACTCTGAACAGCTCCAAAATATATGCTCAGTTTTGTCTTACCTGGTTGCACAGTCTCTTCCTGGCTTAAATATGCTCCTGCAGCTAATGGGACTGTGATGAAGTCAGAAAAATCATGCCCAGTTACAAACCATGCAAATGGTGTAATAATAACAGAAAATATTGTGATTTGTGTGATAGATCTGACACAAAAAAAGCCCATGTTTTCAACAAATCAGAGGTTACAAGCTGAAGGAAGCTATTTCTGTATCTTGGCTGAAAGTTAATGAGCCTCATGCAAAGTGTGAGCAAAGAAACATGGTGGGAAATTAAAATCTTTCATGAATCATTGTGTAGACGTCTGGGTTTTCCAAAGTTCATTTACACGAAAGCTAATTTTCCAATGTAAAACCTCAGCAACCACTTCAAGCAGTAAAATATTTGATGCTGCTGATGTAAACAAGGCACTTAAAATTAAAACTTTTCCTGTGAAATATTGTCTTAGTCCTTAATTCAGTTTAAAAAAACCAAGCAATATATCTCACACATTTGAAATTCTGTAAAGCATTGTAAACTGCAGTTAAGCAGGAGACTGCAGATTAAATCATGGTTTGACAGGAAGCAGCTATGTGGGACACGATGAGAAGGAAGGAGGAATTTCATTCAAGAGGAAATTTTGATGGGATGGGGTTACTGATGGAGCTCAAGAACCAACCAGAAATAGCAGTGATCAGAGCACTCTGTCCAGGTCCATGGTGACTTTCAGGCTCGTTGTGAGGCAGTCAATGAAAGACAATTTCAAAGCTAAACTGGATTGAAGTGAAATGATTCCAGAAAGGATAGAGGATTATCATTTCCACACTTTTAGGTAACAGTGACACACCTCTTGAATCTTGTCTATGACCAGAACTTCCATGCTTAAGACAACCAGAGCGGAAGAGATGCTGGAAATTGCCCACTTAAAAGCTTTTCAGGAAAGGTGCTAAAGGTACTTCACAATTAAAACGTTTTTATGATCATGTCCTCACACATGCAGTGTTTATACGAGCAGTAGTTCATGTAGGATGGGTGCTGAATTAAGACTTCATTCACACTGTACTGCTTACCATAGACTCAGTGCCCTCACCTGCAGAAGAGACTGGTCAGTCATGCCATGGCTGACATCACTACCTGGGTTCTTGGGCTGCTTCCCAGGAGGTGCTGATCTCAATTCCCAAGGAATGTTAGAGTTTATATATGAAGCTGAACTACACACACCCTGTATTGTCACAGTGAGGGTACAAAACCTGGGGCAAGGAACACACTTTGCCTTAGCTGCACTTCAAGCAGTGTTTCTAAAGACTGGTATGTTTAGTTTTTCAAAACAAAGGCTATTTTCCTTTATAAAAGAGAATACTTAAAATACAAAGAGAAAGCTGAGACTGGCCAGACCTTTTAGCCTACTAATAAATCTTAGAGGATCTTCAGAGAGAAGAAAAGAGAAATTTGACTTAACTGTCATCTAGAATATAGGCAGAGCAAAAGTCATGCCTTTGTCATGCCATGCAGTCTTTCTTGCAGCTTGTCTGCCTTCACTTTGCAGTTGTTAAAATGTCCTTGTGTAGTTGTCAGTGATTGTACAGAGAAATAATTCCAGTCCCCTTGCAGTCCTATAACGGTAGACTATGACTTAGAAAACCAATTACCTCAAGGAAAAAGCTGTGGCTGTCCTAAGAGACACAAAACAAAGACCATGCTACATCAGCCAGGCAGAATTTGCACAGCCCTGGTTTGCCTTGTCCAGCTGCTGGATGTGCAGTTTCTTAGGCTGCTCTTTGATTCCTTGACATTCTGAGGCTTTGCAAAGATATATGCCAAATTCAGAAGGAATTCATGAGAATCAGTCAAGACCACTGATTATTGGGCTGGGTAATATCCCTGTGAAGAAGGACCACTGTAGGAGACAATACCTCCAGTGGATTTGTCCCATGGCAAATGCAGATCCATTATGGCAGGACTTAGGACACATTTAAGGTTGCCCCTAAGGCAGTGTCTAAACATTTGTTCCTCAAAGCAGCTCAGCTGTGCTTGATTTCTGCCTGCAGTGCTTGGAGCTAATCTGTGCTTGTTAGACCCTGGGCAGCAAATCCACCAGCATCAGGCCCCATATTAGCTGTTCCTGGCCCTCTGACCTTTCCTTTCTTTTCTCTAGCATCCCTAATCTTTAAATTTCCTAAAGAAAGGAAAGCATCCCTAAATAAATAAAGACAAGCTCAAGGGAAAAGAGAAGCAAGGCAGAGACTGTTGAGCAGGATGACTCTACTTCAAAGGTAGTAAGGGAAAGCAGAATAGTCCTTTGTGACCTTAAAAGACACCATCATTCCTTCTCACGCTTCTCTTTCCTGCCTCCTTCATTGTCCACACTGATTCTCTGAGGACCCGAATGGTCTAGATCAAACCAAGGCAATATTCTGGCAAATAAAAAGATTAAAATAGAAGAAGTCTGGTGGCTTTATTTTTGGTAGTGGTTTATTGGCCATTTGCAATTTGGCTTATTTTGCTGATCCAGTCTATGGCACAGCCCCCATGCAACACTGCTGTGAAGAGACTGGGGTCAATCTATATCCAGTAAATTTTCCAGCAGGCAAATATTCATGCAACTGTATCTTGAAGTTGTCTAAGCAATTAACATAATTAAGATAAATTCAGAGCAGTAGTTCCTTACCTGCAAAAAGTTAAACTTCATTTTTCCTTTTCAAATCCTAGAAAGGAAACATGCTGAAGAAAATCTAGATTTTTTTCCCAGTTACATTATTTAGTCTAATTAAAAAAAAAACAACAAAAAAAAAACTACAAAACCATCCCAGGAATCCTCATATTCAGAAAATCTTAATGCTCATTTCAGACCTTTGTACTCTTATTACTCTGTGGGCTTTGTAAGAAACTACTGTAACTGAACTCGGTAAGACATTTTATGAAAATAAATGTGATTTTGCAAAACAAAAATCCTTAGCAAGTTACTTTTACCCATTCCTTCTCAGTCTCTCATAGGTTTAATTCACACACTTTCCTCTGTGCTCATGAGTACCAAGACACCTATGCCCATGCAGTTTTGGACCATTTGTATGCAACAGGGAGGACAAAGGACTTCAGCAGCTGTGGCCTCAACATGCATCTTGGGCTTTTGAATTCTCTTTTGTCTTTTCTAGGAGTGGATGTTGTTTTGGATTGCTTGCCTTGTGATTTTGACTCACCCTTTGTTAGGCAAAATTCCTGAATTTCACAACTTTTATTTTCCTTGCTTGATAAGCTGTAGTCCTGTTCTTTATCCACTTGTCAGCTTTAACTTTAGTTCAGTTTGTTCACATGAAACCACAGATACTGAGCTCCAGGGTGATTAACACATTCTTCTCCTTTTGAACTTTGCTCTGCTGTTTCCTCTGGTGCTTTTGCACACACGCTGTTCTTCTTATTTTATTACCAATTTCTACAGTGTTAATGGAGTCACTCCTAATTTGGCACATTACACTGGACAATTAATTACAGGCCCCCAGGATGACCAAATTTATGTGGAGAGAACTGGGCAGAAGCCCACTGCTTTTTTTTTTGTTCAAGAGCTATTAAAGAAGGTACTGAATATGATGAAATACAAAGATGAATCTCATGCCTCATGTAGCACACGACTTTTTTTTAACATGCACACAACTATTCAGATAACTTGCCCTTAGTAAATGCTGTGAGTGCTGTTGTAGTCTCTTGAAAATGCATCCACACCTTCTGTATGGGATTTTCTAGTTCAGGAACACCGCAGTCCTGCTCAGTTCTAGTGGAGGCAGATCCCTGCTGAAGCACTTGTGCACTCTGTGGTTCAGCCCTTTTCTGCATGATGGAGTCTCAAACAGCTCTTCTTAATCTCTGACAAAAATGCTTTCTCCTAACAGCAGGCTCATAAGCAAACAACAAAATGTCATTGTCAAAATTATTATAGTGGGATGACAGAATGCATCTCCATAGTAACGAGTGGGGCTAATGCCACCCCTTGCAGCATCACAGGCAGCCACACAAAAGTTTCTTTTCCTTTCTCAAAGAAGAACCCATGAAGATCTCAGGGGCTGCTCAACCCTGGGAGGTGGAGAGGCGGCAAATGCCTCTTATGGCTCCTTAATGCCTGCCTGGAGTGGGTAGTCAGATATTGTCACAGCTATGAGCAGCACCTGATGCTCCTTAAAATTGCTTTAAAGGAAGTAGCAGGACATAATAGCTCCCTCCATGAGCCCTCTTCTGTTCATCCTCAACAAAGCAAACAGTCATATCCCCTGCAAAGTACACTTTGTATTTGCAGTCAGCTAATTTTAAATAATTCTGTGTTTCATTTTGGAAGTGAAATGCATTGAGTGGCCAGATGAGGATGTGGACAAGGAGCTTTTCCTATCTCCCTAACTACATGATTTATAACCACCAACATTTTGACAGTTGCAGATCTGCTATGCTTCAGTAACATTGAAAACTACTAATTCCTTGAAATTCATGCAACATGAAGAGGCTAAAGTTTCAAGCCTTAGTTTAGCTGAGGTTAGAATTTTGCTCTTTTGGTGCTGTTTAAATCTGTTGTTCATCTCCAAGTTAGACTTTCAGCTAGTATAAACCAGAGTAGCTTTAATGATCCCAGTACATCTGTGCCATTTTCTTCCCTCAGTACCTTGTCCTACTGTCTGTCTTGTTAGCTTTCTCTCAAGGCTCCTACATCTACAAATGCTCCTTGCAGTTCCCATGACAAAGCTGGGAAATACATGCATGCATTTAGGAGGAAACATATCCCCAGCATGCACAATTCTCCCCTCTGAACAGCCCTACCAGCCTCCGGGTGGAACTTCTGATCCTAACACATACAAACAATTTCCATAAATGTCACTGCTAGGTACCTGACTCATCCCCCCAGGAACAAAGCAGACTTTCCAAAGTAAAGACAGGATGATGCTGAAGACTGGCACAAATTTTCTGCTAAGTACTTTTCTTTGTGCTTTTCTGTCATTATACATGAAAGAAAGTTGCTGCCTTGAGACTTGATTCTCCCTCACTTTGGTAGGTACCTGCTGGGGCTAATTCGTGTGTAGCCATGGCATTATGTACCTTGAAAAGATGGTATGCTCAGGTCTCCTTAGGCTCCCAGCTTTTCTGGAGAGTGTGTGAGGTAAAATGATTAATGGGAGTCTGTGAGCTCTTAATATAACTCACATTCGCAGTTTATGGCTTCTACCCTGCAATACATTACTTCCTCCCTTTCCATGCAGTTTTTCAGGCAGAGAAGCCATGTGAAGAAGATTTACTTTTCTTTCAACATGAACTTTGCAGAAGCAAAAGCAGATCGTCTGCTCTGCATTTGCAGAAATGTTTTCTGATACACATCAGACACAGCTATAAAAAATAATAGAATATATCTGAACAAAAAAATGTACAAATAATACCACACAGACACTTAACTCAGTGATGATACTACTAACAAATGTCTGATATTCCTAATCTGTATTTTAAACAATGATGTTATAAGGAGACAGTAAAATATCTATATAGAGAGATTTATATTTTTTAATATGGTCTATATTGATAACAGGCAGGTTTATTTTCTAGGCAGTGGTTTTCACCTTAATAATTGTCTGATTTACTTTATGGCCATTTTATGACTGATAGTTTTGTGACACCTATTATGGCACTACTTCTGGATGTTAAACAATCTGATGTTCATGCCTTCACAGCACTGTAAGTGCAGTTCATTTTCACTAGGAAAGCAGTAGCTTTAAAGATGGACCCTTTTACATCTACCCTAATTTCCTGACAGTAAAATTATATATGCTTAGCTTGATTCTCTGCTTCTGTTTCTGCCCATTCACACTTACTGGAGCCACTGCCCAATTTCTACCTAATTTGACAGCACAATAACTTGACATGTACAATTATAAAGTTTTTCAGATCTTCATGGATGTTGACGGCTGGATACGTGAGAGTCACCACTTAGTAAAATCTCAGGGTACAAGATGAAGAATTCACATGTGAGCCCTTCTGCCTGGAACCAACTAACCCACCCCAGTGCATGGTACCTCCAGCAGCATCACTGCAGTCATTGATTTTATATTCACCTCTCCATAAATCCAGGAACGGGCAAACTTGAAGAAGTGTTTGTGGTAAATGAAGTGGGAACTGGAGGAAATACAGGTGGGTCTGGGATGGCTGAAAAGGGAGACAAAGGAAAAACAGAAAGGACATGAAAATGAAGGGAAGAGTGAGAATATGGAAGCATTGTAGGGGCTGGCTGGAAGTTGGAAAGATAAGAAAGATGGGATATATTGTTCTGGTTCTGATTAAAGAATTTGAGGGATACAGGATATTCCTGGGGAAAGGTGCTTATAAAATGGAGCTGGAAACCTTATTGCATCCTTATTCATGTTGCTAATCAGATTCTTCCCTCGAGTCTGCCTTTCCAGGAGGCAAAATTTGAGGACATGTGGAATAGATTCTGAAATCTTCCTTTTACAAAAAAAACCCCTTCTATCCAAAGCACTGTATTTCCTTTTTAAAGCTGTGATTTAGCTGAACACTCAGGCTAGCTCCCATGGCTGATCCAAGAATGCTGACTTTCACATAATCTTGGTATTGTGGTGCTTTGTTAGATTTTGTGCTTGTGAGTCAATAAAACAGTAATTTATCATCTGTTTTTGTTAACACATATTAGTGTACAAAGAAGAAAGAACGGAAATATTTTCAAGATAAGGGAGAGAGCATATTGTGAAAGTAAAATGCAAAATTGCAGCCAGGCTAAACCTTGTTTGTGAGATTCTCCAAGGAAGCATTTTATACAAGCATGAAGTGTTCCCAGAGTAACACATCAGAAGCTTTTTAGGTGTTCTGAGTGAAGGAGTTGCAGTGACATTTAAAAAACAGATGCATGGCAGATGTTCTTTATACTGTTGATTTAGGAACTAAAAAACTTCCCAGAAAAGGTTCTGAACCAGAAAGGCTCAGAAAATTATTTAAAAAATTTAGTAGAAATAGATATGGTCTGAAAAAGCATAATGAGTAAATGTAGAAGACAAACAATAATTTAGACTAACTATAATCTATCACACCAATTATTAGTGCCTATACTCCCATTTTAGTAATAGAATCACAATTTCTGAATAAATTTGTTTCTCCTAAACAAACACTTCATGTGGATCCACATAATTGTGTCATCTAATTACAAGTTTAGCTTCTCCAGGATCTCTTATTTGGTAATCTGTTCATTAGTAGAAGTGGGATACAGGTTATAGAAACACTGAAAGAGGAGAAGTAAAGGAAAGGCACAGAAAGAGATATCTTGCCTCAGTGGTATAAAAAAAATGAATTGACAGAAGGTGCTAGCAGACAACATAGGCCTGGCTTCTTGTATGTAGACCTTTAAATTATTCTCATCCAAAATTGCTTCAAATAAATAAGATTTGAAGGACATGCTCTCAAGAAATACACCCTTTACTTTTCAGCCATCTCTGTGTGATGTTTATTGGCCAGTGCCCTCAGGGAGTTTTGAGGCAAGGCTGGAATGATACCAGCTCATTCCATTCAGCCTGGGAAAAAACTGCTCGAGAACTGCCTTCCTAGAACTAACTGTCTCCCCCAATTCTGAAAGAAGGATTTGACTATCTGTGAACTTAAACCAATTTTCCTGACAGGCTGAGAAAACAGAGAGGGCTTGGAGCCCTATGTTGCTGCACTTGGGACCAAACAAAGTGCACACTTTCGGGTTTAGTTCAGGCTTTGGCTATTTTTTGTGTGCTTTTCCACTCTTCCTTGATCTCCCTTCACCATTCCTAGGAGTTCTCTGTGCCTCAGAGCCCCCAGATCTGACCGAATCTGACCTTAGGGGGCCTATGAGCCTAATACCAGCTGGAATTTTAATCTGATGTACCTCACTGACACTGACAGTTCTTGCTGGTTTTTTTTTTTTGTTATTTGGTTTTCGTTTGTGTTTTGTTTGTGTTTTGGTTTTATTTTGGGGTTTTTGGTTTTTTCTTTGGGTTTTTTGTTTTGGTTTTTTTTTTATTTGGTTTGTTTTGGTTTGAGGGGTTTTTTTTGTTTGTTTGTTTGGGAATTTTTCTTTTGGGTTTTTTGGGTTTTTTTTGTTAAAATTTTTGTCTTTATTCTCAATTAAAGAAAAAAGAGCTGGATACACAAGCAGGTACTGAAGCACAGAAGAGAGAAAAAATAGCATTAATTTCAGATTGTTCTTGAGCACTCTGTAAATCCTATTTTGCATGTTAATGTGGGACTTGGGTGAAAAAAAAACTTCGTGCTGCTCCTCAGCACCAGGAAAGTTCACCCATTACTCTGTCACCTGCACGAACATTTCAAAGTGTCTTGGGAGTGGTCAGAAATATCTGGTTGAAAGGAAAAATTGTGGTTTCATGGTATTACAAAAATAATCTCCCCATTTGTATAGTGTCTGTTTTGTACACAAATCAAAATGACCCTGTGCTGTGACAAATCTGGAACAGAAAGTTAAAGACGTCTGATAGTACTGCTGCACCTAATTCCCCTCCAGATTTTGCAAATGTGGAAAGCTGGCCTCTGCTCTGTTCAGCTTGAGGATCATGGACTTCTGAGCTACCTCTCCCACTTCTTTCTCACCTTGTCTGACTTTCCATCAAGAAAAAACTTTCCTTATTACACCAAGGATATTCAGCTCCAAATATTCACCTTATATATGTCCTGCAGTAAGTGCTTAGCAAGCTGTAATTAAACCCCTTCAATGGCATGTATTATTAAGTCTGTATTTTTTCAGAATTTTGGTATGCAAGTTTTCCCTCTACTTCTTCCTGATTTGCCTCTGAACATGATCCAAAAAGGCTCAGAAACAGCTGAGCCACTTGGCTTCAGAATTTACTTTTTATCATGAGACACTTCAGACCATGCAAGAAGAGGATTTATCACCAATCTACCTTACAAGTTTTTCAGCGCTCTGAAAATCATTTTTGAGGCATGGCTTCCTCACTTAGACAGAAAGAAGAAAATGTGGATGTTCTTCTAAGCTAGAATTCACAGTCAATGTGATAAATACACTTTGTGCTGGCATGATGCCATTTTAACATGTGGGATGCAAGTACTTTGCTGCTTAGGCAGACCACTGTGAAGAGGCTGATTCCCAGCCAGGGACACAGGAAAGCTGGTCTCAAAGGCTCTGTGCCTATACTTAGTGGTGAGTAGGAAATGAGATTCTCTAATCCCTCCATCTCTGATTTGGGTTACTTTCCATATTTCTAGTCACCTCGGGCATGTTTGAAGAGTGTTCATTATAATGAAATGTCCCACTTGCACTGACATGTATTACTTTGCAATAGAATTACAACAATAAGGGTGCCTGCTAATGCTCCTTAACAAGTCTTCTCAGCCCATCTGAATTTCTGCAAGCTGATCAACTGGTCTGAAGGTCATGTGCATCAGTCTGTGACACAGCTTGTAGAGGGACATCAGCAGTAGCTGTCAAATACTGAGATTATAGAAGTCTGTGGAACATTAGGGGATTTTTTTCCTCTCAAAGAGAGCAGGAAAAAGCCTCTTAATCTCCTGTTTCTAATGTAGGCAGGTGCTGGCACTCACTATTGAAATGAGCTAGATACCCTCAGCAAATGTCTCATGTGAGTGAAATAAGGCTTCCTCCTGGCCCTATAGCCTGCCCAAAGACACCCTTGCTAAAAGTGACCTAAAGAGCTCCTGGAAGAAAGGGACCAGCTATCTCTAACAGGAAAGTCTGTTGAATTAGTAAACACCTCTGGTTAGGATAAAACTGTGAGCCCTTTGTGATTGTTGTCTTGAAGATTCATGAGGAGACCTTCCATGTATAATAAATGTGAATCTTTTTACTAAAGATACTGAAATATTAAATATATTTGCACAGTAAAATAAATAATTTCAAGCCACCAATACATATCATCTATTAATCTTGATTGCTCACATATCTGAAGTGCTTGCTTTTCCTTCTCCTGCCTTTGGTGCTAACAAGTCTTTGTGCATTATTTCAAGTGACAGAGAATTACTATAATTCTAAAAGTAATTTATTACCTCCCAAGAGCAAAGGTCATGTTAATTTGGAACAAATAAATGTCAAATAGTGGATGATGTACAGGATAATAATTCATGGGCAGCCAGCCAGAAGAGATAGCTGTAATTACGTTCAAGTTCAGGATGACACAGAGACCTGGAAGATGAAAATCTGAATGGTCTTAGGCAAGTTATCAGAGTTCATTTTGCTGCAGGATGTGCTGTTATCTGATCCCCTAATCCTGCCTGTGCCCTGAGCTGATCTCATAAAAGAAAACCTACAGGAAAAGGGGTCCTACAGAAGTCCCTCTTCTGTGAGGGCCCAGCAACCACCAGGCCAGCTTTGAGGAAGGCACATGCTGGTACTGGTGATTCATGCCCAGTGGAGCTGGAGCAGGTTCCAGCAGAAGAGAAGCTTCTTGGTATCTGTGGAAGCAAATCCATTAAGGAGAGAAGCATGAAGTGCTCAACAGGACCAGAGCTCTTCCCAGGACAAAACTTGCTGGATAGTGTGGGACACATAAACACACCTTTTACTTCCACTGGTCTGCTTGTTTTTTAATCTGCAGCTTCACTCAGTTCACTACGTTCACTAAGACACCTAACTGTGGTTT
Organism: Monarcha castaneiventris obscurior; assembly: GCA_026261815.1. Lineage (NCBI taxonomy): Eukaryota > Metazoa > Chordata > Aves > Passeriformes > Monarchidae > Monarcha > Monarcha castaneiventris. Next base: position 12,707,880 of record JAMPIT010000510.1, on the reverse strand, counting down.
GATAGACAGGTATTCAAGAGTCAGTGGAAAGCAAGGCTTCCTTGCAGTTGATGGTCTTTGATTAAGACAAATAATTCTCTTGGATTCCTTGACTGTGTGTGGATTCCTTGACTGTGTGCTCAGTGCATGGGTCTAAACAGAGGCATTTTCAGTGGCACTTGGAATACCCCCAGGTGTCTGAGACACCTTGCTGGACTTGCCTCCTTGTGACAGATATGGTAGAAGACCTTCATACCTTTGAATTTATCTTTGTAAAGCAGGAATAATGCCAGGAAATAAGCTCTCGGTACCCAGGACATGAAAAGCATTTTTAAAAAAATTAATTTTCTCTGACGTACTATTCTCTTTTGCCCCTACTTCTGCACAAATATCTAATATTTGTCAGTGCCATAGACTGTCTCCAGAATGAGACAGCTGATTTGCGTAATTCAAAAAGGCAAATGTTTTGTCATATAGCCCTGTTACTACAGCTGTAATAGATGCCTACATCCTATTATTAGAGCTATGGAAGGGGATGAAATAGAAAATGCAGGCTAAGATAGGGCTTGCTCAGACATTTGGAGGCTTTTGGATCTGGGAAAAAATGAGCAGTTATTTACTACATTACCTCACTATGCAGAAAAATGCTATTTGTGAGGCTTATCTGAACATCCAAGATTTCTCACCCTTTAAGGATGTTCTGATCTAGATTTTCATTCAGCCCCGTTCATAGCTGCAACTTGAGCAACCTATTAATTTTAATGAGTAATTAACAGAAAACAAACACTAAAAAATAATCGTCTGTACACATGTAATAACAGGAGATAATTCTTTAGGCACAGAAGAAGCTTTTCAGTAAACCCCGCGACAAAGTCACTTTCATATTGTGGAGGAAAATTAAGAATTTCTGGCTTAAGTGAAGCAAAATCCAACTTTCTGAGAACTTGGAAAACACAGATTTTTTTTCCTTTTATTAGAAGTCTGTATATTACATGTTTGAACGATTGCCAGGATAACAGAACTCTGCACATGAATAAGTAGAAAACTAGTAGAAAACTGCAAATTGCTAAGCAGATGTTCTGCTGACCTCCTCCCACTGGAATCTGCTAGCTGAGCTGCTTGGCTTATTCTCTCTTTCAGCCATCAATAAATCAGCACATCAAGTAGGTGGTAACAGAGGAAACTTTTAACTAAACAGTCAGAAATTTAATTGCAGAATTCCCGACAAAGCTGGGATAGTTAAATGGAGCCACATGTATTGCAGAAGGATTTCAACTTAATCGCTAACAAGTTTTTATAATGTTCATCATTTTCTTGGCATTCAGCACTTGATAATATGATGCTAGAATAAAAGGATTTGGGATAAACAGGGAATGAATATCTTAATGCTGAAGTTCATTAGGCTGAGGAATAATGTTCTAAAGAAATAGTATAAATTTTATAATTTAATGACATACAAATTGCCTAGACAGAACACCAGAAAAATGCAGAAAATAACTGAAGTTCCTTACCCTGGCACACCAAAAGAAAAGGAAACTTTTGACATGTGTGAACATGGTAATCTAGTAAATTATTTTAATCCCTAAATCCTATGATACTCTTGTCAAGTAAAATAGTTGTCAATTAACCATATGGCTAAAAGTTGTACTGGATATGTGCCTATCTGATGCCATGAATATTCTCTATAGCCTATATTCACTATACTAGCCCTAGAAAGTATCACAATCTATCCTGCTTCTCTTCACCAATACTAAATAACCCCTGTAGTATTGTAAATGTGGAGGGGTTTTTACTGCTTTGAGATTCATGCTAATTTGTGTCATGCTATTGATTCAGACCATATTAGCAGGAAATCTTTTAAATGTGCCCTGAGGAAACTAATCTGCTTTTGCATTGTGTGTTAGGTCGTACAGCCCCAAAAGCATTCAAACCACAAAACCACCACATTAAGATTCAGTGCTGCATAAAAAGTGATTTTGTACTCTGAAGCAAAGCTGGCCAAGGCTTCTGATCATGAAGGCAGTGCTGAGGCTCTTTCACCTGGCACACAAGCATTCCTAAGAGGGTATATTTAACAGATATCATATTTGCATACTTGTCAGCTGTTGCCCTTCTGCTTCGCTCATTGATCTTCAGCTGACTTGGCACATCTGCTTTTCCTCTCCCCATAAGCATTTTATCCAACAGGGTGTCAAAGCTTGAGTTGCTGAGGAAGACTCAGTGGGAATATTTTCGATACGCTGAGACTTAATAAAATATTTTTGAGAGTACCATCAGTTGGTTGTTAATTTAGGAAACTTTTATTATAAGTAAACAGATTACAACTTGAAGTTGGCTCTTTCAGTGTTAGACATTCCAGATTGAGACTGTGCGCTGGAGGACTGTGAAGACTATCAGACCACCATATTCAAAATTGTTTTCTTTCTCAGAGGAAGGATGTATTTATTTGTTTCAAGGGGGCAAACCATGCCTATGACTCATCTGTGTCTCCTCTCCCTCTATCCAAGGAATTCAGGCACCTCATTAAGTGGAGAGGAAGAATTCTCATGCTGAGCGGAAAGGGATTTCAGGGCTAGGAAAGTTACTCTAAAAGTTGTTTTCTTGTCAGTCTTTTATCTTCTTCAACAATTACAGGGTGTGGAAATAACTCAGGACAGCACAAGAGATGGATTTTAAGGCCTGATGTTGCTATAGCTGCACAGAAGCCATCACTTTATGCAAACATTCCCTTTCAGTCGATTGAACTATGCACAGAGGCAAGTACATGGAATGTTGGTAAAAAAGCCAGAACTTGACCTAAAATTAACTCCTATATTATTGGCCATGAGCTAATATAAAGAGCTTCAGAATTCTCTTGCAATGTATTGCTAGAAAACTGTCACAACACAATTAACATCTTTCTTTTATTCATGCCAATTTTTCAAATCTGAATGTTTTTATTACCGACTCCAGGCTTGCAAAGCCTGTGTCCTGAGGCATAGGGAAATGAACAAACTGTTAATAAAAAGGCAATAAATCCTCCTTGTTGGATGAACACTGCCTTTCTGTATATCCCTGAGCTGCAGCAGCAAGTCTCTTTCTCCCCTTTTGTACTGAGCTCAATATTTAACTAGCAGTCTGCTACAGACCTTTCTGTGGTGTGACATGAATTGGGGAGCACTGTCATGTCCTGCCTGCTTGTGCTCCTCTTTCCCCAGGAGGAACATGAGGCAAATTGTTCCTCCATCCTTCCTCTGCATCACCCCTCTGGTGATGAGGGGTGATGAGAATGAACCTCATCATGGTTTATAGAGAAAAGCTACAAGGTTTAAGCATAGGGTTGGACTCAGTACTAGAAGACGTACTCCTGAGATTTACAGTGATGAAGGTTGGAAGAGACCCCCTGATCCAACATGATCTACTTCCTGAGCCAGGAGCTTTGATACTGGATATGGATGGATACTGGATACCTCCATACTAAGCTGGATCCCTTGGGCCTGATTAAACACAGTCTTTGAGAAGGGCATCTCTCCTTGCCTGCAAAAAATGAAGCGACAGAGAATTTATCATCTCCCCTGTACCTGGTGGCTTATCAGCCTCCCTGTTAGAAGTTTGTGTCTAATTTCTGCTTTAAATTTGGCTTCACTTCCAGCCACTAGCTCTTGATGTGCCTTTCTCTGCTACATTAAAGAGCCATTCAGTAACTGGTATTTACTCCCCATGAAGGTTCTTACATGCTATAATCAAGCTGTCTTCTAATCTGTTTGATAAGATAAACAGATTGAGCTCTCACTGTTCTCTCTTTTTATTTCCCCTTCCAGACATCAAAACATATCTGTGGCTTATTTCTATATCCTTTGTAGTATTTCAACATCCCTTTTAAAATGTTGACATCAGGACTGTATACATTATTCCACATCAGTCCCAATAATGTCACACAGAAAGAAAAGGCAATTTCCTCCTCCTACTCACTATTCTGTTGTTTATACTGACAAGAATTGAATTAGCACTTTTTGCCTCTGTATCATACAGGAGCTCCTGCTACTCCATTTCCTCTTAGAAGCCAATGCTGTTTTCAGTCAGTGCTTTCCAGGGTACAGAACACCTTTCTGGAAGAATGGTTTGCACTGCCTGCTTTGAAATGAACGATTTGGTTTGTCTAGGGTTTACCCAGCCATACCAGTAGATGAACCTTTTTCTGGTTTTAGCAGTCCTGTTACTCTTGCCAGTATTTTGTATTGCATCACTAGGGATTTCATATTAGATTCCTAAAAAGGTGAGACTATTAAACACCATGAAATTTCTCACCAAACTCTACAGAAGTTCCTAGAAGTAACCCTGTCTGATAAAGATCCCCAATGACAATTTTTTTCGAGATCTTTGAGACAGACAAATATTAAGTTACTCATTATTTCCTTTACTGATACCCTAGAGACCTCCTTTGTTCTTCACCCTATTGTGTGATACTAAACTGAACAATTTGTGGAGGTCTGAATAATAGCACACCTGTTCAATTGCCACTGCCAGCAGAACTTGTAATCTCATAAAAAAATGAGGACAGGGTTGTCTGAAAATAGCTAGATCCTTAAAGTATATTGACTGTCACTAATTACTTACATTCACTGTGTACTTAGGTCAGCTGGTCTGCTACTTTGCTTGTAGCACATGTACTTAAATGGCTGTACAACTTTAAGGTGATTCCACTGGCCATTTGAATACTGGCACAAGAGAAGCACTTTCAGAGTCTTGCACACTTCAACTGGTATTGCAAGGTTTAGTGGGAAATTGCTTACAAATGAAAAATGTATTTATCATCTCTTGATTGCAAGTAGTGTAGGACTGACAGTTTACAGGAATATATGCAATCTACATTCATTAATATCCCAATTTCAGATGGGACAGAATTAATTTTCTTCCCAATTCCTGTATTTTGGATTTAACATGAGAACAATGTTGATAACACTGACGCTTTAGTTGTCACTAAGTATTGCTTACACTAAGTCAAGGGCTTTTTCAGTGTCTCATGCCCTGCCAGTCAGCAGGGGCACAAGAAGCTGTGCAGAAACATGGCCAGGACAGCTGGCCCCAACTGGCCAAAGGGATATTGCACACCACAGAACATCATGCCCAGTACATAAATTGGGGGCAGTCGGTCCACAGGGGCAGAGCACTGCTGTGGGATGGGCTCGGCACTGGTCAGTGGCTGGTGAGCAATTGTATTGTGCATCCCTTGCTTCTCTTGGGCTTTAGTCTTTCACCTTTTCCTTTCCATTAGTGGTGTTGTTATTAATAACATTAATATATTTTACCTTATTTCAATTAATAAACTGTTCTTATCTCAATGCACAGGTTTTACCTTTTTCTGATTCTCCTCCCGATCCCCCCGGGTGGGGAGGGAAAGTGAGTGAGTAGCTGTGTGACACTTAATTGCTGGCTGGGGTTAAATCACAACAATTAAACAAGGCAATGCAACATCCTTCAGCAACACATGATTCATAATTCTAAGACCTCACTCTGCTCTTTCTGAATAGGGTCTGTAAAACCTTTTTTAGTATCTTTGCTTTTTCAGCACCATTATTAAAATTCCCATCTAGTACGTAATCTATACCAGTGCTAGGGCTTCTTTTGTTCCAAAAATATCAGTTCCTGATACTGTCCTCTAACTCAGAGAGATACAGACTTTTCCTGATGTCTACCACTTTTTATTGGTTGCATATCTTTGTGAGGTATATCCTGGTTTAGCAATGACATGCATGAAAGCAAATTTCCGGACCCCACAGAACCTTATGACTACACCTGTTCTTTGAAGAAGGTGATGAATGATAGCGTATCACCTTCAAATGTACATTAAATTATCAGACAAGCACTAAAATCTGATACCTCTGTATGTTTTGTGCAAGGAGCCACAGCAAATGCTGGGTATTTAACTTAGTTAACCATTTTCTGATAGAGACTTTAGCTAACCTGCAACACATTGCCACACAGAGTTTTTAGCATACAACAGGAGTTTAGACAACTGACTTAAGCATAGACATCTGAATTAAGGTGTTTTGGACATGGATAGCTAAATTAATGTGTCTTGATTTTGAAGTGAATCCCACGCTTCTGGTTCCTTCATGACAACCTGGAACCGAGCCTTTTTATTTTCTTCCTTATTTCCTTATATTCATTTTAGAATGTTGTCATCTCATACTCAGTTAATTGCCAAGATGGGCTAATCCTCTGATGCAAGTGGTCTCTGTAGTCCCTTAAAACCTTTCAGTCTTATAGTGACGGTATGTTTTTTTTTCTTCCAGTTAAATCTCTCATTCTCAACATGTTTTGAAGCATTTTAATTCCATACTTTTACCCTCAAGAGTAAAGCAGAGTTAATTTTACCCTTTTTCATCTCTACACAGCCGTGCAGTAGCACTGCATATGTTGAGGCAAAGTCCCATTCTTTAAAAATTCCATTCTGCCTTTGTACCACAGCATCAGATGTAGCTCAGAAAAAGGCATCTCTCATTAAAAGAGAAGTTTGGGCTTCACTCCATAAGGCCACTGCTTTAGTAAGGCTTTCTTCAACACAGTCTGACAATTCTTCAATTGTCAAACCACAATTTTCAAATTATCTCATATAACAACACGACTGAAGAAGGGTTAAATCCATGTCCATTTGATCTTCTTGAAGCTGAACACATCTTTTCAGTTTCTCATACCAGGCCTCGATCTTATGAGTAAGAATCTACTAATAACCCATTAGACAGAGCACTTTTTTCTCTCATTAGACCTCCTTTTTTGTGCTTTTTGTTCCCATTAGCAAGACAAGAACAGAGAGTTGAGCTTTGTACTTGAAATGGCAGGAAGTGTCCTGTGCAACCACTCGTATTTCCTGCAGATTTTGATCCCTCTGCCTTGAGACTGCCTTCATCCTCTTAACTCCCAAACAAGTTATGTCTTCTGTATGATGGGATATCTTGACCTAGACACCTCTGCTGAGCTACAAGAGTGGAGATACCCATTTGAACTTTTTGTGTTTGGGTCCCCTCAGCTCACAGGAGTGAGCTCTTGGAAGGTCGGGATACGAGGCTGAAAATAAAGTGGGACAAAGAATAAATATAAATTGGGAATATGATAACATGGCTCGTGAGCAAGACCTGGTTTTGCAATTAGTATCACTGTTGCTATTGAGGGCTGAAGGTTTTGTGATCAACCAAAATATGTTGCAATACTGGGATCCCATGCAATACAGCTGCACGTAAAAGGTGGGCTGTCACTGCCCGTGTTGTCTTGCTGCATTTTCATAAAACAATTCTTGTAAACTTTTCGTTTACAAGCAGATTGACTGTTCATGTACATTGAATATGCCATGTGCACAGGAAAGAAATTTCAGCACAAGGCCCTGTAAGATGGCACCTGCTTCTAGCTCTTCCACCTAAACTCTCTACCTCTGGAAAATACACTTTGGCAATGTAACTTCTATCTTGGTCTTCAGCAAAAACTGCACTTATTTGTGTTAGCCTAATCCTGCATTCCTCAGAATCAGTGAGACTAGGGATTGACAGAGTTTAATCCATAATTTTGTGTTCATATTTCAGTTGTGCAGTTCTGAAATTATATTTTAATTCTATGCCATATCCATCAAGTAATTCTGCAGTAAGCTGCAGGTAAATCTCAATTGACAGCTATTTCCAGTGAATCTCACTAACCAAAATATTTATCCAGCAAGTTCCTCTTGACTCTAATGAAGAAGTCTCTGTTTCTCTGTCTTTAGGAGACAAAGTACAAGTCAGAAAATGCATTTGAGATAAAAAAATTAATTGATCATAATAATTAAAAGATTGGTTAAATAGATATATTTGACCATCTGTTTTTCATTTCTGTTTTACTGCCTCCATAGTAGTAAAAGAAAAGTTGTCAGTGTAGTCATCTAACCTTCCTTGTTACATTGACAAAAAATGGTAATTCTGAGGCTTCAGTTGGGTCCACACTCAAATTGCAAATTTACTTCATAATTAGAAGAGCTTCAAAATCCCCTTACCTTTAGGATTGCAAAATAGGTTCTACATTCCCTATAGAAATGGATGCTAATTAGGAGAACTTTTAACCTCCCAATTACACAGAATCAAAGTTTACAGCCTTGCTGGAGGAAACATGCCCACGTGAGAAGACACTGATTAACATAAACTCTCTGTCAAGCGTTTTTAATCTTTTATTCATTATTTGCAGGACTCTGGTAAGTCAGACCTTAGAATTTTCACTTTCCATTCCAGGGGAAAAGGCAGACTTATTCTCTGCATTTCTCATTGAGTTTGAGAATAGTTATGATTTTTTCTCACTTGAGTCATAACATTCTTTGAGGACTAAAAATTAATGAAATTCTGATTGATAGTGTTTATACATACCTACAAGTGAGCCTCATTACAACTATTTTTCACAGATTTAAGGTTAATAATGAATGATTCAAAGGTAACAATCATGACTCCTTACACCCCAGCCATGGTGCCTGGGAGAAGGAAGGGACTCATCCTTGTGTTCTGCCCATTCTTCACCTTTCCTTCTTTTCTTCTGTGCTGGAAAAACTGCTGTTTCTCTTTAAGTCACCCCCTGCTCATTTTTTGTTATTTTCACTTACTTGTCTCTTTCTACCCTTCATCTAGACCTGCTGCTGTAACACTTCTCAGGCAACTTGAAATTGTGAAAAATGGATTCATGCTGCTTCACACCTTTCAGCACAGTTTTTAAACAAGAGAAAAATCAAAACAAAAGCTTTTTTTCAAATGAAAAAAATCTGAGTAAACGATTTACATTTCTTTCTTATCTTTTTATTGTTCATGCAGGTTCTTTCTCCTTTCTTAACTCCCTCTCTTGAATTTCTCCTTTCTATCTATAATAACTTATATTTAAAACTTAGGAAGACAAATTGCCCAAAGTGTTGGGCTTGTTCATGGGAATGACTTTGCCAAAATAAACTATTTTTCAGCCTTTTCAGAATATAAATTATTCAAGCCACATTTCAAGGCCTGGCCAAAATCCAGCAGGATGTTTATAAGAAAGTAGTCAGACAGATCCTCTCCTCTAAGCAAACTCCAGTAAAAGAGAAAAAGAAAAGTAAAAGAGACATTTGAAAAAACAGGTACCTCCAGCAGCATGTCTGTCATCCTGCCTGAGATGATTTCCTTATGCCACTTGCTCCCCAGAGACTCAGGGAGTGAAGACCTTCCCTTTCCAAACTCTTGAAGGTGGACATACTGAAAAATCCACTCTTACTCCACAATGAAGTATTGGGTTAATCATGGTACAGGGATAAACTGTGACAGACACAAGCTCTTTGTCATAGTCCATTGCTATGTTGTATTATTTTCAACCTATTCTTAGGCTTCCTTGTGCTACTGACGCATTTTATTGTAAACTATTCCTTTTTTAAAATTTATACTGCAGTTCTGGCCTGTATCATGGTGAGTGACACATGGTGCCAGGCTCTAACCTGAGAGAGTTATAGTCTATGTATGAAAGAATTTATACTTCAAGTTAAATATTTCAGTTGTAAATTCTGCCACAGCATCCTTCAGGCACCACATTGACACACAACTGTGTTCTCACCACTGCTGTTCTGTAATTTCTTTGTGCTATAACCTTTTGAACAGAGTAGAGAGATGTGACATGCCACAGCTTCTTATTAACAAATATAGCTGATCCTGTTGGATGGAATGAAACCTGTGCACCATGCAGTCCTTTTTTAGGGCTTTCTCCTGCAAAATTAAATTTTCGTATAAATTGCACAAATTTGGCGTCAAGAAAAACAAGTCCCGAAATTTGTCTCTCCTGCTGCTTCCCTGAAGTGCTGAATGATTAGCTTTTCCTGTGGTGGTGAAAATAATGTGTGGAAACTGGCTAAACTTTGTCAGGGAAACCCCTGAGCTGTTGGAAGAATCAAAGGAACCCTCCACAATCAAGAGAGCAAGCCATGGGCTCTGCAAGCAAGGACATCTCTTTCCAAAGGTAAAAGGAAAGCACCATAGTGCTCACCAGAGAAAGGAAATTGCTGTGAGGATGCTCAGTAACTTTAACCAACCTCATTGCCGTCAGTGAACAAATCACACTGAAACCTTTTGTTGTGGCTGACAAAGACAGAAAGGGCTGAGGAATGGGTAACCAGGATCTGCTCTAACAGATAGCACAGACATTAGACAGGGCCCCTCTCCCATCTCTCAGCATCTGAGAAGATGAAGCCCATTATCTCCAAGCACCCTTAGCAGGCAGAGCTCCTCCACTCAAGTATTTGAAGCTTTCTGCAAACATGTGAAAGATGGCACAGACAAAACTAAGGAAAATGCAACAGAATGTGCTGTGTAAACAGCAATTGTATCCTGATCCTTTGAGAAGGCTTAGCAGAAGTCCATCTCGTGCCTTTCACCTCTATCTTAATGATGTCTGTGAGGCAATGGCCCATGAGTGGTTTTGTGTTTTCCCTTCACTCATAGTTTTGATCCATTGTAGCAGCTACCCATATCCCTCTAAAGAGCTGACCTGGACCCAAAGAATCCTCTTCCCTGCTCCACCATGAAAACACCACCTTCAAAACCCTTCGGTATTTCACAGTTTTTGATTTAAAGTTTATCTAGCTATTCTCCTGTGATCTGCATCCTCCACAGAGAAGGTCTGAAACCATGAAACTTTGCCACAGAATGAAAAATCTTCTCTCAGTCCTTCTGGGCATCTGTCATGTGTCTGAAATATAACAGTGACTAGGGAAATTCTGAGTACAGAGCCTAAGGTGAAAAACCTCTTTACAGGAGTTCTCTTCCCTTTCAATCATGTGGGGAAGTACCACAGTGCTTGTAAAGCAAATATTCAATTTGCATTGCCATCCACAACGCCAGTAATTAACTCACTGGCTAATTTGTTGTTAGCTGCAACTAATGGATTCAAGATGAAACTTGTGCTTGTTTTGTAATGAGCTGGTCTTTGGTATACTTCCTTCTTGCACAGAATCTGAATAATTTTACACAAATGTCCACGTATATAAATTCCTTAAAGGGCAAAAATGAAATGTTGTATGCAGAGATATTCCCACATTTCATGAAATCTGACATGTTTCTACTGCAGCTTAAATTTCAAGTTATAACTATTATTGAATGCTATGGATCCTCTTTTCCTATTCCAGGAGAAAATTCTGAACAGTTTTGAAACACAGAAAGCAATGGAAGGGAACTCAGTTGCTATGAACAACCCAGAATTTGTCTCCTCTCATTAAAGAGCAAAAGTGGGTAGCAATATGAATTTTAGAGGTCAGTAATACTCAGGGTCAGGAAGGAGCAAGACCTTCTAAACTTACAGGAGGAGGCTCTTGATCCCACTTTTCACAGTGTGACATTTTCTGGAGCACTGATTTCCTCCTCTTTCCTATGTACCCCTAAGATAATTTTACAAACAGCCACATAATTTGAGCTGTACCAGCAACCTCCCCTCTGCCCCAGGTCAGAAGGAATCCAAGGGAGGGCTGAGTGGGTTCAACCAGAATTATTCCCAATGGCTTACAGATCCAGTGGTTCAGATGTGCTGAGAAGACACAGAGAACAATTACATTTATGCCAGTCTCACTCATTGCAAGAGCCGGTCATGAGATGTTTTCTCTTTAAATGCCACTTGTGTCTTACAAATTAATTAACAGAGGAATTTGCTTGCACTTCAGTTGTTCTCTTCTTTACGTAAGTGACCTTAGAGGGTTGCATAACCCAGCACAACACTGTGATTCACTGCAATGCTCTACCATATTTAGTCTTATTAGCAGCTATTTGAGAAACGCTGCTGCTCACTCTGGAGAGACATCATTTATAGTGCTATATAAAGGTCTCTATATTTTTCCCTCATGAAAAGGATTACGGCAACATTCTTATCTGTAATGCAATCCAGAATAGGAAAGACTCATTGATTTTTGAGGAGGCGTTTTCAATATGGTGACCTGTTCCATACTTTCATTTGAAGTGTAATTATAGAACAAAATACTAGGATTGGAAGTGCGTGTTGTAGAGGAAAAAATCAAATGCACATTTTTTCTTGACATTTACTGAGAAAGAATCCTTGCCTGTTTTCTAAATGTTAATGAACAGCACACACAAGAAGAACCAGGGCATTTCTTCAGAGTTAAATACCTACCACGCTTACACCAATTGCAATTACAGTATTCTGAAAAATAGGGTGAGGGCTGAATTTCTGTTCCTAATTTTAGCTCTTTTACTGGAGAGGAACAACCGGAAGACAGATCTGCACTGCATGAGCATTTTAACATCAAAGTCAAGGAATAAATCCCTTGTCACTTTGTCCTCCTGCACTACTGTCATTTTCTGGATTTTGACAGAGCTAGTCCTAGTCTTGTTCAGTGCAAGTGGAAGAGGAAAAGAAAGCTTGGTGATAGTGTTAGTATGTTTGCTGGAAAACCCATAATTTTTGCTGCTTTAACCTATGCATTTTATAATTCCTTCTGTCTCCCAAAATTTGAGACAATTCATCAGATTTGACACGCTGCCAATTTTAACAGGAAATGATTTTTCTTGGAAAAAAATAAACCTTTGATTCTGGTTAATCTTGATTTTTTATTTATGGGGAATGCCCGTTTCCTGCCCCATCAAAGCAAATCTCAACCAGGCTCTACAGACTTTATCAGAAGCAATATAATTTTCAAGCTGTGAGACATTAGGAAGATCCTGAGAAGCGAAGAACAAGTTTCATATAAGGCACCTTCTACCAAAAGTAATATTCAAGGGCATTCCCATGAAGAAGCCAGCATCTTTGGGTATTTGGATCTTTTTTTTTTCTTCTCCTGGAGAAAATGAAAAAAGGAGGTGCCTATATTGCATTTGTATCTATATTGGATTCTTTTAAAATAAGTATTTTTATTCTTTATTATGAAGTTATGCCTTTTCTGCTGCTATATATGATGTACATAAAACCTGAAAAGCCACAAGAATTGCTCAGTAGTTTTATGAAACTTTTAGAATGCCATACTTATATTTCACAATTATTACATTTTTTTGCATTATTGCCAGTGTCACTGTTGTTTTTCTGAGACTTGTGGAAAAAAGAAGCTAAAAGAAAGGGGATTTCTTTCTTATGGGGTAGAGGATAAAAGAGGTGGATCAATTCCTAGCCATTTAAACTCAGGATTCATGTGCAGTAAAAGATTATAGAAACTCTAGAGTAAAGACTTCAACAGTACTGTCAATACCGTGAAGATGAATGATGCCACTGCGTGATATGATAGAGAGATATCAAATACTGCTGGAGGACACACATACAAACATATCTTGCCTTTTTTGGCCCCTCCATCTTCCGGGGCAAGATGCTTCTCAAAAGCAGGTATTAAATCAGCAGGGCATCAGGGTTGTCACTGTCCTGATCACAGCTTTACAGCCACCTCCACTGCAGCTATCACTCAGGAGATGTTGCCATGTGTTTCCACCCATCAGACAACTACCAGATCTCATCTTCAGAGTGTCATGAGTTTCCTGCAGTCAGAAGATTACAGTGTGATAGCAGGTCTAGATGAGTCAGCCTGGGGGCTATAGAGATGACAGATAGGATGGAACAGTGCTCAATCACGACCTTTCAGATCAGAGTCCTATGAAGCAACTTGCATTTGTTGTAACAGCTGCCATCTGGGAACATGTTGATCCTGTTCAGAGTCCAACACCCCCCTCCATCACAGTTTCCTTGTGCTGTCTGTCAGGAGACAGAAACACCAGAGGATCAAGCAAACAGGACTGGACATAAGGAAGTGCTTTATTACTAGGAAGGTATCACAGAACTGGAACAGATCCCTGAAGCAGTTATACAAACTCCCCCCTTGGAGGTTTTTGGGAGTTGTCTGGATGAAGCCAGGAGTGCTAATTCTGAATAGGTGTGCATCCTTTTTTTGAGTGGAAGGCAGGGCTGTATGACCTCCTGAGGTTGTTTTCATTTCTAAGCTTTTGTGAAATGTAACTTAGGTGTCCTGGAGGTAGCCAACACTTCTTTTCACGCTCTCTAATCTATAATGGAATTGAAGCTACTGATCACATGTTGCCCATCCAAACCCCACAACACTGGGCTAATGCTTTCAGGTAAAGAACAGGGATCATGTCAGACTGCTGTGTGATTTTGGTGATGAACTTTTCTTTGCCCCACAGTAGTAGTACTGTGACTACTTTATTTCAGCAAGGATTTACAACTGTTTTTTCTTGCTGCAGGTTCTGTTGGTTTAGCAAAACCTTCTGTTGAATTTCACTGTTAATTCAGTCCCCTTTCCCACTGTCCCTTAGTGGGATATATCAGGTGCATATCAGATGGAGCAATCTACAAAGACAATGGAAAAGAAATTGACTGTGGGGTAGTAAAGAAAAGGTAGCTACAACAGCAAGTTGTAAACATACACATTTAAACTGAGCTGAAAGAGTAGTTACCAGTGTCTTTTTGTCACACTGAAAAGGATGGAGCCCTGCTGAAACCTACCCCTCTGATTATGTATTTTTTTTGTGGACTGTTAATGAACTAAAAGTATATATAAATTTGCAGATAACATGAAGGAGAAAAGTGCATAAGCACTCTGGAGGACAGGTTCAAAATTAAAATTAATCTGGATAAAATGAAAAAAAAAAAAACAAAACAAACCCCAAAGCACGAAATCTGAAGGGTTGAATTCTGCAAAGAGAAGAGCACAGTGGTCTGCTAAGGAAGACACTAAACTAATGAGTCCAATATGGGAAATGATGTAGAAGGGAGAAGTACTACGGAGCATAATGGGTAAGTAAGAAAATAAGAGTCAACTGTGTGAACCTGCAGGGTAGAAAAGACAGCTCTATATCTCTATTGACAGGGGAGTTACACATGAGACACAGGAAAAAATTATTCTGCTCTATTTGTAATGGAGTAAGCCACAGCTGGAAGAGTAGGTCCAGCTGTGATCCTTGTACACTGAAGAAATGTAAAATTATTGGAGCCTACAAGAGGGATAAGACACTTAGAAAATATGATTTAGGAGGAAAGAATTGGGTCTATTGTAGGAATTTTTGATTATGCAAAGGGTTGCTGTAGAGATGGTGATGATTCACTTTACTGTTTGCAATGTCTCCACCAAACAGCTACTGAAAAAGATTTAAGATCTGATTCCTTCCCAAAACAGATGGATGGACTGCATGACATCTTTGATTTCCCTCCTCTACTCTTCCAGGACACAATGAGTCGGACACAACTGCATTATGCTCTAAGGAGTTATCTTGCTAACCCTCTTGGAAATCTCTTAGCCAGTTTTGTGGATAATTGCGTGAGAGCAGCATGAATGAAGCAATTAAAACTGAGGACCAGAGGGCAAAGAAATACTGCCAGAAACTCCTGCTCAGATCAATTCTACTGGCTCTATTTAAATCCTTCTTCATCTGACACCTTGCACCAACATCCTGAGTCACCCCCAGGACACATATGTATTTCTGGGAACTGCTTCATTCAGGCTCTCCAACTCCCTTCTCACACAAGCAGCACATCCTGCCACACACGCTCTGATATCCCCCCTACAGAATTCTTCTGCAGAACCTAAAGTGGCCTCAGAAAAGTGGCATGTTCTTGGCAAAAGGTTTTCACCTTTTTGAATAAGACTTTATTGCTGGGTAGCCATGGGAACGTGGCTTCCTTCAACTCCAAGTCTGTATAAATGTACATCTCATTGTTCTAGTTCATGAGCAATGAGTTATGATTTGAGAGGTAGCACAGAGTGTGAGAAATCTCTGGAAAAAACTCTTTACAGAAAAGATGTAATCTTAATACTTGCACAAAACTCATTGTGGTGCTTTTTCAGCAGAAATTTTATTATATTTTATATTTTCAGTCCTTGTCATAAAATTTCCCCACCCCACGAGGAAGAAAAGCATTATATCTTTCTGCAGATTGGGATTTGGGTTGGAAAACTGAGCAATGTCCATGACTCAGGAAAGGATGGCAAGTGTCTCCAGCTGCGCTGCTCTGCCAGCATGTCCTACCCTGCCAGGGCCTACTGGTGATGTACATCCCTTCCACTGCATTGTTAAATTCATTTCTTGATGTACTTTGTACAGTCTGCAAAGTCAGAAACTGGTCTGTGAGAAAGCCTCATTGTCTAATGGCTGTTCCAGTGAAAAATAGAAAATAGCATCATCTATTGGCTGCTCCAGGTGTTGGAATCCTACACCCCTTTATATCTATCCCCATGATTTAATTCTGACTTGCTATTACCCAAAATAGAACCCTTTTTTCCCTGAGTATTCCACCTGCATGAACTTTTCTATGAGATTTCCTGAGTAAGCTGGACCTTCACTGAGGAAACCTGACTGACTCCAAACGTTGTGATGTGGATAAGTTTTGAAGTGTGACTTTGTCTGTCATTGATTTTGAGGTTTTACTTCTCAGAATAGTTTGGTGTGTGCTGTGCTGGTAATGGGCGTGCATATAGCTAAGAAATAATGACTATATTTGCGGCTTACAAGCTACAATTTCCTAGTAGCCTGTAATATTTAAATATATACTAGCTGCTACTATTAATTACTGTTACTGTTAGTGTATATATATACATATACACATACTTTTCTGGCACAAGGTTTGAATAACTTTAGATATACATTTGCCTTATTAGTAGTAACTATAATTGCTTTAATAGTAATAATTTACAGCAATCTGTGATAAACATATTTAGAAAATGAATCTTACATTTCCTTGTATGTTATGAAATCATGCAAACCCAGTGTCACAGCAACCCTTAAGTCTTCACTGGCCACCACAATGTCTGTTGCCAAAAAGCAGGTCTACAGAAATTACTATCAATACCAACAGGCTTATAATTTTGACCTTTCTTACTTTATTTTCTAACATGCATCAGAAAACTACAAATGACAACAGTGGAAAAAGTAAAGCATCATAAGAATACAGAGGGCAGCCTGGTTACTGTCCCTACCAGTGGCTGTAACAGTCCTGGATGAGTGTGACCATTTGATGCAGCATAGCCATTACAGAACTGGTTCCCAAGGCAGGATTTGAGGGGAAAATGAGTAGAAGAAATGTAAGTTGAGAGGTGGAGAGAATTTTTCTGAAAAGACAAGCAGATCTGTTAAAAAGCAGCCAAATACTGTAGTTTCAAAACAGGCAGCAGCAGAGGAGAGGAAACTGAGGCAAACAAGAGAGACAGGAGAAAGCAGAAATTAAACAGAAACATTTCAAAGGCACATGAGTGGAGAGAACAAGGACCTTCAGACTAAAGTACCAAGAAGAAGGGTGGGCTGTTGTGACCATAGGCAGGAGGAACATTGCTGGTAGGGAAAATGCTGTCTTTCAGCCCTCCTCTTGTTCCCATCCTCATCCTAGCCTGGCACCACAGCAGGAAAGTCTGAACATCTGGGCCAGTGACTCATATCATTGCACACAGCAATGCTGGTCAGTTACTGGAAAGACCTGTCTTCCTGGATCTCCACATCTATCTGGAGTGGAGATTTGCATGAATATTATGGAGCATGACACACAAAGAACACGTATATCTCTAGAGCTGATGTCAAATAGCTGATTTCATCACTGTTAGATACAAGCCAAAATTAGCTGTTCCATCAATAGGGAGCAGCTTTTCTTCCTGGCCGCTTTGGCTTCCTTCCCTGTCTGTAGTGACATATTTGCACATGCTGGAGATCATTACACTGTTTGTGGGTTTTGATGTAGTTTGGTAAATAGATAATTGTAATTCAGCATTTGTGCCCATTTGTTCAGAATCACTGTCTCAGCAACAATGCAGTGTAAGGGCTTGCAAAAATTAAGGAAGTTGGTAAAACAGGCTTTGATTTCCAGGTTCTTCTGTCTGGATGAGAGGAGTCTAAGTACACCCAGCTCTACTCATTCATGTATTCTGGTCCCAACAAAACCATAGCCCTGTCTGCTGGGACATGTCCCAGGCTTTCCTCTTTTTCAGTGCAGTGTGGCTTGTCCCACTGTACCACCAAGGTGAACCAGAGACTTCACAATCCATGATATGCAGAAACCCACTCTTCTTACCATCAGAAAGGTAGCGATATACTTTTCAATCACACAAATCTCCTTTGATTGATAAGTGCTCATTTTAATTCCCACTGATCTGATGCATAACCTAAGCACTTCCTGCAGTCCAGGCTAGTCCAGACAGAATGATATTTCCCCATGCTTTAAATGAGTTCGCCTGGAAGAGCTCATAATAAGGAAAAATACCCTGAGTTGCATTCACTGAGAGCCTTCAGCTGCTCTTTCTTCAAATTATGTCATCAAAACTAATGAAAAGTTGATCCAATTTCCCCTAGCTTCATCTCGCTTCACTTCATCCCTGAATAGCACTAAATCATCAGCAGAAATTGGTTTAAGTACTAATGTTTCTGGAGGGAAAAACTGTTTTGCAGTGTTGTCGCACGCTATTTGTGCGGGGGTAAGCATGACTGATGTGTGCATGCCTGTCACAGGAAAGCACTCCTGGCTCCTCCTCCAGGTCTGTGAGGTCCTGCCCCCTCATCCTCGTTCACCCACTAGAGGACTTCATAGTCACCACATAGCCCAGAATGTTAATCGAAGAAAAATCTTCAGAGCTCTTTCTGTCCACAATCCTGTCTCTCTATACACTCAGTGAGGGATGGTTGTTGGGGCCCAAAACAAGACATAAACCCCCAAAGATTTTAACAGAACAACATGACACCATCAACTTCTCTCCAGTCTTGCACTGTCAGAGTTTCCAGTTCTGCAGCCCTGAGGGAAAAAAAAAAAGCTTAATAGGTCTCTTGGGCTTAGATTTGGGAGTAGGCAGCTATGTTTGGTATCGTCACTACAGCAGTGGTTGTCAAAGCAGTCACAAAATGATTTTCTCTAAAAGGCAAGAGCCAGCGTTCCAATGTAAGCCTTATGATAAAAAATCGTCTGGTTAAATTTTTCTCTATGCACAGGGGAAGTTGATGGGGGCCACTAGCAGCAAATTGTTTTAAGGATGCCATATTGAAATGCTAGCAGCGCACACATTTGCAAAACCCACAAGTGCATAACTTGATTTTGTGGGCAAATTATGTAACTGTCTGCATTCTTGCTCAAACAGAGATTTCAATCATATACCTAAGCCCTGCTTTAAATTATTTGCATATGTATTTGTCTTTAGAGGCAGCCACACTACTGTGATAGGGAATATAAATGATGTTTTTAATTTTTATGGATTCCAGTTTCATTCAAATTGGACTTAGCTGCCTGCTCACATCTCAACAGATATAAATTTTGCTGGCAGGAATACATGCAGCTTAAAATGGTGTGGTGTGAATTTGGCTTCTGCTTCTTTTTCTCCTTGATTTGTAAAAAACAATGACAACTCAGGGTGATCATTAAACATATATCTACATTAGTTTCTTAAGGTCAGCTTTGAAGTTATCTACAAGATCTCTAAGGTACATAACAAACCTTTTACCCACATTACAGCTGTCTACACAATATTCCTTATCAAAGTGGAGCTGTAATACAGCTTTATCGAGGATGCCTGTTCCCTCCTTCTGGACAGGAGAGGAATTGAAAGAGGGATGGGAAGGTGATTGATGCTGGTAGTCTCCTTGTGCTAAATACTCCCACAGGGAGGTAAGTTCAAAAGGTCTGCTAGAGGGCAGCAAGGGAGACAAGGATAGCCTACATTCTGTCCCTCAGTGCACAGACTGTATGAGACTGGTCTGGATGGGTGAGGATAACCATGAGCCCACTGACAGGTCTCTGAGCCTGATCCTATTCTAGCCCTAGGAAGGAAGAGGGGATCTACTCCCCTAGACAGAATAGGATTGCTGGTCAGGGGAGGATATCTAATCTGACTTTGTAAGCACAAAAGAGGCAGAAGCTTTTGTCTACGTAAGGACATTTTCTTTCAGCCCTTGCAAAGGGTGAATGCCCAATAACAGGAAAAAATAAATGATGGCAGAAGAGTAGGGTGAAGATCCAATCCTTAATGCAATTCTTGTTTCTCCTTCCCTGGAAAGCTCAGGCAGCTCCTACAGCTGAGTCATATACTGCACTTCCATTTACACTGTCATGTCTTTTCTAAGGGTGCTCTGCATCACTACTGTTCAGTATTGGAACCTTAATCTCTCTGTTAAACCCAAGCCCATGTGTTTCTGGTTCATAAGCAAGATTTCTAAAAGCTGAAGAACTGACACTCATTAAGATGACTAGTCCCAAAAAAAGGTTGTGAAAACAAGTTTAGCCCTCAGCTCTGGGTATATTAGCTCAAGGAACAATTAACATTTATTTACTATTGCTGAATCCCTCTGAGAAAATTAGGTTATCACTTCATACAGATTATTTGATTACTTTGCTTCAACCTACACATCAGATTGCATTACATTCTCCTATACTTTACATCAGTGATTGAAGGAGGAATGTACCAAAGATAACAGAGAAAGAAGAAGTGTATGTTCAACCTGACACACCTCAGTGATGCTGGGATCTATAAATAGGCTGTTGATTTAAACTGAGCATGCAGCCAAGCTGAGCAGGACTTGGGCTACAGTCAAGTCAAACACAAAACCAAACTGGAAACCTATTCACTGCCAGAGTCAGAGTTACTTACCTTAGTATTAGACCCAAACCCTTTGTATGTGTCTCGTTAGGTAAATTTAAAACCACTTGTAATATGATAGAAAATCAAATTGTTTACTTTTCTTTTAAATTCAAACAACCATTCTTGCCTCTTGAAAGAAATAGGAAGTAGGGATTTAAATAAAGTACCACAATCCTGAATCACATCAGTCTGAGACATCATCACAGAAATTAAACTGCAATTTGGCAAAAGATCTTCCCATATTTTTCTTTGCAACATTTTGATTACAAGTGTTTTACAAGGCCAGTAGTGTTGCTCTCACGGTGGAGAAGCCAAGTCAGAGATGAGTGAGATTCTAAAGGTACAGATAGGACACCTGCTTGTGGAGTCAGCAGAGACAAAGGCCTGGATCTGTGGTACTTATTTGGAGCTCAGACTTGCCCGCTGTCTCTGGGACAGCTAGCAAATGTGTCTGGCCCTTGAGCAGGATATGCAGGTTGACGTATGAGAATTCCTCTGAGATTCCTTAAAGCCCCTCAGAAGTTTTGCACAGGTTTCAGCCAGGATCAGCTGCAAATCCTCAGCTATCAAGTGGTGTGTGTGCCTTTTTGGCACCTCTGTAACCGTGTGTCAGTGCATGGGGTGGAAAGCCACCGCTACCCACTCGGACTGCTCAGTGCAGTGGCTGGGTTTGACAGACAAGCCTGGCTTGCCCTGGGGAGCAGGTGACAGCACCCAGCCCCCAGATGTGTCTCACCACTGCTGAATAGAGGGGATCACATACACGGGAAGTTGCAGAACTGCCTTAAAAATCAAGTTCGTCAAAAAAATCTCTGCAGTTCACAAAAATGGGAGACATTTATTAAAATTTATTAAAACTCCATATTTATAATTATACACAATTCAATGTATTTTTGCAACACTATATGTTTGGAATAAATACTTAGAGGTTATTTATTTCAGAATGAGATTTTATACTGAATACCATGATATTATTATCATGAAACTGGAAGGTCAATATTACATTGCCTTCTTTTTCGCACAAACAGAAATTTAAATATAAATCCACTTGAAATTTAGTACCAAAGGTGACCACTGGGAAAGGAAAGCAGACAAAAAAGAAAGCAAAACTTCTACACTATTTTCTAAATGTTGCTAAACCTCTAGATGGTATTTGTCTGAATCACGGTCAGTCAATATCATAGCAGATGGTGCCTGACAATTTCAATCCTGTTATGAGCAGTATCTCCAAAAACATTCAGCCCTCTGTATTGTACAAAATCTAGCACACAGGGATAGTTACTCCCAAATCCTTAGTTATAATCTCACTTTTGGCACATATAATATTTTTGAGACCACAGGGCAGAAATTAACAACCAAAGTTCATGGTCTTTCTGCACTATGAAACAAGCTAATTTTATTGAGTGTTTGTCTACAGTAAAGGACAATAATGATTCTGAAAGCAACACCATAAATAACAGAGAGGTGGTAAACTAGTGTCAAGAGGGTTTCATTTTAGCCAAAAGTAGATCAATGTAGTTAGAACTTTAATATTGATCAAAAGACAAAATGAGACATCAGATTTCACTGGTTTTTAGCAGGTCAGAAGAGTAGTGTTCAAATTATTAGCTAGATAAAAGAGGTACACTTTGTAACACTGCAAACCACAGGAAAACAGATACTGATCTTCACATTAGCACTGAACATAGTTTTACTGAGCCACCATGTGAGCAAGCAGCTCATATCTCCAAGGAATGCTGTCAGCTCATGTAGCCAAGGAAGACTCAGTTATATTCCCAGTTAGCTTATTTCTAACAAGAGGTTAAAGAGATCCTGCTAACATCATATGCCACTGCAGACCTTAAAACTGGACATAGATAATTAGCAGCTGCAAATTTAATTGAGAGATTCCTCAGCGGCGCCTGGAAGTTCTCTAGGAGGGGAGCTCAGCTTACAGGTCATCCTGTCAACCATTTTTACCCTAAAATAAAGGAGCAACAAGACTAAATAACTATGTGGAATGGGTGTAATGGTGCTGATCTAATAAACTGCAATATCCCAGAAAGAAGCTACTAAATATGTCTGTGGAATCCTGTGAGATGGGAGATATTATAGCACACTCCTAATACTGAAATCCTTTCATACACACTTGTTCAGAAAAGGACATTCAAAGGTAAATGAAGGCTCCCTAAGAAAAGCCTCTTCATTGCTGGAAATCTAGTGTTATTAATATACTCTAAGCAAACAAAATGAGAAATTATTAAGCCTTCAATTAAGCATTGTCAGATATATTATAATTACATGAAAGCAATACCATGCAAGATGAATTGTTATATGGCCAAGAGAAACAGTGGATAAAGAAAAATTATTTAATATAGGGTATTATGAAATTACAAATGTTTCAGTCGACAGTAATATGCCATATATGAGATGGTCAGATGCTTTCCTGTCACTGGTAAGTGCTGTTTTTACTTTTGTATTCCATACCCGAGGTTGCATGGTAGTGCCAACAGGCCACAGGGGGCCCTTAAAATGACCACAGACCCCTTTTCAAGAGGGTTGGCAGCCCCCACAAGACAAGATGACACATCCCATTCCAGTTAGATTCTTTTTGCTTTTTAAAGCTGCTCTAATTTATCTCTGCAGCTTGCAGGAAGCTGTCAAAATTCAGCAGACAGAAAGCCCCCAGGCTAAAGAAATAATTTCTCCCATCAAACTCCATTTAACTTTGCTTGAGTTATAAACTGTTAAAAACCATAAGCTCCCCATTAAAGCTTGAAAACCTCAAGAAAAATTATTTCTGGCAAAGTGACAAAACAAGTGAAAAAAGAGGGAGGGAAGAGGATTTGCACATTGGTTTATTGCACTGCCAAGCAGCACCAGTAGGTTCTGGGGGACATCAGACCACGGGAGCCTGTGCCAGGTCTGGCTGCTCTGGCCAAACCTCTCCTTACACCTACACGTAGTCCCTTCACATCCTGGCACCTAAAGCAAAATCTGCTCGGTCCATCCAGCAGGGTCAGGCATATTTAACCAGCCTCTAAAGGTATGGCATTGAGCACCAGGCTGGTGTCTTGGATGACAGTCTCCTCTGGCCAGCAGCTGGCACAGCAGCTGGAGCACTGGACCACTGTGCTGCCAAGGCTAAGTCCCACATGACAACCTGCTCCTGCGGAGGTTAAGGTTAAGGCTACAAAGATTTCTTTCAAGTTTTTTCTTAAAAAAAATTAAATTTATAACCACCTGAATAATCTTGGTTCTCTAATTAATTCTCCACATCCATCATGATATAGTCTACTTTTATTCCTCTGTGCTATTTTTTCCCTTGTTGTGATCCAATTCCTCCCACGTAGTGTAATGATATTCCTTGCAGAGGGGAAGGAATAGTGATAGCACATGCAGCCATGATATGATTTTTCCTTCATTTATTGTGGCTTTGTAATGCAATGCTGATCAGATCTTTTTCTCCCCACTACAACACACAAGAAATATGTGTCACAGAGTTATTTTGTTTAATTTAATTTTGTTTATAAATTTCCTTGCAGTCAGAAAAACTGTCATAGAATCAATGCCCCTAGCACCATAAAAAATTTATTATTATTACATTTTTCTCACTACTAACATGCTTAAAAATGTTGCAGCTATCTTAAGTGATGAGCTAACAGAATTTTTATTGTGAAATTGCTCCCCTCTTTGAGATTTTACTGATGGAAATTTTTGCCTGACAAAAATAGTTTCTTTAAAAAAAATCTTAAAATCCACATTTCTGCCTTATAATTCCATGCCTTTGTTTCCATGTCTTTTTTAAGCACCTTCACCAGGTTCACTGCTTATAATATGCAAAACTTGGCAGGCAGTAAAGCTTTCAGTTAATCAGCACATACACAAGTTAAAGCTTTAATTTAAGTTTAAAGCTTTTAATTTAGCTACTCAAATATTTTCTCCCAAGTACCAGGCATTTTAACAGTGATGTTGCAGGGGCTCAGACACTGCTAAATTCTAACGAACAATTAATCTGAGCTGTATAATTTAGCTTCAGAGCATACAAAAATCAGAATTCATCTACAACCGAGTACCACTGCAACCTGCTACAACTGTTAAAAATGTAAAGGCAGATAGAAGATTATTACAGGCAATTTTAAGATAGCTACTGAGCCCTTATTTTAAGAGATTTTATAACCCTTTCCTTTCTTGTATCAGTGAAAGGAAGATTACCTCGATCATCAATGAAACCTGGCCATAACAACAGAGAGTCATGTAGCTGTTGAATGAGCAGTGATTTCAGAATAGAATTCTGAATAAAATGTAGGTTTTAAATGAAAATTTAAAAAGAGGTTGTGAAATCCCGCTCACTGGGGATATTCAGGAACAGTTTTTATGCAATCCTGAGTAATGACCTCTAGGATAAGCAGGGAGGTTGGACCGGAGGAACCACTGTGGCCCCTTCCCACCTGACCCATTCTGTGATTCTCTGAACACAACCACAAGACCACCAAAAAGGAAATCTGTGTTGTTCTAATACGGCTCTGAAATGCACACTTGAAATTAAGAAATCACAGATAAGGCTTCATGTTTGAGAACGTTTAGAACATTGTATAGCATTTATATGCAAAACATCACTTCACTTACCACTCAGGTAGATTGCACAAAAGTGAGAAACTCCTAAAAAGACTAGTGAAGAGCAACAGCTGCTCTACATGGATTTCAGATATTTTACTGCAAAAGTTTAGTACACAGTGTGTGCACAGCAGAGCTTTGAACCTGGGAATAAGCCCTTTTACTTGTAGAAAGGTCCTCAGTAGATGTCTTACCAGAAACTGGATATTTTTACCCAATTTCTTCAGCTTATGAGGACAGAAGGACTCCAGCTCCATGAAGCTTGGTACACTGAGTGTCAGCCTGTCCTTGGTTGATGAGAAAGCCGGAGCCAGGACAAGTGATGAGCTCCCTTCACATTCAACCTCCAGGCAAAGCATTTTAGAGAAAACTGAGGTGGAAGATGACATGAAGAAGAAAAAATTTTAAATTGCCTCACAATTTTGCTGTCAAATCAAGAAACTCATTAAAAAGTTAGGAAGAGCTGCGGGAATTATTACTCCACAGGCACTTTGTACAACTGGAGTGAAACTCTCTGTTCCTGAAGACGGCTCTCATTCCTCCAAACCATACAGGTGTCTGAGGGGAGGGTCTGTGGGCAAGATCCCAAACATCAGTTTACATCTACAGAGCACACTTAAAACCAAAGGATGTAGCACTTATAAATTGTTTAAAAAAATTATTCCACCCACCATAGCAGTGCAAAAAGCAAAGAACTGCAGCTGAATTTATAGCACACATTCAACTTTTCATATCTGAAGAGGTCTTTATGCACAATGTTCATCAAAAGCAGAGTTAACTACTGTCTGTATCACAAAAGGTGTTTATTATCCCAACATACAGTGGACTGGAGTGACTGATTATATCCAAGCAGGAATCTGCACATTGATTGCACATTGATTTAGAAGTAGTTGATGACACTGCTTTGTCATGTGGATGATGACACAGTAGAGATTATGATACAGCATTTTATCAATTAATCAAGATATAGTCCTTAAGCTGAATCAGAGGAACAAGCACTCCTGGAATTAGTATAGAAGTGATTTTGCATGGTTCAGTAGAGAAAGCAATAGGTCCCGTAAGACTTACTGTACTTTACAGAGACACATTTTCTTAATTGCTTGTAGGCATGCAAATGATCGAAATAAATTCCTAACACGAGACAAAAGAAAACTTTTGAAACCTTTGATGCCATGATGATTTTTTGCCTTTTCTTTTACACCCCTTTTATACCTTTTTATAACTTCTGTATTCTTAGAAGTTTTTTGCCTACATTCTTGGACTTGTTTGTTAAGCTAAGAGACTAAATATTTTAGAAGCTTCATAGTTAGGGATCAATATGCCCCAGGCCCTCTCCAGAACACATTTTGTAAACTAAGATAGAACCATCCAGGGGAAGGTTCCTTGGGGAGGGGGGCTCACTCGAGCCTCTCATTGGGGAATCTCTGATAGATATGCTAATTAGTAACACCTATAATGTGATACTCAAACGATTGTGGGGGGTGCAGTGTGGTGTGCATTGAGGTGCATTTGACCTGGACGTGGAGCACCTAAGGATCCTTAAAATAAATACAAACACAAAATCCCTTTTTCCCTTCTAACCATGTTTTACTCTTGATTTTAAGACCAGGAAAAGGCATCACATTTAGCCAAAGAAAAGAAAACAGCTACCGCAGCTCTCTACCATGTATTGCATACCATTTTTTTTAAGCAGGTCCCTCTAACTTGACAACCAAATGAATAATATTTTTCCAAGTTTTCCATAAAATGTTTTATTTTCATAAGACAACAACTTCAGGCATTCTTCACAAAATATTAACTTGCCATTCAATTGAGAAAGATTTTAAAGCCAATGTAAAAAATGACACACCTTTTTCTATGGCCACTGATGATGCAAACCATGGATATACAAAAATGTTTATGATAAACTGTTTGTTACTGCATGATCGACATGGGAATATTCCATGATGTTCAAGACACCAATAGAACTGCAAGAAATACTTGTAAATGTGAAGTGTGTACTGCAGTCGGCTAGCTTGATTTTGGTCATGCATCATCTGTGACAACATTATGACTCTCCTGCTAATGATGACTTTGGGATACACATTTCTGCCCACAGATAAATGGAAAAGCATAACAAATGGCTTCTTGCCAATTGCCTTCATCTATACAATACAGCAAAGCATTCACAAGATAAATCAACAGATAAACTTGTGGACTCTACAGCAATAATTTTGACTTTTTTTTCTGGAATTCCAAGTTTCAAAACTACAGGAGATCCTAAATTGGGTCAGTTTGAAGCAGTGAGGTAGGGTAGCCTGCACTGTGGCTCTTTCCATATCTTGTGATTGACAAAATATTAAAATGGTTTTCTGTTAAGAGGAGTTCCTATAGAATGGTGGGGATTTCCACCTTGAAACTGTTAAGTTGTTTTAAAATAATACATTTTGGGAAGAAGTAGACATATTTTTGGTGGCTTTTATTTCTCTCAAAAACTGACTACTTCTTACAACACTTCCAAAATTAGAACACTACATATGTGCTGAAGTTTATGAACTCACTGAGAAGTAAAATATAATAGAAACACCATCAAGTTTGTTGGCCAAGAATGCCATTCCTATTTAAAAGCATGACATGACAAAACAGGCAAAAGTGGAAGTGAAACATTATTTAGAGGCATAAAATCCATAAAAATTTCTGTCTGATTTGATGAACAACAGTATATTTTTTTAATCTATTCACTTGCTTAAAAAATGCAATTACTTCTTAAGGAAATCATAAGGTTTCCTGAAAGGCTAAAAACTGACAGAAAGTTAGATCATAAAAAATATGTATGACAAAACTTTGTGTACTGAACAATTCAGTAAGAGATTTATACATATTTCAAGAATTTTATTTTAGGAAATAGCTAATATTCTACCTTAAAATTTTGTTGTTTCTGTTTATTAAACCATCTGGGTTAAGAACCACTTTATTATGTCCAGCTTAAGCTATAGCCAGACTAGTTCTTCCAGTTTTGAAGGGATTGTTTCAGTGAGCTCGTTTCTTTCTAGTTCTTAGGTATCCATTTCATAAAGCTGTCTACTCTACTCTGTTCTTCATTTTTACCTTCAGTAAATGTTTCACTAAAATATTTTCTGAACCACAAACATTGTCTCTAGAGTCAACAACTTTTAAAAGAAACTCTATCTATTTATTTCTCTCTGTAATGTATCCATGTTAGCTTTTCATTGCATATAGGGAAAAAGAGGAACTTTTGTGTTGACAGATTCCATACAGTGTACTCACTGTTGATGGAATGTGAAACATGCAGGCATAAAAACAAACTGAACGAAAATGGCATTTAACGTGTGTTTATTTTGCTAGCACATGGTTTGAGAAAATGTGCATTCATTTCAAATAGCTGTGCAAAAAATCATCTGTTTTGTGCAACAATGTTTTAATCCACATTTACAGGTATTGAGCTTTTACATTTGCCAGTAACACTACGGTATAGTTACTGTTGACACCGTAATGGACACACAACTGCAGCAAGGAGAGGATAAAGGAGTAGCATTTGTTGTAGAAAATAGGATAAAAACAGGAAATAGGATAATTTTCATTTTCTTCACTCCCTCTGCTCATATTTCCTTTCATACATGTTAGCATACTTCTTGTCTATAAACATAAAGACAACTCTATGTATTTCTTTGAAATAAAAATAAATAAATAAAAGAACCTGAACTTGGACTTCAAATTTGAGTTCCCCCAAAGGTGTTTGCAAACTCCACTCATGTAAAAGCTCCATCTCTGACTGCTCGGGACAGAGCCCAGTGCTGTGTGTCACACACAAGGAGCACGGTCAATTTGGTGTGGGGAGGCTTTTCCGCCTACCTCTCTGCAGATGCCACAGGATTCCAGAAAAACTGGCAAGAAGAGCAAGCCATCCTTTATGAGAGACTTAACTTGATGGCAGACTCATGGCAATAGATTTTCCATAATGCCTTTTATGCAGCAAAACAGCGCTGGTACTACACGTCTTCTTTCAGCTGGGCTTTACTTTGTGAGATCCCTGACAGGGAGCAACATTATCCTCCTTGACAGAGCAAGATCCCCAAGGAGAACTCGAGTACCTGCATGGAGGGAAGTCATTAGAACTCATATTTCAAAGCTCTCTACCTAAGGAGTGAGGGATTCTCTATTTCCAGTTGTATGCTTTTTTTTTCCTCCCTGCAGAAAAAGAAAATGTGAAATACATTCCCAAACTCTGACAGCAGCTACAGCTGGAATTTACTCAGGTTTTCAGAGAGGCAGGTAGCAGATCTGTGACTTCACTTCAAGCTGAGGCCAAGCGCTGTCTAACATGTTCCTGTGTAGTTGTGATTTGGAAAAACAATACCTCCCAGACCTTGCAATGCAGGTTGTTGTTCTCCCTGCACGTTTACAGAGATAAGTTGAACAGAGATAGTTGTCTCATTTAAAGGTTTCTAGCTAGTTGTACCCCAGACTAACCCCATTGCAACTTAGGAAGTTCTGCTCAGCTGAAGAGCAATTAATAGGTAGGATGAAGGATGACGAACAGTCAAAGTGGTGGTGTAGGTTAAAAGCTTGTAGTAGGTGTGAGAAGCCCAGTTAGTATCCAACAATAGAAAAACAACTATTCTTAGCCTCACCCTCAAAAGAAAAATGAAGAGTACTTCTGTGTGACAACAACAGTGTGACTTACCATTCCCTAACCAAGACAAAAGAAGAGAAAAAAGGGATATAAAAGTTGGCAGAGGAAAAGCAGCTGCTGAGGTAAGCACTCCCAGCCTCAAAGGAAAAACTGGAAAAATTGTAAAAGTGGTCAGAACAAAGAACCTGTGACACCTGAACCAGAAATCTGAATGCACACACAGCCTGTGGCTTGGTACTCATGTACCCCTTGGCACTCCATGTACCCCAAGTACCCACTGCTCCCTGGACAACAGAGTAGTCAGGTGATATTAGAAAGGAGTACTTAGCACTGCTTAGTTTTGTACAATTTTGTTTGTTCCCAGTAATTTTCTCCATCAGATTTGTACTGTCTCTACCTTCCCTGCCAACTGTTTGATTACTTGCTGCCTGGGTTTATCCCTTCAACCACAGCTATGGCAGTGAAGCAGAGAAAAAAGGGGTGAGGGACAAG
Organism: Monarcha castaneiventris obscurior; assembly: GCA_026261815.1. NCBI lineage: Eukaryota > Metazoa > Chordata > Aves > Passeriformes > Monarchidae > Monarcha > Monarcha castaneiventris. The sequence continues at coordinate 12,677,635 of JAMPIT010000510.1, read as the reverse complement.
AGGAACAGCTTAGGTGAGGGCAGAGTTTCTTTCTAAAAGGAGAAGTTGTAGGTGAGAAAATAGTAATTGTAAGACAGTGTTCAGTCAGTGGAGTGTAGTTTTAAGTGCAAATTAAAGCTCAGAGGAAAGTGTAACTCTGAAAGTGGGCTTGATGCCAATTAAATAGAAATGCAGCCTGAAACTCTCTGCAGAAGAAGCAACGATTCCACAGCTCTGTATCTAAAGTCTGTTTCCTTCACTAGGAGATGTCTTTCCCATTAAAAAAGCCACATTGCCTTGTTCTCCTCTCAAAATAACTCAAAAATTTCTTCCTTTGGTTATGACTGTTCAGTTCTTTGTCATGGCAGGAAACCGAGTTAAACTGATGAGTTGCTGTTGTAATTTTCTGGAGTCAATTTGAGGTTCAAGCTCATCAGGGAGAAAGATATAGAGCTCCATGGGGTATTAGCACTGACTCTGTGTGTAATATCCCCTCTTCTCCACACCTATCCCGAAATAGTGCCAGAAACAAGCCAAGAACATTGCCAGTATCTACTACTATTGAACTTAAGACTTCGATTTCTCAAGTAATTTACAGATGATTGAAATGTTGTTAACAGCTCCAAAATCCAGCCTCCAAAATTATTGCTGCCACTTTTGACCATATGTGCCCTAAATATAACTTGTTTTCTTCTATGAAAACGATGATTAGAAGACTCAGTGAGCCCTATATTTTTAAAACTACCCTGCAATTATTTCCTTCTGTTTGCTGCTTTGCAGCTTTTACTGTTTCCTGTGGCATGAATCTCCATTCCCTGTACAGGGACTTTGTTACAGCTTTGTCTTTTAAGATCCTGACTGGAGATTGCACCAGGATATACAGCCAGGTAGAACCAGGGAGCAGCTTGTAAACAGACCACTTGTTGGTACCTCTGTCACTGTCTCTGTTGACAAAGGAAGGACATTAGAGGGAAAAAAAATATCAGGAGGTTACAGTAGGTTAGAAACTGACTATGAGTCAAGACTATGCTGCTGCAAGAAACTTGAATCCAATTGTGTGATGCACAAACAGGGGCTTCATAAGTGGCAAAGGATGAAATTTTTCTGTCCCGCACAGCACTGCTGAGAACCTGTCTGGAGTACAAATTTGTAAAAGTATCATGAAGATCACAGAAGAGAGTAACACTGTTTCTGAGAGCTTTGGAAAACAGACTGATGAGAAATTATTTTCAAGAATTTTGTTGCTTCTATCTAGACGAGAGAGACATAAAGAAAAACAGAGGTCAAATGTTTTCCACATCTTCCAAAATAAACAGTTTTCATAAAGGACTGCAATCAATGGTTTCATTTTGCACCAGGCATGGAATGGAAGGTTCTTTGCCACAGAAGATAAATAATCAAATATAAGAGAAAAACACCTTCCAAAGGTAGTGATATGGTGAAACACAGATAACAGGAATATATGGCACTTTCAAAGCAGTACCAAGGACATGCACTTAATCTTCCCCAGAGAAGGGACTTGGCTAAAAGGACTTCTTCAAGACCTTTACAGGATTAGTAATTTCTTTATTTCACATACTCACATGTGCACAACATAAATTCTACACTCTCAATTTTCAGAGTATCCCACCAAGTTGCCCCCACAGCCAATTGAAAAATGTTACTGTCACCACCAGAAGCTCCTAGAGAGATTTCATTCATCAAATATCACTTGGTATTAGCTGCCAAGTAGACAGCTGTCCTAGTAGTGAAGTCCTCCCTTTCATGGTTCCTCTTCTTTTGCTGGTAATGTTTTGTGCTGGTCTAGTACAGATTGCATATAATCACTTTTCTCTCCTCATTTCTGCCTTTAGCAATCATAGAACTCAAGCACCTTTTGTTTTATTTTATACTGTATATAATATAAATATATCATTTCTATAAACCATATGTTAAGCTGACTTTTACAATGGAACAGCTGCCTTGGATTCGGTGGGATGGTTCAAAGAGCTCTCAAGAGCACTTACTCTAAAATCACTGGAGCAGGTTTGTATTCTTCTGACAGAGGATCCAGTGAATGTTCAGCAAGCACATACCTACTCATGATGTGATATGAACCAGGTGTTAAGAGGAAAACAGGATGGACATCTGAATGGGGAGGTGTTTCAGTGACTGAGACTTTACTGAAAATAAATGATTTTTAAGCAGGAGGTGTTGATTGCTGCTTCAGTCCCAGCCTAGATTTTAACAAAATTATGTCACAGGCACAGTTATTTCCTGCCTTAGCCTTCTGATAAAAAATAAGATGAAATGAAAAAATAATCTGTGATGTGCTCCTAATGATTTATCCTGTAAAACTGTGGTACCCAAACTCGGCTGTGATCTATAGTCATCATCTGAAACCCCTTATCACCAATAGTGTTCACACACAAGTTATATTCCCTCCAATCTCATAAATCTTCATTAGCTTTAACTCTGATGCCTTAGAGTCTCTGATTAAGGAGATCATAGTATCTCACTTTGCTGCAGGATCCCTCACGAAGCAAAATAGAGCATTTGGAGGATAGTCTGATACAAAAGTTAATAACCTACAAGCGTTATGTTCAGACCTGATATCCTTAATTAAGAAAATTACTGTTGTCCCATTTGGAAGTTCCTAAGAAATAATAGGACAAATAAAAGTAAAACACTTAAAAAATTAAAGCGGCCATTTAGCAATGTAGTTCTGATGACTACCTTTAAGAAAAATTCATATCACAAATGTATTTTATATTGGTGTAGTTCACCATAGAGAAATTTGGGTGCTGGCACCTGAACTATACACTTACTGGTTTTAACTGGAAGAGCGCTGAAGGGTTCATTGCATTGCTGGTGTGACATGACATCTGAAACCTGGGGAACCCACTTCTCCTTGAGTTATTGTTTGGTCTTCCTTTATCTAATGCTGCCTTTAAAGATAAAAAAGCCAGTTGTTTCTCACATTTTACAGTTCATGCCATTAAAGACAATGATCTGCCATACTCTGTACTTTCTTCTCTTCTGTTCTAGGCTTGCCCTTTTTAACCCCAACCTTTATGGCATAGCTACCAATTTGCTTTGTATTTCCTGCTGGCAGAACCTTGTGCTTGTTTTCACCTATGCAGACTTACTTTGTTCCTCAGATAGGCTTTTTGAGTGCTACCTTGGAAATTCAATTTGAATTTCTCTGGGTTCACTTCACTCATTGACTGTATATTCCCAAATATATTTTGCAGCATTAAAGCACTCTATCTTCTTAGCTCAAAGAGAGACCTGTCCTGTGTCAACATTTCCATTTCCACTACTGTAACTTAAAGCTAGACTGCTTGCCACATCTGTCTGCACTGAGCCAAACCCTCCAGGATGATTTAGTGTTCTTGCAGACATGTAGGGTGCCATATACACAAATGATGTGGAACACATTGAACTGGTTTTAAAAGTACCCTTTCCATAGGAAGTGTTGACCAAAGACTCAAGAACCAATGTAGTTTGCTGTATATAAAGCAAAACCTATAAAGCATGGATTCTTTGCCATCACCTTCCTCACTTCTTTTTCTTCACTCCCTCTCCCTTTCTTTCTGTAGGAAAGAAGTAGGAAAAAGAATGACTAGGAATCAGTGGAGTGAATGGGGCAATTTCTCAAATTTTCCTCCTTCTAAAGAGTCTCATTCTCTGTTTTCTTGCTCTCCCTTCCTCTGTCTATCACAAGCACAGTTTTAAAATAGAAAGGAGGAAAGTAAAAGTAGTCCTGAATTTTTTCTTTCTAATCTTCCCTCTCCCTTACCATTAGGAAGAGGAAGAAACCAATGAGATGCAAATAAGAATGAAGGGATTTTCCATATTTTCAAGACAATCTACTCCAAAATCCTCCCAAATTGTATCAGTTTATTCAATTCTGATCATGGGTATCTGTAAGGTGACACAATACAGTGGTTTTCTTTAAAGTAAAGTGAGCAACTTGAGATGTTATTTTATGCCTGAAGTTTGACTTTGATATTCATTAAAGATATTTCCCTTCCAAAGGTGACAGAGAAACAGCAGCTGCGGGCAGTTTAGTTACAGCTGAATCTGCAGTAATGCCTTCTGCAGGAATTCCCCTATCTTACATATTCATGGAGTTTTTACCCTCTGCCTGTCTCTCTTCTCAAATTCAATTTGCCTTCAGCCCTTTCTGGCATGACACATCTCCCCAGAGAGTTCACCTCTGTATTTCAGAGGGATATTTGGCTTCCCTACATGCACAGAAATTGCACCTCCTCTGCTGAATCAGAAGATGCTCAGACCTGTGTGTGTGAACTGGATTTGTTGTGCATTCAGTGGTTGCTCTGTGAAAGCTTCTGAAGCCATGGAAGAGCAAGGATCAACAAAAAGTCCATCTTCAGGAGAGTAGGGCAGAAATTCAACCTCATTGCTCTCGGGACGGGTGGCTAACACAGCCACCTGCTTGTGGCCACATCACAGAGCAGGGAATATTCTGTCAATGGGGCCCCACACAGCTCCTGCCACCCTTTTCCCTAGGAAACCTGCATCTGTGCCAGATACCCACAATACCAGACGAGCAGAGACCTGCAGCTCAAAGCCACTGAGCAATGAGCTCTGGATATTTATGGTCCCCACTGATGCAGCATCTCCAATGTTGGGCAGTGCAGGTGACAGGCACAACACACAGCTGGGTGGGTGATAGAGGGAGGTTTGTGCTGCCAGCCTAAAGGCAAAAGTACCTTTTGAGGTCACATCTGTCCTTTTCCCCAGGACTTCCCACAGGATGGCATCTGCTATCACCCTGCCAAAACACAGGCAGATGTTCTGTTAGCCAGTGTCAGCAAACTGCATGGTGATGGCCACATTTCTCCTTACACAAGCAGAGGACTTTATCACAGTGAATTACTACAGTACTAAACCACATGCCATGAATTGGTTAAACTCCTCTTAAGAATTAGATCTTAGTTTCTATTTGTCTTCTTTATTGGAGAAAAAAATTAGAAAATTAATGCTATTTCTTTAGCTGTGACAGAAAAAGAACTGAGAAAATTATTCTGGAAGTTGAGATGTTTTCCTTTCTTATAATGTTATAGCATACTTTCTCAAACTAAAAATGTTACAGTGAAAATGCAATGTACTTCTGCTCGCTCTGCTATAAAGAAGAGTAATTCCTTCCAGGAGAGGACAACAGCACTCCAAGAACTTTTGCTGTCCTAGATACAAGATTTCAGCTATCACCTGGCAGCTGTGATATATTCAGGAATATATTCAGGAATCTTCTCTAGAAGGGAGAGAAAAGAGCAAACACCTACAACTCCCATGAGATGCTCTTAACACGTGTTGCATGGAATTAATAAGAAGTGATTTGATCCCACAGTTTCTATGCTCCAGGTGAGTTGGCTGTGGTTTCCAAGACCTAGTGGGACTGCATGTCTGGAGGGATAGTTTTTTACTTAAATTTGTTTTCAAGTTTATTAGTCTCGAGCATTTTTCCAACAACCTACCTTAGACCAGTACCAAGGGGAATATCTTCTGCTCAGTAAATACCATCTGATTCCAGCCACTAGGACACAAGACTGGGGTGTAAGGCTTAGCAGGTCAGAAAGGAGCAGCCACCCACTAACCCTGACACTAGGGCAGCACTTCTTGGGAGTGCAAGTCTGAGGTCCTCTTGGGCCTGGTGACAGTCAGAGAAATGGCTGCAATTACCTGCCAGCTCTTCCAAGCTGCCTCTAGCACAGCTTTGAGCATCACCTGGACCTGTGATCTGATCATTCAGTGAGTGAATTCATTACTTTATGAGTCAGGATTGATCAACTGCCCTACAGAAGTAGGTACAGAAGTTGGTATAGGTATCTTTCAGCTGAGCTCTAAAGCAAAACCTCAATCACAGAAATAGAGATTTCATAGCATCTTCATAAGTGTCCTGGTATTGATCAGTGTCTGCACACTGCACCTCTGGTAGCTTCCTTTTGTATGCATGAATTCCTAACTTAAGTTTCTCATGGAACGCAAGATTGGGGTCTTATTCTTTTATGGTCTCTTAGGACAGAAGACTACTTCAGTTCCACAGGCAAAAGAAGAAATCCTTTACAAAGAAAGGGTAGAAAGTCCCCCAAGCCACTAATTCCAAAGTTTGGCACTGAGAAATATTTTTCATATATATACATATATGAAATGTATATATGTATTTCTGCGGTATGCTCAAGCATACTATACATAGGATGTAGTAAGAAGTAGGGTACTAATTTGGTATGCAACTAGGAAATGCCTAATTAAGTTTGCAAAACTTCAACGTTTGAAGAGACTTGACTTGCTTATTGATTAAATTCTAGTCCAGCCTGTTTGTCAGATTTTAGTTATCTGTTTTCTTTAAGCAAAATGTACTCAGGTATTAGACAAATAAGTGTTCTTTTGTTTTCACTGCAACTTCCCAACTTTACCAAAACTGTCTGCTCTCAGATACTATTCTCAGTCATATTCTACACACTTGTGCATGTTATTTTGTAAAACTTATTCAACAAGGAAGGGTTCCCTCTATAAGAGTATAAAATAAAAAATAAAAACCCCAAGACACATCAACTCAACCTCTCTTATGCCCTTTGATTTCCCCATAAAACACCAGTACCTTGGTTATGACCTTTGCTCTCACTCTGTGTGATTCAAAGAGTATCCATAGCAGCCCAGCTGGTGTGTAAACAACTTCTAAAAGTTAATGTAGCAAAAACTATGGAAGGATCAGATGCTGCACAGTAAGTGTGCTCTTAACCTTAAGGGGCATTACCATTGCTCAGCATTATGCAAAGGGTGAATCAGCATAAAGTAGGTAAGAATTATTTTTGTTTTCACCAACACTTGAAGCTCTAAATTATGTTGAGTGCAGCTAGGATAGTTCTTGGAATAGGGAACAACATATTGTTGCACAGGAGTGCCCATATTTATTAGCACCTCCTGACAGAGGTTTAAAAAGTCTGCTTATAAAAGGTTTTCTAGTTTTCAGTAAAAAAAAAAGTCTTTGTTTCTTATCAGTCTATTTCATTTCTCTCTGGCAAAAAATTATATTTATTTTCCCCTACTTGTGTCTGTTTTACCCATCACAGTAATTGGCAAGCAATTTCCCTGTCTTTATCCCGATCTATGAGATTTTCCAAACAATTTTCTCTCCCCGTCCTGATCAGGAGGGGGAAAAATTGCACAGCTGGGCTTGGGGAACTTGACATGTAGCCAACAGAATGTCTGCTGGAAAGATGCTGTCTGGTCTCAGAAGTGTGTGAGGTGATTATCACCATACACCTGCTCAGAAGCAATTAATCCCTGCAGGTGATGACCAAGGTGATCATGCAAGTACTTGCAAGTATAGATGAACCCGTCAAGGAATTACATGGAAATAGTAATGTTTATCATTTATTCTGAGCTGAGCACTCAATTCCCAGCTTACCTCAAAGGCAGAAACTCTGCTTCAGTTCACCCTTTATTCAATAAAAGTTATTTTGCTTTTCTGTCAAGTGCAGCAAATTATTTAAGCCTCAACTTTAGTGGAAGGGCAATGTAATTAATTCACAGAGTTATTCTTTTAATTGGATTTGGGTGAATCAACTTTTCTGAAACTCAGAAAAGGGGGTTATTGGCTTGACTTCACAGATGCTATTCTTACATTTCAGCTAGCACCAGAAGCAAGGTTATTTCTCTCTGAGGATGTCGTTCTGAGACAGTGGCATCCACTGCATTTTTATTATCTTACTAATACAAAAATTCAAGAAAATTGAATGTTAGAATCAAACTCTCTCCTTCCAGATGCATTTTTAAATGATAGAAATATTAATTAGGCTGACACCAAATTGATCATCAGGCTATATCCTTAACTGTCAAGAAAAAAAGTCAATCAAAGGGGAAAATATTCACATTTTGGTGATGAAATATTCTTGTCAACTTCATCATGTAACTGTGGTGATTGATCCACCTGAGCTCAGGCTGGAAATTGACACTGAAGTAATGTCCACAGAAATGTTTTCAGCTCCCCTTTGCTGTATTAAGTAAAGTAAATTCAGTAAAACAGTGCATAACAATCAGACTAGTGTACACTAAAATAACAGTAAGTTCTTCCTGTATTCTAGCAGGACAAGGTGGTTGAGGACATATTACAAAACTAGGACTGAAGCAAGTAAAAAACGCTCAATAACAGCCCTCTAACCTAAATCCACCATGTCTTGAGATGCAAAACATGCAAGAGATGCACTCGATCAACAAGATGTGCCAAGGGAAGGATTTTTCTTTATCTTTTTTAGTAGCAGTGAATTCTTAAGTCATTAGGAAGCACAGATATATTACAGTCTCATTTCCAAATAATAGGAGCTTCTGGATGGGTCTGTAATGTGAAAAATGCTCCTGCTTTCACTCCTGTTTCCTTCCCAGTGCACAGACAGGAATGGGCAGTGTGTTTGTGTTTATGTATGGTGTACAAGCCTCATCTGAGTCTGAGACTGAGCACATGGTCCCCGATGGCCCCAGGGATGGTGTGAAACAAGAATAGGACACAGTTCTTTCCTCCAGAAGTTTCTAAGTCTGATAAGACAAAAATACTGTAAAAGGAAACAGAATGCAAAGAGGTGAAATAATGTCACCCTGCCTACCCGCTGCCAGAGCTGGAACTCTGCTTCTTAAAACCGTTCAAGATGTTTTTGCACCTGCATCTACAGGATCAGCAGTGAACAGTGTCAGAGAAAGTCCCCCACAAGTGGGATATTCAGTGCTACCAAAGAGACTACATATCTTAACTTCCTTAAAAATGTAAAAAACCCAACCCCACAATAACATAAAGTTTCTCTAACAGCAATATAAGGCAAAACTGGAATTCAGGTAAGGCAATGAATTCGCATTCTATGGCTGCACTTGTAAACACCAAGGTAGATGTTGACATTTAATTTTCTCACATTTATATTCCTAAGAGGAATTATACGTTCAGTTTACACAGATTTATTGCCTCTAATTGCTTAGCAGCTCTTGGTATAACATTTAAAAGGTCAAAAAAAAGTATTTAATACACATTGTGAGGTCCTGAGTCCCTGTGAATTACAATTATAAAGCCTTTTCTCTAAAACAAAGAGCAGTCTAGATGCGAATGTGCACAAATGAAATGGCTTCAGAGGTGGGAAGAAGTAGTAAGGGCTGTTTTAAGACACATGAACAAAGGCACATTTATGGAGGTAAATGTGGGTAGATCTTCTCTGAGGGCAGAAATATTGGTGCACAATTGCATCTGAAGTCTTCAGGTATGAGGTTCTCATTGCCTTTCCTAAGAAAAGACCCTATATAGGAAGGGAGCTTGTACTTCTGTTCCTAGGGAAGTCTGATAAAATCATCCACTCCCAAACACTGGGACTTGATTAATGTTTTCCATTCATACTTTGTAGTAATGGAAAAACTAGGGGGTTTATCAAACAAAACTTTTCTGCAGAAAGATTTTTTCTCTTTCAAATGTTTTCAAATTCTGAGGAAAAAACACTTTCTTTTTCTTAATCAGACAGATATTCCTTTTTTCCAATGAAACTTCAGTATTTTTTAAAGAACACTTCTTTTCCAAAGAGATCTGGTAGATATCTTGTGCCAATGACTAATTATGTAACTGATGATCATTTAGAGGTCAATACACGATCTTGTGAAGTAAGGTTAGCTCTGCTGAAGTCCAACAAGCCATGGTCAGGCAGCAAATTTTCCAAGATGCTGTGAAGTCTGTACCACTGCACCACACCATCCTCTCTCTGTTCATGCCAGCCTCTTAATCTGCAATGATTAATGGACTGAGTCTTAGACACCTCCTTCCCCATTCAGAACAGGGCTGCATGCACCACTGGCCATGTGAGCATGGGTAGGAGTGTATTCCTCCTTCTAAATTCCTTTGCACATTTCCCACTTGCAAAAGGCCTGAATAGCTTATGAGCTGCCCACTGTGGTTAGATAGGAAATTGCTTCAATCAAACAATTTCCCACTCTGCAATGGTGATGTGTGCTGCGACTTCAGTGCAGGACTCCTACTGCTAATTTCGCTTAATATGAACGTGCAACACCACAAAATCATTTGGCAACAGCAGTGTTAGGATTCCGACCAGGGCTGTTGCCATGACACGAAGGGGAGTTTAATCTTCTAAACCAGGGAATGATGTTTTAGCTGGAAATGCTATAGACTGTGAAGAATATAATCTGAAAATAAGGATATGGAATTTTTCAAACTACAGCAAGTACATTACCAAACCAGTATGACATTACACTGATCATACTGTAGTTTTTACAAATCCTACCTCAATACTTCAATCAGTACCTTTATTTTGAGTTCAGCTTTTTATCTGATTTTGATGGAAAAAGAAATGCCAGAAAATGGTGTTCTCTGTGCTTCCTCAGACTGCCGAACAAAATTCACTGTGACTGTACGAGTAGAAAATACAGCAGCATTTAAGATTTTGTTGTCATCTTCTAGACTATCATGTTGAAGCTGGATGCTAGAAATTAGAAAAAAAAACTTCTCCAGACATTGAATCTAATTCAATGCAAAACACTTGTTGTCATCTCCCTGTTTTCTAAAATCCTCATTCACAAGGTTCCCTGAAAGGGAATGAGGTAAGATGATGAAAGAAAATTGTCTCTTTGCTTCAACCTGCTTTTAGTCTACCCTTTTCCTTGCTTAGACTTTGCTACTTTCATTTATTCTGCATAGAGTTTCACAAATGCTTCATGTCTCTATTGTCCCTTGTTGTACACCTCCACTAACAGTCCAATAAATTGAATCTTTCCTGTTAAGCCCCTATGCTGGTTGGGGCTTGTTTGAGACCTGGTATGTTCTGTTTCCATTGCACAATAACACTAAATAGTGTGTCTGCAGAGAGATATCCCATCTTAAATCCACAGAGCTTCACCAGGAGGGAATGAAAACCAAACAGGACACTCCAACCAAACCTGGGTGAAAAAACTCTACCAGCCCTCAAATCTACATATGATTCCAACCTGCTTTCATTTTTACTAAGGGGAATCTTTGGGGCACCAGCCTTTTACACAGATGAAATTTAAAGTTCTATCTAGAAATTTCATTCCCAGCTCCTCTAAGATGGATTTGCTTAGTAAAAAAAAAAAAAAACAAACCCAAAAAGACTCACTGCACATTTGCATCAAATATTCAGTAATGATAAGCTAGGCAGCACTCTCCACTCACAATAAGTCCTCAGATTTCATCCACTCAGCCTGTCCTCTCTCAGGGCATGTTTGCTGCTTTGTCACTGCTATTTCTCAATGGCTCATGTCCTCCACAACGATTCTTCAACAGCAGCACTGCCATCCCCACACAGCTTCCCAAGTGGGCTACTGTGGGGAGAGGAAGAGGTGGTATCTCCCTTTCCAACAATGCTGTAGCCAAAGCAGGTCACAGCTGAAGGTCTTGCCTTTTCCTAGCCCGGCTTCTGTCTGCTGTTCTGCCATCCTTCAAATCAGGCTACCTAGAGTGAAGAGACTGGGAATTCTAAATCCTTCAGCAGACCATCTAAAGCCATAACCTTCCCTTTAAGCAATAAAGTCTTCTGTTTAATTATCAGAGCTCTGTAGCTTGACCAGTTGCTTCTGCAGACAGAAGATTTATTCATCTTAAGTGAGAAAAGAGACTTACTTTTCAAACCAAAAGAGGATTTTTAAAATTTTATTTAAGACAAAGCTTAAACTATTAAGCCATTCCAGTGTGGGTGTAAAATTTAGTACCAGATCCAGTACAATATTTCATAAATAAATCCGAGAAGCTGAGACATGGGACTCCTTGCAATTTCAGATCAGTTTTTGAAAGCAATTTTTCAAGGCACTTCTGTGGCAGGGAGTACATGCACTCAGAAAAACAGCATGGTGAGTGAACAAAGGAGTCAAAGATAGGGTAGCTAAATGTACAGACTTCTGCAATGAAAACACATTCAGTAATCTATGAAACATACTGACAGGGCTGAAATCAGCAGGTGCAACAAATATAGATAACAACCTACCACAGGCCAATCACCCCATGGGCATAATCTGTAAGTCTGCCTAAGCATAGGTTCTTTTATTTTATTTTTTTTTTCCAGAAGTCAAGAACAATTCAACATTTCTTGATGTTCTGGGAAAGAAACAAGCTGTCAGAATTACACTTGGGGGCAGTCCTACTTTGTTTTGCTCATTTATTTTTACGTGTGGGACAGGGTTAGCACATACAAATATTTTCCTGCCTGGAGCAGGAAGGGGGATAGTTGCTGGTTCAGCAGCTTGGCTGCTGAATCGCTTCACACAAAAGAGCTGCTCTTGCTCCTGTGCTCCAGCAGGCACGCAGTTAACCCTTATGCAAATGCCTGTCCATATACCATGGAGCCTCCAGCTGGACTCTGTGCAAAATAAGATTCCTTGCAGTGTCCAAAACCCTGCCCAAGCACATACAGCTGGAACAAGGGATGGTGGCATCGCTATGGCTAATGAATGCAGGCTGTCAAATAATCAAGGGGCTTCTGACCTCTAACGTGTTTGGGAAATCCTACCAGTGTGCTTTGGGAATTATATTCACTTTTTATCCTGGATGCTTATGGGTGTGGCAATGTGAAAGACTTAAAATGGGAAGGGTCAAGTTTGCTTAACACTTGAAGACTTGTTTGCTGGAGACTGTTTCCAACAGGAAAGTCTGGATTGCACATTTAAAGAAAAAAAAAACAGAAATGAGGCTAAAATCCTGTGAGTAATAGGGCAGCTTAAGAAATGCATAAAAACTGCTCCAAAACAGAAGAAAACAAAACAATCATTATTTTTGCATTCCAGTCTGTTCCTAGTGGGTTGTTTACAAACCTCAGTAGGTTTCTTGATGCTTCTCTGGCTGTTACCTGCTGGGATATTCCTGTGACCCTTCAGCACCATGGAGCCAAACCCAAAACCAAATGGCATATAAGGCTTCCTTATGCTAACTCCAACAGTGAGTGTTTTTCAGAGTATCTGTCATCCTGGAGGAAAAGGCAGGATCCATGAAGATGAGGTGGTTTGCACGATTTGTCCAAATATTGTAGATCCAACTTCATTCCACGCACACTCCTGAGCTTCTCCTCCAGAGGCTTGTTTCTGTAATAGCACAATACTCCCTTCCAGTACTATAAACTAAAAGGAATCCTTAAATAGAGATTTCCCTTAGAGTTTGGAGTCCTCTAGCTCCCCTGAGGGGAGTTTTATCAAACTCATTTAAGCTCATAGCTCTGGCAATCTTCTTTGTAACAGTGCCATGTCAAGTTATGCCATGCATATGCTGGTGGAAGACTTTTCCATCTTATATCTGTTTACTCTGCTCTATCTTACCATGCCACATCAACCTGTCTCAAGCCCTAGTCTCAGTACAGAGGAATTTCCCAGATAATTAACTGTCTTTCAAGGTAAAAATCCAGCTTTCCCATGCTCTTTGCTGCACCACGAGGATTCCTTTTCTCACCCTTCACACCCAGCAGGTGATTAAGTCAGCTGACAGCAATACATGAGCACTTCTTTTTCCCCCAGTATCCCATACCTAATATATCAGTTCTTGCTGCCTACTGTGCCTTTCCAGTTCAGCCTTCCAATGCAATCATTGCTCTTCCTTCTTCAGCTACCCTGCTCAAAAGCACCTATTTTCTGCTGATCCCCAGTCCTCCAAAGTCTTTGTCTTGCTTTATCCCCTTCACCTGTCACACAACCTCCTCCCATGCCTTACCTTTCTCAAACGTTTTTAACACAGATGGGATTAATGATGAAATTAAACAGCTGAGAAATGGGAAGGGCAAAAGCTTCTTATCCACTTCCTCTTTTTTTTTTCTTCCCTTGTTTTTAAGGGAAAAAAATCCAAACACAATTTGAAGGACTGAATGTGGCTGAAATTACACTGGAGGGGACAATCTGTTCCAGCTCAGAAGGTGGTGGGACGAGAGTTCAAGCAAAAGCAAATTGTCTATCTCCTATTGTGAAATGGAAGAAGAATAGTATTAATTGTCTTCCATTCTGTATGCAAGGGTTTGGCAAACCTGTCCTGGCTGCTGTATTACCATCAAAGCTGAAAAGCAAAGTCGTATGCCCAGTGAGAAATTGTAAAAGCAGAGCAGCAAAAAGGATGCGGGGGCTGCGGGAGGAAAGATTTAAAAGGGTAACTATGAATACAACTGGGCTTAAACGCATCTGCAAAAGAAAAGGGACAGCGATTTTCTTATCAATATTTGAAGGGCCTGCACACCAAGGGGAGTTACCTCCTCCAGAAGGAAGGATGCAATTAGGAACAGTGGATGAAATCACAAGGTGAATTTAAACTGCCCATTGTGAGGGGGAAAAAACAAAATCTTTTTACAGGGAAAGATATTTTAGGAAGCAGGCATCCCATTGCCTGGAGTGTGGAGAACTGATCCAACAGAAGCACATTGCTTGCCTCAGTCCTACACTGCCAGGGGCACACAGTAGCTGACTTAACAGGGTTTTTACATCTCTTCATTCTGTATTCTGGATTAAATTATCACAAACTCAGTATTTGTATGTATTTATTAAAAGTGTACAATTGTACTCCCAAGACAGAGAGAGCTGGGGTTGTTCAGCCTGGAGAGGAGACTTGGTAGCACCTTTCAGTACCTAAAGGGGCTACGGGAGAACTGGAGACGGACTTTTTACAAGGATATGTAGCAATAGGACAAAGGCTTGAAACTGAAAGAGGGTAGGTTTAGGTTAGATATTCGGAAGAAATTCTTTCCTGTGAGTGTGATGAGGCACTGGCACAGGTTGCCCAGGGAAATTGTGGGTGCCCCATCCCTGGCAGTGCTTAAGGCCAGGCTGGATGAGGCTTTGAGCAACCTAGTGTAACAGAAGGTGTCCCTGCCCATAATTGTCAGTACGTGATCTTAAAGGTCCCTTCCAACCTAAACCATTCTATGGTTCTATGGCTGATTCTCTGCTCTGTGTCTCACAGCCTGGCATCACTTCACTTTCCTCTGTTGCCAGCACAAGTGCTGCTTCAATTATTAACGAAGGAGTGGGTTTTTTAAAGCTTTTCTTATCCCAATATATTAAATCTGTCTTGGAGTTGTACTACTGTGTAATTAAATTTAATGCATTTGTGTTGGAGGCACAAATAAGGTGGATGCTGTAGTAACAGTGTAATGGTGGGATTTTTCTCCAGCTGATGACACACACTAGAGTGTTTCCAATTTTCAAATTTTGACTCTAATGGTTCATTCCTATTCTTTAGCAGGGGTCATGTGTGAGACAGAGACACAGGGTGCAAGCACTGAGCTGCTTGTTTTGTAAAAGTCAGTAGCTACACAGTGTATGTGAACCCAGATCAATAGCTCACGCCAGAAGCTGGGCAGGGGGACATTCAGAAAGCAGATTTTAGGTGATGATTTGCTATTTAGTTTGGACAAGGCTTACAGATCTCCCTTGCCAGCACATACGTATGTTACAGGAACTTGGAACAACATACCTAAACATCTAAAGAGCAGCAGTAGGATGGGGAAATAAGGAGTCCTGTCCCAGACAGCTGCAGGCAGGAGGGTCACTGTTCTTCAGCTTCATGTTTGTGTTTTTCTGGAGCTCAGGAAATTTCCAGTCTGGACAGTGAGGTGGGTAGCACTGACTTACTTATTTTGGAGAACCACCTGCAAGTCCCAGTAAGTAATGTGCCCCCATGACAGGAAGCACTTTGAGGAGTGCAGCCCATAAAATAGGATCTGGATCACATCTTTTCAGATTCACTGAGATAGTTCATGCATTTTGGCTCAGGTACGTCTGCCCCACATTTTCCAGATTATGTTTTGTGGGAGCTCAGTTCTCCATTAACTTCACATTAGCGGGAACATTAATGAAAAATCAGTGAATTCACTGTGAGGAGAAAGAAGTTCTTGCTCTTACAGTCTTCCTTTATTTGTCTTGGATCATGCCATTTTCTTTGTTCACGTATCACCAGCACAGGATAAGTCAAGCCAGATGCATCAGTTCAGATATTTAAGCACGTATTTACAGGAAAAAGGTATTCCCTGAGCAGCTTTTGAGTCAGGACTCGGACTCTGCTAGGCTGGCAGGGTCCAGGGGTTTCAGCCATTATACAGGGCCCCAATACAAGGCTTGTCTCCTGTCAGCATTTGGGTGGATGCCCGATTTATTTTCAGAGGCAAATTTCTGGCTTGAATCTTGCATTTTAATGCCATGTCTTACGTTAAACACTACACAGAGAGCGTCAAGGAAGAAATTCAACTCTCTTGTGATGTACTGATTCCACTTTCCATGTGCCAGGTATGTCTCATTGCCTTGAAATTTTCAAACACCACTGAACATTTTGATTTCTGTTTCTCTTGGTGGGCTTCTTGGGCACAAGATATAAAGCACAAATGGCAGAAGTGTCCTCCTTACAGCAGAAGTGTCTCTTCAAAGTCAACGTGCTTTAGGCACTTCTGTCATTTTCACTCCCAAAATGCCCTTCACACAACTCCTGACTTTAGTAAACAATTTGTTGTTAAGAAGTGAGTTGTGTTCACAATAACTCTATGAGGCTACCAGGAAAGGGAATACATTTTTCCCACTGCCTTTTTTCCCTTGGATTGTGCAATCCCAAAATGCCCTATAAATAAAACCAGACACATATAAACATGCAGGCTCCAACCTCTGCCAAGCAGTCCGTGATGAGACTTCCAGCAGCACCCGGAGCCAGCCTCTGCAACCCCAAGATCATGAATCCGTGCTCTGAATTTTCTCTTCCTTATAACCTGTGCAATTAATTATGACTTCTTCTTTCATAGTTTCTACTGAAAGCACACCTGTCCATTCCAAGCCTTCCTTTACAAAGACAGGTTCTTCAGTTTTCTCTCAGACTGTCATGGGATTTCCATTGTTCCAGGTATTAAAAGTCAGTCTCAGTCAGGAGAATATAATGGCACATTGCCTCAGGAAATGGCAGTAAGAAGATCACTAAGGACCAGATTCTGGACCTGGCAAAGATAAGCTGTTTTCTTCCTGGAAAGATGCTGGAGTGAAAACAGGATATTTTCCATTTACATTGATTTACCAGTGGTTTGAAGTGACACTATATTCCCTTGCCAAGCTCTCCTTTTCTTAACACAAACAGGGACATGGGTCTAAGTTACTTGGAGCACTTTTTCTTCTACAGCATGCCTGACAAATACATGGAAACAAAATAGTCTAAGAAAAACTAAAAAATAAATGGACATTAAAATTAGTACTTGATAGTGTATGAAAGCCAAGAATACACTAAAATTTTAAAGAGAGCCCTACAGGACCATGAAGATTCTTTTGGAGTTGTTTTTTTTTTTTTGCAAGTTTTTGCATTTGAAGTAACAATCGTCAGACCATGGATGTGGGAAAGGGTCATTCCTGGGCTTACAAGGGAGTTTTTGTCCAAGACTCATCTGACTCTGCATGCCTGATACCTGACTCAGGAATCTGCACATCAGACCATGACAGATCTTCCTTCCCTCCCTCCCCTTTCTTTCTTTCATCCATCAAACACCAAATCCTTCTCCATCTTCCTATACACCCTTCGCTTTATGTTCTGCAGGTCGTGCTACTTTGCGGCAATCCTTGCTCCTGATATCTCTTCACCTTATCAAACTGAATGTCTACTTTCACATCTGCATTTTGAAGTGCCTTCTTTTTTTCCCCTGACTCTCTTGCCATGTGAGAGCTGTGGCCCAGGTCCCGGTTAGTCACTGCCTGCATGTCCCAGCAACTGCTGTCCAGGCTTTCCAGGATGCCTCCCACCCTTCCTGTGGGCAGCCCAAGGGTGATCATGAGTCCTCCTTGCCCTTGCAGCCATAGAACTGGCAATCTTGAAGAAGCCTTTCCTTGATGGTGTCTCACAAGGGATATCTGCCAGGGCACCACAGTGTGCTAGCAGCCATCCTCATGAGGAAAATATGTGCTTTGGGAAGTACTCTGATCCATGTTAATCCTAGAGCTGTGCCTAGGCACACATATCTTCTTTGCTCTGGGTCATGGCAGCACATCTCTCAGGACTTTCTCACAGATGACCAGGGCAGAGCAGCAGCTAACTGGGATTTACTGGTGTGCATTAGCTCAGCGACCCTGCCTGTACCACAGAAGGCTGCAGTGCTCCATAATGTATTAATAGACACCATAAAAACTTGTGGCTGGAAGAAAGGGGATAACTTTCACCATTCAGCACTTTCATACTCCTAATGGTAATGACTGTTCCCTCATTCCTGCCTCTCATCAGGAGCTCTCAAGGAAGCATCATTAAGAAGGCATATTCCAGTACAAGAAAGACATCAGGCTCAGTTCATTTAAAAGACATATTTCAGTAAAGCTAATTTAACATTCAGATCGGAAGTGCCCTCAGGGATTCTTGTGCCTGTCCTCCATGGCTCTAATACTCAGCTGCAGCCCATGTTTGCACAATATGGGTGTGTAAGATCTGGAGATGCCCAGTGAGTGTGGATTTTCCTAAAAGACTCTTCATATAACTCAGCCTTTTATTGTATTCCACAATACAGTGGTGTTCTGACATATGTTAGAATGATATAAATTACATTACATGAAGCAATCAGTTCTTCACTTGCAGTCCAATTTACAGTACTTCCTTTCCTGGTGGAAATTGATAGTAAACTTGATATTTGGATCCTCAATGGGCTCAAAAATGAGTTGGAAAAAAATTAAATTCAAAATGTTTACAGAGATATCAAACCTCACTGGAAAAATATTTTATATTTTAGTAGTATTCCACTTGTTTCTTTAAGTGATTCAGTGCTTTAAGTAAATACTTTTGATTGCCTTAATTGTTCTAAAGAAAAACATTTGGATTCAAGTGATATTTAGGAACTAGAATACAGAATTCTATCTGTGTTTAATAGACACAAATAGAATACAGTGTCTATTAAACTAGGTAAATAATAACAGCTCCTTTTAAAAAGCAAGTTGTTGGTTTTGTGACCTCTCTAGGACCTTCACAGCAGTATTTTGCAGGCTCTGAAGAGAGCACCTGTTCACATGTTGTGTCTAAAAAAGAAGGTGGGAATTAGCTGCGTCACTAAGTGAAAAGGACACTACATTTCCTCCAGAACATCTTAAATTATAGTAAAATCATTCTGCGAAAAACACAGTATTTAAAATACTGGAAGTTGCAGCAAAATATCAGCACATTCTTTTGAGTCAACTAGTTCAGGCAGCACAGGGTCTAAATGTAAATGACAATTTACTTATCTTGAGGCAACATAATTCTTATACTGTATTTTGTACATCTGTCTTGGCTTCCACTGTTTTAAGACCTAGATGCTACTATGAAGATACAACCAATAGCTGGACGTGTGAATCACCACCTTATGTGAAATGAGGAGAGGGCGGGATCCAGCTCAGCAGCCCTACAAATGACTGGCCCTAAATTCATTGCCACAGAATCAGTGGAAGCAATCCTCTTTCCATGGAGGGAAGTGTTTCTCTATGCACCTGCAATTTAGGTGCACATCTGTCTTACACAGGCAAGCCGCATCCCAGCACGTAATGCCAACCAACACTCCTGGCAAGCCACAGTCACATCATCATCACTGATATTTAAGGGCTCCATCACCCATTGTGTCTGTGTTACTTGTCTGCACCTCCCTGCCAGTCCACATTGCCCAAACAACCCTGATTTAATGCTGGGCTATTATGCAGAAAAACAACAACTTTGCTTATTTCACACAAAATTAGACCTACTGGGGACTGTCCTTTACAGAACTCTTGCTTACATCCATTAAAGCTTTTCTAATCAGGTAAATGTAACTAAACAAAACCTGATAGCAAAAATCTTAAGTTTGCCAACGAGGAATACTTGCATATTTCAGGAAAGATAGCACATATTCAATAAGAGACATTCATGCTAATTCATGTACTGCATAATGTTTTCAACTTTGATGGTTATAAATTACATACTGTAACTTAATAACTCAGAAAAATACGCTATCCCAGGAATAACAGAGGAAAAACATAACAGCAGTCACCTGCCAGATATAATAGAGAGTTGTAACAAATAGCAGCTATATTTATTTCTATATATATATTTTTTTTATATATGTTACACTTCAGGGCTGCAGCTGTTTGGTTCTGACAAATGTATAGAAAGTAAACATTTCTTAATCATCACTTTTGTGGTGCTCACCTATTTCACAGCTCTGTGGTACTGTTTGCCATACACTGGTGAACCCATGAGCCTCTGGGAAGTACAAATATATTTGAGTTAATCCCTGCCACCACGAATGCTGAAAATCCAGAAGAGATGACCCACATCTTTGGATTCAAAATTGATTTCTTTTCTCTTAAATGCTTCTCCATCCATCAATGTCCAAGTGTAAATGTAGGAAGGTCCTTATGGATTCATTTTACTCTTGTGTTTCTGCTTATATGCTGCTAGAGAAATAAGAGTAAAAAAAGTAGCCCAGAGAAATATGGCCAAATCATTGTCTGGAACACAAAAAAAAAAAAAAGAAATTGCTTTTGTCTTCCTTTTGTTTTTCCTTTTCTTTGTTTGTTTCCTTTTCTTTCCTTTTCCATTTCTTCAGTGTGATGGAAGTTTTCTGAATAAGGGAAAGGAAGAAAGGGTGAAGTTCCCCCACCATCTTCTGCAGTATCTGTCACCCAATAAAAGCTTTTTAAGCTTTCAGATTCCCCAGAGATGATGCTGTCTTGGCAGAAAGTTCCCACAAAGCCACCTTTGCAATATGGTGTATGGTTTTAGTCACCCCATTAAAAAAATGCTATTTCACTGGGTAACAGCTGAGGTGGGACAGGCTTTGGATGATGACCAGTGTTAATTGTGGGCAGCAAGTGCATCTTTAAGCAGTAGCTGAAGTAAATCAAGTGGAAAATGCTCACTACTGCCTGGAAGTTTAAACTGAGAAAAAAAAAATAGTGGAAGAGATTCAGGTATTAATGCACGGAATATAGAGCTTTGTATTATGGGATTTGCAGTGATGTGTCAGGATGCAATAAAATTTTACCTACAGAAAAACTGGCCAAATTGTAACTCAGGTGACCAGAACACAACATAATATTGTCTCAGAGTGAGCCAGCCTATCAGCTTATTCCTAGCAGAGCTGAAATGAAAATATTCAAAGCCAAAGAGGTTTTAGTAAATCAAAAGTCTGCAGATGTCTCTGGTGGTATAAAAGGTCATTGTTAGGTACATAAATAGTTAATGTTTACAGCTGAGAGCAAGACATGGAAAAGAACTTTTCCCTTCAGGTTTAACTAAAATAAAGCACAGATTTTTAGAGAGGTTTCTTTAAATAAGGATGCAGAGCTCCTCCTTAAAGCATCAGAGGCCATTCATTGTTTCAGCACAAAAGCTTAGGGACACTCCCCAACAGTTCAGCTTCTGGTGGGAAATTAAGCTTCCACAAAATCAACTTTCTATTCAAGGAAAAAATCAATTTTGCTCAAAGCATTCAGGTTTCCTTTGGGAAAATCAAAACAAAATATTTTCTTCACTACATGGGCTTGACCCAAACCAAATGTTTCAGTTTATTTTTCAGCTGAGCAAGACTATTTTATTACAACTCAGTTCAACTTGAAACTGCCTCTGGGTGTGCTGTCATGGTGGATATAAATTGCCCAGGAGAGTCTGGGAATAAGACAATTTGCATCCCAGCCGGTTAGCTGGCTCATAAGAAAATATTATTAACTCAACAATATTAAAATATCATATTTAGAAAAACAAGACTGAAGCAAAATATTTGGATACTTCCAAACTGAAGTCCTTCATAACTTTTCCTCCCATTAAAAATTTTGATATGGGGAAAGAAATGTTTAAACCGTTCAAATCGCACATGAGAAAAATAAATAATTCTGACTCTCATTTCCAGCCAACTAATCAGTCCATCAGTTTATGCCGCAGTAATTCCATTGAGCTCCACTGGAATGACACAACCTAAAGGGGTTGAAGGTACAGTGTTACCAATCTGACCTCAGTACATGTGTTTAGGCAGATAAAAGATGTGTCTTAAGGTGCTCTGGGTTCTTTCTCACATTTAACTTCCCCTTGGCCCTGTAAGTATGCAGAGGAACTTGTAAATCCTGAAATAATAGCATGGTTAGAAAGGATGACACCCTACAAACCCTCAGGAATATGGCACATCTTTCCAAAACTCATGGATGAATGAGACAATCAGGCTTTTAAAAGCAAGACATTAATTCCGCTTCGCCTGGGATTGAACAGAGACTGAAACTAGCATTAGTGTGTGGGATAGACATGAAAATTTAGAGAGCTTCAGTTATATATATGTATGTATATTTTCTTGCAACTTAAAAATTACAGTTAAATTGAATTTTTCCAGCTTTCCCTTCAGCCTCAACGTCTAGTATTCAGTTGTCATTCGAAAGCAATCCAGAGCAAATAAATACAGACAGCCAGTTTCACAGCTAAGACCCCTACAACAACACACCAGCTACTCACCTCGGGTTTACAGTCATTAGGACACAGGGCTCTGGTGCTGCAACACCCAGCTTGCTCAGGATCATCACCTGTGAACAGCAAGGTTGAGGGATACTGCTCCAGCATGGTTTTCAGAAGGCTCATGTCAAGCTGCTCTCACCTCACTACAATGGCATGGGTCTAGAAGGCCAAGAGGTCCAGAATGAGCTCAACTGCATCAAAAAGAGAGGAGGGGGTTTTAGTTATTGGTTCTGGTTTGTAATAGCTAGCTTCTGATTAGTGTCCAACAGCCCTGATGAATGCAGAGACACCAAACTGTAGTAATCTCGACCATAACCCAAATTATTCACATTCCACTTGCCTTACTTTTAGATATCAAAGTGATTGATTAACATCTGCAGCTACTACTACATTTACTGATTACAAAATGTATTCAGAGCACCAGAGAGCAATGGCACACTCAGAAACTGGGGATTTTTACACCTGACACAATCCTGAGAGCACAAAATTTGAATTATGTAAACTAGGTTTTTAACTTCTCCTCTTTCAGATAAAAATTGTTGAAAAGCCGCATTTCTAGGAAGTGTTTATGAGCACCGTGCCAAGCATAAAAACCCTTCCCAAGAGAACAGAATAATGTCCTACAAAAAAATTCCAAGCAGAGCTAGGGGAGGGGCTGTCACGGATTTGATGTTGGTGCCTTCCAGAAATTAAAAACCAATATATAGTCTGTTCCCATGCCAGCTGTGTTTCTAGAGACTGTTTTCTGTCTACCACAGACCACATTATTGCCATTTTAAGCTAAGATTTCACTTAATTTACATAGGCTGGGACAGACCACAGCTGTCTGCTTTTAGCGCAGACGCGCTGCCTGGCATTGCAGCCCTGCTGCTATTGACTTGCAAGCTCCTTTGTTTACAGTGGAAGATCATGGGACCTACAGCTTTCCAGAGCTTCCCACCTTTAGGAAAAGCAATGGTCGAGGCTGGTTTAGACATGACTGATCACCTAGGAATTGTTCCACACTGAAGTCTCAAGGTAGAGCTCATGCTTGGTTTTGCAAAGGGATGAGAGCCCTGGTACCCTCCTTTTGTTGGGTTCTGCAAATGAAGACTGAACACTTTTCTTGCTTGATACCTGCAATGATACTATGTGGACGGAAAACAATTTTCAGGTTTTTGGGAGGACGTGAGACAAGTGACTTTTGCAAAATAAAATAAAAATCCTCAGATAAATAATAAACTAAACTTTTCAATAGTTGCATATCCAACACACTTTGCTAGAAGATAAAAGATCATGGATTTGTTTCTGATATATCAATCTACACAAAAGTGGTTTCTGATTTATTCATGCTTCATGTGCAAACCTTAAAAAACTTTTCATACGTCTGTGCCTCAATTTTACATATGCCAAATTGCTTTCTGGGAGGACAGTTTATTTTTCAGAAGGCACTCAGACCTTGGGGAAGACACTCATGCATCTACAGCTACACCACAGTAAACAGTGCAGTCCTTATATGAAGAGCTTATGACTGTAGCTGCAAAGGTCTTAGGCAAGGCAACATTCTGGCTGGCTGGCTTGCAATTCACTTTTACGTTCCTGATGTCCAGAGTAGAGCTGTAGTTTTAAATGAGTCACTGTACACCCACAGCCATAGTGTTTGTCAAGGTCCAATTCAGCCAAGTTTGGAAGAAATTAACTTCTGTAGCTGGTATGCAAATATGACTGTAAGTCAATTATCTTACTTCATAAATAGTGAACAGCCAGCGTTCACTGACCTCTCCTGCAGGGCAGTGGACTCTTTGCCAGGGTCTTTACTTTGAGTAGCAGCTCTCAAGGTTACTCCTCAAAGCTGAGAAATTCCTTGACTCAGGAAATTCTCAGTACATGCTTATTGTCATGCTAAACTCTGATATCTTAGCTAAGTGACACAAAGGATTGATTGTGCACATATAATCCTTGCCACATAAACCATTGACTAAGTCTGGGACTAAGTTTGGAATTCGGCACACATACACTCCCTTCTGAGAAGGAGCTTACAACACAAGGAGGTCTTTTCTGAACCTCATGACTCAACGGGAGAGTCTCTCTCCCCGCCTGTTTTGTCTGACCCTGTCCTCTATGCCATAAATAATCAAGTGCATCTTGTCATCAGATCTGTCATTGGATCGTCACATTTACCATCACTCTTTGCAAAGCCACTGGGTTATATCAATAAACATATTGCTACTTCTTTCTTAGGACTGACATCTGTGACACACCCTTGACTGCTACATTACAGCTGTCAGAGCCCAGAGCCAGCCTTCCAGGAGAACAACAGGGCACCTGGGTTCCTCACAAAGCTTATATGTAGCCCTAGCCAAGGGGTCTTGTGCCCTGTTTTGCACAGTAGCTGCATTCAGAAGAAATGGAGCCCACCTTCTGCATCAGACATGCATTCTTATGTTCATGGGGATGGCTGCCAAACCTTCTGGAGCACGGATGCCAAACTCACTTGGTGAACACAGTAACCCATTTGGTTATTATATGAAAGAAGAGAGGAAAGAGCCTCTTCTGGCTCCTCGATGAGACTGGCAGAGCTGAAACATTCCTTGCTAAACTCAGCATTATCACCTTTTTTTTTACTAGTTTGTGTTGTTTGATGGTCTTCTGGCCTCACCTATGGGATTGGGAAACTTTAGTTCTAGGATGACATACTTCCAAGTCCCACATGGGCATGAATGGGAGCTACTGCCCTGTCTGCCCCATCTTGCTGGGTTCATCTGGGAGTAAAACTGGCTCCATAGAACTTTACTAGGAAAGACTTTCTGTAACTGTGCCCCACTGATCTGAATGGGCTTCAGTGTGTGCTCTGAGACTCACTTTGGTAAGGTTTTGGTCCATGAAGAGATTAGCACATGTTAGCTGAGCTGTAGTAACGCTCCATGTGTTTGAAGCTCCCTGGGATCTGCAGCAGGGTTAACAGTGCTGCACATAGAGCTGAGCTATGGGAGCAGCCTGCAGCTCCAAAGGGCCTGCCAGGACCCACGGGTGCCTGCTGACACTGGCACCTCTCTCAGCTCTCCCTGTAAACTGCCTGAGCCTGCATGTATAAAGCCATTGCCCTCAGCATGGGGGAAATCTGCAATATATTCCAGGATGCACGGGGAGCAGCAGACCCACTCAGCTGAAGTTTTAACAGCTGTAAGTCTCATAAAATCTGGGAGCAGGTTCTGTGTTAGGTGGCAAATTGAAGAGCTGGCTATTTCTTCATGCGTGCCCTGGCAGCAGAGGTACGAGGCAGAAGCAGTGTCAGGCTGTTTTGTTTCTCCTTTGCTGTGTACACTCTTTGCTTTACTGAACTGCTTCACGTGGGTCACCTGCTTGGGACAGGCTGCTGGAGTTCGCTGTTACATTCACCCCCTGACAAATGAGTATGACATCAGAGTGACTTCAATTTTTTATAAATATCTATTGCCAATTTGAGTCACACGTCAGCACAGACCTGGAGTTAAAACTGAGGGGGACAGAATGTTATGCCTGCCTTTTAAGGCTGGTGGAATTTCCCCTCTACATGGAAAAAACTTCTCACTTACGTATTTCACTAGTATCTACCATCACAAGCCTTAGATTTTGTCTCAAGCCTGCATCCTGTAAATCCCTGTAATTGCATGCAGCTGTTTGTGAGCCATCCACTGCAAATTGAAAGCATGCATTGAAAAAGCCCCCAAGCAGAGAACCTCTGAAATACGTGCTGAAAAAGCTGCTGGTTTGCCAAAAAGACCCTCTCTGCTCTGCCCTCCCCTGCCCTCCTCTGCTGTCGCTACCTTGCAGTTTATGACATCCAGATAGTGGGAGGTCTGACAATCCGAAGAAGGCAGCAAGCAAGAAATTCCATTCCTGTTGCAATTGGTAATTCCTCCGTGGAGCCTGCTTTTTCGTGAGTGTGTGCACGTGCTTTCTTCTGTGTCACTTCAAGAAGGGCTCTGATATTATTGTTACTTTAAATACAGCTTGCCCTGGGGCGGGGAAATGCACAAGGAAAGAGCCGGCAAGCAGCCTATCTCTCAGAAGAAAAGAGCAAGCCTCGCAGCACAGCAGCTAGCTTCACTCAAGTGTGCAGTTTAGAAGTCAAAAAACTATTTCAAATACCACCATTGTGGAGGAGACTGAAGAAAAAGGATACAAAACTGGCTAAACACAGTGAAGAATATGGTAAACCAGGGTGCAAAGTGCATCTGATCGCAGTTCGAAAGTGGGCTCTGAAGTACAATGTAAGTCTTCCTTAAATTGTATTCTTTTATTACAGTATCTAGCTGCTTAATTTCCATTCTGAAGCCATGCTGGGCCAAAAGGTACAATTAGCTACAAAAATCAGCATGGAGCAGAATCTGTAATCTCTGATATGAGGCTGAAAATGATACTGAAATACAACAGAAGACAGAGACTATCAGCCATATTATGGAAGATGCACTATAAATAAGAGCATATCTAATTATTTCAAAAGAAAGATGCTGGATGGAATCATTAATCAACTTTCTTAACAGAGAAGTGAGAACTCTGCTGTTTAATACAGCAAGCTCTTTTAATACTGCTGTGTTTAAAATTGTGTGATTACAGTTACCAATAGCAATAAGATGTAGCTCCAGAGGGGAGTCCTAGTGGTTGCAAAAGTTTTATCTCTTTTATTTCTCCAACATTTTTGCTCTCTGAAGCCTCAAGTCCATATTCTGTATCCTACAGCCTGGTTTTACTTTTCAGCTGGATTTTCAATATATGCCAACACTGGACTTCATATGGAACTGAAAACAAAACACTTCAGCTTTCGGAGTAATTCTGGTATGTTTTTCTACATCACACTAGTGGCAAAAATACAGTCGACAAAACATTGTGCTCCCTCAACTTCTGGCATGAAGAGCTGAGGAATATAATGCCCAATGGTGACAAAGGGTGATAATTTCCTGCTTTTCACAATTTATCTCTGTGGTTTTGGACTTAACGATGGATATTCTTTGTGATGGAGAGAGCTCTGTGAACCCAACTGCAAACTCCTTTATACAAATAAATCATGAAAGAAGGCTCTACAGAAATGCTTATGGAGCTGGAGAAATTAATATATCACATCTCTGCAACTTGACTGTGAACTCTGACAACCTAACCAATCTTTCAGGTGAAAGTAACATGAGCCCACCATGCTGCCCTTCACAGAAGAACTGGCCGGCTTTGCTGACAGTGATAGTGATTGTTTTAACCATTGCTGGAAATATTCTTGTCATCATGGCTGTTTCACTGGAGAAAAAACTACAGAATGCCACTAACTATTTTCTAATGTCACTTGCAATAGCTGATATGCTGCTGGGTTTCCTTGTCATGCCTGTGTCGATGTTAACCATACTGTATGGTGAGTATTAGCAGTATAACCTACTGTATGTATTGACAAGCCTTAAACATTGCATGCAATAACATCCTGTTGTTATTATGATTTGATTCTCTTGCCACAGAAAATTATCTCTCCATGTAAGTTGAAATATATGTTACTGGTTAATGGATGGAACAGGTGAAGTACTTGAATCTTTTCCTACTTTATATTTCCAGCTGCAGGCATTTTAAACACAGTTCAGAACATTAGTTTATTACCCAGTTGTCAGATGAATTGTCTCAAAGTGTATATGAAGATGCTTTGTTCTTTCTGCTGCTTTCAGGTTTTTTCCCTGAGCTCATAATTTTCATATTCCTAATGAGAATGTAGGGTCCTGCCAGTTACTTTTGCTCTGCAAATATGCACTGAAGCACTAATGACTACTTTTAGATTCAAAGTAGGCAGCCCCCTCAATTATTTTTAATGAAGTAATACAAATGTAAATAATTTTCTTATCACCAGTACCCTGCTTAGACATCGACTTACTAGCAAATGCTGGAATAAATATTGCAGGAGTTAAGAAATGGATGGGCATTAATTCTGCCTGTTTACAAATGCAAAACTATAAGTTCTTAAGAGAAGTTATTTAAGTTAATTATGACTCACAGTTCATGCCCTTGCAGGTGATTAATAGAAGATCTTTCTTCTCATTTTCACCAAAATCATTTGCAGCCCAGCTCACATAGGAAAAAGCAGCACCCTATGTGTTCAGCATCAATTTTGTCAGGCTGTTAGTATCCCTAAACTTCAGGAATGAGTTTTCCAGTGCCACAACTGAATTGCTACAGTTCAAAGAGAAGCTAGACACTGTCAGGAGGAAAGTGAGATTCTTTGGAGAGATTTCTATTACTTCACTGGGGACTTAAGGTCCAAACGTGAGCCTGTGACTTAAGGGAGATTTAATCGAGAAAGCTGGAAGTTTATTTTCCGTTTCCAGTATCTCTACACAGATCGCCCTCAGCAGCACTTGCAAACTGCATTTGGCATCAGCGATGGTGCAACACTGTGATTTACCGTATTAGTGTGCGATTACCTTTGGCGGGATAAACAGCGAAACAGAAATTGTCCGACGGGTGAGATTTAAGGCGTGCGTGATTCCCTGAGACAAGCAACAGGGACTCCTGCTGGCCAGGCTCTGCTGCCGAGGGAAGAGACGCCCGAAATGCGTGTCTCGGACTGCAGGGATTTGGGGTTGGGGCTCTGGATGCCTTTCCCGCACGGCGGGAAGCCGGAGCCCTCATCCCGGGAAAAGGCTGCGCCGCCCGCCTTGGCCACGGCCGGAGCGCCGGAGCCGCAGGGCACCTGAAGGCACAGGGGAGGGGCTGTGTCGGCTTCGCCTCCTCTCTCCCTGCTTTTTCCCTTGCAAGACCAGGAATGGGAGCAGCATAACTTGGGGTGAAAAATCACCTGGTGACACACACAGGTACCAGGAGAACCATCTTGGTGTGGTGCACAGTCAATCTCCAGGATGATCGGTGGCGGCATGGAGTGAAACCTTCCCTTCCACAGAAGCATTTTCATGGCCTCAGCTGCTCAACTTAAGCCATATCACCTATGTTGACAGTCTTGAGCCCAAAGTGGAGGCCTTGGCACACACCTGCTCTGCTGGGACACCTCCAAGGCTGTGAAGCAAGTGTGCTCCACCACCCCTTCTGCAGCCCCTTGAAGGGGTATGGTGATTGTTTTGCTCAAAGGAGAGCTGATTTTCTTGAGAGATTTACAGCTGCTGTGGGCAATTCTGGTTCAGGTGCCCAGCCATGCCAGCCATGTGCCTGTCCCAGTCTGCACCTTTTGGGATGGGCAGGGTTCTCCATCAGCCCAGGAGCCCCAGATTCTGCTGGAAAAGGCAACACCCAGTAAGTCCTGCCAATGTGGACGTGTCTACAGAGCAGAAAACTTCCTGGAGGATATTGTCTACACCCTTCCTAAGGGCACGTCGTATTGCATCTAGTTTTCTCCTCTCATGTTATTTTCCCCTTTCCTGACTCTCTGGTCTCTAAGGAAGTTTATCTGGCAGATGCTGTTTTATCCCTGCCCCAACCTGGTTTATAGCAAAGACAAGAAGTCTAGAAGGATATGACAAATGTGTTTCCAAAGGTCACTGAAGCAAGAGAACAGATGTATGTTGTCAAGTCTAAAAATTCTTTAACGGTTTTTCCTGTGTAAAAACTGTGTTTTTCCTGTGTAAACTGGCAGAGAGATGCTACTGGGAAGTCATGCCCCTGAAAGCCAGCCATCACATAACATGCTCCAGGGACCAGATTTTCCAATAGAAGACCAGAAAACATGATAAAATACATCCATAAATGCTGTATGGCTTGTCAGGGTCAGCTCATATTACAGCAATCCAAGAACACCAAGAAATAGGTCTCCTCAAGGCTCACTGAGACTGAATTTAATTAGGCACAGACCTACCTCCTCTGCCTCTCCCTCCATTCCTGCTGTTGCAAATCTTGTATTGTACCTCCAAAGGAGACAGGCACTCCCCAAGCTACTAGCATACTCTCACAATACAAGCTTTGGCATTGCCCCATGCCACACCATCATGGGCAGCTTGGGTAATATGATCTAAATTAAATCACTACAAAATAAGGACCCTGATAACTGCAAAATTTGCTCCAAGGAGAGCTATTAGTAGTTCCCTGCAGGAATAGAGGGGATTTTGAATAGGGGTCCTGCAGGGCTCCACTTAGCCTGGGTCTGCTCAGTACACCTCCTAACAACTTGTATAGTGTGTGGAGGGCGAGCTTACACAGCTTTCCAAAAGCACCAAGCGGGGAGAAGTTACAAGCACTCAGAGGGACAGGATAAAAATCATCAACAAGAATCCAGACCCCTGAAGGGAAAGTCTGAAACCAACAAATAACTTTCAGTGAGGATAAATGCAAAGGGAAAGAAGCAAGCCAACTTCTGCTGGGAAAATCTGTCCAGGCTTCAAGGATGCTGAAGAAGATCTGGCTATCGAAATGTATCATTAGCTAAATGTGCTTCACTAGCATGATACTTTCATACAAAAGGCACTTACCATTCCAGGTTGTATAAGCAAAGATACTCCCCTCAAGATCCATGAAGAAATCTTGTATTTCACTTAGCAGTCAGGAGGCCTTTGCAAGAGTATTGAGTCCTTTTTTAGTCACTGAATGGTATACAGAGAAAGAAGCACAAAAGTTTTAAAATCATGATCTGTAAGAAAAAGATAAAGTACTCGGCTTTTCTTAGACTGGAAGACAAAAAGATGAACACAAAACTAGGCAAGACATGATAGCCATCTCCCAACAACTTTGAGAGAGGAAAGTAATCAATTAATCTTCATAGGTAGAGGAAAGACCAAGGAAGAAGTAAGGGCTTAATTTGCAGCAAAGAAGCTGTAGGTTGGATATTGGTAAACACTAATGCATCTGCTTTGGATTGCATTCCCTGGAGGACCCTATCAATATTCATTGACAGAGGGAATATCCTTATTTAGGTACATGGTAGAGGCCTAAAGACAGGTGAGATAAATATCACTGGTATGCAACAATATAATTTTTTTCTTTAGCTGCCCTTAAATCTAAAGTTTTACTTTTAGAATTAAGGCAGCTTTGCATATCAGCAGGTGTTGATAACGCAGTAATTACATGGATAAAAACTCCTAAAACAAAATCGAGAACTTGCAGGTTTACAACGACAAAATTGATTCTCTTTCCATAGATTTGCTGCCAAAAATGTTTAATTATAGCACCAAGCACTAGCATTATACAAATAGAATTAAAAAGAAAAAACATATGCTGCCTGTAGCCTGGGAAAGAAGCAGAGTTAACCCCAAAAGCTACAATTAGAAGGCTACAAGCAAACAAAAATGTTTTCTTAAAACAGTGTCAGGCAGCTTCTAAATGTATCATTTAGAATGTATCACTACTTTGTACTTATTACTATCCTCCTAGAAAGACATATGGACTAAGACATGTGTTACAACAAGATATATGCCACATCTTTATCTGATGCCAGCTTTCTCTTGTGCAGGATACGAATGGCCTCTACCTAGAAAGCTCTGTGCCATTTGGATCTACTTGGACGTGCTGTTCTCCACGGCGTCCATCATGCACCTCTGTGCCATCTCCCTGGATCGCTACATTGCCATCCGAAACCCCATCCACCACAGCCGCTTCAACTCAAGAACTAAGGCTTTTGCCAAAATAATTGCTGTTTGGACCATATCAGTTGGTAAGTGAGGCAATATTTCAGCATGTAATTGCAGATTTCCAGCTTTTGAGAGGATTTGAAATACATACTGCAGTCTAAAACTTAATTCTCTGCCTGCAGTATTTTGCTTTCCACACTCTAAGGACTGCTGTAATGTAGTAATTATGCAATGGAAATCAACAAAGGCAATGGGAAATGGAGGAGAACTGAGCAGCACTGAAAGAACATGCATCAGTGATAGCATGACTGCATTCAAGTTTGTTTTAAAGATATGATTTCCCATATTGATTATCCATCATTACTTAAATATCTGAAAAGAAAATAATGTGTCAACTGAAAAAAGTATTTCCCTGTTTTATGTAAGTCTGTTGCTCCCAATTTCTTATTAGGGTAATTTGCTTAGATGTTTTTCTCATGGGCAGACTTTCTCTGCCTTTCTTGGTGTGTATGGTGTGAAATTTACGCATTCTATTTCAGACATAGCAGATACTGTGTACAGTGTTAATGAGAGGAGTCTCTCCAGAGGACAGTTCAGAGTTACAGTCTAAAATAGGTGCTCTGAATGACCCAGTACATTAATCTCTTTTTGCACTGGAAAAACCCAGAGCCTCAAAACTAGGCATGGGAACACTGATCTTTCATTCCCATGGTGGCAGCATGTCCAGAGCATTCTTATGGCATGGGAGTTGGAAGAGTTTGGTGTCTGATGCCATCAGAGATTTCCTCACACACCTGGGGTTGGAGGTTCTCAAAAGCTTTGAAAACACAAGTCCCTTTCAGCACTCACTGTTTTGTAGACCCTGGAGCATTGGCAGCTCACTTATTCAGAGGCAGGAAAAATTCACTCTTTTGCCCTGGAAGAGATATGAGCTGTTGTCGCTGCTCTCACTGCAGCCGAGTAGAAAAACAACACAAAGTCCAAGCTCAGGGATAAATGGAAGCACTTTAATGAATTCTCAGAAGACTTTTATATGTTAGTTCACACAGTGTATTGAGTGGCATAAGGCGATTGGTTTTTGCTATCCACCCCTTAAGGGGATTGGTCAAGTTCTAAGACACCCATCTCTGAATGTTTTTCTGGTCAAAGCCATAACAATACTGCAAAATGACCCGCAGGTGCAAGAAGTTTACAATACTGTCATCTTGTTCAAAGTAATCAGCATGGGAAAGA
The DNA here is from genome assembly GCA_026261815.1 of Monarcha castaneiventris obscurior. Classification (NCBI taxonomy): domain Eukaryota; kingdom Metazoa; phylum Chordata; class Aves; order Passeriformes; family Monarchidae; genus Monarcha; species Monarcha castaneiventris. The sequence goes on along the minus strand of JAMPIT010000510.1, from coordinate 12,644,509 downwards.
CTGAACTCTCACAAAAATGCTGCAGAGAGCTGAAGAAATTCTCTGCTAGAGTTTTTCAGCATTCATAAGCTGTCAGCAATCAAAGGTAATTAGTTCCTTCCCTGGCTAATACAAATTATTGCAAGTGGTAACTGTGATCCCTTACCACTCTTCCCAGAGGAGAGAAAGGAGATGATGCCTAACCTGCTGCCAGCCTGGCACTCTAAATTGTCTCCTGGCCTCCCTCTTGATCCTGGCCCAAAGTCTGAGAAAAAGCAGTCTAGGATTGTTAGGATTTAAAATAGCTGTATCTTCTGCTGCACAGCAAGAAATCGTGGGAGTCCTCACTCAACAGGAGGACAGTTCTGCGTCCTCCATGACCTGATGAGGTTCGACAATGTCTGGCTCTTGGGTGCATTCAGCTGATCACATGTCTAGCACAGGCCAGGTGAATCCCACCCTAAAAATACCTAGCTCTCAAATACAAAGGAAGCCTATAGCAATTCAGATGTAGATGTTTTCATTTAGATTAGATGAATCATATCTTGTCTCTTCTACAGTTACATTTTTTTTAATCCGGTAGGAAACATATTACCTACTCTGTCCAGTTTTTCCAATTTTTGACACTGCTAAGTTCAAGTATTTTCAATGCATTTCTCTATATAAGGTAAGTCAAGCATTACTTAAAATTGTGCATACTGTGTCTATTTGCGCTTGCATGTGGTGCCTTCTGCTTAGTGTGTGTGAAATTACTGTCTTTTTTAAATACAAATTCACAGAATTATCAGAATGACCATTACAGGGACAAACCAGTGGTCCACCCTGCTCAGCATCTTTTCTCAGACAGGGGCTTACTGACACAGTATCTGAATTAGCTCACTATTAAAAGGAATCCAGAAAAAAAGTGTTATTTTAGCCCTATTAGTTAGAACATGGTTTGTGTCCCGTAGCAGGAGGGTTTATTTCTTCGATAGCTTGGTATTTTGCTTCAAAAGTTATGGTTTTTCTTTGCAGTAATAACTAGCAACAAATCCATTGTAAAAACACCTTTTCTTCTCTCTGGAGAAACTTTTTTCTAACAGTGATGAGATGAGTCACAGATGTTACTTGTTGTTATTATGGCAAGTGATGACAACGTGGTCCCCATTTATATAACTCTGAAAAATACAACTCCTTGTTTTATTGGGAAACACTGAAGTGTGGCATGAGTGAAGAGGACAAAGTCCTGCTTTACTGCAGTTGGATAAGGACATGTGTAAGGGAAGAGTGGGTGTCAGGAAACCAGGAAGGGTTATAGGGTAAACTCCATCTCATTCACACATTATGTGTCACCAAAACAGTGAGAAGGTTAAATAGGTATAATGAACCTAGGCAAGCACACTTCAGTGGGCAGGAATGAAGTGGTGCTCAGCTGGTTTCCAGTCTCATGGAAGCAAGGGGCATGGGGAGACCAGCTGAAGGAAGACTGGTTGGTTTCCAGCCTGGCAAAAAATCATCATGGCATCACTACCTGTGGCAGGGGAGTTGGAATGAGGTTATCTTGAAGGTCCTTGCCAATCCAAGCCATTCCATGATATCTGGCACTGGCAAAGCTGGTATTGGATGCAACACACCCCCCACAGCACATGGTGTGGCTACCCTCTCACTTACAGATTCAGATCCAAGGTTTTGCTCTCCAGCCTCAGATAGATACCCTTTGACTACCCCAGCTGAGCTGGTGACCTGTGAACTCTCCTGATGTATGAGATGGAGGGTGAAAAGCAAGAGAAAGAAATTAAAGTTGTTACGTTCCCCTGTGCAGAGGTTCATTTTAGCAGAGGAAGAGGGGGGAAACAGCCAAAAGTTGTGTGTTGGCAGCAGATTTAATCAGTTCCACTGACCGTTCAAGAGCCCAGGCTGAACTGAGCAGCACTGATGAACATAACAGGGCTGTGGATGCTGCCTTCTACCACCCTCAGTATGGAAACAAACCATTTAATCCTACCCCTTGTCTTTCAACCTTCTGTCTTTCAACCCATTCTTTTTCTACAAGAGGATCCTTCTTCTATTGCCGTTAGAATTTAATTTCACTAACAGCCTTTGACAAAACAGTATTTTCAGAATTTTCTGGAACTTTCTGAAAATCCAGGAACATTGTATCTGCTGGATTACCCTTATCCACCTGCTCACTGACTCCTGCAAATAGTTCTAGCTGATTTGTGGGGCATGGGTTCTATCTGATCTGTGGCGACTGAAGAAGCTCTTCTAGTGCTTCCCAACCCACCTAGATTATAACTTCTAATGTACCTTATTAATTACACTTTTGTTCACTAAACTTGTAATTTTCCTTTTATTCACTAAATACACAAATATATTCAGTGCATTTTAACCCAAGGCAGTCAGTGATCTTCCTTCCATTGGCTTCAGTGACATATGAAGCATTTAAAAACAGCAGAAGAAAAACACAGATAGTTTAATTTACTTGACTTCTGAAATCTTGATTGTCTCAGTTGGAAAAAAATAAAACAAACCTGTGCTAACATTTGTGTTTGCATTTAGTGGAAGAAGAGCATTTAGCCAGCAGCCTTTCTTTCACTAGACCATATAATGCCACAGGCAATTGGTTTAAAATAGATTGTAATTACTGTAACAGATTCTAATTGTGTCTTTAATTCTTAAATCATCCAGTACGCACAGTGGCTAGATAATTAGATTATTTGTAGCTGTTGAAGGCAAAAGTTCATTAAACACTGAAAATTATTTCATTTGTTTTAAAGCACAGAGGTCATTATTGAGAACAGGTGTAAAAAGCCAAAGCATTACCCCTTGCTAGAAAAAAGTAGAATTTTGAATAGAGCTGGAACCTATAGAAAAGTAAATAGAGCCTAAACTGAAAAATACATGTAAAATACCTTTGAGTCCCTAAGTGGGCATAACAAACACATTGCTCTGCAAGAGGCCAACAGTGCATCATTCCCTCCTTGAAAGGGTAACATAAAAGAATTACAGGCATGAATGTTAAGTCCTTATATATAACATGCCTCAGTTCTTATTTCTCTCTATTCCTCTGTTAATGGTCTAAGTAATGTGAAGTCTGATGAAGCCCAAGCACTCCAAGCTGAGTTTTCTCTTATCATTTCTCACTCAGCCTACACATCTGTTCACTGCCTTCAGGCAGTCTCTGCACTCCACAGTCACTAACAACTTAGATTTATTCAGTACTTTTCATGCAGAAAAAAAAAACCCCAACATGGATCTGGATGAAGCTGGTAAAATACCTCCCACCACATAACTCTAAAATTTTGCCATTGCTTTTGAGGCTTCAAAAATGAGAAATACTGTAACATATGAAGCAACAGTCTCCAAAGTGCAGGGTGAAGTTAGCTCCAGGTGTACAAATCAAACATAGGGCAACTGAGCCCCCAGATAATTTGGCAGTGTGACATTTTATGCTGACACAGAGGCCTCCTTCACAGGCAGCCTGCAATTTCTCTGCATGACTTCTTGCTGCCTTACAGTGTATGAAAAGCCACGGAAGCAGCAGGGATTGGGAGAGTTCAACCACCAGTGCCTCCGGATCGTGTGTTGCTGACAGCTTTGGGCTCCTTAGGCTCAGTCTTCTCTCTGTTAAGGACAGCTTTCATTTGAAAATCCCTTTACAGTTTTCAAAAGGCATAAACATCTAATCAACTGCAGGCTGGGAGTCCCTGTCCTGAACCTACTACATATCCGTTTCTTCCAGATGACATAATTTGTCATTTCAATCAAGTCTAAGTTAGGGATGCCTTCGCATAAGAAAAGACCATTTATTGTAACATGAAATATGCTGCCAAAATATATAAAATTGCAAATAATTACACACTGAGCTGTACCCAGACAATATAGATTTAAAGCTTAGCACCTAAATTGGAAGTGCTGGAGTGGAGCTAAACTTGAAATATCTACTACACTACCCTCTTTCCCATCTAGTCATACACTCTGCTTCCATTTCTTCTCTTGAAGGCTTGACTTTGCTTTCTTAGCAGTTTTTATAAACATTTCCCCAGGGGACATTTTTAAAATTTTTATCATACTCATGAAACCATCTCTCAGAGAGTGAACATACTGTTTGCTCACTCCAGCTGCAGGATCTCAGGAGCAAACATTGTAGGTTTTGTGTTTGGGCAACCCTGGGACCTTTACCATTTGTGGATGTAGATGCCACCATAAAAATAAAATGAAGTTGTAAAAACTTGTTGCACAACATATGGAGGAATTTGCATCAATTATAATGAAGGGTGTTGGCATGAAATTTCATCAATAAAGTATTAGAGCTTCAGAAGCATCTCAGAAATAGAATCTTCATTGTATTTCTTCACAGAGACAATGTATGAGGCTTAGTAGTCAGCAACAATTATGTCAGTAAAAAGTTCATTCCCATACTAATGACTCCTACAGAAGTGACAATTAATGAGAAAACAAGCCCTTCATGTACAGGTTGTCTGGGGGAAGGTAATGCTCAGTTTCATAGGAAAGAAATATTCAGTGCTGTGATGCACATTTCTGAGCTGACTAGCACATGTATTCTGGTTATGGGCCATTACTTAAGATGGTTCTGAGAAAGAAACATAAATATCTTATTTACTCTGATGTAAATGATTCCCATATTTCCCATGTAAAAGAACTCTTTGATTGATTTGTTCTTCCCAGAAGAGTGAACACATCCACCAGACCATCAGCTTACCACACGTATCTCCCTCCCATAACTGTAAAGGTTCAAGAACCTTGCATTTTGAAGCTGTATATGTTTTTTCATCTGACAAGGAGGTGTTACTAACATAATATTTTTCTTTATGGAAGAAGGTCCTTAAAGGAATGGTAATGCTTGAACTGCTTTCTAAATTCTCCAAATTTGGAAACACAGAGATAAAGAAATGGGATGTGGGCATGTGTCCATAGGGACATATTTGCAAACCAGAGACACTAAGCAACCCAGCACTCATCTGGGTGGGGGAGAACAAATTATACCAGTAAATAAGTATCATCAGAGGAAGAATAATTATTATGTATGTATTTACCATGTTCTTTGGGTAATGACATCAGGATGAGATGAAGGGTTTTGCCTATGAAAAAGGCACACATTCTGTTTGTGAGCACTCCTTTTGCAAGAAGCATTCTGCCTTACAGGTGAAAAAAGGAATGAGGAGTGGTCATAACATTAACATGAGGCATTTATTTCTGCTTTGGTTTTATTTTTAAAGACAAATTGTAAACGATAGAGCTGTATTTTTAAAAGCACAGCAATGTGGAAAGAACCTGGTTAGTCAAGATGCTGATGAAAGAAATTGTTGTCTTTTTTTTTTTTAACTTGTCTTTGTTTTGAAGACCATAAGGACCATGTCCTTCTTTCTCTTGAAGCTACCAGCAAAGAGGCCTTAAGTTCATTTGGACCAGGCCTGTCCTATTATCAGGTTTTTTTGAATGAATAGGTAACTGTTGGTTGGTGCCAATATGACCTATAATCAGCCAATCTCTCTTTGTAGGGTACATCAGAGGAAATGGAATGTTTTACAAAAAAAGGCAGTAACAGCACAGTGTCTATTGTAATTTACTACCCCCTCTCTTAAAGGCTGTAGTTTTTAGCCATTCATGTTCCCAGCACAGAGTACAATATGTACAAGTATTCAGAATGAATTCCCCATGCAGAGGGGGAAGGATGAGCCTGGGTCCTGTCACTTTTCTACAGAAAGTGCAAAGTGAGGTGTTGCAAAGTGCAGAAAGGACTTGTTCACCGCTCCAGTAGGTCTCTACAACAATACATGCTCAAAAGAGGGTCCCATATTCACCAAGAAATTACTTGAGCATCTCTAGTCAGAGGAGCTGGATTTCGGCATAGAAAATGTCACATGCAATACAAATGAGAACAAAAGAAGTGTACAAGGAATTATGTTGGGATTCATAAACTGTACAACAGTCTGTACACTGTAATTGCATTTAATCACCTTCTTAAAAATGGTGCTGTTAAAGTAGCACTGTGTTGCATAAAAGGAAATGTCAAGAAAAGAGAAAATTTCATTCATTTTAAAATTATACAGAACAATATCACAAGTTCCTTTATTTATTAAATTTGACTTAAGCCAGATATTGCATTTTATGATGTTAAGAAGGATTCACGTACTACAGAATTCTTCAAAATTAAATCCTTATAACTTTATCAGCAGGAACATTGCAAACTATGGAACACTCAGGCTACAATTAACTTTCCCCACACATTACCTCGTCTGTGCCATTGGCATCCCTTCTAAGCAGAAGCTCAGCTAATAAAAGTCAGGGATTTTGTCAGAACTGCAACAGCATATTCCTAATTACCTGAAACAAATTTAGAAACACCTGTCAGGTGATTTTGCCTACAATGTCCTCCAGGCTCATTGATGGAAAATAGCTTGTTGAGCTCCTGTGATGTCCTAAAAGCAGTCTGTAGCATCGTGATAAAGGCTCTCTTTTCTGCCTGATCAAAATTGGAATCTGTGTATTTCACAGTATTCAATCCTGCGTTTATGTTGGAAATAAATCACACCCACTGGGAAGACTTATTTCCTTTTGGCAGAACATAGCCCTTGTTATGGTATCTTGTATTTGATCGGAGTTTTGAAATGTCAAATTGACTGCTATTGCCAGGACCATAGACTGAGCTGAATTGTGAGTATCCTGAGAGAAAAACTGTGATTTTAGGTCCCAGGTGCACTGAGTGAGCAGTGTAAATTTCCCCGTACAAGCAAAGAAGTACTCAGAAGTTTTAGATTGAAAGTTCCCCAGTTAGATCCAGCCCTCCCTTGCATACCACTGCAGGACATGAAGAGGTCACTCCTGCATTTCCTGTTGCAAGGACAGTTCATGTATTTATTTTTCATTTTCAAGGTGCTTTTTGACATTTAACAGAAAGATAAGCCTAGGGATCGTGCTGTAGCCCTCACATAGACACCAGTAGTTGGGAAATATGGGCAGATATGATCCCTTTTTATCTCTTCTTCAACACTGTTATCTTGTAAATGTGACCAGGGCATTGACTGGTTCAACAGAGTTCAGTCAGGTTGAAGGGCATTAGCTGCAAGGTGGACAGTGAAACATAAAGCACAGGATCCTGACTCATCATTTTCACACCTGTGCAGGTCTCTAAGCTGCTTCTCACTCTGTTTTTCCTTCCAAATTACCCATCACATCAGGACATCTCTCCCAATTGCTGTCCAGCCATTGCTGCAGTCTCCTTTTATAACTAGTAAGAACCTGACCATTTGCCTATTAAGCAGCTTCTGCAAGCAACCAGAAAAGGAGGCATGGAAAAACAACTGGGACATGGTCTGAGGTCTAGAAAATCCAGAAGAATTACAGTTTTTGTTATCTGTGCCCTTCAGATGGAGTGTGAAATTATTGAAAAAAAAAATTGTAATAATTTAAAAAATTATCTGATAGCTACATTCAGTCTCCTTTTAAACTATACACTGAGACCAAGTAGCACTGCTGAAGAAATCTCAGAGATACAAACAGAAATCTCTATTCAGTTCAGTGAAGGATTAAGGCAGAGTTAAGTAAATTATCAGCACTCACCAAATCACACCACGTAATAATTAAAAGACAGAGATACAAAAACTGGGATATTAGGGGAACTTGTCACTTAGACTGCTCTAGGAGGCATCACATTATTTGCTTATGGTAGTGGAATATCTAGGATCTTTCCACAATTTCTAGCTTATTGCTGCTATAAGTATTTTTTTAAGCATTACTGTGTATGTAGCCTGTATCGCACATAAATTAGCCCTGAGGATGCTTTAGGAGCTTCATAGCTTAAAAGACAAACTGAGAACATCTGATCTAGGAAGATCCTGTAAAAAAGGTATGGTATTTCCTTCTTCTCAAAGCACTATTATCACCAAATCTGCTCTCCTAGGGGCTGGAACAGTGAACTTTGCAAGGCCATCTGACATGGAATACAGAAAGGCCCTATGCTAAATGGAGGGGATATCACAGGTGGCTGGAGTTGATCCTACACAGAGGCTCTTTTCCTTTGCAAATTAAAATATTTACCTAGGCCAGTGACAACCATAAATTTGTAACTTCTTTTGAGTAGAAATTAAACTATTGCTACTGGGAACTTAAAAACTCCAATACAATAAAAAAAACATTAAATGAGAACGCAGAAAGAAATAATCAGACCGCAAGGTCTAACCAAGCACAGTAAAAAGGAGTTTCATCAAATCCATGGGAGACCTGGCAAAGAATATGGCATGTGGTATCCATTATTTTGTCCTTTAGACATACTGTAAAAAAATTTGTTTACTGGGCAGTTTGGTATTTCCTACTTATTTAGCAAAAGTTGTGTGCCTTTAGTAGATATAAATGCTATAGTAAATTAGCAGTAGATTGACTGCAAGTACGTGTCATCTAAAATAATATTCTGTATAAATTGATAAAGTCTTTCAATTTTCTGAGGTTTCCACATATTCTCTTTATTTGCTGGCCCTACCCTAGAAGTCAAGGTTTTACCTGCAGGCGTCCCTTAAAGAAAGTGTGCTAAGTCCAAGCAAGAACACTTTTACACTACAAAGACAGAATCACTTCAGAGCTTCAGTCAAAATGAGGCAATGTGCAGTCACAGGTCAAGGACATCATTACCTGGGAATAACTACAAGCATATTAAGAAATGAATTTTAAAAATTAATATTCAAATGAGATATGACTACTACCTTTGGGACATGTGGCTGCCTCCCTGCTTATGGAAACACAGACCAGGCAGCACAGTTTTGTCCAGCAATTTCTTACCCCTTGGAGGCCTCCCTCTTGGAGGCCACCCATTGCAGTCAGCAGACAGTGAAGGCAGCCTGTGCCAACCTGTGCTAGAACCAAATTTAGAGGGTTTGGCTGCAATAGCAAAACTTCCTCTTTGAATTCGTTCAGTTGAAACCACCAGTGTCTAAAACCATTGCTCCCTGCTGCACACATGTATGGCATCATCTGAAATCCCCAGTCCCTAAATCCTTTCTCAAAATAAATTTCCTCAGGACATTTATAAACCTTTCTTTATTTATTGCTAGATGTTTGATGAGTGCAGACTTCTATATTCCTCTGCTACTCCCTTTAGTGACTGGGTAACCATCTTAAAGAGATAACAACTTCTCTCAATTGGAGATCTCTGTGAGAAGCCAATAAACACCTTGGAAGAAGCTTCTGCCCAAATCAAAAATAATGTCACTAGCTGAAAAGCAAAGACTGTATGGGGGAAGAGGCTCCTCTGGAAATTGCTATGCAAAAGGTTGTCTCTTCCTCAAATACTCAGAAGGCCTGAAAAATCCAACAAGGAAATTAGAAAAACCAGAGCGTAAACAAGTCTTGCAGCATAACTAAGAGAATTTGAGGAGTCTATAGGCAGGAAAAGCACTTAAAGACAAAAGCAAAGAAGATGCTTCCTGCTGTTGGATCCTTGCTGCCTTTAGGAAATAGGGCTGTGTGCACATTTTGAGGAAAAGCAGAAAGCAACTCCATCAGTGCTCTCTCATAACTCAGCTCTCTCTGGAGCCCAGGGTTTCTAATCAGTTGAGTCAAAAAGGGGCACCCGTCCTTCACTTCTTGAATTGTCCTCCCTGTAATTCTCCTCTAATCCTGTTAATATTTATTTTATTATCCCAGTTCTACAAATTAATTTCAAGAGACATATCTCTATCCTTGTTAAGAAATAGGCTTCAGGACTGAGGACATAAATGAGAAACATATTAGGAAACACAGACTTCTCTGATTTTGTTTTTCTAAAGTGAAATAGATGATTTATGGTATAAATTATCATTCACTGTACTTTTCTCACTTAAAAAAAAGAATCTATCTCCTACTAGGCTAAATAATATGTTTCCTTAGAGATTTTCTGAGCTGTCAAGAACAAAGCCATTTCAAAATTAATAGAGTAATCTGTTACCTTGCCCCCCCCCATGTGACGTAAATTTGTTTTCCTTTCCGTTGTATTAAATAGAACATGTGTGACCAAAGAAAGTGTTCCAAGGGAAAGATACATAAAACCAGCTCCATGCATGCCCTTGAATAAAAAACTGAATCTGATCTATCCACAGTTATAAGAACAATGTCTGGACCCACTCTGATTCCATTCCTGTCAGAACAGCCTCCTGGGATGCAGAAAGGAGATGATGCTACTCCAGCACTGTGACTCGCTTAGCTCTTGAGGAAATGCATTTGAAAACAAATCTTACGTGGGGATTTGTGACAGAAAGCTCCTCATCCACTTCTGCCTCCACCAACATGTGTACCTTCCACTAGGGAAGAATTCTGTGCTGGTCTCACATCCGAGGAGAAATTCTAGACCAGGACTTTGGGGACATTGCCATGCTAACTAAGGAAGGTGGAAGTTTTTTAACATTCATGCTAGCTAGATGCAGCCTCAGATGGTGATTCCCAATCCACACAGAGGTTTTCAACATCCCCTCTTCCCAGATGGAAATTTCTGCCTCTGCATTGCCACCCATCAGCAGCCTGCACATGTTGGAAATATGGCTGGCACTACTCTGGCAGCAACGAAATTATAACACTGAAAGGTTTGTCATGACTGGAAAGGAGTTGATGGGGGAATAACATTTTCACATGCATGCAGAGAGCAGCTAAGTGTTTGTAGGTCTGGGGAAACGATGATGTAATGAAAAATAAATGAAATGTAGTAATGTGACAACCATAATGGTGAGTGCCAAACACCACGCAGACACATGAAGTCAGACTGAGCAAATCCTCTGCAGATGTTTAAATGGAAGTAACTGTTGCTAAACTCCAGCTCATCATATAAGATCCAGACACATTTTCATCCTTGATACTCAGAGGGGGACATGGTCCATGGTTCCCCTGCCACAAGTGGCTCACTGTGGCTTGTGTTCCTTGAGCAAACACCTACACAGGGCACCACGGTAGCCCAAAGGAATAAATTTTCTTTATTGAGAAATTAAATTAAGGTAAATTAAGTCAAAAATATTGAAAATAATGCAATGGCAGTGTGCAACAAGGAGATTATTATATAACACGAAACTGAGGGTACACACTGCATGCCTTGGGATGTAGCAGGTGCGTATATATGGAGATATGTTTGCTGTTTGAATGTGTAGATGTACCAAAAGAGGACATTTTCTGAGTACAAATAGGTACCAGATAACAGCATGGGCTTTTCTAAAGAAATTAGACAATATGGCCACATTGAACTGCTTGAAGGACACACTTGCCTTCTCAAGCAGCAATCCTTTCAGAGGTCCCCAGTGTCACAGCACATCTTTGTGCAGTGGCCCGTGAGCTGGCCCATGAGCCACTATGTTTGAATCAATGTGACTGCTAAAACCAGAGATGGGAAAGGGTTTTTGTTTTCCATGAGAAGGTGAAAAAGGGTGCCAAATTTTGTTGAGAAACTGTAATGACATTTCTAAAAGGTAGTTCTTAACCCTTGGACATTTATTAAGGCACAGAGTAATGCTCATTTGCATTAAACACAACTGAAATGGATATATGCAAGGCAAAAGCACGTGACTGACAGTTTCTGCTTGAAGGAGACTTCACAGAAGGAATCTTGACCTTATCAGTCCACTCCCACCTTCTTGTCTTCACCCAAGCAATGCACCCTGCACGCACATTGTAAATTATGGTTTTGATTTATTGATAGTCTCAGCAGCTCAAGGCAGCTGCAAACTCAGTTTACCTGTCCACTTAAAGTGGTTTTATAGCTGTTGTACACCTTGGAAGCCAGCAATGTGTACCACTATATCAAGCCTTGTCAATTTCACCAGGCTTTCTGAGAGAACAAAAGGAAGGATGCCGTTGCTTTACTTCTTAACGTTTGATGTTTTCAAGAGCATTTTGTCATTCTGAAACCGTGCCCAAATGCTTGAGGTTTAATGCAGAATTTATTACTCATCTTTATTGTTTGGGATCTGTTGTGAGGTTTATTAAAATCCACAGTTTGAAACAGCCACGTGTGTATAAATCAAGCCATATAAATAAACCACCTTGTACCAGGGGAACATAATATTTAGGGCTTGTTCACAAGGGAAAATGTTCTAAGTGGGAATGTCAACTGGAAATGGAGTGGCTAATGTACCTTCAGTGCTCTAATGGATGCTCCTATTATGTGCTGAATGCTTCCTTGTGCCTCAGTTTAATTCTTTTAAAATCCAAGGAAGATAAACCATAAAAAAGCCTTCAGGAGATACCAAGATTTTTTCCAGACTGACCTTGAGCTAGTGGGAGCATGGAATGGGCAGGGTGTGGAATAGCTGTTCTGTTACAGCCCTTCCAGGTTGTTTCCTCCGGATTTACTGTTTGCACATGCTTCATTTCCCAAACACCTGTTTGTCCCTCCCTGGTAGCTCTGCATGATCCTTTCTTGTGAAGCTGATTTTCTTCTTATGACGTTTGAATGCATGGGCACCATCTGTGTCTTCTTAAACATCCAGTCACCAAGAGCAGGGAGCTGGAAGGCAAGGACAAGTAAACCAGCGAGGAATTATACATCTGAATCATCCAGGTGAAATAGATCATTCCGCTTCAACTTTTAAAGAATTAATTCAGTCAGCTGCAATAATGGTAATTCAACTTTAGACCAGGACTTTTTGTTATGGGTTTACAGGACAAAGGTGATCTTGACCAAACGTGACATGTGGGTGATACTCTTGGCCATATGTGATGCTTCCTAAAAATCCCATTGAAATAGTGGATGTGAGTTGCACATGGGAGCTCCTTTACTTACAGTTTAAGCATGACTGCCTTTGAACTTGGTCCCTGTGCCTCATGGAATTTGCCCTACTTACGCTGCAGAAGCCAACTGTTAGCGGGGGACAAACCCTGTTCCTTCCAGGAGAGAAGCAGTATATTTAGTCCCTGTAGAGATAAGAAAAGAGCAAATTGGGCTGGATGTTAACTTACTCCATGCAAGAATGCCATAATATCATTTGTGGGATGCCCTGCATCAGCCAAACTGGGGTTACACAAAAAGCAGTTTACAGCTGTCAGTGATCTCTGCCACCAAAGCGTGTTATCTCTGCCGTGTTCAAACTGTATACAGGCCACTTCCCTGTGGCTGTAGGGGAAAGATGCCTTGAATGGTCACTCAGAAAAACTGACATGACTAGCAGTGCCTGCTACAGCTCTGCTGGGAGCAGCACTTTTGTGCGTTTTAAAGGAATGACAAAGAAATATGGGAACTTCTGCTACAAGCTGAAGCCCATTTCCATTTTTTAAAGCCAGAAATATGGATTTAGATGCCAGTCTCCAGAAGTTGCTAAGATCAAAACAAAATAGTTGGGGAATTGCTCCTCTTATTTCAGATGAGAAGCTGCAACAGACTTTGGCCCTTTACTTGAAAAAGCGTGCAATTATGCTAAAATTTTCCTCTTTCTAGTGCTGCTGCCTTTACTCCCATGCCTCCTCATGCAGCTGAACCATAAGCTAGTAATGAAAGGCATGTTTTTACTCTGTCAATACCATTGTTTATTTTATCTCTGCAGCTCACACTAGGTCTTTGAATGAAATGAAAAAACAGCCTTGCTGTTATCAGCCCAGGGCAGAAGCAGATGGGAAACTTGTGGTATTGCTCTGACTAATGCTGTGTCTTCGTGCAGCTGAAGTATAATGCTGGGAGGTGCTGGATGCCTTCAGCACCCCTTCAACTCATCCAAATAAAGAAAAGGAACTTCCAAGCATTCCTCATTTCCCTGGAGTTGTTCAGCACCCCAGATTACTCAGCCACAGCTGGACAGTCTGGTTTCTCATGGTGACCTCTTCCTCTGTGTTGCCAGTGAGACTGACTTGGACCTTTATAGCCAGCAGCTTTTCTGGAGTCACTGGAGGTTTCTGTTAGCTCAACTCAGTGTGAGTTTCCACACACTGCATGAGTTTGCATCTCACTCACTGGCTTCTCTTAGCCCAAGCATTTGGAGCTTGTGCAGGAGAAACAAAGGGTAATACCACAGGCTCTCCACCAGCTTCTGCCCTGGGCTGATAAGAACAGCACTTTTCTAAACTGGCCTGAGGCAATGCCACAGCTCAGTTCAGAGCCGCAAAGACAAAATGAGCTACAGTCTTCTTAGAAAAAGAAAAATGATCTTTGTAGAAGCACCAGAAGGAGAAAAAGAATGAAGCACTTGAACAGAATAATAATCTAATATTATTATTACCGTTATTATTATTGTTTGGTATTGAGCCTGTACTGCACAGCCTTCCTCTAGGACTGGAGCTGTTATGCTGGGTGCTGGATATGTGTGAAATGAAGAGACAGGCTATGCTTTTAAAGGGCTCCCAGTTAAGGCAGCCGGTGGGAACAAGGGAAAGATAAATAGAGGAAGGTACCATTGAAATGCTGATGTTTCAGGACTCATCTGTGAACCAGTAAGGACATTCTTGGGCATACACTGAACAAAGTAGGGCACAACATCTTCCTCACATCACAAGAAATTCTTCCCTAGTCAATGTTTTTATTTCTCATAAGCCAAATACAGCAACTGGGATTTCTGTTCAAAAATGCAAATGGGACTGAAGCTCCCAGATTATGCTAACTTTCCACAGGAGTCAGACACCTCTCTGCTTTTATCCAAAACAGGGCTGCATTATCACCCCCTTCTTCACTCCACTTTTGCTATCTTCACAGCACATCATCTCTTTCATTGTCTGAACATCGCCTCTCTTGGAGAGACAGCATCCATTTGGAGGGGAAGAGACAAATGCTGAAAAAGCCCCAAAACCAACAACCAAAGAAACAGCAGCTGTTTGACTTTACCCAGACTCTAGCAGCATTTGCAGAAATCCCTGAGGAAATGGCTGAGTAAGGTTGAATCAGACATAGCAGTCCAAGGAGGATGGACTTTGTCACCTTGCCTTGCCATTCATGATAAGGAAAAGATGCAGCACATGCTCCAGGGGAAGACAAAGTTTGCATGGCTGTGCACAGAGAAGGCAACCTCCAGCAGCTGGAAATACAGTAAAAGGACCTTTGCAGTCCTGCAGGATAAACCACATCTCAGGCTGCCTCATATTGGTGTCTCAGTGCTTAATTTGTTCCCATTGTTCATCTGGCCATTGCCACATGGGAAGTTGGGTTTTGTTAGCTTTTAGCCTGTGTTGACTATATGGAGATTACAGCAAGAAAAGAGAAAGACACAATGAAAGATTACTCTTAGGCCTATGATAAAAAATTATCTTTCCTCCTAAAATTAGTATTTCCCAGTCTAGTGAGAACCCAGAATACTTTTAATCCTCTAATGAAAAACAGTCCAAGATCACTCTTATGCCACTCCAGAAAAGAAATCCATAGTGTCATCTTGGTCATAGTTCATAAAAGCTTTTGCCAAGGTGGTAGGGACCAAGGAGTGAGTCTGGAGATCATTACAAGGAGCCCAAGATCCAAGAACATATGATTTTGTGGCTATCAGGTGTCATAGGACAGTTGGAAGGAAGCAAATGTGTTCTACCTGTGGCTGAGGTAATGTGTATAGCTATGATCACCTCAGCCACAGGTAGAACACAGACAGATGTTTGTTTATTTTTTTCTTCGAGGCTGGAAGTGTTTTTCATTATTGTGTTTAACCTCTTCTTTCTCTCATCCACCTTTAGGTATCTCCATGCCTGTACCCGTCTTTGGACTACAAGATGACTCCAAAGTATTTAAGAAAGACATTTTTAAGAAAGACATCTGCTTACTTGCAGATGAAAATTTTGTTCTAGTAGGCTCCTTTGTGGCATTCTTTATCCCTCTAACCATCATGGTAGTCACTTACTTTTTAACTATCAAGTCACTGCAGAAGGAAGCTATGCTATGCGTGAATGACATTGGCCCTAAGACCAAGTTTGCTTCATTCAGCTTCCTCCCTCAGAGTTCCCTGTCCTCAGAGAAACTCTTTCAGCGCTCCTTGAACCGAGATACAGGGATTTCGGGGAGGAGAACCATGCAATCCATCAGCAATGAGCAGAAGGCTTCCAAGGTTCTTGGCATTGTCTTCTTTCTGTTTGTTGTGATGTGGTGCCCGTTTTTCATCACCAATGTGATGGCTGTTATTTGCAAGGAGTCATGCAAAGAAGAGGTCATTGGAGGGCTTCTTAACATATTTGTTTGGATTGGCTACCTTTCTTCGGCTGTCAACCCACTCGTCTATACACTGTTCAACAAAACCTACCGCTCAGCTTTCTCTCGCTACATTCAGTGTCGCTACAAGGAGGAGAAGAAACCTTTCCAGCTGATTCTAGTGAACACTATCCCAGCACTTGCATATGATTCCAGCCAGCTCCAGCTAGCACAAATGAAGAGTTTGAAAAAAGAGGCCAAAATGATGGCTAAGGATTACTCGACGGTCACGATAGGAACACATCGTTTAGATGGTACCTCCAAGGGAAGTATCGGCCCAGGGAACGAAAAGGTTAGTGGTGTGTGATGGTCAGCAGCTGCCATGACAACCACTGTGCGTATGCTGAAAATTTCACCTGCTGTGAGAAGCTCTGATAGCTTAGGAAAATCAGCTGTGTTCAAGAGACCTTCCAATAACATCATATACTCCTCACATTATCCTGTGGATGAAAAGCAGGGTTGAAATGGTATCAAATGTGCAATTTTTTCATACAGTACTTTGGCTGCTTTAAGCACAGGCTTTATTAAACTTATTTTTTTAATATTCTAAAGGATATATTTCTTAAAGAAAAAAATGCAATTTCTGGTATTATAATATGGGCTGTGAAGAAACCAACGCATTTCTTTTCTTTTTGCAAATGAAAGCTAAGCTGTCCTTTGATGTTCTGGCAGAGTAGGCTCCAGCTAGTTTGTCTTGCTACAATTGAGTTTTGTTATCGTTAACTGAATGAGCACTTTACGGAATTTTAAATAAAATGACGGTTAATTTCCTAATATATATTTAAAATAAATCTTAAAGTATTAAACAAAATCTATTAAAACTGCTGTAGATTAATTATATGGACATTTTGTTAACTGTTTTTACGCTACCTTTTCTTCCTCAGTAACCATTCTGAAATGTCCCTGGGCTTTTCTGCCATTTGTTCTGTATTTCAAATAAGCAATCTTTAAAGGTAAATTATACTTGAATAATCCTCTATTTCCACCACCACTTGTAATCTTTATTTCAGGACTTGTAGTTTATTTCCATTCAAAAATTTCATGTGTTCAGCTTCAAAACTGAAAGTAATGTTTTCAAAATTATTAGTCTTAATTCCCTGCTCCCTCCCACTGGTGCTGACAGGGAGGTGAAGTGAGAGAAGAGTGGAAAACCAGGCATAACATTGCTAAATAATTTCAGCACCAATTCTGAATCCGTGACTCTGTTCAATTCCAACAAAGTCTGATTTAAGTAATGTCAGAGGAAGCTTTGCATGAGTAAAGCATTCAGTAAAAGGTTGAAGCAGATCCACTCTCATCATTTCTCTTTGGATAAAAAAGGCCGTTTTAGAAGAATGTTCTGGTTTTGTTTTAGGGCTTGTAAAGCCAGAATGATCAGAAAACTGTTAGTTGCTAAAAATTGTTTTCCCTGGTTTTGCTGTATTGCTGTTAAGGCAGATTGCTCAGGAACGGTCGGAAGATTGCACTACTAGGACTCAGCCTTAATGAAATATGTATGGGCAAATGGGGCTCACTTGAAAAATAATAGGACCTATAAACAACACTGCATTTCACCTGCATAGATCCAAGGGCAGAATACATTGCATAAAGAACAAAAAATACATTGCTTGACAGACATGCCTAGTCATGAAACTCTTTTCTTTCAGGCATCATAGCCAATGTCATTGAGGCCAGTGGGACTTTTCTGAAGAGGAGAAATGTAAATGTTGCATTCACCTGCAAATCTTAAATCCAATCATTTGATTCATTCCATGAATTTTGCAGCCATAATATCATCAGAACCAGGATGTATTCCAGTTTCTCTGGAAAAAACACGGCCCATCCAGAAGCAAAACTCCAATGCCTTCATCAGTCCTCCTACTGAAGTTGTTCAGTTTTTACAGAGCAATTAAATTTCCACTAAGTTAAAGAAAGAGAGAGACAGAGAGAAACTGAATCTTATTCTAGCCTACCAGGTGGGACTCTTTGGAAAAAGAAGGCCTTTAGCATAAGATAGCTATGGCAGACAAGGACTTAAAAGTTGGCTGGGTATTTGACTGATTTTCAAAAAACTGATTTATTGTCGTATATATATAACTAAATCTGCTAGTTATATGAGTCCTTTCCACTGATTTGGGATAGATAGAAGCCACCATGCACTGGTCACACAGAAGCCCTGTGTGCACATGATGGCACTGACTCACCCCACAGACCTTAGCCTCCATGTTTGGGTCAAAGTGTCATGCTGTAGCCCCATTTGCAGTGATGATGCCATGGATGTCATCTTTCACCTCGCAGACATCCATGGTTTTCCTCCCAAAACTGGTCATTTAAGATCAACTGATAAATCAAGTGGAATAAATGCTGTGCTCACCAGGTGCTTTATATGGTCTCTCTGGCACCAGGTACTCTTGATCACCACAGCCAAACTGAACAGCTTCAGCAGAAGGAAAAATGAACTCGCTGCTCCTACCTCCCTATGCACACATCCCGCTCCTACACAGCACTGTGTGAGGGGTGCCACACTGGCAAAGAAGGGATTCCAGAGGGAATCTGCTAAATGCAGTTGAGCATGAGGACAACCATAGTAGTAGGTGGGAGCAGTGACTTTCCACTCTTACCTGTCAAGTTTGATATAGACCCTAAATCTGGTACTTATTGAAATAAGGACAATGCCCATCCTGTATCCCACAGACCAGATGTCCTGATGTCTCCACTCCACAACTGGGGTGATAGTTTTGAGGATTTGCTCTTGGAAACAGGTACCTCAGGGAATAAGTAGGCAGTAATAAAAGCAAAGGTCTTTTGTGAGAAGAGGTCTGAGGCTCTAGATCTGCCACCAAACCAGATTGCCTTCATATGATGAATATTGACAGGGGACTGAAGGTCTCTAAACCTGCATGTGAGGGGAAAGGAAACAAAGAGGCTTCCACCAGTGGAGGGAATCGCCACATTTTTTGCCATTTATGCCTGACTTGGTGCAAGTTTCTCTGGCCTTGCAAGAGAAAGAAGTAGGTGGGACAGACAGGTTGGGTCTTATCGCCCATTTGTGTCAGGGAGCAGAGCCCACCTACATACTGTGTGATGTATATAGCACCCTGCACTTCTCTGGAGCTCAATTCCTCCCAAATCTCCTGAGGGTCCAGCTGCTGTTCTGCACAGTCTCCTTCACCAGCTTGCAGCTGATAAACTGTTACTGAACATTTCACATTCAGTGCTTATGCTCTCCACTTATGGTCTGCATTTTGCCCACGTGGCAGAGCAGATCACCCCTCTGTTTCTCTTTCATTTCACCTTCTGTTCCTCTTTCACAATGTCAAATTGCTCAGGTTGCAAATACTGACAGGGAATGTTTCACTACAATCACAGAGGGTTTCAATTACTGGTTTGAAGTTGCATTACAACATGATTCTGAACAATCTTTTTTTTCCAGTTTATTAAAATAAAATCTATGTTTTGGACATAAGAGACTTGACAGCATTTCATTAATTGACAGCTGGAGAGAACATAACACTTAGTTTTTGCTTAGAAGCAGGGAAAACTGATGCCTGACATTTTGATTCTGGAGCACTCAGATAGATGGTTTTATTGAGTGATCAGCAGCTTTTGCCTAAGAAGCATCTCAAGGCCAAGAAACCACAGCAGATAAAGACCAATATCTCCAGCTCTTTATGGACACTTTTGACAGCTTAGCAAGGCCTGATTCTGCCACCTTGCATCAAAATATTAATAGCTTTTTGTGCAGTTTGCCTTAGTAAGGATGACAGAGTCGGGATATGAATTTGTTCTAGCCATCATGGCAAATCTGCTAGAGGTTGTTTATCAGTAGATAGCAATTAATGGACTCATTATACTGCAGACAGATGACAAAGTTCAGCTGTTTTAAACTAGGATTTATGGCACTTGGCCCATGCTTGGAATGAACACCACAGTTTAATATGACCAGCTTCAGAGCAACACTCCCATCTTCCAAAAAAAAATGTGTTTTCATTATGCATCGGACTGGAATGGAATTTTTTGTAATTTTTCAGGTTAAAAAAAAAGAAGACATTCATACAGGCTGGTTCAGAGGTTAGGGCCTTCCTGTACTTCACAGGCAAAGCATTATGAGTCATTCTGTCAAATACACATCCAAAAAAACCACTTCATCTGAAAAAACTTTTAAGCTTCAATTTTTCAAGTAGATTGACATTTTATTACTGTTAAGACTGCATCTGAAAAATGTCCAAAGACATGAAGCTCACCATGTATCTCCTAAGCTGGTGTGCATCCTTATACACTTCAGGGTAAAAATTCCTATGTATCTATCCCATCCAGTCAACCAAGCACTGTACTTATGTAATTATTGCCAGACAGTGAGATGCATTCTATTTTGAATACCTATATGTTTGCTTATGTAAATACATAGAGAAAAAAAATGCTGTATTTTGTAATGTTAATGTAAAATGGTGTTTCAATGCATTACTGTTTTGTCTGATCGCACTGCTAGTAAAGCAGATTAAAATATTCAAATGCCATCAGTTGTTTTATAAACTGGAGGTTTGTCTTATGTAGTTAATTTGGTTTGGTTTTATTTCTCCCATAAATATTCAGTACAATGTCTGTTGAAGGCTAAAGTAATTTTAAATATTTTGCTGGACCAAAAGAAAGAGCATGTTGCAGAATTTAACTATCTCAGTAAACTGGTCCAAAATGAGCCATTGTAATTATTCTCTTTTTCTAAGGACAGCCATCTTTCTACTGAAGAAGTACTCTTTGGGTAAGTACATACAACTTAATACACAGTTGTATTCTGTCTCAGAAACAGTGTACTTGGAATAGTAGAAAGCCAATTAAATAAATTTCACTAAGTACAGCAATAAGATTAATAAGTTGTATTGGTTTGCATGGTAAGGTTTCAGTAGTGAGGAAGCTACAGGAATGGGTTGAGATGCTTCCAGAAGTTTTGCCCATATCTGACGGATCCAATGCCAGCCGGTTCCAGGATGGGTGAACCTCTGGCCAGGGCTGAGCCCGGCCGCAGCTGTGATGGTGCCAGTGGGATAATAGATTTAAGAAGTGGGGGAAAGCTGCACCATTGCAGCCGGAGAGCAGTGAGGATATGTGAGAGGAACAACTCTGCAGACACCGAGGTCAGGGGAGAAGGAGGGGCAGGAGGTGCTCCCGGTGCCAGAGCAGAGATTCCCCTGCAGCCCCTGGTGCAGCCCATGGGGAGGCGGCTGTGCCCCTGCAGCCCATGGAGGATCCATGGGGGAGCAGAGATCCCCCTGCAACCCGCGGAGAGCTCCACGCTGGAGCAGGTGAATGCCCAGAGGAGGCTGTGACCCCGTGGGAAGCCCGTGCTGGAGCAGGCTCCTGGCAGCATCTGCGGGAAGCCAGTGGAGAGAGGAGCCCCTCTGGAGCAGGTTTGCTGGCAGGACTCGTGACCCTCAGTGGAGCAGTTCATGAAGAACTGCAGCCCGAGGGAAGGATGTATGCCGGAGAAGTTCATGGAGGACTGTCTCCAGTGGGAGAGACCTCACGCTGGAGCAGGAGAAGAGGAGTCCTCTCCCTGAGGAGGAAGGGACAGCAGAAACCACGTGTAATTACTAACCACAGTTCCCATTCCCCATCCCTCTGTGCCACTGCAGTGGAAGAACTAGAGAAAATCAGGAGTGAAGTTAAGCCTAGGAAGAAGGGAGAGCGGTGGAAGGGTGAAGCTATCTTAAGATTTAGATTTCATATCTCATTTCAAATAATCTACTCTGATTTGGTTGGCAATAAACTAAACCAATTTCCCCAAGCCAAGACTGTTTCTCTCGTGACAGTAATTGGTGACTGATCTCTGCCTCCCCTTATCTCGACCCACGAACCTTTCCTTGAATTTCCCCTGCCCTGCCTGGCTGAGGAGAGGAGTGGGATTTTGGTGGGCACCTGGTGTCCAGCCAGGGTCAGCCCACCTCCAGAGCAGCACAAACAGCGTGGCACAGCTACAGAGACACAAATAACCCCCGGGTCACAGAACCACAGTGCCATCTATTGTCGGTATTTTCTTTCACAGAAAGCATTGAAATAAGAGCCCTAAGTGGATTTTAATAGTTTTCATTTTCTCTGTCTTAAAACCAAAATAAATTTATTCCTCCAACTGATCTTGCAGTATACAAGCTCGTGTTTGAAATGGCAACACATATCAAAGTAGTACAGTTGTTAATAAGTAATCCCTTCAAAACCTTGCTCTAATCTTAAGTTTTCATCAAGCTTTATAATGTGTAGAAAAAAGCATACATGTATTTTTCAGAAGCTATCAGACACAGGCAATCAGATTATTTTAGCTGCAAATATGTGACATAACACAGGGTGAAACGTACCAGGTAAGATCCCTGAATTGCAAATCCACTCAGTTTTACCTCAGTACTACTAGACCTCTGTATGTAGGCTCCAGTGTTTTCCATAAACATAATTTCTTATGTTCTTTGGAAAAATTATTTCCAGATTTACCTGTTTCTAAATAATTTGCAGTGATCATTGAAAGAGAATACATTTAGTTTATTGATATGGCACTTCAAGACATAAAAGCAAAGATGTTTGGAAAAGAAGATGCGGGTAAATAATGGACAACACACACGATCAATGTGATCCAAGTGAAGCCGTTTATTCCGAAAACCCCAGGTACTCTTATACCCTAAGTGACAATACTAAAAATAAAGTCATAAGATAAGTTTTCTCACAGTGCCTTTCCCACACACAGTTTCACACAGTTTTCTCTATACTAATCAGTGCTCTGACTCCCGTATCAGAAGGCTACAATAATAATTTCTTCTGCCAAACTCCTTTCCAGACACCTGGGAGTTAATCTCCCTTTTCTCACAGATGTTTCACAAACGGCCTTGGGAAAGAAGTGCAGAGGCCTATTGCTTTTCTAAATACAGAGGCTTATTTCTCATCTAACAAGTTTGGATTGCTCACTGTCTACTTATGTACTATATGTATATATATGTATGTCTACATATAGGACATAGTATTTCTCCACAAGAAGATACTAAGTTCCATTTATGGATGTATTCTCTGAAGGGAGTCAGCACTGTATCTGCATCAACAAAGTCCCTTGTCAAAGGCTCAAAAAACCCCAGAAGTAAAGACAGGTTCTTGTCAGTATCATCAGTTTTCACCATGGAGGCAGGACACCTGCTCTTCCATAAATATTTCTGCAAGTGCATTTGCAATTGACATAAAAAAATTTCAAGGAGTTTATTTGCAAATTCTTAGGTTACAATTCACTGACAGTAAAAATATTAGCATTTTATGAGCTCACTTTTATTCTTCCTGTTATATGATAAGTGCTCTTTAGCAGTAGAAGAGATGGAGAGTCTCAGAATCCTTAAACACTTCTTTGCAGCTCTCAGGAACCCAGTAGTAAAAATTATATTCCTGCAACTACACAAGTGCCACAGGAAATGGAAGCAAAGAAACCAGTAATTAAAATGATGGTTGCTGAGTTGCCAAGCAAATTTACAACATACTTGTTTTGTAAAGTCTCTGGTGCTGAATAATTTGAAATGACAAAGATGTTTGGCTAATCTATGTCTCTTTGCAGAAAAAGCAAAAAGTGTGCAAGTTGAAAAATTATTTCATGGAGTCATTTAGACTGGGAACTGCTGGTGACTCCTAGTTAAATGTCCAGGCCTAAGCCAGTTGAGCCAGCTTCTAGAAGCAATAGAGAAAGAGAGACAACCTAAAATTAGTATTTTAAGCAAGTGGAAAGAATTACCCTTTGGAATTGCCTACTGAAGAAAATCCCAGTCTTCAAATCCCACAAGTATAAAATATCTCCATCCAAAACTAACAGCAGATGTAACATAGCCACATAACTTTGCTTTTCAAAATTAAATACTTGGGGCTTATGGGGCTAAGGCTAAGCCCCAAGAGATAGGTAAAAGGAATAAATTTCCCCCTGTAATGGGACTATTATCAGTCACACTGGGGATCCTTGAGGAAAAACAGCTTCTTTGCTGAATGGGTCTTTTGAGGAATAACCACCTGGGAGAAGGTAAAAAGATTGAGCTGTGCCATCTTCAGATCTGCCCAAGAAGCTAGTGGCTGATGAAAAAGGAGCACACTGTGACATATTAAGTGAGACTCTACAGATTTACATCTAAGGATAACAATGGGGAAAGAACCATGTTAAACAGATTACTGCAATCACTGTCAGACTACATTCACTTTCATTTATTCTTACAATGGTTTTCAGGAAGAGACAACTGTTGCTGGGGACTTATCTGCTGATAGGCAACTGAGGTACAGTGAGCTAAAATCAGAAAACAAAGCCACTCAGTGAGCTAGGAACAGAACCCAGAACTTAAAAGACATGGATGAAGCTTGCTATAAGCAAAGAGATCTCCAAAGCACATCTGGAAATCTGCAGCTCTTACTGACCCATAAAAAAATCATTTATAGAAATGCACAGTTATCACAATTGAGGTCTATGTGTTTGAAATGAGTCAGGTTTACTTACTTCAGGTTTGTAGAACCAGAAAAAATATGTTTCAAAAGTAGTTTATAAAGGCACTTCCTGAGATGAAGTAAAGCACTTGTGAGACCATGAATGACCCAAAGAAAGATTATCCTCAAATTCTTCTTTGATACTTTGATACTTTCCATGAGAAAAAAATGGTAGCCATTTGGGAAGCAGCACACAGGATCTGAAAATTAATCTTCAGAAAATTTTTGAAAGAGATGGAAATATTTAGGGTCAAAAAGGTGGAAAATCTCAGGATTCAGAAGCAGACTAGTCCAACAGTTACTCCACCAAAATATTTGGAATTGCTGCCTACAACTATGCGTAAAACAAAGGGTGAAGTTTCCACAGAAGCATAATCATCATGGCTGCATTCTGGAAGTGAACATTTCAGTTCCCCACATTAGAAGTGTAGAAAATATTTTTCCTCCCTTTTTGTCTTGTAGACAGTGAATCCTTCAAGTCAGAAGGTTGCTTCAATAGGTTTTTCTAAAGTGCTTTGCACTGTGGACCTGTCAATAGCAATAAGCTCTTTTCCTTTTTTTTTCAACGAGCTCTATTATCAATAGTCCCTTCCTTATGGCAACCTTAGATTTTTTTTCCAGAACTCCAGAATATGTTTCTAAACTGAGGTCTCTTCTTTTCACAAAGATCTATTATCCTTCTGTCTTTATCTTTGTTACTGCAGGAAGTAATATAAACTGGCTTTTTCTCACCTACATATCTCAGACTGTACTCCATCTCATCACCCAGGTCATTAACAAAGACACTAAACAGTCCTGTCCCTTGTATTGATCCCTGAGGGGTGTCACTCTGACAGCTGGACTCTGGACTGCTGATCAATACTCTCTGAGCCCAGCACTCCAGCCAATATTCCACTCACCTTATTATCCACTAATCGAGCTCATATTTCTCCAGTGCTGTTAAAAGGAGACAAGGAGACTATTAAAAGTTCTTTCAAAGCTTTTGTGAAGGTCTACAACTTCCACTGCTCCTGCTCTGTCCATTGAAGCAGAGCTCCCTTCAGAAGGCAATTAGACTGGTTGGGTGTGCTGCGCTCTTGGTAAATCCATGTTGGCTCTTCCTAACCACCTTCTTGTTCTTTTTATACCTGGAAATGGCTTCCAGGAGGATCTGTTCTATTACTTTCCTGGGAATGGTGGTAATGCTGACCTGCCCTTAGTTTGATCTTTTAGACACTAATTTAGACACATTCAGACACTAATTATAACTAAATAATCCCTATATTAGTGACTGAAAACTCGTTCCATTCAAGATTTATTCTTTTTTTAAACTTTCAGAAGACTTACCTTTTCTTAAAATTCAGATCAATTAAGTTTTTTGCCAATTGTCTTTGGGCAATATAAGCACCTACTTTTACTTTTTCATCTTAAAAGATGTTTGGAACCTTGTGACTCTTTCATTGCCTGTACTTCCTATATGAATCTTATGATTGAAAAAACATTTTTTCTGCTGGGGATCATGCCAGTTGTTCCAAAAGCCATGTAGGCATGTTACCATATTCACCTTTGACAGCAATAAATTACTGCCTTTTCCTCAGCCATTCTAAAAGCCATGCTCTTTAAAAATAATATTTTATTAGAATTTTGCATGACTCTCTGTCTTACCTCATTATAGATAACAGATTTAAATAGTCCTCACAGGAAGAATTTATAATAAACATGAAGATTCTTTCTGCTACTTCGACCCTAATTTTGACAAATGACTTCAAGTCTGTGGCCTGAACTGTCCACCAAGACCAAGAAAGAAGTCTACTGTACATGTATTACTTCAAGGCTCATGTAGGGATCAAGGAATGCCAGTTTGTGTTGCTGATCTTAACTTATTCCAAAAGACCTAAAGAAAAGTCCGTCTCCCTTGAAAAGAAAACCACAAGCCTAAACAAATGGCATTTATGCCTCCACCTCTCCTTGCTGATCCCATTAATAAGACAAGCCCTAATGTTTTACTATATTATTTATTGGCCTAAATTAATTTAAATTTGTCCTTTGGCATTTGCTAAATAAGATCTTCATTATTACATTCCTGTCAGCCAATATCTTTCCTTAGCTGCAATTATACATCTAAGTTTACTTGAATAACTGAACTCAAAACATCAGCCTCAAGGGCTCAGTAAATACACGTATGTGGAAAAATTTCTCAAACAAGCAGACTCTTCCTAAGTTCAAAATTAATCTGTACTAGAAAGAAATAGAAAACAAAAGACATAATACAAATATGTGCAGTTGATTCACTATGAAAAAACAAGACTGCTTCATTTTTAATTGTAACACATTAAGAGGAAAGTACTTTCCATCAGAATTATCAGGAGCATATTCCTCACTGGATTTAACATCAGTTGTAATGTGCTTAATTTTATATTTTTCTGAAGTGATAGGAAAGTATTATTAATATTTCTTACATTATTCTAATAAAAGAAGGATGATTGGGTTTTTTTCCCTTGGAAAAGTTGTAAGTGATTTAACTGCTCCAGGGACAAAGAATTTTTCAAAAACCATTACTTTTTCTATTTTCTTATCACAAATTACTTGTTTCTGCAGCTGCAAATCTTCTGTGTATATATTTTCCACAGCCTCTCTGCAAAGAGGATTTATGAACATGCTCAGCCTCATAGCAGCTCAGAGTTATTGAGGCCATTCTTGACCACCAGGGCAGTGCTGCAGAGGCACCAATCCAAGATAAAGACAAGTGAAAGAGGAGCCCAGGGGAGCTATGTAACTTGGATTACAGTGCAAGCAAGACAAAAGGACGATGCTGTGTCCCCAAAAAGACCCAGGGACTCAAATGACACATTAACTCCCTAATGAGCAAAAAGGAAATAATGAAATCAACAAATGGAGCAAGGCAGAAAAAGTCCTCAATGTACACAGATTAAGTGAGGGTATATAAGAAAGAAGGAAAAGAAATTCAGATCTAACTTCCATCTAGGAATAAAAGGTAAGATAGATGGATGTGGCAGGAAGGGGAAATAATAATCAATACCAATACAGTGGCAGAAAATTCTCCCTTTCCTTGCACAAACTTTCTCCCTTGAAAAGCTAAAGACTTGAAACAGGTTGTGTCAATACAGCCAGCATGAAATATACTGAGGGATGATACTGTTGCCAGCATATATGTTTCTCGACAATGACTGATAGCATGGCATAAGACATTTTAAGGGAGTTTAGATAAATATCACATTAGAATTATACAAGACTAAATTGTAAACAATTGATATAGAGAATACTGGAGAAGTTCTTTACAGAAATGAACAGCATACAAATAATCTCCTGGCAAAGGCAACAGTGAAGCGTGAATTCAGAACTCTGAATAACCAAAGTGAAGATGAGATCACACAAAAAGCTGAGAAAAAATGATTGAAAAGCAGAGAAAGTGTGTTGGAATAGTACATGCTGTACTGGAATACAACAATAAAGTAATATATAAAGCAAGAGTACATAAACCAAAAGATTTTTCCAAAGTGAGTATCTGTCATTCTCTTCTTTTAATAGCCTCACTTCTACTGGTTGTCCTGCTGTACCATATGAGAAGCCTTTTAATGATGAAGGAAAGGAAGCCCATTTCACATCTGGTATGTTTTAGAGAATTTGAAATGATAGGCAAAATGCTAACAAAAGGGATTCACAGGTGAGAAGTGCAGACACTGACTTAAAGGATACAAAAATAGAATTAAGGTTAAACAATGGTGCATAAGAAAAGGTACTAGAAAGATCTATACCAGAGCACAGAAGAGACTGCACTAGCTTGCCTCCCTCTGCCTTACACTGCTCTTAACACTGTCCTGGTGTGTCAGCTCTGTGCCATGAAAACAGCTCTCTGGAGGGCTGAGACACAGCCCTCACGTAATTTACCTATGCATTTATGTTTTTTATGTCTTTTTTGACTGAAAAGACATAAAAATAATGTTTACATCTTGACATCATGGAGATGTGAGGAGGCCAGGGAAACTCATCAGCAGGATCTCAGGTGAATCCTTCTGAATATATCATTCTGAAATGGGAGTAAACAGGGCAGAGGTTATCTAATTTACTTGGATAGGAAGAGCAGGAACACATCAAAATCTTATCAGTATCACTGCCTGAGTTAGGCAGGTTTCATTCTGACAGTAGATAAATAGATAAAAACAATTGCAGATACCAGGGAAAATGAGCTATGTGTAACAACAGCTGTCTATATACATAACAGAGAAAACAGACAGGACACAGTTCAGCTCAAATAACTAACTGGGCATTATCTTGCTAGTGAGAGACATTTAGAGAGCTACAAAATGCACACATAGAGATGGAAGGAACCACCTGAAGAGTACTTGAGAAATACTAGTGAAGAAACACAATTTAATTTGATTAATGGCAACTTAAACACAGCTTGAAAAAGAAAAGTTGAGACAAGGAAATATAAACAGCTCAGAGACAGACTATTTGTACCAAATACATCCAAGTACAGAGGCAGGATAGGAAAGCTGCTCTGGAAGACAGGATACAAGGCCCAGGTCCAGGGTCCAGCAGCTGCAGTCCAAATGGATCTGCTGGGGAAGCACAGAAGGTAACGGGTGGACAAAATTGTCAGTACTGTGCATTGCTAGAATTAGGCTTCAAAAATATAAAAGGAATTACTGTCACATTGGAAAAGTCATGACTGCAAAATGTTACAGGCAAAAATAGTCCCTGCCAATGCAGTACATGGTCCAAGACTAAAAAGTAGGAGGGAGCTTTGCTGAGGACACTTTTTGATGACATGTTTAACTGCAAATTAATAAATAAAGAAATAAATAATAAAAGAACAGCACAAAGTGGGATAATTTGGGTCATGAATAAGATGGAAGCAATGCCAAGTATCTTCTTTACTTCGTGATCTTGCAGGTGAGGTGTAAAATACCTACACTAGAATTTGGGTTTACTCTAAATCAGCAGTCTGTCTGGTGGTAGCTGCCATGAAGATCTCTGAAATCCTGAGGGGAAGTAAAACATTTGGAATGCAATGATGCAGTGGTCCCAGCTCAGGCCACTTCAGCAACTTTCTTCCCTCTTGAAGTGGTCAAGGGACAATGACACGAACAGAAACACTGCTTTGAATAGTTCACTATTATTGGATTCCCTGGATTAACTTTCCATTTCATTCCTCATTTTTTACTGCTCCAGGTTTTCTTCTTCTGAGCCAGGAGGGCCACCTCTGCAGCATGGGGGTTTGTGCATGGGCATGGCTGTTCCCACTTCACTCCTGGTCCAAAGCGCTGAGGTGGGAGCAGCACCACTGTTGTCCCAAAATAGGTTCTTTTACCCAGTGTGCAAGAGGCCAATCCACACACTAAGTCCAGGCATTTATTTACAGCGCTATGCAAAAAGGGGGTGCTGGGCAGGAAATCCTCAAGGCCAGCAGGATGACTACCAAAACTCTTCACTATTTATATATTTTAGTTAACAACAGCACCAGTGTTCATCCGCTACAAGTCACCTAGTTCTCTTATTGATTAGTGTTCTGTCTTCTATTGGTTAATGATTGTCTCGCGTCTCCTGCTAATTAGCCTGTATGCTTAGTCTTTCTCTTGAGTCAGTGGGTTGCAATCACAATGGGGTTGCAATTTCCCCATCAGAATTAGCTTCTACCCAATTAGAGCTGATTTCAGCACAGTTAATGAGTTTTCTTGGTTACTTTTCTCCCTGTCTTGTGAGTTCTGCCAAATGTCCTTGTGGCCTGTGAATTCTGCGTTCTTTGTGCCCACTACCAGCAGCACATCCCTCTCCCCAAGCTTTGCTAACCTCCCCCTCGGTCTGAGATCACTGAAGCATGTCAAGCCCTAGAATTTAACACGGCAATTCTACCGACAAGCAATTAGTCTTTGTAACTTGTAACTTGTGACCATCAATTAGCACTCGTTCGCTGCTCTTTCACGGATTAAATCTCCTTTTTTGATTAAGCCTTCAAAGTATATAAAGATCAAACATCACAGGGCAACCTTTCTTAAGAAAATGTTTACATATTTAACGTTTTGCAGCCCCCGCGGCGCCCACAGGCCCCCTGCGCTGAGGCCGCGGCGCGGGGCACAGCCATGGCGGGCGGGGCGGTGAGGGCCGGCCCCGGGGCGGCGGGAGGAGCCGCCTCCGAGCCAGGGCCGCCCCTTCCCCCGCGCCGCCCGGCCCCGCCGCGGTAAGGGAGCGGGACCGGGAGCGGGAACGGGAACGGGAGCGGGAGCGGGAACGGGCCCGGCCGGGCCGGGCCGAGCCGTGCAGGCCCGGCCGGAGGGGAGGGACCGCCGCCTGCGAGGGTGGGAGGGTGAAAATGGAGGCACAGGAGCGCCCTGTGGCGCAGCGGGCAGGAGTGGCTGTGTGGAAAGGGGCGCTCCGAGCCGAGCCCAGCCCGGCCGGGCCGGGGCCTTGCTGCTGCCGGGCGATGGCGGTACCGCGCTGCTGGGCGGGCGGCCCTCGGCCCCAGCCCGCGGGGGACAGCCATGAACCCCCGCGGGCCCTCCGTGGTGCGGGGTTCTTCTGGCCCGGTGCCCCGTAGGAGCGCGCAGGTGTGAGGGATGGAAGGTTTTCGGTTCTGACATTTGTTACCCGGTCTGATGTTACCTGGGTTCCCCTCAGGATTTTCCTCTGTGTCGGTGACAGGACCCGAGGGAATGGCCTGAAGTTCTGTCAGAGCGGGTTTAGTTTGGATATTAGGAGAAGGTTCTTCACCCAGGGGGAAGTGGTCACAGTTCAAGAAGTGTTTGGACATCGCTCTCAGGCACATGGTGTGACTCCTGGGGATGTCCTGTGCAGGGCCAGGAGATGGACTCGATGATCCTTGGGGGTCCCTTCCAACTCAGAATATTCTATGATTCTGTGACCCTGCAGACTGTTTGACCTTCAGCTGCCTGCTTGGCCTTACTGCCTCTGTGCGAGCTGACAGCGTCCACTTTTGTGTCAGCCTTCCCAAGTTTCCTTAGCACATTTGCTGCACTTGCACCACCAGCTGTTCTAAAACTCCCATGACTCTCCTTTGCTTGTATTTTTCATACTGTTTGCCGTGGAACTAAGCCTTCTGCTCCTCTGTTTCTGCTGTCCCACAGACTGTTAGAACATGGTAATTTATGTCTATCAAAGCTGAGAACAAGGCTCGGTATTGTGGTAGTTAGTGGCTGGATACTGTCACACACAGAGAAGGAAAGGTGGGACACGTTTCTCTCCTGTATTGTAATTGTGGAGCTCCAGGTTAACCACAGCACGTGGGAATGCTTGTTTGGTAGCCTAAGAGCAAGCCCCAGTTCATGCTGAGGTAAAGGTCATTGGAGATGTGGGTCTGTAGGAAAAGCAGGTAGGCTTTGCCCATTCTGCTCACAAGAGTTCAGCCTCCCCCATCCCTTTTCCGTGGGGAAATAGAAAGTTAATGAAAGATCAGAAAGCATGTGCAGGAAATTCTTCTGAAAAACTATAAGCAAAGATATTTCAAGTTGTATTCAACTCTTCTGTGTCTGTTTTCAAAAATCTAAGACCAGGAGTGTTTTATTTTCAAATTTAACTTCCTCCTTTTTTTTTTTCCCCAGTTAAAATCATGGCACTGAAACAGGTTTCCAGCAACAAATGCTTTGAGGGTTTCCAGAAGGTGTTTGAACACGACAGGTAAACACCACTAAAGCAACTGAGATGTTTAGCTTGAGGCAGTGAATCCATACTGTCATTGCTGTCAGTGTTTCAGTCTGCAGGGCAATAGCATGTTCTCACTAATATCCATATTTCAGTTAGGAATAATGTCTACTGCTGCTTTGGCTGTGCTCTTGAATTTCTGTGTTAATGTTTAACATGATCCAGTATACTTAGTGCTGCAGATCTGAGGTGGGAAGCCAGCATTTTTACCTTTGAAAATGAAGCTCCGTTACTTTCAGTTGTCCTGTTTGCAGCACAGAGAACCACTGTGTGTGCAAAGTTCCACTCACTCTACTGGATGTCTCACTTCTGTGCACTCTGGAAAAGTGCTGTGAGCAGGCAGACCCAGGAAATATATTTTTGTTTGATGAAGGTGAACAGAAAAACAAGCTTTTTAAAAATTTTTTGATCCAAATAAAAAGAAAATCATTAGTTTTGCTTAGATAAGAGTTTATTGATCATTTTAGGCTTTAGTATTAATTAAGCAGCTAATTGGCCTGTAGACTTAGCAGATTGGATACCTCCTTTTCTGGCATGTGCTGTGCATTTTGCGTTGTGCAAGTCATGTGGATGTGTTATTCAGTAAAATTACTTTGCAATTTAATAGACAAAGCTCAAGCTAAATATTGCTGGGATTCAAAATTCAATTTTAAACCTGTTCCCAGTTAGCAGCACTGTGAAAATGTGTCTTATTTGTGGGTCTCTCTTTTAAGTATATTCAGAACAAAGCTGGAAAGTTAGCTATTGACAATTCTAGAGTCTAAGACTGTGTTTAAAATTTGATCTTCCCTTTCTTTAACTTAGTTGTTACAATTCACTGACCTGATCTCCCTTTGAATGAAATGCACTGATCCATTGATTCCTTTTTTTAATATTAGTGACCTTGTGAACAAAGTAGTGGTGATAACAATAAATATTTTATTAATACAGTGCAGAGCTAAAATGCAAAATGAAATTTGGAATCTACTTGCCTCCAAAAGCAGAAACTGGAAAGTGTCCTGTGCTTTATTGGCTCTCGGGTAAGTAACATGAGTCTTAGTAACTTAAAAAATACATTCTTAAACATGTTTAAGCTACTGCACTACAGTTACTGAAAACCTAATTTAGAGGTACTGCAGTGGCAGCTCTTGAATTCTACAAAAACTCGTCTTCTGGAAGGTGGATTTAGTCTGAGCGTACTGTGATAAATCAGAATGCAGCTTGGGGGTAGCCTACCAGGTTGTGTTGTAAAAAGCTCAGTGTTCAAAGTGTTCTACCCTTTTGTTGTAAAATGTTCATAGCTTTTGTTCCAAAGCCTGTATATAAAGGTTCTCCTGTAAGGCCTTGCCATTGGGACACCGCTTGCTTTCCCTTGTTTATGACAGACTGCTTCAGCTAGCAGGGTAGGGATGTGAAATAGAGCCCATGGAAGCCAGCACATTTGTCCTGTGGACTCCACCTTATTCCAAATGCTATTTTGCAGGAAGCAGCTGGTGAACTTGACAAGAGAGGTGCTGTCAGCTGCCTTAGCACAAGCATGTCTAGTGTGAGGTGAACCTGTGGGATACAAAAGGGCCATGGGCTTTTTTGTGCAGAGGTTTTGAAGAGATTTGTGCAGCAGTAGTGAAGTTGTCTTATCCACAATTAAGTAATTAAATCCTTTTTTTTTTCTTTTATTCAAAATAAAAAGCAGAAGCTCTGTTTTGTAATTCTAGGAGTTGCTTTATTGAGATTTGTGTTTAGAAAGTTGGAGACCAGACTGTTAGTGTGGAGACTTGTGCTCCTTGTATGTATTTATTTCACGAAATAGCTGATGGGTCTGATATGTATCATGACAGTGGAGTGGGTAAAAAAGTTTATCCTTGAAGTTAGGAACATCAGAATTGTCTGAATAGCTCTAAGCCATGCAGCACATTTATTTTATTGAATGTAAACCATGTTGTCTTGGGCAGTGTATCAGTCAAATTAGGTTAGTGGCAACTTGTCCTCAGAGGAAACTAGAATCATTAACTCCTCTTAAATTGCACAGTGAAGAAGAATTGAAATATTGATGTGAAGTATAATTTATTTGTGATTGGACTTTATTTGGACCTGCTGCTGTACAGAAGGCACGTATTGCTGTGGGTTTTGGAGTCAGAGTGCTTATGGGCCCTTTATCCTGTCTAAAGTATGTAGAATTTGTCAGACCACACTTGTGATTCTGTACTGCAAACAGCTGAGATGACACTAGAAAGAAAAATGTAGTTGCAGGGTTAGGTGTCAGAAGCTAACGGTGTCAGCCTTAGCAAACGCCTGTGGCCAATGGGTTGAAATGCACAGTAGCTGAGGGCACTGTGCACTGTGTGAGCTGTGCTCCAGGGGATACAGGGTACACATGGATCTGGTTTGGATCACGTGCTAGTGTGACCAGATGGGACAGTGCAACTGTGTTCCTGTGGATTGTTAAGTATTGTTGAGCCTAGTGAAAACGTTTTCCATGTTTATGGAGATAGGAATTCCCTTGCTTTTCAAGACTTTTTCTGTCAAAAGGAGTTCTGAAAGCAGCATGCCATGAGCAATGGGTAACCAGTGATGTTTGTATTTCCCCAGGGTTAACCTGCACAGAGCAGAATTTTATAACAAAAGCTGGGTTCCAACAAGCAGCGGCTGAGCACGGCCTCATTGTGGTGGCACCAGACACGAGCCCACGTAAGTGTAACCAGAGACATGGTGAGAGTCCTTACCCTGAAGTGCACTCCCTGTCCCCAGAGAATGGGGAGCTGCAGTGTGCTGAAAAGTGTGTTGCCCACCTGAGTCAGAATTTGACCTCACCTCTGCATCTTGCATTGTTCACTAGATTACATTGTGTGTGTTCTTAATAACGGGGTAGTGAGGGTTTGACATTTGAAACTCTCTTATTGTAGCACTAAAACTAGAACAGAAGGGCTCTAGAGTTCAGCACAGATGAGGAGAGGGAGGAAAAGTGAAACAAGAAATATGAGTTATTAGAATTCTTGCTGACATTTTGTGGCTTGCTGAGACCCTATAAAACCTGCAGAACTGTGTTGCCACACAAAGCTGCAATGCTTGCTCTTTATTTTATTCTGTCTTCTAAAGCCAATTAAATACATGTCTTCAGAGGATTACAATACTTGGAAAAGCAAACCAGAAACCCTTTTCCCCTGCAGCTGTAATAGACTAGTGATGAATGGATTTTTTTAAATGATGTGCTGTTGTTTAAGGCCAAGCTTATGGTATGGGAAACCTGAAAATGGTGGATCTGCAGTTACTGGAAATACTGTTATTTGGGGATTCACTGTTTCATGTTTCACATTTGTTGGACTCTGCCACAGTCTCATGAGTGCTGTAAACAAAGGTGGCAGCCTTCTAGTATTTCCCAAGTTTTAGTGAGTCACATCTGTCTACGAGCAATATGGGGAAAAAGCAATGTTCTTTCCATAAAGTATTTTTTACATCTAGGTTTGGAAGTTGTGTCAGGTCCAAGAACATAAATACATGTTTCTCATGAAGAAGAGGGACAGAAGAGCAAAACTTGTGTATGAAGGAACTTTACACTTAGTTATTGTTATTTGCTGCAGGCTAGAGATGGGCAACTAAGCTTTGTGTTATTCACATTGATTAATTATACTGGAACTTGCTTTGGTGCTAAGTTTTCTCTATCAATGTGTAACTGCCTTTGCATAGGTCATTGATTTGTCCACATTTTTTTAAATCCCTCATGGCAGCTTTTCTCTTGCCTTTCAGTCTAAAAACTGATAAGGATTGCTCTGCTATTTAGATGAATTTTGGTACTTGCTTCATATTATACTCTTAAATTTTAGCTCAGAGACCCCAAATGTTTTCAAATCTCTTTGAGTTCTCTGGAGAAACAAATGAAATTTGTTTCAAATTCAAATATAATAGTGAGCTGAGAGGTATTGAAATGAGGTATTGAAAATGCTTACATGTTCTTTTCAATTGTGTAGTTATGACTGCATGAGAATTACTTTCCAGGAGCCAAGAGATGTATGTGGATGGGGAAAAAGACTCTATGAAATCATTAAATACTTCTCATTACAGACTCTGTCAGGCCTTGATAGATTTTACTTCTTCTTTGAAGGGGTTTATTTTTCCAGACAGGTATACTGAGCAGTATTATGCAGATTCCTTTTCAGATTTCTTTTTTTTCAAGGCTTCCTGTAAGTTTTTTGTTTTTTTTTTAATTTAATGAGCATTGCCTTCATTGCTTGGCAGGACTTTCTGAGTTTTTGTCCATCTCCAACATACTGAAGATAGACTTTTTACATCCAACATGTTGTTTAAGCACCCCTGTGATTGCTGGACTGTTAAGCTACAAAATCACTCAGTGTTCAAGGACATGTCACTGGAGCAAAGTCAACTTGTGCAAATCTAGTTTCACGTGGTGGCAGGGTGGCAGCCATCCTTGCACAAATTGTGAGGGACTGTCGAGTTACACATGGGTTTGCAGTATAATCTGACAGAGGTAAAAGCCCATGTAATTTTGGATTGCAGAAACTAGGAAATAATGGCCTCTCTTTCTCCAAAACATTCCTATCACATGTACCTGGAAAGACCACATTCTGTTCTGCAAACCAGGCTGGTAAATCACGGACTAATCAAAGGGAGGACTGGATGGGATGTACTGACTTACAAGAACTCATCTGCAAATTTAGTTTGAAAGTGTAGCCTTGGAACAGAGGATACAATCCTGCAGTTATTCAAAGAAATTATTTAAGTTTCATGGAGAATTATAGGTAGGAGCAATGAAACGAATTGCAGAAAAGGTAGAGGTATAGCCTTGTGTAATTATAGGAACAGTGAATGTTATTTTTCTGGAGAGCCTTAAAAAGGGAGGTGTAGCAGGTGTTATTTAAAGCACCTAAACTGGCTTGGACAAACCACCATTTGGTGATACAGGGTTCTGTCATTCTGGGGGAAAAAGAAATTTTCTTCTGTTTCTCACATAGTTTCTTGTGCTTGATAGGATGAGGCCTAATGTCTGAAATAAGCTGGTAGCACCAATTGACAAGTGCCAACTTTTGGTTAAGTCCCTAGGTAAACTGGACAAAGCTTTACAGAAGTAATTTAGGAGACATGTATGCAGTATTTATTTATGAAGAGATACCGACACTTTAGAAACTGGATATATCTGTAGGTATTATGTAAGTGACATTTTGAAGTGTTGAAATACACTTGAAAACATTGCACTAATGAATGAAAATCTGAATTGCCTTATAGTTGAAGGGGCAGAGATATGATTGAGAGACTTGTGTCCCAAGTCTGATTTGTGTGGCAGGTTCTCCAGTTCTGAACATGGAGTAAAGGAAAGATTTTTCATGCCAGGTGGCTGCAATATTGAAGGAGAAGATGAAAGCTGGGATTTTGGCACCGGTGCTGGTTTTTATGTGGATGCCACTGAAGATCCTTGGAAAACAAACTATAGGATGTATTCCTACATAAAGGATGAGGTAACTTTGCTGCTGGGTTCTCCTGCTGTTGCTGGGTGAGAGAAAGGGGTGTGGCTCAGTCATAGGAAATTCCCACATCTTGTGTTACAAGGTTATGGCAGATTTCTATAGAGATACTTTGAGTTACTTATTATCAGCTGAACTGTTTCCTTTTGATTCCACGTTCCCCTTTAACTTGCATTCAGGCCATGATCACAGATGTCAGGCTAGAACCAGAGATGTGCCTTTGGCTTCAGTGGCATTAAAAGGCATTAGTTGGTTAGCTGTGTGCTTTTTTCATAAACATACTCAAGTTGCTTTAACGTTTTTATTACACTCTTGTTTCCTTTACAGCTGCCTAAACTAATAAATGCCAATTTTCCAACTGACCCTGAACGGATGTCTATTTTTGGGCATTCCATGGGCGGTCATGGAGCTCTTATTCTTGCTCTGAAGAATCCTGGAAAGTACAAAGTAAGATCAAGTATAGCTTATATGAAGTATACTAATGCCTATATAGATCTCTATAGATGTGACAGAAGAAAACATAAATAGTTTCAGTTGCTGCAGTTCATTGTTACATAGCATTTTTTTTTCCTGTTGTCTTTCTGAACAGTCTGTATCAGCATTTGCTCCTATCTGCAACCCAATTCAGTGTCAGTGGGGGAAGAAAGCCCTTGGTGGATATCTGGGACCAGATACAAGCAAATGGGAGGTATGTGTTGCAGCTGCAGTTCTTTAATAACAGATGAATGAGCGATCTGCAAATACATAGCAGCAGGAGCTTGGAAAAATCCTCTGGAGTGCCTGTGAGCTGGAACTGTTGCTTTACTACACCCCCAAGCAGAGAAGAGCATTGTTTGTTTCTGGCAGCAGTGACATGCTGTTGCCTTATGGTGCTTATGAAAATGTAATGAGGTACAGGTCTCTCATCAAATCAGCTACATTTCTCTCAGTTCTATGAAGATTTGAAAGTCTGGGCTAAGAAGAATTATGAGCAGTGTATTTTTGTAGTAGCCTGAAGAGAGAGACTGCTGCAAACTGTTCAGACTGATGAGCCTTGTGACATCCTCCAAGGGCAGCCTGTGGGATGCCCCCAAAAGGAGCCCATTGGGTACTTGGAAATTGGAATCTTTCAGAACAGCATTAAACTAGGCAAAGTTAGGTTTTAGCTCCAGGGCCCTAATTTTAAGCTATCAGTAGTTGTATATGAATGGCTAAGATAGAAAAATGTTTGTCTGCATGGTTGCTGCATTGTTTGGGCAGCCCTTCAGTATTTTTAATTTCAACTTAAACGTTGCACTGTATTTCTAGAATTAAGTTAGAAGGGGTTGTAGTGACCATCTACTCAGATTTCCTTGTAAATAAGCACAAGCTGCAGTTCAATCCCTTGTAAACTGGATTAAAGTATGTCTGATTAAAACTTTACAGGATTGGAGAGTGCTCTCTGCTTTCATAATTGTTAATAGAGTAGTTTGTGTACTTAGAAACCACCAGTTAAGCTTGCTTAGTTTTAATGTAATGGATTTATTGTGAAACAAAACAAAACAACACCCCAAAAACCTGTTTTCTGTCTCCTTAACTTATTTTGGAGCTCTTCTGCAAACCTAGTCCAGTAGATCAACAGCAATCATCAGGAAGAGACTTAGAGCTGCCTTTGGCACAGATATACAACTTCTGATCTCTGTATTTTGGCATAAAATTGCCATGTAAATATGTTCAGGATTGTTTGATACCATGGGCACAGTGCTGGGCTGAGCCCAAGCTCCCATTTCCATCATAGTGTCATTTCTGGATCTGGTGGCATCCTGGAAGGATGGCTCTGAGACCTTGGCGTAGGACTTTGGATTTTGCTGTCTATTGGTGATTGGTCTTTGCAGCCTTAAACACTTCACAGTCTTTTTAAAGCAGTTTTTTATTTTGAATATGCAACAAGCACAGCACCCCATGGGTAACATGCTCCCCATCACAATGACATTTTGATACGTGTATGTTTAGAGTCTTTAATTTTTGTTTCTCAGTCACACCAAGTTTTCTTGGTCAAATTATCATGGTAACCTTCAGGTTAAATGCCTTCCCATGAGTTGTGTTACACTGGTGTTCTGACTTTTAGCTGCCAGAATAATTACACCAAGACACCAAGTTTCTTCAGCGGGATCTAGTGCCTGCACAAGGGTGTGAATTAGTACTGACTATACTGCTGTTCTTCCATTCTGTAGGAATGAAGCCCTGGGCTGGATGTTCTGTTTGGTCAAACTGCCAACTTGGTAATTACCTAGCTCATACAATTTGCCCTTTTTAAAGCAATGGGTATTACTTTTCAGTTGCCTGGAATTTACCTAGATTTTTGCTCTTCCAAAGTGCAGCTTGGTGTCCTGCTCTGCGCTGCCCAGGACTCTCTCTGTGCTATTCTTTTCCTGTGGTGGACAAACTGAATGCAGTTGAACCTGTTTACCTGAATGTGGTTTCTCTTTTATTTCTGCAGGCATATGATGCTACCCAGCTGGTCAAGTCCTACTCGGGCTCTCGCCTCGACATCTTGATTGACCAGGGCAAAGATGACCAGTTCCTGTCTGCAGGCCAATTACTGCCCGATAACTTCATCGCTGCCTGCACCGAGCGGAAAGTCCCAGTGGTGTTCAGACTGCAGCAGGCAAGTTGCTTCTGCAGTCCTTGGCTGGTGGATTCTTGGTTGTGATTTTTGGTTGTATGCAGCAGGAGAGTGTCTGTAAGGGGGCAGGCTCCCACTGCGGGTCTGTGCCTGGCCACGTGAGGAGGAGGGTGGGAAGTGACACGTTCCCGTCGCGCTGGCCATCAAGGTGTGCATCACCCGCCCGATTCAGCCGCGCTTCACCACTAGGTGCCGTCGTGCTTCCAGCTTGGACGGGCTGAGCCTTTCAGGGGGATTCAGGCTGCCGGAGCTCGGCTGAAGACACAGCGTTAATCATTTTTAATGAGTGTTATAGTCACTGTACAGCCAAAGTGACAGATGGCCTTTTGCTGCATCCCTTGTCTGTGCTGTGGGTTTTGTGTTTACCATAAAACTTTGCAATTTAGTTTGCATGTGTTTGTGTAAATTAGGGAAGGGGTGGAACTGCTTGACATCCTAGATTGATGTAAAGACCCAGGTGGAGGGATTGCTCTTACCTGTAGTGCAGTGACCCAGAACAACACTGTCCTGAGAGCACTGGAGTCTTTGTAAGCCACTGGCAACTTCCACCCAGACCCAGTGAGGAACCCAGTGGTGGAAAGGGAAGGATTGTCCTCTCTGGTTTGTCATAAACCTTGCACCTAAAGATAGAGTTAGTGCTGATGAGGAGGAGTCAGAGGGTGACATTACAGCACAGTGACGGAGCAGTAACTCATTCCTGGGCTGTGTTCTCTTTATGCCCTCCCTGTGTTTTACCAGAACAGTGCTCGTGAGGGCAGCTGTTCTCTCAGAGTGCATCTCACTGCAGCTAACCCTTGCTCTTACCCATCTCCAGCTTACAGGCCTAGATTTGGGCTGCTTAAGGTATTTTCTGTTTGTTTAGCTTCCTGGTGCTCATCTGTACTTAGCCTGTTATATATTCCTTGCCATTGTTATATATATATTCCAGGTATTTCTTAAAATGGATAGAACCAGGAGAGTGATTACCTTTCCTTTAAGAGAGCTTAGCTAATTGCTTTATCACAAACTTTATGTTCTCTGCTGATTTCTTTGTTGTTCTTTTCTAGGGTTATGATCACAGCTATTTTTTCATTGCTTCATTTATTAATGACCACATCAAACACCATGCAAAATACCTCAATGCTTGAACCATTTGGATGCTGCCTGGCCAGTATGAATCAAGAGACAGAGGTGAACTAAACAAAAATCATTTGCTGAAGTAATGTTTGTAAAATGGAGCCCTTCTGATTGTACTGCTAAGAAAAATAAAAGTCTCATTTAATTTGATGTGTGTGCTTTAGAGTAAGTATTGGGAATGTTCTTGCATGCTTGGAAAACTCTTGATGCCATGAAGTTACATCTGCTGCATTTTGGGTCAAAATGTAAGCCAGCAGATGAGTGAGCTCCAGACCATGAGTGTGGGTGTGCATGTGGCACCTCCAGACAGCTTCTAGTGCAACTGTGCAGAGACTGTGATTAACAACAGCGTGCCCCTGCAGCTACTAAATTACTGGGGTTTACTTCATCCTTTAAGGGTGAAGGAAATTGTTAGTGGCACAACTAATCAAGCTACTTACTTAATTTGAAGTGGTAGGTGTATTCCTTGGCCTGTGTAAATACCTTCCAAGGACCAAGTCTGGTGGAGAATGCAGACAAAAGCCTGCTGTGCACAGTAGTTTACTGTCCTGTGTGTTACCAAGCAAATGATCTGGAGTATTTCATGGATGATACTTATAGAAAAGACCTCTTAAAAAACATGTGAAAGAAGCAGTCTATAGTAAAAAGGATTTTTTTCCACTTGCCTTTGATTCTTAAGAGTGTGAAAGGCTTGTACTGTGTTTCTTAGATGTGACAGGACTGAGAGGAAACTGCTAAATAGATCTGAAAAAAGCAATTGCTGTCTAGATGATCTGGTATCTCATTGCTGAAGTCACGTGTGCTTATTTTACAAAAGATGGCAGAATTTAGTCCTGACAGTTGTAGATCTAAAATAGCTCCTGGTGGTACAATCCTGCCAGCTGCCTTGGACAAGAACAGAGACTGTTCCAGTGAGCTGCAAGTAAACTCAGCTTTCTCATGGTTCAGCTGGACCTGAATCATTGCTCAAACCTTGACTCACTCTTGCCAGAGGAAATACTAGGATAGATGTAGAATGCCTTTTTTAAGCAATGCTGAATGCTTTCCTGTGTCTCTGACTCCTGCTAGATTCTAGGTTACAGGGAAGCTGGTGCTGGTGACAGCCTTAAATTATGCATTGACTTTTATCCATCTTGCATCTATTTAAGTAAGCTCTGAAGGCTGGGAAGGTACAACTGTGTGCATTGCAAGAGTTCTCCACAAGGAAATTACTGCAGGAAGATCCTCTGCTTCCAAAATCCCCTATCAAATGTGAAGGAGTACAGCCCATAAAGTCACCTGTTCACAAAAGTTAAGACACTCCATTAGAGAAATTGGAATCTAGGAGAATCTGTACTTGGATGACTGCAGAAACCTGCATGGGAAAGAGAAGGCTGGATGCTGTCACCTGCTCCTTGTTTCCACAGCCAAGGGTAGGACAAAGCAGCTGAGCACAGCCCTGGCACATGGGGTTATCCCCAGGGCTGAAGGCATTCCTGTGTTTGCTGCTTGGATTCAGTACTATCAGGGAATCTCCAGGTTTTGTTTGCTAAAGCAGAAGCCTGCAGAACAATCTCTGCATTTCAGGAGGAGAAAAAGCTGCCCTGTACAGAGAAGTGTAAACAGTGAAATGAACAACTCCCAAACATCAACGTGAGCAGGAGCAAACTGAAGGAGGGGTCTCCCCCCTTCTCCCCGAGCCCAAGCCCAGCCCTGGCAGCAGAGGGCAGATAATTCACTGCCACTGAAGGACTGGCAGGAGCCCTTCCCAACAGGAGCAGCCAAGCTGCAGGGAGAACGTTGCAGTTACCAGCTGGATCTTATGCCTACTTTAGCTGCAGAATTCCTTTATTTGTATCACATCATCATCTTCTCCCATCCCCAAACCCATCATTTCCAGTGTTAAGCTCTCCAACCACCATCTCTTTTACAAGAAATCATCAGTCACAGGGGTGGGCATTAAAGGGTTTCTGTAAATAATATAGTTTAATTGTAACTACCGTAAAGATTTTCTATATACATTATGTTCACTGCGAGGGGTATTACAGATTTGCCATGCATGTTTTATTGCACATATAAATATTGTACAAAGGATCATGAAGATTCTCTTTTTAGCCGTACAGGGTAAGACTGCATAAAAAAAGCTGTATTACAAAATACTTAGAGCTATTTATTTACAGCCAACTTCAAGCAAATACTGAAAGACACTATCAGGAGAAAAACAAAATTTTAATTATGAAAAAAACAAGATTTGTCAAAATAATAATAATTACAAAGCTTCATGTTGCCATATATACATTGTAAAAAAATACTCAGGAAACCTGCATTTTATCCCTCAAGATGCAGAAATCAATATTCCTATTTTTATACTTGATCCTTGAATGCTTTTAAAATTTGATAAACTCTGACTTGAAAACTTATTTTCTTTACATTGCTCGTGCTTTTTGACAAAACAGATATTTGTGCAGCTCTGTAAAATATTAAAATACATTTTCATTTAGTGTTAAAGTGCACAGTACATTTTATAGGAAACAATAAGCTAGCTGCCAATCAAATTACAATTGAAGTCAATGTTCCCGCTATAAAATAAATGTTTTTGCTTTGGTTGAAGTAACTGGATATTCCATGCATACTGAAATCTCATTGTCTGCGAGTCCACTCTCCTCCTCCTCCCCACACGTTGCTGTCACTCCCTCCCAGCCCGTTAGCACGTGGTGGTGTGGAGGTGTGGGCTGTGTTCCAACACCGCCTGAAGCAGGCACGGCTGCTACTGCCCAGGGGTGGTTTAAATGCGGTGCCTGTGCACGTGTGCGTGGCTGCCTCCAGAGGGGGGAGTGACCAGTATGCATCTCTCTGCCCACAAGTCCTCACACAACAGTTCTCTCCACATACTCTTGCTTAAATATTTAGTCCTCCCGGCCCCTTGCCTCTTTGACACTCTACATTTCAAAGTCCCTGCTTGTGTGCCCCCAGCCAGCTTCCCTTTTCACCACATGCAGCCACCCCGTCCTGCTTGCCCAAATCCCATCACTGGCTTCTTGTGTGAATGAAAATGGGATGTTCCAAATAGCAAAGAATCACTGTGCTAAACTTTTTGATCTAAAATGCATGATGTCTTAATAATAAATTAGGTTTTTAAAAATCTCTTTGAAAAATGTAAAGTGGTGAGACGGAGAAGAACTTTCATTTCCTATTGCTAACATGGATGTAGAGGTCTGATGCTGCAAATGTGCACTACAGAACATTGTGCTTAATTCTGTGGAGACTTTTAGAGAGAAGCACTGTA
Source organism: Monarcha castaneiventris obscurior (assembly GCA_026261815.1). Classification (NCBI taxonomy): domain Eukaryota; kingdom Metazoa; phylum Chordata; class Aves; order Passeriformes; family Monarchidae; genus Monarcha; species Monarcha castaneiventris. The sequence goes on along the minus strand of JAMPIT010000510.1, from coordinate 12,599,837 downwards.
CCCAGGCAGGTTGGATCTGGAAGATCAGGTCCTTTGAGACTGCCTTTGGCAGTTTCAATAATTTTATCTCCTCTTGAAGGAATAACTGAAGAAAACAAGTTAATTTTTACCTGGTACATCTTTTTAACATTCTTGTGCTATTTTTTACTATTTGTTCTGTAGTGCTGTAATCTTTAAAAGAAATCAAGTTACAGTGCAAAATTACATTTCAAGACACATGATCCTAATGCACATAATTCATTTTGTTGCGGCAAAAGTTAAATGTCTTGTGCATAGTAAAATAAGCAATCAAAAATATTTGTTCACATTTATTTTTCAAGTTTACATATTTCCTTTTGTTTTTTTTGTTTTTAAACATCTATATACAAATAAAATGGGTGCGCTCTCACTTTCAGCCAATTTAGTCTAGTGAGGGGAGAAGTGTTACTGGAATGTAGGAAACTCAATGGAATGCAGACAATTTTTTACCTATGTTCCACAGATTCAAGAAATAAAGAATGCCATTCCAGCTAGCTGTTCTTTTAATAGAAGCACCTATTTTTGTTTGCTTTTTATCTTACATATTAGAAAATACAATTTACGGAGATCTAGAGCTACTGCACACCAAGTAGAATAAAAAATAACTAAGTATTTATATTAAAATAAAGTGTTTAACCACAAAAAAAGCAGTAATAAAATACAGTTTCCTAATTTACATTTTGCATCCAAAGGATGAATAACAACTCACTAATAAATAATATTTATATAAATATTTTATGTCTGGATATTTTTAAAAGGCAATAGCCTGAAGCAACGGCAGAAAAACCTAACATGGTTGCAGTCTAATTTACTCTCCCTTCTCCCTCCCCCCGATTACAGTGATTCTTAGTTTAATAATACAAAGGTATCTTGCTGCAAGACAGCTGTGTACTCCACACATTTTTAAGTGGCAGAGGTGGCTGTTTTAGTAAGTACTGTACAAAGTGAGCTGTAAAAGCAGTGAAGTGCCAACTTCCTCTAGAAAATGTTTCTGTTCTGTTTCTGCTTTGTAGTTCGACACATATGTACAGTCTGAAACATGGGTTTAAATCATAAGAATACTCTTGGAGTACTGGAGTTGTTTTCAATGCAGTTTGAAAAGATGGGCAGTTTTGTGATTCTTTCATGGCACAGTGTAGCTGGTAACAGCAGAGAGTAGTTTCATGTGAATAAAGCTTGTTTCACTGTGGTTACGTCTAGCAATGCTTGAACTGTTATGCTCACTTTTACCAAGCCCTTTTCTTCTAGGATGTGATGTGGTAGGCAGAGCTTCTCCTAGAAGAAGACAAAAAAAGGAGTAAAAATTAGAATATTCAATCACACTGCAGAACCTCACTTCACATGAGCACATTTGGAACACAAAGCCCAGCAAGCAGGAATAGTTTCCTATTTTTAATTAAAAAGAACTTCCTGTGATTTTGACAGAAAGTCTCTGATTTTGCTCCCACTACACCTAAGAGTTAGTGAGAGATCTGTTAATATTCTGGGCCCCAGAAACCAAGTTGTTCTGTGGTCATTACAGCGTGTAAACAGCTAAGAGTGAGGGCCAGCAAGCACACACCAAACTTCTACCTACAAAGCAGGATAACATGGCATTTGCCTTGTTATGACATATGTGCGAGATGGGGGATGGAAGGCTGACTTTAAAAAAAAAAAAAAACCAAAAACACCCCATTCTCCCACTGAGCTCTAGAGAGGTGCCAGGATATGCACCTTGAAAAGTACACACTAGCACATCCGGGGAAGTGTGTGCCATGTTGTGCATTCCGTAGGCAGTGTTTCATTCCCAGTATTTGCACCTTATTGGAAATACCCAGGAATCAACTTTATTCACCATAAGGACACAGCAGTCATGGCCAGGATGGAACTCACTAGCTGTCCACAGAGGCTGTTACAGCAGAAGACAGTCAAGCAGTAAATACTGTATCTCCTACAGGGAGAGCAAGACCCACCCATGAATAATTAGAGAAAGCCTTAGAGGGGCAGCCTTGTGCCATGACTGGCCCTCTCTTTAAAAAGAAGCTTTTCTTAATGTAACTGGGTATTGTTAAGAAACCAATGAAATTATGAAATCAGGCAGCAGGTTTATAATAAATGGAAAAGCCAGACTACACCACATAAACCATAACTACAACTGTGAGACTCATTGCCACAACATGGAAGCCAAAAGCGTAAGTGGGATGACAAAAATATACAGGTAAGAGAAAAATCCAAACAATGCTATTTAACACAAACACATGGAAACAGTGTCTGCTCCATAAAGTCCTTAAGCTGTATGTCATTGCTTTAAGCATGAAAAAGGCACCATCTGTGTGATCTAACCTGTTCCTTCCCTATGCATCCATACATGACCACCAGCAGACTTGGAATACTGATTTTTTTTTTAAAGAGAGAGTGGTTTTGATATTCTCACTACTGAATATCTTAGTTATTCAATCAAGTTTCAACTTTTAAAACTAATGATACATTTGAGATTCTGTTTTAATTAAGTGCCTGTCTTCTACTGAATATTCTTCTTGCATCTGTAATGTTAACTAAGGGTCCCTTATTTTATCTTTATACAATTCATGGTGCTTTTCCACACTTCCTCACATTGATTACCTCTTCAATTTAAACCTCACTGATCTCTTCAACCTCTCTTCTCATGACACATTTTTTCAGCTCTAGCCCCTTCCTTGACTCCTATGGACCCTTACAACTCAATATAATGGGACTGGTACACACAAGAACAATTCACAGAGTCTTTATTACATTGTGCACCTATGTTTAATTGTTTTCATCTCATTCCTTCCACTGTTGTCCAGTCCTTACTCAGGGGACCTCCTGTAGTGGGCCACAGCTCCAGAAAAGTATCAGCATTAAACAGCTGTTCCACTGCTTCTGATGTTAATTACTTTCTTTTATTAATGAGTATTTCCTTTATGCAAAACCAACATTTAGCTTGCTTAAATATCTTGTGAAGTTCCTCACACCCCACTCCAGCCTCAATGAGAGGAAAAACTGCAAAATGTACCTATTAACTACTGAACCTGAAGGTAAGAGCCAAACTTCATTCACAATCATGGCATCTGGCACTAGTAACTGTAATTTATCTGTATTTTGTTCACATTTTGTATTTACTACTGAAGTCATTTTAGTATTTATTATGTTTGAAAGATTTTTTTTTTAAGACCCAAGGAACAGCTTCAAACAGCTAATTTTCAAGGAGCTTGGCTAAGTAGGTCTGCAGGAGACGGACAACACTTACTTCCCCACATGGAAGATGCTGTAATAGTCTTGCTAATGCTGGGTTACCACTTCTACTGAGTTTGTGGATTCTGATTCACACTGACCAAACTATTGTGGCAACTGCCTCCTGTTCCTGTCAGCCACCCTGCCCCTCTCTGCTGCAATTATTTGTCCAGTCAGGACAAGGAACATGCAAGGCCCAGCTTGCAGCCATTCCAGGTCATCATCCACATTTCCATTCCAAACCTACCTACCATAAACTGATCATTTAAGACGCTGAGTTCTGCGGTTTATTCTTGTTTGTTCTTCTGACTGAGATATTGACCTGCAAGCAGTCAGAGATGGTTCCCCCAATATTTATTCCTCTGAAAAACAAAGTGTCTTTCCCAGAGAAACATATATTTTAGGATGCAAACTGCTAAACTAATAGCCAATTAGCACTGGAGTAGCTACATAAGAAGGCAGAAACAGTGATATCAAATAAAAGGGGGAAAAACCCCAATATTCTTCTACTTAAAAGGTGTGATTTCTACTACACATTTTGCCAATCTACAGTCCTGGGAGCCAGTCTAAAAACCCACATCTAAAAACCCACATCTAAAAACCCACAATGCTCTGATGCTGATAATTTTTTTTAAAAATAATTACACTAATCTTACTTGAGAATACAAGCCAGACACCTCAAGTGAAATGTTATTCTTTCCACACTCTTCTACCTCTTTCCCGTGTCCTAACACAGTAAGCTATTGTTTCACAGATTTGGTGGCCCTTAGCATGCCAATATTTCATTATTCTTCCATGCGAGACAAAAGACATTTAATAAGAAGGCCTGCTGAATTCAGTATCTGAAAACTAAGGGACTGGTATTACCCAGCTGAAGGGTAGGGACTGAATCCAAAAACCCAACCCAAAGAAAACCTACCTTGCTAAATATTTAGATTTGAAAATATTCTGCATTTTGCTGTTGAAGTCAAATTTGCTTAAACAGTTAAGGATGTTTGCTTAAGAAAAATTTAAATTCCAAACTCACTGTTTTTGTGGCACCTTGTAGCACTCACTGAGCTATTCTGTTGTGCTCTCTTGCTAGGATTTTGGCAGTTGTTTATAAGCACATTTGCACTAAAAGCAGAAGGGAATGCATGCCCCATTTCACATAAAAACCCCATCCAACATGATTTTTTTCCCTGTTTTTAAAGGCAAGCATTATTTAATTATTTTAAATACAGCATAGTAATTTAGTTTGTATAAAGCAACCTCTTTCCACCTGCTCTATTTACAAGATGCATACTCCAACCAGGAAAGCTGTTCTAGGAGGTCTGTAAAAAAATAGGATCATACAACTGCATTGTAGGAGTGAAAAGTTTCCCAGCACATAACTTTTTTATATATCATCCAATGTTAGTGCTCAAAACATAGACACTTGACAGCCTTCTCTTATAAAGCAGGTGGAACTTGGCTAATATTTTATAATTCTGGAGCTAAACACATGGCTACAATGAACTTTCCAAACTTGACAACGAGACGGATGCCATCTCCTAAAAATGACAAACTTCTCTAAACGTGTCACAAATCAATTCTGATATGTAAGCCCTAAACACTATCTTAAAAGCTTTGTAAATGCCTTTCATCAACCCTATCTCACATACTTTTCAAATCAGAGTTTTAGAGTCACATATTTACTTCTCAGACTAGGAAAAGTCAAATCCTGCCAAGGATGGAATCCAAAGCACAAATAACAGCTTTCTGTAACAGCAGTTACATCCCAGGTGTCTCCGTACAGCCGCTGTCCCTGCTTTTCCATGCTCAGCCTCATTCCCTCACAGCTACAACTGCTCACTGGAAATCACTGGTGGCAGAGCTGTGAAGCTGCAGGCCATGAAGATTTCAAACCTTTTCCTAAATCCTGTCCTTTTGAAGCAAATGCCTGACCGACCAAGAGGAGAACTTGCCCTTGACTCTGAGGAGACTCAACCTCACACACTTCTCCCCACGTTTAATAAAATTTCTGTCTCTTTTACTGTAGATTCAAATGCATAACACTTCTTTACAGAAGTGTGAATTCTCTCTCTAAAAACACCCCTGTTGAAACCATCACTGAACAAACTCCAAAAGAACAGACAGACAGAAGAGCTGGCTACTAATTCTACAGACCAGCCTAAAACAACTGTGGGGGGAAGGGCTGCCACTCCACTCATAGCAGCACCAATCTCTCTATTCTCTACTACAAAAATGAAGATGCAATATATTTTTATCGTCTTTTTTGTCTCTAAGAACACAAAGGAACTTAATTACTTGTTGCAAGCAAACCACCATCTACAGACACACAGCCATTTTGAATGGATAATGTTTTCAGACTCATCACGAAGCAAAAGAACAAACTCCTCCCCAAGGAAAAAATACTAAAAAGTGCACAAAAAGGAGGCAGCAGCAGGAGGCTGAATCACAAAGCAGCACAAAGAGACAGTACAACAGGGGTACCCACAAACATGCATGTGTGCATGTGCTTGCCAGAGCAAGTTTCTAATCCTGGAACAAAATGCCTAATTTAGGATAGAAGAAAGTCAGGAATACACAATGACACTAATCCCTCAAGAATACGTGACACACTTCACATACATATCTATTTTCTTTGACACCAGATGACTTCAAAGTCAAGACAACTGTTTGAATTATTTTATGGCAGGGCAAGCAGCTTGGCAATTCACATACAGTAAGCATTTATATAAAAGACATTTCTGCCATAATATCAGATTGGTAAGTGGTCAAATGACCACATCATGGTACGAGCAGGGCCCAACTGTCTGATTTGCTAGTAAAAATACAGAGAAATGGAGTTCTACCATTTGGAAAGAGCCTTTCTCTTTCTTCTTTGTATTTGTAGAATATGAGATTTTAGATCCACAGGGGAGAGATATTAATAAAACAATGAATACTGGAATGTGCAATTTCCCAAAGCACAAATTAAAAACCTAAGTCCATGTAATGCCCATCATTTCATTTTGAAGCCAACTATTTTGAAGTGGGAAGTCACTAAAAGAAACTTCAGGGCACTACACTTAAGCAAACTTTTATGTGCAATATACTCAACCTTTACATTTTGTTAGGTCAAGGCTGGTTTTCTTTCTAAAGAGTTGGAAAAGAAAGCTATAGCAAATACTTATTTTTTCATATATCTAAGGCAATTTAAAATTACGTCCTTGTATTTTTTTTTCCTTTTCCACTATTATTGTTGATGTTTGTACATGCCCAGATTCCCTGACTTACCTTTTCAAGTACAAATGAAAAGGGATATAAAAAAGCACAGTAATTCATGCTGCACTGCAGCTGCAAAATTACCTATTTGGAGTCATAGCCAGTTAGACATCTAGATATGTGCATCTTCTGAACATTCAATAAATTGGAAATATTTGCAAAACTGCAGCTGCTGATAGTGGACTTTGGATTCTCCAATAAATTATGACCTTCAGCCATAAAATGTAAAAGTAGGCCACATATTTTACAAAATCCCCCAGAGTTTTATTCTAAAACGCTTAGAAAACGGTGAACTGAAACTGCAAGGAACAAAAATCTTAATAAAGACAAAACAGACATGAAACAGTAAGAGAAAACATATACTTACAAGGGAAATACCAATTATACCATAAACTTATACATTAAATTCTGAGAAAGTGATGAGTGTTTTGTATTATCAAAGCAGAATAGGTCATTACCTTACAGTATTTTTCTACTGCCCTTTCTGCATAATGCAGCTTGTTCTAGAAATGAAGGAAATGGCAAAGGTTCTCAAAACCAGCTGTACCATTTTTTTCTCAACCTGCATGTATGACTGGGTTTTTTGTAACAGGAGTAAAATTTTTGTGAAAAACAATGACATGGCAATACTTTGGTAACTTATTAATGTATATTGAGTAGGAAAATGTATTGAATATTTGCTCAGATCTAATTCAGTCCCCATTCACATGAAGTTCAACTTTCAGAACACTTTTTAGGAGCACAATGCGTTCTATACACAGCTTTCAGCTGTAAAAACTTGTTAATATACAAGAGGCATTTGAAGGACTACTACATTGCATTACATTGTACTTGAAAGTTTTTTTTTCCTGGATCAAGGAAAAAGAAAGCCAAATCCTCACATCAAAATGCCACTTGTGATCCAGTACAAACACATTTTTCCTGCAAGTATGTCCACTACAAGCTGTATTTGTTATTTTATTGCAGTATAGATGAGATGACCTCCACAGGATATAAGAGTAATTAATATGATGGGCACAGTACAGATTGGAAACCAATTTATTAAGAAATCATGGTTTGAAAATCTCTGATGATCACTGCAATGGAAAAAAAATGAATGGGAAAAGAAACAGAGGAGTAATTATAGTTAATGTTATTAATGAATACAGGGGTGAACTACAGTGCACCTTTTTTTTAACCTCAAGGTGATCAACTTGATTATGTGACTGGCTATGAGCAGTAAGTACCAATTCTATCTAACTGGATGTCTCAATATTGGCATCTCCTCAAAGGTGAGGAACCACCAAAGAGTTGAACTGTGTTTGTTTCACAAGTACTAAAGCTGCAGAACAGCAGCACAGAAACAGGACTCTGCATTTAGCAAAGAACCCATTGGAGTAGATTGACAATGTTTTAGTTTCCAGTTCCCCATTTAGTGGAAAAATTACTGACTTCAGAAATGGAAAGACAGATATTTTTCATATTTGCATTACATTTGAAATGTATTTTGAGAAACTTTATTATATTCACATTTAGAAAATGAAGGGTAATTTCACTATTTCTTTTCCAGTAAGATTTATGGATATTTGGAAGGGTAATCAGAAACAACCCCCAAAAAATACCAAACTGGATAAGGTTCATGTATGGTGGCACAGCTGTGCTTGTCATGAACCAAGTATGTTTGCTGTTTTTCACCATCTGTTTCAAGATGGCTTCACCATCTCTAACTACCAGAAACTGCACATAATGCTACACTTTAAATAGCAGATATTGTCATAGCTGAGAATACACATGGTCCCTAAGTAACAACTCTGTTTGCATGGTAAGCATATACAAAGTTAGGACTTTGGCCAAGTTCAAGAGTTAAGTGTCACTGTGACTGGGGGATGTTCACTTGGTCTACACTAGCACAACAGTAGTTCAGTTTCCAGCCCAGCGTCTGCTCTGATAAAACCTTCAAAACCACTGAAGATGTGAACTTCCATTTCTGAACACTGAAAATGCAAAACACACTGATTACTCCTCTTACCTCCCTCCAAACTACTCCATACAGTGGATAATCAGACGTGATACTAGACAATGAGACAGACGTACTATAGGATGGTAGCAAAAGCTTTTCTAATGATTTTCTAATTTCAAAAGATGTACTCATACATGTAGTTCAGCACTATATAAGGAGGGCACAACACAAAGCATCAACAGGAAACCTGTTTACCACTTATGGGAGCAACAGTAAAATCTCAGCCCTACAGAAGACATCACTTCTATCTCAAATGCCTACACGGGTATAGAGAAACATATAATTAGTAGATTCTGAACTGATTCAAGTCATATGTCACTAAGTTTCATCAGAAAAGCAAAATAATTAGGACAACTAAAATCAAAACAAAGATCTCCTCAAAGTGGAAGCTTAAATGTCAAGCTGTGACTGAGTAAACAAGTGTCTGGTGTTGGAATTGCTGAAACTAGGCACACGGTTAGAAGACAGGACTGTACAGGATGAGGACACAAGTCTACAGCTACATACCAAATAAAGAGCTTTGAAGCACTCACTGAACTCTTGCCTGGTCACAGATGACACACCTTACAATAAAGTTGTTTTATGTATGCACTGGAAGCTGCTAGACACCAAACCCTTTAAAAATTTACGTTTATCCATCATCTGAAATTAATTTTTCCATCCTAAAATATATATATTTAAGCCACAGAAACCAGGAATAGAACTGCATTTAAAACTTTTTAAATAAAATTTTACAAGTATCTGTGGAGTGGGGCTATTTATAGAGCAGCATTAAATCATAACTGTATGGCCAGAATAATCAGTAACATACAAATTAGTTATACTCTAGAAGTCTATAGCTAATTTTACTATACACTAGACAGGGAGAAATGAATGCATGTATTCCCAAGACACAAAACTGAGGTCCTTTGGTTAGCTAGCCTGAGACTGAGTTACAAATTTAGGCAACAGCATCTAGGCCAATATTGCAACATCAATATAGGTTTATATTTTTCAATCAATTTTTCATATGTATATTTCATGTCAATAAGGAGAAAACCCAAAAATTGTCTTTTTTTAAGTTTTAGAGTAGGTGAACAGAACACAGAACTGGAAGGGAAATGGAGGTCATCAGTCCAGCAGTCTAACAATAGGCAGAGTTCAAACACAACCAAAATAGCTCCTGGCTAATGTATGTCTAAGCTGTTCTCTAAAACCTCCTAGCATGGAAAAGCTGGAGTCTTCCCAGAGGATCTGTTTCTAGCTACACTGTCTTTGCTCAATTGGTTACACAAACAAATGAACAGTATCTGCATTTTCACAGGTGATGAAACAGAGAAGATAATGACGTGACTTGCTTGACGCCACACAAAGAATGGCAGGTACAGGAATTTAACAGCTTATTCCCAAACTGTCTCACTGTACCACATGATCTTCATCCTGAAACATTCTAAAGTCTCTTGGATTCTATGGCTTGCTCTCACCCACTGCTAATTTACAGTCACCTCTGGGTGTAATGTATCAAGTGTTTAAAAGGGCTTCAACACTGTTTTGTGTGACAGAAGAAAAAGATTATTCTACCATAGGAAAACATAACTACTCCAGTATGGAATTTAATCAGAACAGTAGAGACGAACAATAATCTTTAAAGTTACAGTACTCTTGTTAATATATAAGAATTAAAAAATAACAGTAATTTGAAAGATAGTTCTCTAAGTGCTCTTAACACAATATGTGCAGAGATAATTGGCACCCACTCAGAAGATACTATCTCCTGCTGGAAGTGCTATCTGAAGCTGCTTCAGTATCTGCAGCATTCCTGGATTTTCACAAAAAGTAAGAGGCTCAGTTCTGTTTAGCTTGTGATACACATCTAGCCTACACCCAAAAGCGGAGTAAGAGGAGCTTCACTGCATTAACACACTTAGTGAGTAACTTAGGCAACATGAAAGAAAAACTACAAATAAAGAGGTACATGAGTTCTTAAACTAGAGCTGGAGGGGATAGAAGACATGGGACTTGCCTTCAAGATGCTAGTCCTCTCTCCTATTTCAAGAGATTAATAAAGATATTACAAGGAAGGGAAGCAAGGGAAAGGGAGAAGTTTGTAAGGCAAAGGAAGGAAATTAAGTACCTGTAATTTGTCAGAGACAAAGCAGAAAGTTTGTGTGCACATGCGAACAGGTTATGCTGTTAGCAAATTCCAGTGATAAGTTATATACATCAAGACTATAAAAAGTATATGGAAAAGACAAAAGCCTATTAGATCCCAGGAGCGAAAAGTAGAAGTTGGTTGTGGGGGTTTCTCCCCGAGGGCGAGCAGAGTGTCAACAGTCTTTCGAATGTGACGAATATCCGACTGCAGGATGTCATACGGAGAGCAGAGGTCAGCCTATCCCGAAGGGCAGCCATTAGAACAGAAAAAGAGTGCAAAAAATTAAAAATACAAAAATAGAAAGATATTGATAAATAAATTATCACAATATTCTAGCATAAACATGTAGGAATAGTTTCTTCCCAGTCTTGCCATAGTCACTAGACATCCCAGCTTTCTTTTATTTCCTCTAAAATACTGAAGCTATCATATAACATCAGAATGTTAAGACAGAAGAGCTCAGGCCTTCTAATCCTTCCAAAATTATGCCCAAGTTCACAAGGTGAGGAAGTGCGTGTGATCCACTCATTCCAATGAGCTCTGCACACCTTGTCCATCTGGACCTTATTCAAATGCTTAAATGGAACCAGCTGAAAAAACTAACTTATAAAATAGCAAACAGTGGGTTAGAAAGCTGTTAAAAGCACAGGCAGCAGCAATATGAAGTCTCAAGAAAAAGTACTTACAGAAATCATTAGAAGTATGCAAAATTCTCTAATAAAATAATCTAAAACTTGGTATTCAAATATGACCTCAAATGATACCCTGGGATAGAAACTTAAAAAGTCAATGTAGCACTAACTATACTTTTAATAAAGTTTCTCAACTGAAGACTTGGACACTAAATTCCTTACATAGCATTTTTTAAATTATTAGCCGGTTAGATTCCCATACCCTTTTTGGAAAGTATCAATAACTTGATGTGGCAACTTACTCTAGACTAGCTATAAAATATGAAGCGTAATATGTAATAATATCAGTATGTTCACATGATATTTAACATTAAAATCAAACCAAGCAACACTAGTACTTTCAAAATGCAATCTAAGATACACAATTTTACATTGCAAATAAGGCCTTACTGAGATAATGAATACTTACTGAACAAAATTACATGCAGTAAGAGTCTGAGAGAACACTGTTCTTATGGAAAGCTTTTCAGTCTCACTTCCTTAATGAGCTGACAGTACACCAAATAAACCAGGACATGGAAGTTCAATGTCTGTTTTCTGTTAGTGCAAAGTTTCAAGGTCCAGTTTGAAATAAATTAAACTTTAAAATATTTAAAATGTGCTTCTATCCCAAAAAGTGGCCAGTGAAACTGGAAGTCAAAACTGTCATTCATACACAAATTAAGAAGTGACACTTTTCCTTGTTTTTTTTTTTTTTGCTTACCATGACTGGTTCTAGCTTTACCAGGATTCAAAAGCTGCAAAATTTTGTTACTTAGGCCACCAGATAGAGCAGAGAACCAACCTGCCTAGCAACAACACTCTTTGCAGAGATTTTTCAGAATTTCTTTTACTCAAAACCCTAATGTAGTAATAAAGTTCAGTGCAATTCTGTCAGTTTTTAGAGCATGAAAACTCACAGACAGCAGAAAACATGCTGGTTTTGTTTAAAAATGGGATAGAATTAGTACTGTGTTCTACACCTACATCCACAAGCTGCTTACCAGAGAAAAAAGTTTTAGTGCAAACTATTCATGACTACCAACTACATAATATATTGCATTTTTACCAGACACCAATAAACCCAGTAAATGCTGGATTCATTTTGGAACAACATACAAGACTCAACTCCTACTTACTGAAAATACATACCAAAAGTAAATATCTAAGATGCATTCAACGTATATTTTAAAAAGAAAATTCCAGAACTTTATAACAAGGACTTTTTAAAATTTTTGTCCAAAAAACCCCCAAAACAATGCCAATAGTCCCTACTGCAGTCAAATGGAGAAGGGAGTAATTTCAGAGTTTAGAGACTGAGAGCTGGTAATAGGTTGACTTTTTACAGATACTGATGAAGTTGCTAACCCAAGATTAACATCCTAAGCAGCATAAGGAGAAGCCAAAGCACACAAAACCAGCCAACACATGCAGAAGAAACTTCCTACAGAAACTGCCATGCTGTGTTTTAGTTAAATTCAGTGAAACTTGGGGAAGCCTTAGAAATGTCTGACTATTTTTCTGTGTTCCGTGACAATGGATAATTTGGTGTTATAGTTACATGTTACAATGTAAAATGTTTATATTTTATGTATTTTAAACTTCTGTAATGAACCTGTAGATGAAAAATACATAGCTCTTCTGTAATGGTAGAAGTATTTCCACTTATTGCACTGATATTGTGCAATAAAATACAAAACTAAAACATGACATCATGAAATAGTGAAAAAGCACAAGACCCCCACATAAAGTCTCAAAGATAACCACCCATCCACTCATCTATAACAAACACTGCTCCTCTCATTTAGGGGACTGAAATTATTACTAGTAAGAACTACAAAGATACATCTATTTAATCATTACATTTATGGACTGATACTTTATGAAGCTGTATGATTAAATCATACAGCTGTCAATCATGCACACAGAATAAACACAGTAAGACAGAAAGGGGACAGCAAGAGCATAACCAGCTGTTTGTGTGCACAAACCACCCTCATTTTGCATGCCCCTGCAGTGACTGAAAACAGACAGCATTTCAGAACTGACCTCCTCGGATTTAGACTCTGGTAGAAAAAGTCAAGAGTAAGTTTGCAGAAGTGCATTAAAGAATGAAATCTGTAGTGCATATGCACTATACTCAAAACACAAATGAGAGGAACCTCAGAACTCTGCTTTCAGGATTGAGAGTGTATTGAAGCACTTAACTCCATACCGTAGGCCAAACAGTGTCCATTACCGAGTCCAGAAGGAAAAGGTGAAGAAAGGAGTCATACCTGATAAAACTTACTGCAACTTCATGGATGTCTCAGGATGAAACTATGGAGAAGTAACTGATTATGTGAAGTGATCAGAAAACAAGCATAAGTGGCAATGATATTACACCTTGCATTAAACTGAAAAATGTGATCACCAGTTGAACAACTAACAGGTGGATAGAAGGTAAAACACTTTACAGTCACTGCTTGGCTGCCTCCTTTACTTTGCTTTGCTACTTTTAGAATACAAAAGCCTCCTGTTTTGTTTTTCTTTATTACTGCATTTCTTAATCTGCAATTCCTACACTAACACAAATCACACTGATTTTTGGAATAATTCTGTCTGACATTGCCACATGGCAGACCTCACTGTCAGAGGAGAGGTTGAAACACAGTAATAGGTCCCATTTGCAGGACTCAAAAGTCACTCAGAGGGGGCACAGCTAAACCTTTCATAGTCTGCATCTTCATACAATGACTTGAGGTCCAAAAAGCCATTTTTATCATCACACTCTTTTCCACTCAGTATGTTTACACCATGCAAATGACAGAAAATTTAAGAGATATGGCAGAAGTCTCTCATTCCCACCCAAGATATAATTTGTCCCACTAAATCATGCTGCATCACTACTGATGTGCTGGAACACAGACACTTGGTAAACCTGCTGGACCATTTGGCTGTGAAAGATTTAATTTTATCACTACCTTTTATCAAAAGAAATTACCATTCTAGTACTAATCATGGTAACTTCAGTCTGTCTTTTTTTTAAGCTGTATGAAGATCAACAAGTTATGTTATGTGGGGAAACTTTTTCTTTCATTTTTAACAAAATAATCTTATTTCTCTAACCTGACCCCATAAAGGGTCAAAAGACGCTCAAGTGCCTAAACTGTTAAGATACTACATTAGTCTAAGATGTGTATCATAAAAATTCATTCATGTCTTGGTGAAAAGCTAATTTCACAGACATTGAAAATACTTCATTTTCTTTTTCAATAAATGCTTACAAGATCCTACTTCTGATACACCTTATTTGTTCATAACTGAAAACCAGAAAAAATGCAGACCAAAACTTGTAACTTTTGTCTTTCAAACACATTGCATGTACAGCTTTGTTTCGGTCTAAATCTTACTTGTAGTAAAGTATCACTCAATCCACCACAAATCAATTATTTTTAACTTTTGAAAGGAATATTTGTTAACACTACTGAAAATGCATAATACTCTGTAATATGGATTACCAGGAGTAACAGCTACCAAGAATAAAAGCTCAAATTTAATTAATTTATTCATTTGCAGGTTAAAATGAGAAAGTCTATTTCTTTGTTTCTAGTATGAATACTGACGTGGCAATGACAAGTTGAAGAAATCTGCATGAACACTGCTGCCTTTTTTTATGCACACTGTTACTGGTTTTATGAAACACCAGTTGTAAACAAAATACTTCCATAACTTCACATACAAGGTAATCTAATGATAATTCACTTCTCTGATAATTTTTAATACCTCTGAGATGAAATGTCACTATGAAGAATAAAACTGCACTAGAACCATTACATTTAACACTTTTGGGGCCACCCTTCCATGCGAAAGAGAAATAAAAAAAAAACAGCTTTATTTTTCAAACCCACCAAGCATGAGAGGGTGGGTGCAACACAGAGGAACTGAGTAAGCAGTAAGGGTGGTATTATCTGTAGGTTCTTGTGACATTAACAATGTAAGTCCAGTGAATGGCACCATCCAAGGGCTGCATGTCACTGAGAAATGCAGCAGGACCTCAGCCCTACTCGTCACACATCTACTGCCAGGTGCTTATTCAATCTGTATCAGCCAAAAAGCAGGAATGTTTGTCACTGTCATTACTACAGAAGAAATCAGGTCATTTGATGGGTTTTAGTTAACAATGTAAAATAAAGTATTCTTTTGCAATTTTCTAAGAGACAAAGATTGCACCTTTTTGTCATACAACTCCTGAGGGGCACAGCAGACATTTTCTGAATCTTCATACTTTCAGATACTTACCTGACAACTTTCCTTTCTCACATCAAAAAAAAAGTTGATTTTTCTCAAAAAGTGATCTGGTTCTCTGATAAGGTGCTACAGCAAAGCTTAGTGGCAAAACTGGACACAACTTGATTGTCCTATGATTCTCACACTTCTGACAGCCTCCTGGTGCAGCCACAGCACTGCTATTCAGTTTCTTATTAAGGGTTAGACTTCAAACTTCCCTTTTGCATATGATCCAGCACGTTCCTTCTGCATGCAATAAGGAGCATCACGTGGCTGTTAACAGAAAATTTCAGTGTGTCCCCCATTGTATGTGAATTCTCACCTGGCAGCTAATGGCTTTCAGAGTCATCTACATACCACGTCATTATAAGGAGACACTGATGTTCCTGAGTTTTGTATTTGTGATTCTTTGGTCAAGATGCCAGCTTCTGATACTCAGTGTGACACATTCAGATACCAGCTGCATTGTTCTACATTTGTATGAAGTTTCCCAGGATCATTCTGGGAACGTAATTTTGATCCAAGAATTGAATGCTGAAAACCACAGAAGTAAGAGACCATGCACATCAGCACAACACAGCAATTACTTAGCTATTTTCTTGTTTTCATTTTACGTGACTAAACAGGATATTATTTCAAACCTGTGGAGTTCAGGAAACAGCACATACTCTATTCCTTAAATAACTGAAAACAAACCAACAAATTATGACCATTTAAAATCCTTTCCAAACCCATGCAGCAGAATTTCAAGTTAATTCTCGGGAACTAGACATGGGCATAAGTACCAGAGAAAAGCCCAATACCTACAGGTACAAAGACCCAAAAGCAGAACCTATCGCTTTCCCACATAAGGTGCTTGTTTTAAAATAGAAGTTGTCATTCACTGCACTCCTTTTCCTGGTTTCTCCAGAGATAGTTAGGTACTGCACAACTCATCAATCTGAAGCAGCATGAGCACACCATCTGTAGTTCTTTAAAAACTTTGACAGCTGACTGTCATACTCGCTGTTACACAACTCTCCATTCCTAATCCATGTCCCTGCAACACAGCGAAATTCTAGCATCTACCAGCTACTTCCACAACATGATGTGTTTTCACAAAATAGAGCAAACATACACATTTGCAAATTACCAACAACTAATCAAACATCCTCAGAGTACTTAAAACCTATTGTAAGTTTACAATTGCAAGCAATTAATCAAATGTTTAAGTGAATGAGTTTTTCCCTTCAAGAGAAGTTAATGGCTTATTTAGATACATAAAGATGGTTAGTTTACAAAATCAGACTGGTAAGATATGGCTTTGCGCCCAAGCTTCCATGCAACTCTTCAACAAATAAACTTTAATAAAATTTTAAAAAATCCTAAAGAATTCAACACTAATTTAAATGAAAGGATTAAAAAGGAGGGGTAAAAAATATATATATGGAAATGCCTATTCACAAAATGCAAAAAATGTTTCTCCAGAGAGTTTGCTTATAGAATACCAAAATTAAAAAGAAGGAAAGATTTCTGAAAGATGTCATAACAGCAATGAAAACAGCTCTTGGCCTTTTCTTTCCTAATAGGCTACAGCCAGGAAAACCTGACTTGTATTCTATTCACTGATAATTTATGATGCATCAGAAGAATTTTGGGGGAGCTTAACAAATACTCCATGTCTAGAAGTCTACAACAATGAAATTTTGATCTTCTCTGAAGTGAAATTTTACCTTTAATATGAAATTGTTGTAACATTATAAATTATGTAACTACAAGAACTAAATGAACCATTACAACTTAAGAGACCCAGTCATTACACTGAATTGTCGAGTTAAATTTATGATGAACCATTCACTGAAACTGTGAGAAAGTCTCCCCCTCAAAATTCCTACAAATAGCAAAAATGATCTGTCACTTTTGCTGTCCTCCAAATCAAATGCTAAAATATAGTTAAAACAAAGAATTCAAATTGGAGTTCTTTCCCAATGTGAAATCTTTGCATTACCATCTGCTCCCCAAGGGGATGGTGGTGGAAATCACACAAAATATCTTTTCATTTCAGCATTCTTGAAACAGACTAAAAAGAACTCAGCCCTCATTATACTGTCATATGTAGGCACCAGTGAAAATACATAATGCAATTTTCCTGTGTTCAGTTTAAAATGACCTTATATAACACTTTACCTTCTTTTAAGGGTCATGTATTTGAAATTTAACTTTTTCTTAATAGGTTCTTCTACACCATATGAAGTCTTTGAAATAATCCCAATGCAACTCCAGTACTCATTACATTACTTATGAACATGAGAATAAATTACATGATGAGTGATACCATTCTTAAATGAAAAGCAGAAAACACCAAGCACTGCAATTTCCCTGTTTCCAACTCCTGAAACACTTACACCTACATTATAGAATCCTACACATATGTACTTTCCATACTTAACACACAATGCTTTTCTTCAAATCACTGCAGAAATGTTTCAGTACAAGAGATGAGTCTGTTATTAGTCACCAATGCATAGAGTACTTAACATTGTAAAAAAAAAAATTAAAAAGAATGAAGTTCATATTCTAAAAGCATGAGGTAAAAATGCAGTTATGTTGTGCAATGAAAAAAATTAGCAAGCTTTTGGCTACTTACATAATATATTACCATAATTTCTTATTTATTTTCCATGGCAAAGATAAGGACATATTAGAGATAATACTGGATTACTCCTTTAAGACAAAACTTGCAATTTTTAAGTGCTATGAAATAAGCCATTTAAATGCACTGAAGTAATATTAAACCACATTATTCAGACCAATTTTTAAATTCTGTGTCTTTATTGCTAAAAATCCTTAGTTGATAAAGTTATCCTTCAGCTTTCATGTAATTAATGTGTTTTCACTTCTGAACATCTAGAAATGACAGACTTAATTAAATTACCTCTGGTATCCCCAGTTTTCTACATGCATCCAGAAAGTTTTCCACATTTCTCCTGCATTTGGCCATGCTAAGTTTAGGCTGTAAAACAAACAAACAAAAAAACAGTCTATGGCAAAAGAAGTCAAAACCACTCATCTGGTCAACTCACCTATTGCATTATTCTTGTACTGATACACCATTTCCACATTTCCCCTGATAACAATGCATAAAATTCTGCTCAACTTTTTCTTTCTACTACTCTGAAAACACCTTGCCTACAAATACAAACTGAGTGCCTACGTTGTGGATGCCATGAACTTTTACTTATCTCTTAAAGTCACCAGACATTTAGATCTCCATATGTTCACACCCAGCTTGTGAGGTTCTAAAAACTGCCTGTTACAAAGGTTTGTAACAGACAACATTGATTTTCTGGACAGCAAATTAACTGATGAAGGATTTTAACATGCATCATGCAGAACAGACTTAACTGTACTTAACAGGCTCATTCCTTTTAAATTTTTTATGTACTCACAAATTTATAGTAACTATATGCAATATTAATGTCTCTGAAGAATAAATGTCCTATTACTTTAGAATCTCAAATACTTCTATAAATTGTCTCACTCAGGACTGTTCACCAAATACTTACAGAAGTATCATGTTACTAAAAAGAAAAATCAAAACTCCTCACTATTTTAGTTTGTCAGTATCAGATGTGAAACAATGGTAATTCCTGAATATCCACTTAAACCAAGAATTCACTATAGTAGCAAGGAATTCAAAGAACTAATTTTCTAGGCTAAAATAATTTGAAGGCTGTTTCAAAGAAGAGAACATCAATATAAAGTTTAAACAAAATGAAAATAAAACCAAATATGTGCTTTTTGTTACAGAAGACACCACAAGATATTTATTTTTAAAAAAACAGCATGAGAAGTTTTTACTCCAGAAATTCACGTTTGCATATTTTGGCAATGTCATATTTTTACCAAAGATAGAAATTATTTTAACTCAACGAACAGCAAAGAAATTCCACTAGACCATCTGAGAAAATATCTTTTTCTTAAATCTGTCTTCTTGGAAGTTCTTACAGATTGCCTCCAAAATCCACATGGTATTCTCAGAACTTGAGTATCAGGGTGTACATAGCAAATTTTTACCAACATGCACATTAAAAAGAAAAAAGGCATATAGTCTGAAAACACACAAAACCTCTTCAGAACCAGACTGTTATCAGAAATCTGAAAGAATGATCTGTTCAAGAAATAGACATAAACAGAGAAAACACAATGGTGTTTTCTTATGTTTCCAGAAGTGCACACAGAGTTTACGCCAATTTTACGTCGTGAAATCTTCAGGTCCTTAAATTTAGGCAAGCCAATATTAAATCACTATAGTGCAAGTTTCTGTTCTGTCTGCAGGTAGTGATGCCTGGAATCACCTCTACATTTAACTCAACAGGACAAATATGCTAATAAGTGTTTTAAGTGCTTTAGCAACATGACATCTGCTAAGCCAGACACTGCTGAAGCCAACCTCACATATTTTCAATCAACAAAGGAGGGGCCAGTTTTCTTTTTTAAAGTTGTACTAGAATAAAAACTTGTAATCAAAGAATTTCATACTGTTCTGAACAAAAATGCCATTATGAAAATATCTGATCTTGTTGCTAGGTCAGGGAAAGGCAGGATAGCTTTATTCATTCATAGATGTGTTTGCATATAAATGTATGTATACACGATATATATATATGTGTATGTATCATATATAAAAACTAATGAACACCTGAATTTGCAGGAAAATAAACGTCGCCCTTAAGGGCAAAGATCATTCATTTAACAGCAACATAGTTTCTGTACCCAAATATTATTTGGCAATGAAACAGTAACCAATACAACATTTCAGTGCAGCAAGCAACATGCAACTTACTACTGCTGGTGAGGGTACATGAATACTTCCGACAGAGCGAGGGCGAACGTGATTCACCAAATGGCACAGAACGACACCATCCATCAGAGCCGAGCCCAGGTCTTCAGGCAAACAAATCTTTAGTCTTGTTTCTATGTTCTGCAAAGGAAGAATACATGCATACTTTGATATAGAAATGGATGAAGGGGGAAAAAAGGGAATAAAATACCCTCATCTCCTATGCTGTAGAGACATAGCCAGTTTTGGAGTTTTTATTACAAAGAAACAATTCCTTTATGTAAGTAATTCTTTAGAAACTAAACCACAATCTCCTTTATGCTGGTCACTGAACTGTATAAACTTCTTTAAAAGAACTCAACACTGCAATGTTGCTGCCACAATAGGCATCAGTTTTTATATACTGACATATAAAAACACATCTGCATGCAATTAGTCATGTGACTGAACTGCATGTGGCTCCTTCCTTTCATCATTTCCACAAGTCTTCTACTTATCCATCTTAAATTTTCTTTATCAGCAGCACATTGAAACAGAACTACATTGTGTTTATGACTGTACAAGCAGAGAATAAAAGGCAATCTTCCTAGCAGCCTAAAAATTACTCAGAAAGCATTAGAGTGATCAGAAAAATAGGTAAGGGAAGGCAAAACATTCAGATGTAAAAGAGAAATTCTGGATACCTGTTAAGAAAAACAGTCTCAATAAACAGAATTTGATATTGCAAAATAAAATACTTTTGAAAATATTTAAGAATTTAAAAAAAACCCGAAACCCCAATATATTGTTATGTATGATGAGTTTGCTGAATTGTGCTCCGATCTTGAAAACCTTCCAACTCTACACTTAGAGCTAATTATTCACATTATCTTTAAATAGATGTTTCTTATTCCTAATTGAACCTCTTAATGTCATTACTCTCTATTAATATGTTACCTCAACCTATACTGATTGAATATGAATGTCTTTGAATAGATAATTCTTTTTAGAATAAAAGAAGTAGGTTGGAAATGATTTTTGAAGGTCACAGTCTAACAAATTTGAAGTGACACCAGAGCCCTGGTTAGTTAAGTTTTGGATATCTGCAAGGACAGAGAGCCCTAAAATCTCCAAGCAACTTTATTCAGTGTTTCACTGCTCTTATGGCGAAGAGTTTTCTCCTTATAACTACTTGAAAGGTCTTTCTCTGCAATTTGTGCCACTGTCTTTCATGGGTTCACTGTTAATCTTTGAAAAGCCTGGCTTTACCTTCTCTTTTACTACCCTTCAGGCAGCTGAGGACAGTCATATGATGTTCTCAGCACTCTAAAGCAAGAAATCCAGTCTAAAGAAATCCAGCTCTTTGCTTCTTCCTCATACATCCTTTATTTGGGAGGCCTCACCATGAAATAGCCCCCACTGAAGCACTGCGGGGTTTCATTATATTTTCCCATTTTTTCTTTTACTAGACACACTACTCAAGTACTTGCATGTAGGTTTCACAAGCAGCAAACAGGGGAGTGCTTCATGTTCACTAATATAATGTTTTGTTTTCACCTTGGTTTAATTCACAAATCAGAAAACAATTCTGGTATATGAGATAAAAGAATACACTTTGAGACTGTTTTTCCAAAACCTGTTACAAAAATATTTATAAAAATTAATGAATTAAAAATTTATTCATTAGAACACTGATTTGTCTGTTGGGAGACTACTCAGCATAGACCAGGGTACACTTTTTATAAGAGCACAGTGTATCTACAATACCAACTCAATGCCATTTCATGTCGGAGTTTACGGCTCTGTGTAATCTCACTAAATGATAATTTACCATGAAACAATTCAAAACCAAGACTAACTAACATATATATTTATTGCATAAAGTATAAACTTAATGACTTATATGTTCTGGGCTATTTTCTTGTGCAGTACATAATCAAATGCTCTGGTGGTTACTAATGTCACTAAAGGACCCAGTATACCTGAGCAAATTTTATTAATTTGAAAATCTCAGTATGTGTTTGCAAATATGGTCAGTCTTCTCACTCCTGTCACCACTCCTTGACTTGTAATCAAACTTCTCACAAGAAACAAAACAATTTTCATTCCAGGACACGATATTTCAGGGTGAGAACAAAGGATAGTGCGTGGAGCTGAAGGTCAGTAACACATTAAACCAGCACTGCTGGTGATACCTAATACTCTGTAGAGACATCTTTATTAATTCTCCACAATCAAGCCTGACACAGTGAATAACCTTGTTCTACTTTTCACTGTGAGGATTAACTGAACTAATGCACAACTCAGGAGTCTTGTGGAAGGGATTTGTTACTTGTGGTAACTCTTAAAAGAAATGTTAAAAAGCTGCATTGATGCTGCTGAAATAGAGAAGGCTCAGAGTAACTACAAACTAGCACAGTTTATTACTGCTGCTTCCATTTTCTTCCCCATTACCAATAAGTCTGTCTCATCTAATTCCTGCATCTTGTCCTTCTGGCATCATTCAAGTTTAGAATTGAAAAGATACTACATTCTATCAACTGTGTTAAATCTTCAACAAGATCTGTTCTGTTAAAAAGAAAAAATCAGCACTGCAAGGTTAAGTGAATTCATACCTACAACAAGTGAGGGCCTGAGGTAAGACAATGCAAATCTGAAAGTCTGCATAGTTCTACATTAAAAATCCCACCTTTTAAACACTATTTGGTAAAGAGAAAAAGGTGAAACCCGTTGCTTTAAAATTAAATAATAGAAGACATGTTATTTAAAACAAATTGATAATTTTTCAATTAGCCATTCCATGAAGCTAATGAGATAAGAATAAATAATCTTGTGATTCAGCTGTGATGTGAAAATCACGTATCATTTTCAGGATTTGCAGTGATACCCTCTGTTTTGTTAATGTGATATAACTGGAAACCTTGACACGTTCAGGCTTGTGACACTCCTTGCAGCAAAGGTTGTCATCTTTTTTTTAAGCAGAGCCAAGTGTCACACAAACAGTGTTACCCAGGTATTAGTTGTGTAACACAAATCCTATGCACCAATTCCTCCATCAGGCTCTAGCTTCCACATTCAAGACTATGTATCAGGAAACCACCTTCTGTATTCATATTTTCCAGTGATGAAATATTGAATTAATTTCTAAGAAAGCTGTTTCAAGCATTAATTATCTACTGTCAGCTTTAACTAATAAATTTCACTATGCCTTTTACAAGCAAAACTGCAGGTATCTCCAACTGTGGAAATAGTTCCTAGACCTCTCTCTCTCAAGTGCTCACTTCATCCTTTCTAATTAAATTAAATAAATCGTTAATTCCACCAGTGCAAGGCATGCTGATTAACTGTATGTCGTTCAGGTAACTCCCATTATTATTTCCCATTTTTACAAAACCTTTCCTGAAGTACAGCCATCTGATTGTGATAAAGAACTTCAGCAATAATCTCATCAATGTGATTTGCAGGAGTAATATTGCCTCATTTAACCTTTCTCATATTCTCCTCCTTAGGCAACTTTCCCAAAGAAAAACTAAAAAAGACATTCCATCAGCATAAATTAATTCTACCAACACTCACATACCTCACGTAGCTGTTCCACAAGCTCTCTCTCTTCTCTCATCTGCTCCATTTTCCTTCGAATTGTGAACTGTGGATCTATTGATTCCAAATTTCTTTGTGGTCTTAAGAACACTATGATTTTTAAAAAGAGAGATTTTAGTTTAAGAACAAACACTTTGATTTATTTTTTCTAAATTAAGCAAAATCCTTAAGCACTGCTTCCAGCAAAAACAAATTTTTTTTTGTTCTTAGGAGGACAGAAAAATCTGATCTTGGACTACAATTATGAATGGCTGTTTTCTGGATATTGCTCTGTACAGCGTCCTGAGGCATCAGTGGCATGGATAATTTGTCATCCAAATCCTAATCTCAACAGGCAAATTCTGTTAGATGATGAAGCACCAGCAGTGTCCCTTAGAGAGTCTGATCTGTACAACACTGTATTTAACATGGCAGGAAACACCTCTTTTTCTTTTAAGTAGAACTCCTAACAAGATGCTGAATTGTGTAACAAGCTGTGACAAGATTCCTACAAAGAAAAAAACACTTGCTAGATAAGGTTATGCTAAAAAAAACCCCACCCACCAAACAAAGACAAATGTAGGAAGACTCAGCCATTCAGTAACTGCCTACACTAAAAAGTCACATATTGCAATTGTAGCATTGCACAAACTCTTGGCAGTTCTCCTTCCCACCAGTCCTGTCGACTCTATCACTTTGCCCACATACAGTTCCTTGAAATCATTACATGACATTTCCACAAATATGCACCTCTACCCTTCCATGTTTGTGATCAGTGACTGTTTTGAATGGTTCAGAAGAACAAGAAGATGTACGGTCAAAATGCAACCACTGTCCCTGTTTGTGACTCTGTTTGCCATCAAGGGCAGTGATGAGGAATCTCACCCAGCTGTGAGCAGGCTCACCTGAGTGCAGGCTGCTAAAGTAATGAGATGACTGATCTAAGCTACGTCTCTAGTCAAAGGGACAGACAGACAGCACCTATGGCACTTCAGCCAAAAGGCAGAGTTCTTTCCCCTAATTACTATAAAAAGGAGCTTAAGGCAACAAACTCCTTGTGTATCTTTAGGCTACTCATTTGAGGCATCAAGATAGAATAAACCACGGCCAGTTACCACACTTGCTTCCTTTCACTACTTGACTCCCACAGTCCTAATTTAACTTTTCCTAGGTAACTGAAATTTGCCACATTGCTGTTAAATCAGTAATTTCTGGGATGCCATATTAATGTCATTTGTTAAACAGAACTGGTTTTAAATAAAACACCTAATATTACACTTTTATAATAGTTCTGTTCTTTGTAATGTCATCAGAAATCCCAGTGGCAGAGTAGGGGAGCACCCTGTAGAGAATGTGCAGAACTAAGGTAGAGAATGTGCAGGACTGAGAACTACAGAGAGTGACTGCAGCTCAGTTCCCTTCCTCAGGTGGACTACACATCATCATCAGTGTCACCATTCAGAAGGATCTACACACAGGTGTACAAATCATAAATAAAAACATTCTTAATGCTGACCTGACACACAATGCATGAGAGTAGCAGAGCTATGCCTGCAGATGCAGAAGGCCCACAGTTGTACTGACATTTAATCTTTGGCTTTGTAGAAGGCAAACTGAACATTTGGAATTGAATTCTATACCCAAAGCAGAGTGTACGAACAGATCCATGCTTCCTAACATGTTGCAGGAAAGTTGACAGATGACTATGACTGCACATCCCCAAATCCACAAAGGCTGTTAGAACACTTATACATGGTGAAAAATACCTAAAATGTTATTTAATAAATCATATCATTTAGGATGGCTACAACAACAAAAAAATCAAATCTCAAGTTTTTCAAGAGCAGAAACCCTTATCAAAGACTTCTATTGACTCCAGAACTGTACTGTATTAAAATTTTCTGCATTAGCAATTCCATAAAAATTTACTGGAGACTGCTTCTAAATTTTTAAGAGGTGAAATAAAAATCTCCTATCATATTAATTAAAAACAGTAGCTGCAATTTCTAAGATTTTATAGTTCATTGTACAAGTCTAATAATTGAGCTTTGCTGCCTTTCATAGATGAAATACCTATATAAAAATCCTTCTTGAATTGTAAAACCATGTTTAAACAGTATTTAAAAGTCACTGTAGCTTTATTAGCAGTAGCAACATTTCAAATGATTATCAGTAGTACAAAATTATGTTCAGTTCTGTTCAATTTTCATAGAATTATAATATTATTATGGTCTTCATTCAGTTTGGCTACAGCTATCCTTTTTTAGGCCTTTGTGAAGTCAAAGTTCCAAGATCTACTTCAATCCAATTTCAGATTACAAATGTCCCTTACTGAAAGGTATCAGCATTACTTTGTCAATTTCACCACAAGAAAAAGGCAGGCTAATCTCAGGCAGTGAGAAACTGCAATTAGAAGCTTTTCAATAAAATAAGTTTAATTGATTAAAAAACAGAATTTAAAAACATCCACACCCTAAAGCATAAACTATAAAAGTTTTTGTTATGTACTGAATTTTTTTAAAAAGTGTTCCCAGTACAGGAAGTTTTGGCAGTACTAAGTGTTGCTTGCTTCTCAGCATTACACACAATGTCCAGCAAGGGGAGCCCATACCTCACACACACCTGAATGTCTATTTTTCACTCCTTGAAAGAGTCAGTTTCTGCTTTTTGAATCCATGGTCAAGCCAGGTTATTATGTAATGCTTGTTCCAATAATTTTTTTAAAAAGTATTTTGCACAAGCGCCAACAAGTTAAATGAGTAATAGTTAATAACATAGTATGTACTCAACATACCACTGTCAAGGACAAACTTCCTTGTGAAAATTCTCATTTCTGCACTGAATTCCAATGCATATTTGTGCACTATTAAGTGCATACCAAGGAATTCAGTGTACTGAGTACTCAGTGTGACAACATTATCCTTCAGGCAAACAAAAAAAAGATTTAACCTGACTCTAAAGATAACAGACAAAAAGAAGGTTGGACTATGACAGGCAGAGATGAAGTCAGGCCAAAAGTTTATAGTTAGATTTCTCTTTGATTGACTTCTTCAGTGTAAACAGAAATACAGTAGCCCCAATTAAAAAAATAAGCAGTTGTAAAAGCAGTTTCTGCTGAAACATGCCAAGATAATAAATGCTAACATTTGCAAGTGGCTTAAGATTTGAGTGACAGGAGGCATCTATCTGTTCCAAAGGCACAAGCTAGTCTGTGTCACTCCTTTCATTTAGAAGACTGAAACTGTAACAAATATAGGTTAACACAGATCACATTCTACACTGATTGAAGCACCTCTAGGTTTCTCTGTTAGACCATTCATCAGTGAAATGTTAACTTAGCTTCACACCATCATGAACTAAATTCAGTTTTTTCAACTTACCAGTACCAGAATTCTTATATTCCACACTCATTTCCCTCATGGAGCTGATTCCTTACATATGCTGTCTCTTATGGTTTTATAATCAAGAACACTGAGGCAAATAGTAAATATTGTCAACTAAAGAACTGAACTAAGAATGAAATGCCCCTGTGAAGGGGCTTCAGTCCTAAGTCTTGGGTGGTACAAGTGTGACTCCCAGAGTGGCATCTGAATGGTAAGACAGGAACATTTCCTTAACAGTAAGCTAAATGTTTGCATTTATCACTCAGTACTTGTGGTCTTGGTTTCAATCTGATACTTTTGACAGTTTCAATACCTTTTAATACCTAAACACCCTTCTACTTTAAGGCAACTGGAAAAACATGGCCCTCTTTGCATATTAGTGCTGTGTCTCAGTGTATGATGACAACAAAACCCTGGAGAAAAAACAAAACAAAAGCAGCAATAACAAAAGACCACTAATGTACTTGACCTTCAGTAGGAACAGCTTACTAACAGTTTCTATTGGACAGAAATCACTATTTTTGCTTAGCTGATTGTTTCAGCTTTGTTTCTTTA
The DNA here is from genome assembly GCA_026261815.1 of Monarcha castaneiventris obscurior. Lineage (NCBI taxonomy): Eukaryota > Metazoa > Chordata > Aves > Passeriformes > Monarchidae > Monarcha > Monarcha castaneiventris. Next base: position 12,571,948 of record JAMPIT010000510.1, on the reverse strand, counting down.
TGGATTCTTCTATTAAGCTAGTTATGCACCTGCACCAATACATGCAGATGGAAGCAGGTATTTTAATAGTCAGTATCTTTCAAAAAATAATAAATAAAAAAGTGCAGAAGAGAGCAGCAAAATTACCTGCTATTTTAGTACAACTTTTATAAACGCTTTAAAATAAAGCAAGTAAATAAACTACACTGAAAATAGTTCTTGGAATTTATATAATGGGAAAAAATGTTTTGCCAGAGTTGAAAAGAGTGAAACTTCACTCATTGACTTTTGACACTACATATTCCAGAGCAAATGAAAGTGCATCCTCTGAGGTATTTAGTCTTATAAACATCCCCTGCACAGTATTGTCTTTCATCCTTATCCACATGGGGCATTCACCACATACTCATGTTTCTGAAAACACAAAATTAAGTAAATTATATATGGAACACCTACCATTGTCACTGTCTCCTTCAGATGGGATACTGTAGCTAAAGTTGTCCCATGTTTGTGCCTGTGTAAGTGTGTTGAAGGAGATAGGAGGAAAACTGAGGGATGGGTCTGCTGGAGGGGAGTGACAACCAGTCCGACCATGGTGGTAATAAGGACCAGAGTGGGGATAAAAGTGGGCAGCAGCATTTCATACATGGCATTAGGATTGTATGGTAATGGCAAAGATGTAATTCAGAGGTGATTAATACAAAATGCATAAATTTTGAGAAAAGAATGAAAAGATGGTGCAGAATAAAAAGAGCGAAAAGTTAAATGTTAGTACTTGCAAGTCATACATTACATGTGCAGTTAAGGCTGTTAAGCTTAGCAAGATCATTGTAACCACAGCAGTTCACACAACTTGTTACAATCAAGTTTTAAGAAAAAGTACCCATAGATTTTACATTAAAGCCTGATAAAAACCTTGACTCTAAGCAGATGGTAAACATACCAGCTGTGAAGTTTCAATATGGAAACTTTCACAGAATAAAAATTTTGATGTATTTGTGTAACTATGTAATAGGGACACTTCTCACAAAGACTAAGAAAATTTACACATCCATGTGAAAATGTTATTACAATTTCCCAGCTGATTTTGGAAGTAGCAGCTACATTATCACTTGGATTCTCATTTTGTTGAAGGATTTTCAGTAAGTACATGTACCACAGATGTTTTCCTTTCATGTTAATTCACTTAATAATAAATGAAGGACTACTTTTTTTCTTGCTAACTCCCCCAGCAATAAATTCAAATCTACAATGGGTCTGCCATGCTATATAACTACTGGTCCTCCACAACTTTTACAGGCTTCTCAGGGACAAGAACAGGAATAGAATACCCCTAGAGAGCGATCCTGAGTTTGTACAACAACCTTTGGCAAACCTGCACCATAGACAAGTCTTCTAACAAACACAACTTCATTAATGATTTGACTGGGCTCCCTGAAGCACACAAAACTGTACAATTCCACAGAAGCTGCAACACTCTGTTGTAGACTATTCACCAGATGACTGTAAAAGCATGCCATGCCTACAGTTCATGACCACCCTTGAACTCATTCAGGAGATAAACTTGGACAGCAATACAGACCCTGTTCTCCCTTACCTATTTTGCCATTTCTCCTTTAACTAGTCACAACACCACCTCTTACTGTTCCTCAGATCCTTCAGCGGAAATTTTTATTCCTTACCCATCACACCTACTCTGCACTCCTGTCTCTTGTCTTGATTGTGGTAAGGATTTCTGCCCAAGCTTCCCTCAAACCTCCATTCCACAGTGTTTCAGAACTGGATACTGACACCCTTAAATTATCTCCTTCCTGAATCTCTTCATCATTTCAAAGCTTCACACTGGTTTCCTATTTTCTGACAGAGATTTAAATCTCTTTTCTGCTTTTCACAATGACGCTGCTCCTTAATGAACACTTCCTGTATCTGATCACAATGTTCCTTACCACTTCTGCAAAAAAAATTATTAATTCACTCATTTCTTGTTCTTCTACATGTATTCTCCATGTTTATCTACTGAATCCTACACACAAGCAACATATTCATGTCCCTCAGCCTAGAGATTATAAACTACCTCTGCTCTAAATGCTAAACCATAAACACAAATCAATTTCATACACGCAATCAATTTAAGATTACTGTGTAGATCTAAAAGCAACTAAAACCACTTAATATTAGAAGAAAGTCCAAAGTAAAGTTTCAGTAAGCACAGCAAGTCCCTCTTTTCTACCATTCCAAACTAATATCCATAAGGAACTTAATCATTTAGGATTTCTCCTTCCCACAATTTTGGAATCTGTATTAGCATGATAACAATTCAAACAGTGTCACATAAAACTTCACCTTAAACTTCTTTTCAGAGTTCCACAGCTCTCTCCCTTTAGACTTTTCCAAAGGCTGGGTCACTGCTTCTGGCTATCGGGACACCAGATCAGCTGAACCCGAGAGTCAGCAAAACTTTAACTCTGAGTCAACACTGGGTAACAGAACACAGATTTATGGCAAAAGATAAACAGTTTGACTCTGGTAGCAATTGGTATTCTCAGCTGTTTTCCAACATACACAGTTAATGCCATTAGGGAGGAAAACAAACAGAAGGAACAAATATCCAAATATTAGAAAAACAGTAACGAGCACTCAAATGAGAGAAAAACACTGTCAAGTTTCAATTACGAGTTCCAACTAACTTGAAATACAAACATGTCTACCATAAATACCAACATTGTGCTTCAAGTTCTCTACAAGTCACCCACACTGAAGGCACTAGATTCACAAGTAATGTTATGCTATGTAAACAGCTGCAAGGGAACAACCTCTCACTTCAGAATTCCAAGTGCTTTGCGACTTCGAGTTGTGTCAGTGCTTGTTTCAGCCTCTGACAGCACAAAATTTTTTGTCTGTGTTGCTGTCACTTTGTTCAGCAGAAACTAAGAAACACAGCGACCTAGAAATGGCACGGAACAAAAGCAAAAACTACTCCTGACTGCAAGGTGTATTAGAAGCTGCTCAGACTTGAAGGTCTGGCACATTAAAGACAGCATAACAAGACCTTGCCAACTCTCAATTTCAACAACTAGCACCACTCTTAACATCTTAATCAATTCATGGATGAAGAAGGGAGAATTTAAATTTATTAGCTATTTTGAGTGATTCCTTTTCAGAGAGCTAATGCACTTCCCAAGAGGAAAACTAAGGCTGTAAGAAAATTGTTTCTTTTCAATGGTATTTTTTTAAGGTTTTCAAAATCAATGTGAATTTGAAAAGTCCCTACTCTCTCAAAATATTTAAAATACAGAGGAAATAACCTGAAAAATTAAAAAAATCCGCTACCTTTTTACCTTCGATGTAAACTTCTGACCCTTGGAAAAAATCTTTCAAGAAATCTAAACACATTCATTACCTTTCAAAATATTTTCTTTGGGTACTTTGGATTCTGTCAGCCATCAGATATGAATTTTCCCAATGTTTTGCCTAGCTTAAAAATGAAAGTATAAAAGGTCCTTCAGTCCTGAATACATATCAGTATGGACTAACACAGAAGTTCAAACCACTGTGGTTTATCCTCTGGAAGCACTTACATTTGTGTGTGTACTTCAAAAAACTGGAATCTTTACCAGAAGTCTAGAACAGTTTACTTTCACCTTTCCAAGAGACATAAACCGTTATGAAACGATGCGGAGGAGGGAAAGTCAAATAGAAAGCAACATTCATTTTAAATAGATGAAAATAAACACAGTGAAAACAAACTCTCAAATTTCAGAACAAAATATGGTTGCATATATTTTCATTGAAAATTTGCCACTGTTTTTTCCACAGAGCACGATGGACACATTTTAGTTAGAACACTTCAATGTTCTTTTAATGTTGCACTTGGATTTAAGAGACTTATAGAAGCAACTAATTCAAATGTAAGCTCTAACAAACTTAAAACTCATTGAGATAATTAAAGCTTGTATTTCCAGTAAGTTTTAACATTTCCCCTAAGGCCACTAAGAACTGAAATGAAAAAACCTATTAAAATAAACTACAAACTAAGCTAAAAAGTTTCCTGGATCAGAGAAATGCTGGATCTCTGCATTAGCTCAGGTCTATGACACTAAAGCAGCATATAGTTAACAAGTACAAATTCCAGCCAGTGATAGAATGGTTGAAAAGTACAAAACTTGCACAAAGTTTTAAAGGAAATACAAGGAAGAAACTACAGACCTGCCAAGCAAAACATCTTGAAAAGGAAAAACATGCAGGCTTCACAAACATGCTGATATTTTCAGTCATGTACTACTTCTATATGTAAATATTTCTTATGTGTCAGCAAAACAGCAGAAGATAAAATAACATGCAGCTTTACTATGCTTTTGCAAGGTTTCCTTTCTGCTTCATGGTGCTACATAGCTAGTATACTGTATTTTTATCTGAAACTGGACGTAAAGTTTTACTATTGCCAAGTTCCCCTATCTTACCATGGTATAAATTTAAGGTAAGATGACTGAAACTACATGTGATCAGGTGAGAAACTGCAGTAATGGGTCTATCTTAGTGACTGTAGCATCTCATATGGCAAAGAAAATAAATTCATTATTATCAAGTTTACTGTGACCATAACATAACCAAAAGAGACTAGAGCATTGGCACACTCAAAGCTATTCAAATATATGAATTTCAATTAGTATAGTGCAAAAAACAGCAGGTTCAACCAACTGACTTTGGTCAGTTCAGTGAGGCTATACACAGCTGCAATACAATCAGGGGAAGAACTGTAGGACTTGTGCACATCTGGTCTTAAATCATGTGACTTGGAGGTTTTCCTGCAAAGGACTGCAAACATTGCAACCCAGACTTTCTAGAAATTACCTCAAAAAAGAGTCACTAGGCTATTTTGCCCTGACCTATTCTAGTTATTAAGTATAGGAGATCTGGGCACAGATATGCCAAGATTCAGAAACGCACATTAAACTAACATTTGATCAAGAAGTCACAGTCTTGCATACTCTTCCACAAAGCAGCTCCCAGTGCCCAGCAGCAGATTTCACTGCGGACTCAGAACACAGCCCACATCCCATGGAAGCAGCAATATGGCATGGGCCCTTTTGTTTCACACCTTTCCCTTAACAGTGATATTGCAATATTGCCACTGGACTAGGCAATATTACTCAATGTCTTATTTTCAACAAACTGTGAAAGGACCCATTTGTTCATCATTTATCCCATATTTTAAACACATGTAGAAATATCAACATTTCTAAATCATCAGGAGCAAGACAGAGCCAGAGCTTAACATTCCAGCAACCTAAGAAATGCAACTGAACAGATCTAACTGTGTACCATAATTACATGAGAAACTTGAACTATCTTCTTTCATTAAAAAAAAATCTTTCTAGCACTTTAAAAAAAAACAACAAAAACCAACTAAATCTATGGGTACAATTTCATAAACATTTTCTCAGTGTTTTCACAAGCAGTTTCACAAACTGCTGCCATTATTGCCAAGTATTTTGTTATGGAAACGACAAGCTTATAGGGGTTTACCAGCACTTGATTAAAAGCATTTGTGGTGAATGAGAGAAACCAGAACTACAGTCTTAGGATGCTGAGACACTGAAAACCTAGAGCTGCTCTTTAGAGGTGACATGATATGACTTAATATTGACTACCTCAGCACAAAGAAGATAAAAACAGAATTAAATCATGTAGCTAATCCTGTTTCTAAAGGAAGTTGTTATCCAAATTCTCAAATACATCTCTAAGTTTGGGAGGCTTTTTTGTTGTTACTTGCTTTTAGGTTTTGTTTGTTTTGTTTGTTTTCAAATAAAGTGGTGCTTGTTAAAAGACTGGTGGTTATGCAGATAAAGTGCATTGCAAATTCACTGAACTCAGCTGCTGGCTGAAGTAAAGATCTAAGTTTCCCATAATGCTTGATCTTTACTCAAGTGTAACTACTGACAGACTCAATGAAGTGAAAAATTTTCAGAGCAACACAAGTGTCTTTCAAAATAGCCTAATTATTCACATTTATTATTCAACAAAATCTAAACTGTATCACTACATACCAATCAAGCAAAAATCTTACTTCAATTAGTATGTCAGCACAGATGATAAGTATGTATATACATATAAAATATGTAGTCATATCCAAACACATATTTTTGTAAATATACATACATATAACTTTATAAAACACCCAATTTACTAGTAACGGCTGAAAACTGATCCATATATAATGTGACAAATAAATACTTCTTAGAAATTCCATCTTGATTCAAAACTAGAAAACCTTAAAATGTTCTAAGCTTCTTCTAACTGTTGCACAGATAATGTTACGTTGCTTACTTCTTAAGGGGGAAAAATAGAGATAGCTAATAATAACCGATGTAAAAAACCCAGACCAGTACACACAAATTGGTTTCCCACATTACCTGATCGTGGCTTCAGGCCAAAAGGGATTGTGGTGCTCGTAGTAGGAGACATTGTGGGACTTTTATCCTTATTCTGTGTAATTCAAGAACATAAATCAAAGTTAGAATAACACCCAGAATACAGCTCAGCATATCTGACTATGCAAAATGCAAAAGTTAACAATACTGCATGCTACAACTATTCCACCACCATCTGATCACAATATAGTCCCAAACCTATGATACTCTCCCTTTTTTATTGTACCCTATTCCTCTGCTAGAAAAGATGGACTTCTGACAAAAAAGAGCAAGATAGTTATAAATAAGCACAATTATTTCTCAGTTTTCTCCTGTGTCATCACTTGGTTCCATCAAACACACATTTTCTGGCAGAGTACATTTAGAAAAACAAAGCAAAGGCATGTTTTTTCCTTAGACACGTTTGTTTCTTTCACAGAATTAATTACCATTGTGCATGGTACATTTCTCACAACACTGAATTTCTGTGCTAAAAACAGAAAAGAGAAAATCAGGCATATGCCTCAGAGCAGGATCTCCCCGGACCCTGAACTAGGCTAAGAGTTGCAGCAGGAACATGGAGCAGCAACATACAGGAGAAGGGAAGGTATAGTCATCATACCACCAATGGCAACACAGAAAGAGTCCTACAACCAAACTCCAGAATCCCATTTAAAAAATGATTCCACTGGAGCTGGAAGCTATGTAAGTCCCATCACCAAGACTGGTGGACGGTGTCTGGGTGCTCACGAATTTGCAAGATGCTTATGCCCAGTGCAATATAGAGGGAGAAGCCCTATTTCTGCACAAAATAAAATCTGAAGGTAAATAATCTCCATAAGGAGCTCCATATGGTTTTTACCTTTTTGATCTTACAATGAGATTTGCACCAGAAAGCTACAGGATCAATACAATCCTATTCCGCTCTGAAAACTAATCAAGGACATAACACAACTGTGCAAACAGAAATTGCACAGAAATTAATAGAAATTAAATCAATAAAAAATCTTGTTGAACAAGGAAGAATTAAAAAAAAGAAAAATTGAAAAAATGTAAAAAAATTTAATGTTTTATACTAAACTGCATAACTCAAAAACAAGCTGATCAGAAAGTGTATCTTTATACCCTAGTAAGCCTCTGAGATGCCAAGATTAAAACACATGCCAACCAAAGCACATATTCATTTCTGACGAGCTCAGTCATATGTTCTGTGGAATTCAGTTATGTTTTATTTAGTCTATGAAACATTCATATAAAATACATAAGAGACAAACAAATGACATCTTACCTCATTGTGAGAGGTTTGCCCCCTTGTGTTCCAAACAATTACATCATTCTGCATGTTTGGAAAGTTAAAAAAAAAAAAAGGCATTTCAGAAACTATATTAGTGATGCACAGCAATGAGACATTTTGCTAATTATAGTCAGATACATATTAATACTTTGTTCTTCTTTTCACTGAAGCCATTAATTTGCATTAATAATAAATACTTCTATTGATAGCTAAAGACCATTTTTAAAAAAGCATGTGGAAACTATTCACACAGATTTGTCATTAACTTTTTAGCTTCAATACTAAGGGATTATAACATTTATTAGATTTTAATGTTCGTTGGTTAAAATGCAGCATACTTTTTTAAAATTAAACTATCACAAAAGTTTAATTTGCAGATACAGATTTTCAGTACAGATTTGAAGAGAGAAGTATTCTGTAACAAATTAAGTTTATAATTGCAATGTAACATACTTTTTGTTACCACTTCTTTATAGTTAAATCGGAAACATCTACACCACATTGATAAATATGAAATATTATCACTAATTCAGCATCAATCATAACTCAGCAGAAAGATAACTGACATAAGTAAAAGTAAATTATAATTCAATGCAAAACAATTTCCCTAGGGCCAATTTTTTTTAATTGACAAAAAATGGAAACAAAAGAGAGCACTTGGAACACTAGGTCCCAACAGTCACAGAGCTTTCCAAAAGTTAGCAAAATGGGAAGGAAGATTACACACCCATTTTGCTTCATGACCTTTCTTGGCCACTTTTCAAGATTAAAAAAAATTCTTCAGGCTTAGACATCTTTCATAATATTACCTCAACCACTGTATTGTCTAGAATAAAAAGAGAGAAATCTTACTCATCTGATCCTAGTCAGTTCTACCTGGGGACTTGCATGGTCAAGCACTTCTATTTAATTCTAGTCAGAATTTTGAATTTAAGCTGAATTGAATTCATTTAGTAACACAAGCAGCAACACAAGTGCTTACTATACTGCACAGAACACAGCTGATTAAAAACTTGCTCTTGGCAGGACATGTTTCCATCTCACAGAGTGTGCCTAATATTTTCACCTGCATAAGACAGTCCAGATCAGATCCCCACAAGTGTTCAGGAATATTTTGCTTCTTTTGGAGAGGTGAATTAGTGGTGTATCTTTGCTAAACAGTTCACGAAAATATAGAGACCACTTTGACACTGAATTAGCCTTATCTGTTAATTTCAACAATGAAGTAAAGCTGCTCCAGATAAAGTGTGGTAACCCAAATGTACAACAATATAACAAACTAACTCCATTTTCTGACATTGTAAAGAAAAATTAAGATCAACAAAGTCACAAATTCATCACAGGAGTATTTGATATTATGATGATGATTATATAAGAATATCTGAAAAGCATTAAGATAAGAAAACCACCTCTTTCTGGATACAACAGACAATATTAAGGTACTACCAATATAGACAGCATCTTCTGTAATTTTGTTCTCACAATCTGCTTGCAAAATGCAGTCACAAAATCCCCATACAGCAAGTTCTGAAGTAATAACAAATGCCCCAAATATTTTTTTTTTTTTTTGTAATTCTTAATTTCTGGATCATTACAGTGTACAAATCTTAAAATATTTTTGAAACTTTAAAACTACCATCTCAACCTACATACAGTCTGTTTGCAATATTAAATACAATAAAAAAACCTGCTGTTAATATAAACCTAGAAGCTTATATAACTACAAGAATATTTGGGGTGAGGGGGGAAGAGGAATCAGGTATTTCATTTCCTTGAAGATCTAACTTTGAGATGACATTTTCTTCCAGGGGAATGCAACCCCTGCAACTACTACCCTTTTTATTGGATAAAAATACTTTTATTGAATGTACTACGTAAGTTCTTTCTGAAGGGATAGGTCTTAATTGACTTTCCATTTACAGTCAAACCTTGAGATTCATGCTAAAGCAAAAAAAAAAAAAAAATTAAGCCCTATCCCCACAATGGGCCTAAACCCATTATACCCACACACAAACTGACAGAATGCAATGATCCATTCCAAATGTTTCCACATTTATTGCATCTGGATACCTCCATACCTGGCTCAATGACCATTTTTCACCCTGTTCACAAGTTCTTGCTTCAGGCTTTGCTTTCTCCATAATCAACTCTCTCCTCCTCTGGAATTCCAGTTCCTCTTCAGCATTTTCTCTCTGTAAGATAAATAACTCTTCTGTCTGTACTACTGGAAATAGAACTTTTTTTTTTTTTTGCATAATATTACCTTGCAATATTTCTTAAAAATACTGTGATGAAAAGCAGACACAGAACTAAGCAGATACTATAGAAGTGCAGTTCCAGCACTAGCAGGTGGATAATGTAAATCTAAAACTACTTCATAAAATACATCAGTTCACCAGATACAGAACAAATAATAAGCAACATATATCACACTGTAAAACTCAAAACCCATACTTCAACTGTACTCTCTGTAACTATAGTGACAGTACTCTGGAAAAACACTAATTTTTACTTTTCAAAATATTTTGGGGTTATCCTTAATGAATATGCTGTTTTCCTAAACCAAAAGGTGGAAATGGGGGGGGATAAATGGTAAATGATGATGCATAGCTGAACTGGCACACAGGGAGAGAGAGCGAGAAAACTAAAAGGCAAAAGTAGCTGATAAACACAGAAAAATTTTACATATACACACACAGGCACAAAAAAACCAACCAACCAACCAAAACCCATAACAATTCCATAAATATGTTGAAGAAGAATTAGTTTTGTCCTGCAGCCTACTTACTTTTTACCTTCCCTACTTGGCAGATCACTAACTGATGAAATTGTGGGCTTATTTTCTGTCTTTACCCCCCAGAATATTTTGTAATAATACACTCATTAACATACCTGACCAAGAGAAGACATGTCCATCTGCATTTGACCACTATGTATAAAGACAAAGGCAAATATGTAATTCATTGTGTAGCAACCTGAACATCATGCATCTAACAAATTTTTTTTCCTAAAGAAGGTATATAAACACACTTTACTGTAAACTCCTGAAGTTCTAGAACTGTTGCTGGTTCCATGGGATACAGATTCACAGCAGTGCTCTCTGAAATACCCATACTTAATCCGCAAGGTTTGAAATAAAAACATTGCGCTGGGCTATAGCTTTGGTAACTGTTCTGTTCAGTATTTAATTTCAAACAAATGGATACATTAAGTACTTTTATAAGTTACCATTTTAACCTGTTCAGTGTCATCTCTTAAGAGCTTTTGGAAATGCCTCTTGATGCTTCAGTTCAGTCAAAGCAACATTCATGGGTTCATCTGCAAAGTATCACCCTGAGCAATGGCTTGTAACAAAACAAAAGGACCTGTTTACTGCCAACAACCATGTCATTATCTAGAAGCCAGCAGACTTCTGTATCTAACCTCTAGAACCCAGCACTCAAATGGAAGCCACAGCCCTGCCTAGATATTCCCACTTGATTTACACTGGCTGAAAATAAAGCAGTGAAACAGAAAATGAAAGAAAGCAGGAAATACAGGAAAGTAAATATAGAAATACGATACAAATATCAAAAATATTGAAAAAGGCTGAATCTGAAATCTTCTCCCTTCCCAGAAATGAAATGCTGTCTATGTGCAATAGGGTATGAAGATTTTAAATTTTGCAGAACACTAAACCAACAGTAACTGGACAAGCATTTTACAAGTTTGATAATCACACCCACTAGCAATAACAGCTTGAAAGAAGTCCAGTCAGTGCACATTAGGTGTGCCAGCATCACTGACTGCTTCAGCCCCTACAGTGTTTTCTCCAACTCCTGAAGGGCATTCAGTGTGAGATAAGAACAGTCCCGGATAGAGTTAGTTATTTCAACTAGGTTATCTTGACTAAGCCACCAGAGTTATATGGATGCACAAAAAAAAGTTACAATGTTTGACATGCTATAGGTTTAAGTTAAAAGCAAATGCCTGGTTTGTGCATCTTAAACTAAGGAGCAGCAGAAGTACTTAAATTCCTTTCTGAATCTGGATAAACACAAAATCTCTTCAGTGTGAAAAAAAAAATCTCACACTGCTTTATATAAAGCAAGTATATAACAAAATGCCATAAAATCCAGTAATTAAAAAAAAAAAAAAATGAGGAACCCATGGCTCAGAGGACTGAAAGTCTGTACCATCATTTGACAAGTACCAGGCACTCAGATGTATCACGCTGCTTAAGTCTGGATGCTAATATACAGGAGGTGTATATCATAAAGCCTATATGGTGCTCAGAAAATTAAAAATAAATGCTCATATTTTAAGGTTAGAAAAGGTGGAGCCACAAAGCCCCCAACATACTATAAAAACAACAGTAGAGAATATAGAAATACATTACATGATTAGCCACTTCTAAAAGTAATTTTTCAAATTTACTATAGTGTACTAATGAAAGTACACTAGTAATGAAAGTGTGTGTGAACAAAAAACAGGCTTTATGTATTTTATTGACCTTCTTAATTTAAGAGAAGTACCTAAATATGTAGTAAATATTAAGGCAATGTCTGGAAACAAAAAACCAAAATGACAAAATTTATCAGGCTAACAACTAAAATATTTTTGCTGATGCTTTTTTCCAAAACAAACATTTTCCTTTTTTAACTCCAACACTCTCCCGACAAAGTAACAAGCCTTATATGAGATGCAGAAGCAATGGTACTAAGAAGCTAAAGGAACTAAAGAGATTTCCTAGTTATCTATTTCCTAATTTTACAACATTTTATTAAGCAAAAATATTTTTGATACAAGTATTTAGTATATGATTCAAGAATTCAAGTATTCTTTACATGGTGCAAAATAAAGCCAGCTAACCATCTCTCTAGAAATACTAACAGGAATCAATTTCTGTCCTAAAAGTACGAAAGTCTATTAGGAGAAAAAGTTCACCTAGTTCAAAATAGGCATTTAAAGTAAAGAACAGTGTAGTCACAAAAGCAAGCAGCTATCAAGGGAGGAAAGAGAACCAAGTATACTTAAGGCTGAAGTGACAAGGAGGTTTCCAATCTTCAGAGAAATGAAGCTGTAAACCAGCTACCTCACAGAAGTAAGAACTAAAATGAGTTTTGAAATGAACTTAATTTCTGAAGGTGATTACACTAAGAAAAGCAATAGCAAGCATCTGGACAGACAGAAATACAGACACCACTATTGTCAGACTTTTCCAGTAGAGGGCAAGCACTTGTTTTCTGTTAAATACTTACTCCTTTGCTTAGCCACAGTTCCAGAGCCATTCTATGTGACTTTGCCCACTTAAAATGGGCATCTAAATTATAAAATCTTGCCATCTGCAGTCAGGGGAAATCTAAGTAACTTTCTTTGCCTCTTCCTCTTTCTCCTTTGGATTTAAGAAAACTAAAGAAACTCCACCATTAGTTCAGGCACCTCCTTTATGTGCTTCATTGAACTGACATGAAGATGGGCTGGAAGCCCTTCCCATTCCAACAATATATACCAAGCATGAGTGAGAGGAAAATGTTTAGTCCCTAAAGGAAATGTGACAATCCTAGGCAAAACGTCAGAATATCACAGTGGTGTACATGAGATGAATGGTTAAGGGGTTTCCCCACCTCTGATTTTAGGTTTCTTTTATACCTTCTTAATTTACTGGGAATCTTGTCTGGATACTGGAGAGAGAATGTGAGTTTCCTTCCTAACTACCTTGCACACACTGGTATGCTAACAAAGCACTTGGTAACTCCAGAGAGCTTTCAGTTGTCAGTTAAAAGAGAACTCTAACGTAATTCACAAAAAATTTTAAAATATATTACATTATATTATTATTGTATCAGCTATTGTAAGCATACCTGTTGGAATCTTGTAATAAATCTACTGCTTCTCTTAGTTGTTCTATCATTGCTATATCAATAGTTTGTTCTTCTGATAAGTTTATTCTATAACAGAAAACAAAAACATTCAAAAAAAAGGTACAACAGCAATTATCATGGGTAGTCTGAATTTCAGTGCGTGAGCTCCACCTTCCAACTGGCATGCAAAAACTGTAAGGAGAAAAACAGCCTCTCTGCACACTGGTATGTGCTGAATTTATGGAAAGAACTTCTTCTGAAAAAACTCTCCAACACTGTCCTTAACAAAGTCCCTTAATCTAATATATACATAAATAAATGTGATGAAGTAAAATTTTTAGCATTTAATTAAACAGAATAACTTCTAAAATGGAAAATTCATTTACCAATATCTGACTCTTAAATGCACTCATCCCATGTATTGTTTCAGCATGAATAGTAAATATAGTGAATTTTTATAAGGGCCAGCTTGCTTTCTTTTGCTTTTCAACATTTGTAATTCTTTTTGGGGAGTAGAAATATAACCTCCCATTACTTCTGCCAATAAGACTCTTTCAGAAACTACTTATTCTTCCCTCCCTTCAGGTTTGGGTCTTTTTTTTTATATCATATAGGACTACACTGTTCTGATGAGTGACAACTTCACAGTACAGTCATGTTGAATTCCCTTTCCTTATGCACTCGTTCCAGCAACTGATGTTCACTTGTTCTACTCTGGAATTAATATCTATAAACTAATGATTGCTTCAAGGTTACAATTATGACAAGCAAGAAAAAAAAATGAGGTGTATTTTCTAACTAAATTGATTTTTAAAATGTACATTAAACTTAGATCTTACAAGTTTTGATGATTTTTTTTTCAGCAATGCCTTTAATAAACAAAATATCAAAATACCTAATAAAAATGATTGCATTCTACATAGATAAAAAATTATTGGGGCATACAAATTAATTAGTTGTAATATAAAATCCATTCTATTCAGCAATAAAATGTAAAACACTGAGCGCTCACGAAGTGCAAGGTTATGCTATTGCCATGCCTCCAAATCTACAAAATTATTAAACACCAAAGTAATACCAGTCCTGGTCAAACTAATTAAATGACACAGCTAATTATTTATAGATACATAAAAAATACTCACATTTCGTCTGCTTGCCATTGCGTGTCCTCTTCTATTCTCAATAATTCATCACACTCTGCTGCTCTGCTCTGTAAGCACACAAAAGTGATAATGAGAACTGAACTTTGCAATTAAGTAGGCAGATAAATTTTGCTTTCCGACTCAGCAATGACCTAATTTATGTAACATTTTAGGCTGGCTGGTTGAAGCAATCCAACACTTCTGCTCCATTCCTCACTCTACCTCCTTTCAAGATACTGATTACAAGATCTTCTATTCAGAAGATTTTATTGAGGTCAACAGCCCTTACCCTCCTTTAACTGTAAAATAAAGTCAAGCAGCATAAGAATTCTTTGTTCTATGTCCCAGATTCCATTTGTGACTT
Source organism: Monarcha castaneiventris obscurior (assembly GCA_026261815.1). NCBI lineage: Eukaryota > Metazoa > Chordata > Aves > Passeriformes > Monarchidae > Monarcha > Monarcha castaneiventris. The sequence continues at coordinate 12,556,916 of JAMPIT010000510.1, read as the reverse complement.
TCTGGCATATAGAAACAATGCTTCAATTAACCACGATCCCAACTCCCCTCCTACTTGCTCTCCTACTGCAGCCAGATTTGTTTACAAAGCAAGGAAATTCCAAACATGCAAACAGCAGCAATTATGTACTTCATGTATAATTATTAACTGGATACATATTTGACAATTTTGACAGTCATGAATAATTTCTTTTTTAAAAGGAACAAATTGGAACAAAAGTTGCATCCAGGAATTCATCAGTCAGCCAGTTATTTTGGGTTCAATGTAGTCATAAATTAAGATCTCCCACACCTATAAATATGAAGTACTACTTATTTGAAAACTTGAGTCTCTTTTATGCTTCCACTTGGTGTTTTGCAACTCTTTCATCTCAGACAGGCAGGACCACTAAAGTAGTTCAGCTGCCAGTAAAGACAGAAGCTCTCTGAATGAATGTGTATTTGTACTTGCAGAGAATGAACAGCAGAAAACAGAGGCTTATCCTCTTTTGTGTCATGTGTTTGGCACACCAGCTGCATCATCCTGTACCAATAAATTCTACCCAGTTCTGCTGTATGTGACACTAAAGAGGGTACCAGCTTCTCTAACATTCTCCAATGATGGCTCATTTCCCAGTGACAATCCCTAGCAGATGAATAAAGACATTCTTTTTCACCTTTCTTCACCTTACAGGAATAAAGACCATGATGTTTTCCTGTAACAAGGGTACATACCATAACACAACAAAAATGCAGCACTTAATTCTAGAAGGTGATGTAATTTGTCTTTATGGATCTCTCAGCTGCTACTATAATGTTTAAAAAATTAGGAAAATGTATTTTACTACCGTAACATTATTTAAAACTTCATCCACCCCAGCTAGTGCAAAGTCATCTTGCATTTTAGCAATGTAACAAATACAATAAATCACTCAATTCAGAATATAATGCAAGTAGCACAGAACACACCTGCCATTTTTTCTTAAAAGTCTTAAACATAGTTAAAGCACATCTCTCACATATCCTAGAAAGAGTTATGGGTAAATTGTCCTAGATCAATTGCAATAATTTTAAACCTACCTGCTTATTTTTGCCTTCTGTATCTTTTTAAAACACTGCACTCATGAAAGTAGTGAAAATATTTCCCCCCACTTAACATTGTCACAAACTTGCCTTAATGTAGCTCATAAATTCAGTAGTAAGAGTATCCGATTCATCAAACTGGTTTCCTGTTTCCCGTGACTTATCATTGACAAACACGTGAGAAGATCCTTGATGGAATTCCACTAAGAACAGCAATGAAAAACAGAAAAGATAGAAGAATGATTTCTGGTTCAGCTCAAGATTTGTTACTTAACATAATTTACTAGTATTAAATCACAGAGTTCAAAACAAAGTTTAAATTCAAACCACAGTAAAAATTTCCAACAGGTTGCATATGCATGCCCAAAGGCTTCTGAGTAGGTAGGCAGGCACAGAATCAACAACAGAATTTCCCTGTATTTAACTTCCACATTTTCACATTCCAACCTTTTCTTGAGTTAGCATGGTGACCTGAATCGTCCTTTATAATATGATCTTCTTCCACAATGTCCGACATTGGAACATTAAAGCTGATAGTATCTTCATCAGATGGCTAGGACAAAATAAGAGAAACACTAGTTCCAGCTCAAACCAAGAATGACAAAAATGTACATATTAACAAAAGTGCTCACTGAAGAGCTGCAAATTAACATGAGAGACGACACCAGAGCATCTAACATGACCACATCCTGTTGCAAGAAGTTGTAGTCACGCTGAATACATGCTCACAGGAAGTTTGCCAAGCAGAACAATTCATGTCCTCTTTTCCTGTCTTCCTCACTGCACTGGTCCTCTCCTTGCAGTGACACCACTGCACCTTGCTGCTCTCTTGTGCTTCCCTGGGGCAGCTGAAAACAGGGGCTCCTTGTAGCCACCAAAGTCTGTAGAAACACTAGGCCTCATATCACAATCCTTTTTTTTCTCTCCCTCCAAGACTATTCTTCCCTGCTTTACCATACAGCTTCTGAACTGAATGCCTAGAGCAAGCAAGACAAACTTTGTAGATCAAGGCAACATCTTTAATTATATTAACTGACAAAGCTGAAAAAAAAAAGCATAAACTCTCAAGTACACTAGCCTTTTCTGACCTAAAAGCTCTCCCAGTTTTTTCAGCTGGATTAGCTGGTACACTAAAACACATTACTTGTATCTACAAGCCTATCCTGTCTGTGACTTTACAGACAGCAGCTGCACAATGAAGCACTGACACACTTCTGTACCAGGCCTGCTGCTCTGCTGCTTTGCAGGGCCAGCAGTGACCTGCTCAAGTGGGACCTGCTCGTGCTCCCTCCAGAGGTGAACTAGAGCAAACCCACAGTTTGTAGAATACAGAGGCCAAGTTTTTATTCTTGTTCTCCTGAGATAGAGAACTTAACACTACAGCAGTCTCTGAACTTTGCAAATGTGTTCTCCAGCAAACCCATGGATGTTGCTTACTCTTTAAATGCTCTGTGTTTCTGTAACTTGCTACTCTGTGCATACATTTCCCATAAATGTATTCTGTAATTATAACTGCTATAATACATATATAGCAGTTTGTTCCATATCCTTGAAGAATATATATTTTTAAGGAAATTATATTCCCCATTTTATCAGTTCAGACCACTGTAAAAAAAAGATCTGCAATGAAATGGGACTGTGTTACATATAATCAGTTATTTAATTCTAGCTAGCTTCTAGTAGAAGTTTGCCATTCTTGCTACTTTTATATGTCCATGTAGAAAGCATTTTTTTCTAACTCCTGAAGCTAAAGTTCATGATAAAGGACAGAGCAAATCTACCTTGCTCTTAAAAACTCTGTCAAATGTACATGCAGTTATTCCTATTTTCCAAGAATACCCTGGACTCACAACATGTTGAAAACACAGACCACAATGAATTTTCTTTCTGATGAACAAACTACACATTATTAACTCTATGACTTCACTAGCTGTATTCTCCTGCTTAAGGAGAAAAAAAATCAAAAGGGTGTTCAGGGGCTTCATAAAGCCCTTTCAAAATAAATTCTGAATTTTTAAAATAATGATATATTAAAATGAAACAAATTAGTAGCTCAAACAGAAAATAAACAATACTCCAAGTATTCTAAGCACAAAAGTCACTGTTCTTTTAGATCTGAAGCAATGACAATCCAACAGCTTAAAAAAAAAAAGACAGGTACAGTAAAAATTCATTCAGACAACCAAGGTTACAGTGAAGTTCCTTCTCGTTCTTTCATGCTGTATCTCATGTGACATTTAAGCACTCTATTTAATTATTCTAGATCTAAGTTCATGTTGTGTTAATTTTTCAACTATCCTTTGAAAATAGTACAGCAATATGTCCCTACACACATTATTAGAAGTTCTGGATCCTAAACAGGTACACTTTTCTTTTCTCAGAAGAGTAACATGCACTTTGAAGAAAATATTTTGGAGTGTTGGCATAAAAAAAGCAACGGACCATTCAATTTGGAAACAAAAAAATATTCCTTTAACAGGCTATGTCTGACTTTCAGGACCTACAGAATTCTAAAACTGATTTTCCAGGTGTTTCCTGCCAGTATACTATGAAACAAAAACTATCCAAAGCAGCTTTGGATAATACAAAAGTATTTCTCCTTCACAGGTGAAATACTGTATCCAATTTCCTTCTTCCACAGTTTTATATTTTATTCAGACAACAACAGAATACAATAGACATACAAGAATCAAAAATACCTAATGTTATTCTAAGACAGAATGCAGATTATGCACTTTGAAAGATTCTTTGTATACATTCCTGCTGGTACTAATGCATCACTCATATGGGTATTAAAGCAGAGACACCATTCTAATCCCATTCTAATGAATTTTAACAGAAGAAAAAATAAGGTCAAAGGAAGTGGGAAAATTAATCAAAATGCTATATTTTTCCTAAAGGATGAGGTACATGGTACACTGCCTTAAGGCAGAATTTGCCTTCAAGTTGCAGTGATCAATTTTACAGCAACACTACAAGATATCTTTCACTTGAAATGCCCAAGATGGCTCTAGCTGTGAAAATTGATGCTGTAATGACTCTACCAAGTCAGAGATACAGAAACAGTTCATTTCATCAAGTACTCCCTCCTATGTGTATTCATCCAAAGTCAATTGGCAAGCTTCCTAAAGACTACATTAGTGTTCAAAGAAGTGATTCTTTTACGTTATGAAGTTACACACATGAAAAATGATGTTGTAGCATTTTCTGTAAAAGAGTAGAAACTCAATAGCCACTACCTTTCAGACTAGTTTGTACTCATTAAAAAAAAGCCCAGAAACATGTTTTAATGATTGTTTTATGCCAGATCATTTAATGTTTATCCGAAGTTTGGTATGTAACTTTCTGACTGTAATTAATAACATATGTGAACCTGTATTTGCATCATGCTAGTATTTATTGAACAATTCCCACATCTTACACAGGTATTAAAGATCACATCAGAAAGAGAGAGAGTGGTAAATTTACAACCAAATGCCTTTGGGATTACTGATCTCAGCATCTGTTTCTCTGTAATAGTAGGAAACAGTCAGGTTGGGATAGAATGAGTAAGTTGTTCTCATATAAAAAAAGCTTTGTGCTATTAAAAATGTATTGGTTCACTGTTGGTAGTCTTCAAAATATCTTTTCCAGCATTTCAATTGCTGTATTTTGATTACAGGCAACATGATCTATTTACTAAAGATGATATTTATAGCTAAAGAGGAAATTCTGCAATAACAGTTTCATTAACAAGCCAACTGAGCTCCAGGAAGTGTAAGACTGGCAAAACAGTTTGTAAATGTCTCTGAATGGACTCCATGCTCTTACAGCTAGAGGAAAACCATTAGAGAATTGGCTAGAAATCATAACAATTCTACTTCACTTCCATCTACCAAGAAACTTGCCCAAACACTTGGAAATTCATGTGGGGTTTTTTAAAGTACTACTGTATTTAAAAGACCAATCACTGTGTAAATGGATTCATGTTCAATTTGCTTTTTAGTAACTATAAATTCAGTACCTAAGCTTGATTCTTCATACATTTATTCCAACAGAAACAGAATCCTATTTCCTCAAAGGAAGAGAAAAACACTAAAGAATCAGTGTAAAATTATTTTAAGTAGCAAGAAGGTCATCCTTTTATTGTGAGGTATTTGCCATTACATCAGACCACAAATCCCATTATTGTACATTTCAGAAAGATTATCATCACTGATTTATACTGCTAATTATTTACTTATTTATTGTTATGTATTCAGTTCAACTCCATGTAGATTTAGTGCCCTGTTCAGCTGAGCAGTGCCTCAGAAAAAAGAAAACAAAAAACCTCTGTGAAAGTCAGTTCTAAGTGCTTAGGACAACACTGGTCCCACAAAGCTATCCCTTCTCTTTGCTCAGTCAGACAGCAAAGTTCAGGAAAAGATCTGAAGGTTTATTTCCAGCATTGCCTAGCTGCCAGAACACTTAAACACATTAAGATCTGCAAAGTTTCTAAAGTTTCTACACGATAGCAATCTGACAGAAGCACATCACAGAACATACTGGGACTGGGCACTGTTGATTCCCAACAGGAAAGGGTAATCAGACAAAGAGGAAAATATGTGAGAAGTCATCAGCTTGTAACCTGTTAGCATGTTTACTTCGTTGAAAACAGCAGATGTGAATTCTGCTTTGTTTCTCATTCTCTAGATTATGTAAACTGTTGGAAAACTGTAGAGAATTTTCATTATTGGTAAGTCTGTAACCATTTGGAAGCAAGTATCTCATTGCCAGACAGGGTACAGGCAAAAAAAATTTTAAAAAATAAAAAAAACCCCAGTCTCTTTTTATCTTCGCTTTAGCCATTTCTCAGCATAAAATTCTTGTCAAGGATATGGTTGCACAGTTTTTAAGTCTAAAAATCTTGTCACATTATTACCCAACTTAAAACACAGTAAAAATAGGAGTGCTGGAAGAGGAGCTGGACACACAATGCAGGTAACTTACCTCTGTTGCTGACAAACGTTTATCACCATTATCACTACCAACACCTGAATCTGAGTCCTTTTTACTTGGGTAGATGTCATCAATGCTAGATGTGAATAAAAAAAATTACAAATCATTAAAAAGCTATCATAGTATTTACATCCGAATTTTGTCCTGGTGTTACTTAACTCTGAGCAAATTTTGAATCATTCTTAATGGTAGAAGGTGAAATAGCCTAGTAAAGTAAATACTAGAATCATTCTTAATGGTAGAAGGTGAAATAGCCTAGTAAAGTAAATACTAAAAATTAACAACCTGGTGATGGTAAAATAGATCAGATTGAATGGCTAATTAGCCTAATAATTAATGAAACAATAGAAATCATCTGCTACTAGCTTGCTTTTGTCTATACACTAGGCAAAACTGCTTAGTTACTAGCTAAGCAGCACAGGAATCCAAGTAAAGCAATTTAGCCACAGGAGAAACATCCAAATTAGTAAAACTCAAACTGGAGTCAACTGATTTAATTGCGACCATTGATCCATTAAAAATGAACTAATATCTCCCTGAGGCTTGAAGTAATTATTAACACAGAAACCTCCTTTTGGTGCCTTAAAATAGACTTTGGAATTTAGGTTTTAAAGAAAATTACTGTAATAATGGCAACTGCTCTCTATTCTGGTTTCATTACCCAATATGACCTCTACTCATTTTAAAGTGCACTACTAGATGCAATTATCTCATCACCTAACTTTTTTAAAAAAATACCTTATTATCCCTTTATTTTCTATCCTGAAAGCTGTGATACTGAAATCAGATTGACACAGCAATTTAAGAAAGGAGCTTTATCGGTCTTCAATAAGGTATATGATTAATTAATCCTAACCTTAAATTACCTCTTATCAGTAAACACTGAGGATTGTTTTGTAGAAACTGCCTTTGGAAATCTACTCTGTACCATCTCCTTACCCTAACCTATACTCTTCAATATGACCAAAATATCAGATGGGACATGACATTCCTGTCAATTTTCTTGTATACTAAAGGAACAAAACAGAAAACCAGTAGGTGTTTCCCAAACGGAAAACCTACTCTTCATCCTGGATTCTTCTCACTGTTGTCATTTATCTGATAGAAATTCACAAAGGGATCTCCAAAGGTACATGGAGGAAAACAATTTATTTGAAACCTTACTGAAATGACTGAAAGGGAGATTCCACAACAGCTCTTGGATTTTTCCTCCCACGGTTTTAACAGTAACATCTCTGTCACTATTCATATCAACACTTCGTTTTCATTGAGTACTTCTCTTCAAAGATATTATACTTTCTCTGATTGGTTATATTACACTGCCCATGTCGGCAAAGAAAGACTGGTTTCCAACCAGCTATGGAGATTCTCATAGAAAGGACCTGCTTTGTATCTGGTTCCTATCCTTAAATCATGGTACAAGATGACATTTCCTATGAGTCTGATGCAAGACACAGAAGATTCTGCCTCATTTTGCTAACAAATCAGCACACTTCATTTTAAAAGCATCTCAATATTCATGCAGTTCTCTTTGTTTGACAGATGACTTTGGATGCATTAAAAAACATTAAGATTACTATGTCACGAATGTGTAAATATATAAATCACATATAAATCATAAAACCATATAAATCACAAAATAATACACTAAATTAAAATTTATTTAATGTGTTGATAGATAGACAGATTCCACACCTAATGTAACTACCATTTGATAGTTTTCAATGTATTCCAGAAGTCCACTAGAAAGAGGGTAGATTTAAACTAAGGTTCATTTTTAAACTCCTAACTAATATGCTGCTAACTTAAATTAGAACTGATTTTTAATTTTCTACTCTTACAGGAATTTCATTAGAATAAAAGCAAATTAGTTTAAATCAAAGCAAATGAAATCTCTGTGCAAAAAAGTAAACTCTAAATAGCACCTAGAGAAACAAAACGGTGGAATCTAAAGATAAATACTATTTCATTGTTTGTAAGTGTTACATGAAAAAACAAAGTGAGACTTTCATACATACCTCTCTTCCACAGGTTGTGGCAAATGCTGTGGTTCTATGGCATTAAGATACAGTGAGTCTGCTGTTTTGATCTGACAGGCTTGTACAGTCAGATATTTAAATATATGCACCTTACCCTTTGTACAAATCTGTCAGACAAAGAAAAAATTAGCTTTATAATTAGAATGAAAGAAGTAATTTATTCCAAGTGTCACTTAGTGTAAACCTCCCTGAAATTCAACTAATATTATAAATTTCACTTAAAGGAAAATAGATTTTACTCTTTTTTTTTTTAATTACAAAGTACTTCAATTATCTACCCAATTATTTGTGTGTATCAATATAAATACCCTCAGAGACTAAGACTGAAAACAAGAAAACAATGTATTCTACTTTACAAAAATCCAAATGAGCTTCTAACTCAAAAAAATTACATTAAAATATATGGTGTGGCCTATTACTAACTATAAAGTGAGTAATTAATTATTTTTCAAAATTAGTGTATAATGACATTTAATTAACCCGTGTGCTCTTTATATTCTTGGTCACATTGTTTTTAGTAGTGTCCAAGCACACTTATTATGCAATTCATTTTCATTTTAGAATTTTCTTTCTCTTTAAATGCACACTTCAATTTGCTTTGTATTTTTTAAGTTTAAAGGCAGCATCACTGTTGATTATGAAAAGCATTTCTCCAATGTAATAAAAATACGTAAGTATTTTAACAGCTGTTGATCTAGAGCAATTGTAGCTTTCAGAGGTGCAGTTTGAATCTAGTGCTCAGTAAGTCAACAACAACAAAATTTTCTGTAAGCAGCAAGCACAGGTTGCCTTCCTGTATCTTTACTCAGAGTGGCCTACAGCTCCAAAGAGGAATTTCATTTCTTTGTGTATCACAATCTATAAACTTACACCATAAAGTGAAATAAATTTCACATGGATTATGTTTTAGACCATCTGCATATTTTTTGAGTCAATAGCAAATCACTGTAGAACCTTCTAGATTCTTTTTAACAGAAAAAAAAATTACCCAGGAAGTTTACCACTACTCTTTTTCAAAATTATACACACATTCCAACATTAAGTTTCATATGCAGATAGAAATTAAAAAAATAAACACCTAACAAAATGGACACCTTCTAGACGTGTTGGTTTAAGTGGTGTACAAATTCATACTGAGAACATAGGATATTTTTGCTGTCTTATTTAGGTATCAACAATTAATGTATCTGATGAATGAAATTCAGAAGCCTGCAATTGCAGAAGGTGACATTTTATAGCCTAATGTGTTAGCAGCCATCCAATATTAAGGAACAATTTAAATTATAGCTGTTACTTACTTGTGCTGGTGGAGATTGCAAAGGATTATTCTCAAGCAGTAATACTTGTAACTGCACCATCTTTCTAAAACAAATTGGAATCACAAGCACTTTATTGCAGGAAAAGTCAAACTTTACCAAGGGAAGCTGTACTAGTTCTAAAAGTAATAAAAAGGAGAGAAGGTGTTATATCTGTTTTTATTTTTGGCATAAAGTAATAAAATATTTCTGAAGAACCCTTCTTTTGCATTCAGGAAAAATACAACCTCAGGGAGGAATAAGATCAATATTTACTCCATTCTATACTGGAAAATAAAAGAGTGTTATTGTTATACAAATGATAATGGATTTTAAAACAAATACTTTGACATTTTTTTTTTCCTAAAACTCAGCTGACAGTTCCCATACTGCATTCAGACACTTACTCAACCTAAAAGTTGCCTAGAATCATAAAGATAATTGAAGAAAACCTGACACACTGTTCTTCAGCGGATACCATTGAATGTTACATTCTGCAGACTCAAATGGAATAAATTTGAGCACAAGGTAATAGCTACTTTTTAATTGTATCTATTTATATGGTTAAAAAATACTTGCAAAATTATAATAGGAAGAGCTACTATAAAGATTTTTTTTTGTTCGTTTGCTTTTACCTTGGGGTAAAACTTCGAGGTAATTTCTTCTGACATTCAGTTCTTTTAAAGATTTCAGCTGGCCTATTTGCTGTGGCAAAGCTGTGATTTCATTACAGCTGACATCCTACAGTAAAACAGTAATAACAAAGAATAATGAACTTCCAGCTCCTACATGCTACATAATACAAACATAGTTTATTTGCTGCTACCATTGTAACATTTTATTAACCTGAAAAAATGCAACAATCTATGTCCTGTAATCACAATGCAAAAAAAAAAAACATGGGAAAATGTTTGCACATTATTTAAAACCAGACCAAATTCTTATTTGAAGAACAAGTTAATTTTAAACATTAATTTAATTTCTACAGAAATATGCAAAACTATTTACTTAAGCAGTTCTACTTTTTTGTTCTTTTCTTCATATGAAGAATTCAGTATTGTGATTATATAACCAAATACGTTAGGATGAAATGTAAAAATCCTGGTGTGTGAATCTGAGTTTTTAAAAAGGTTCTTCTTCTAGATGGAATCTTTAAGCAAAATAATAATAATAACAACAATAGTAATACAGCAATAACATTCTGTAATGATGCTCAGTAAAGGCATCTATTTGATCATCATAGCACATAGTAGGCCATAATGAAATAGGACAGAGCTTGTTTAACATTATATAACTATTTCTAACAAGAAACTGCTATGAATGTGTATGAAAGATCAACTTCTTGGATTAAATCAGTCTGCAATGAGACAATTGCTAAATACTAGCTATCATTCTTCCTGCCAAATGGACATTGAAACCTCTGCTTACATCCCAGGCAACCTGCAAATTTGAGTAACATCCCAATTATGCTTTCATTTCTGTATTAAAAGAAGGAAACAGTATTTCACAGTATGAAAGCTAAATGGGGTAATACCAAATTTTCCTGAAAAGCCAACAGAATACTCCTCTCTCTCAACTGTTTCAAATGGATTTATAAAGTATCTGGGAGCTCTTACACTACAAAAGATTGAGAAGTCAGATTTCCAAGTCATATCTTTGAAGATGCTTGCTTTAATAACACTCAAAAGCATTATATTAACTCCCTATCTTTGAGCCTAAAATCTAGTTAACAAAAAAAAATGATAGTAAAAGTGAAATGTGATCTGGCCATGCTGCTCCCTGTATCCGTTAAGTTTCTTCTTGTAATAGAATCTTATTGCCTCCAAGACTTCCTTCCCTTCTCAAAACAGAGTCAGGAAATTACTGTAGCATTTAGACAAGGAAATTAAAAATGCCAGGTAATGAGTGGATTTTTGCCCGAAGTTTGGTTAATTGCACTGTTCCTAGATCATTTATTTTTAAAGCTTCACTGTCCTATTTTTAATTTACAGTGTTTAAATTGCTTCATTATTAGATACTTGATTTCTAGAGCACAGAATTTAAAGTCACCTTGTGGCAACCATAAGTATACTCCAGACCAAGTGTACTTAGGCACACACATCAGAACAAGTCAGGGAAAGTGACAGAAAATTCTAGAGGAAGCACCAAAAAAAGAAAAAGAAGTGTGTAACCTCAAAAACAAAGTCCACTTCTATGCACAGCCTTTCAAAACATCCTCAATAAGACTGATCTGTTGTGACAGCATGTCAGCATTCACAAGATCTCTAGAGACAACAGTTTCCTTTATCCTACTAAACACTGTAGTCCAATTTACTTTTTTTTTATTACTTTGAATAGCCACAGAAAACAAAGACCTATAATGTTATTTGTAGTTATGCTCTTGACTATTATTAGACTTCATGAGTGTGTATGTGACAGCGTTAAACTTTCCCATTACTTTGGCAGTAATGGAAGCAATACTATCAATCAAACACCTATGGTAACCAAGCTAGTAATTTTTTAAGGAATTATGCAACCAGCAATTTGGAACTCAGCTTCAGGGACATTTGCAGGTAACTGAAATGCGAACACCTACTCAAGTTCCATGAAGAACTAGTATTTGCTGAAGTCAGACTTCTTGTATTAATTCTATTCTCACCAGATAGGCCATGTCCTGTCATGACAAGACAGTTTGTCAAAATCAGAGAAATGTAAGGTGTATTTAAATTTAACATTAATTTCTCTGGCATGAAGCTCCATGGCATGAAAGCAAAATCACCAACTGTTTCCCTTTGTTTATGGTAAAGTTTAAATGGCCTTAAACCAATCAAATTCAGCATATATATTCAGCAATAGAAACAGAAAAAACAATATGGTACTCGGACTCCATATCAACATATTTATCCATATACACATAGAAGTTTATCCAAACCATTCAAATTGAGGCAAACTTCCCCCTTACATAATTTTAAACCTGGGACTCCTGACTGAGCCATTATTCCTACAAAGCACATGGGTTCAGTCAGAGCTCGTGACATAGAAGCCATACTGAATAGTAAAAAGAAGTTACACAGTACGTGAGCACATGGACCCTTTTAGGAAACAGCAGGCACCAAGACCCACATGGTCAGGCTGCTGTCTCTGATTAGGTGAATGGGACAAAGGACATAAATCCCAGGCGAGAAATTTGAAGGCTTCCAACGTGAGATAGGAGCATCCCAGAGATAGTTTTGGGTACAATTACTGAGCCATCTCTGCCTAATTACTTTTCCTGGGCAGAATGTGAGTTTCAGGTTATCTGCAAACTAACTTTGCACTCTCCTGGCTGACAGCAGAGGCATGATTGAGTTAAAGAGCTGCAAATAGAAGTAAATTTCTCAACCAAATTTTGCAAATAATGGCAATGTGTTCTGCAGGGAGAAAAGTTTATAAGCACCAAAGTAAGTTTTCTGTCAGAACCCTAAATTCAAAAGAATACCTGAAAACTTTCTGCATGTAATATCAAAGTTATTCTATGCTACAGGTATGAAATTCTTTAAAATACGTACATGTAATAGAAAAACCATTACCTACCCCATTTTGGAGGACAGAGGGGAAAATGCAGAGTTTATTGCAATGATTTGATCTAATTTGCACCAAATTATGTTTATATTGTTCTACAGTGACTATAGGGGTAAATTTTGTATTAAAAAGGTAGATAAAAAGAACCCCTTGCTATGTACACACAGCTCTCACTGCATGCAGCTTGTGAAACATTTGAGGAACCTGAGGTTGCTCAGAAATGTCCTGTTGATACAACAACTGCACAGAGCTGGGCGGCATCTCAGGATCGACCCCCGAACCCAGGCCAGCACCAGCACTGTGTACAGAGCAAAACAACAGCACTCCCTGTCAGAGGGCTGGGTGATGAATCTGCTTGAATCCCATCCTATTCAGGCTGGCATTGCTCTCACACAGCTGAATTTTTTGTGCAGCAACTGCAATATGACTTAATGTTTTTTGTTTGTTTCTTTTACTCATTTTAGAACAATGATCACCTTATTATCTAAACTGCTTTATATTACACATGCCAACACAGATCCCTACTCTCAATCCTACCACTATCTGCTTTTCCCAATACATCACAGTTATGTAATTTCCAGTTAAATAGTGCATCTCATTTCACTAGAAATGTACCAAACACACATGGTGGCATCAAACTGTGTAATCAGGTCATCTGAACAGACTCACTCTCAATTTAACAAAAACTTGTTCTTCATTCAGCTCCGCCCCTGGTGTCTTCTAAATCACAAAGAACAAGCATCAGACCTTTTTCAGTTCTCATGTATCTTCTAGGCTACCAAAGTGACATGTAGCTAGAGCCTCTCATATGAAACACTTTTAGGGCAGAAATTGTTTTGTTCTTCATGACAAAGAGTAACACTGAATCTATACTGCAGCTGGAAAGCAATATGAAAATCTACTATTCTAGAATTTAAATACATTATATGCTTGAACTAAACAAACCCAATCTGTTTTGAGTATAATCAGCATTGATTTCAACTTTTAGTTTTTTACTATACTTTTTTACTAAATTTAACTTAAATTATTTATAAAACTGGAACGATCACCTTTTATTGTATCTATTTTAAGCACAACAAACACAATGCTATAAACTAAACATTTTTTAGATTAATTAAATCAGAACCATCTGTGTAATCTCACTAAACCCATCACACACATAAAAAAATTTAAAATATTTCATAAGATAAATTAATAACGCTCACCAAACAAAATAAACTTGCTAGTCTTGAGCTCAGTCATAACCCAGAAAGGAAAAGATAACTACCCCCACCATCCTCATCAACAACCACATCAGCTGTAATATACAACAGAAGCCTGACACTACAGGATGCTGTTCAAGAATATTAAAAGGAAAAAGCCCCACAGTTGCCACTTGACACCACCTATGAAGAATCAATAGCAGGGCTGGGGCCTCAAGCAAGGTTATTAATTTCTGTAACATAATTTATTGGAGGAACTACTATTATAAAAATAAGAATATGATAACAAGGCCCTTTCAGGTACAGAAAAGATGTGCAAGGTAAATGCTGTCAATGGAGGTACCAGCAGCTGGAAGGAAGTGCAAATCTGGTTGTTTTACTATGCATAAATTAGCAGCATCAAAATGTAGTTTATTTGTCAATTTGTATCTCAAAAGGTCAAAATGAATAGAAATAACCAGAAGACTTATGTCATAAAGAATTCAGAGTCTCAGCTTACAATACATAGTAAAGGAAGACAAAGGGAGAGAAAAGAAAGCATTATTTATATTATTATCTATATTTTCCACAAACATGCGCAATTAAATTAATTTTAAGCTATAGTAACAATTAAGTTTTGCTTTTTCAGACAGTCATTGACTGCACAATATATTCCAAATATCTTCCGCTTGCAGAAACAGTATTCGTGTGGACAGCTTTGAAAACAAGAGGAGTATAATAATTTTGTAGATCTGTTTAGATTGGTGTTCCAGGAAAGAAAGGTTGCATGACAAATGCAGTGAAATAAAATGAAAATAGATTGATAAGACCAGTATCACAAATGGAATGTAGTGTGGTAAGCAGATAGTAACACAGAAAGGAAGCAGGAGGGGAGGGTGCTGCAGGGAGGTACAACCTTGCAGAGCCTGATGCCAGAACTTATCAACTTGATACAGTGAAACAGGGAGCCAGGGCAGGCAGTGAGCAAAACTGGTAAAGACAAAGAATTTTGGAATTGAGTTTTGAATGAACCGAGGGCAGTGATGTTGTTTAAAACAGTCCTGAAGAACATAAAGGAAACTCTTAATGTGTTACTATCCAACACACTCGAGAAGTTAAAAACTTAAGTTTTGTAAACTACATTATAGTATTAAGCACTTGGTCAAATATATGTGAAAAGTGCATTTTGTTGTTTTTATTTAAACTCAAAAAGTCAAAACAAAAAGTGAAAAAAAAAATCAGTAACATACCAATTCCATTAACTGTTTTAGCTGACCTATCTCTTCTGGAAGGGAACCTAGCTTATTGTTACTTGCAATTAAGACTTTTAGAGGCAGACCACACAGGCAAGCTGGCAAAGAAGAAAGTTGATTTCGACTGCAACAAAACAAAACAAAATATTAAAATCATCAGTGATGTTCTGCTGTATACTCACACAGAGAGTTGCAAAATTTCTTCATTTTTGTGGGTTATATTTTATGCAGATAAAATTGAAATTTTCCAATGGCAATCATTAAGAAGAGACTTGCACATCAGAAATAGCTGATTATTGACTAACAATACTGCAGAATTCACCATTCTGGAAAAAATGCATTGTATCAGTTTAACAACATTGTAACAAATCTGTTCGTCACAAAGAACAGCTGTTTCCCTTCCTAATGAATACAGGAAGGTCAACTGAGACAGTATTTTGCAAGTATTTGAACATTCCTATGGTTTTACGTGCCATTAAAATGGATGCCTTTTGTTCCAACTGAAAGACAAATACATAAATTACAGACAAAATGGTTATTTTCTCAATTAAAGTACATTTAGAGTTGAAGATTACTTGGTACAACTTCTACAGTTCTGTGCTATTAACCCAGGTAAATACAGCAAAAATTTCTGGACTATCAATGGTTCATTTCTTTCCAAGGTTCATAAGCTTAAAGAGGGCAAATGTCATGACCCTTCGTGATGTCCACAAGATCAAAATGTGGCTCAATTTCCAGAAGAAACTTTATGCTCATCAGAGTAACATAGCAATTATTCTCTCCTGGAATATTTTAAAGCTTTCTTAAAATGTAACATTTTCTTTCTTATGATTATTAACCCATAGTAAAACAATGAACAGTAACTTAAAGTGGCAACCCAGTATAAATCATTTTAATTAGCTCCTGCCTACATCTTAAGGCTTCAGAAAGCAAAGATATATGACTAAACTCTGGAAACACGTGGCAAAAGTTGTCCTGAGTAATATCAGCAGGAGTTGCAATGTTGAGGTGAAATGAAACCTAACAAAAATCAAAATTCCACAAGTTGCAAAGCATTTCTTCAACTACCAATCCAGCAGTGTGCTACGAAGATGCAAATCAAGATGCATATTCATGCTCCACACAACAGTCTCAAAATGTTGTACAAAGCAAACTACCATCATATCTCTGTTGCACATGCCAGGATACAGACAGATATCAAGTAACAAATCCAAAGAAAATAAAAATGAGAAATCCAATTACTAACCAGCAGCAGCTGAAAAAAAAGTATCAATGCTTACTGTGCAGCCAGGTTTCTTAATTCTAGTGTTCTTACAGAAGACCAAGACACAACTTTTTCAAAAATTTACTTGGAAATATTTTTTGAAGTTCTAAAGAACTCAAATTGAGGAAGCCTATACTCTGAAACAGTAACCCTATGCCACAGATCAGACACAGATAAAAAATAAGTAAAAACAATTTTTAAGCTCCACAGAACTCAGAAGCAACCCACTAAGAGAAAAGGAACTGAACATAACCAGGGCAAGTGAGTAATAAATCATCATTAGTTTAAAAGGAATTTCTTTAAATAAAACATGAGCAGTATCCACCAAGGCCCAAAGACTATATATAGATCTCTTGGCATCCCTTTCTAATGCTGTTTAACATATGGGCTCTGCTGGTAACAGGCAGAAAAATATGCATTTTAAATCTATAATGTATTTCTTGCCAAGAAGCAACATGGTTAGAAAGTCAAGGATGTATTTCCTTCTTCAGACTGTTCACTACGTTCAACTAACATGGGGAAGGGCACATTCAAGTGAAGAGGGGATTTTAAACTGAGAGAAATTACCTTATTTAATCAAATGAAAAAATTCCTTTTATTTTGCCCAATTTACTGCCATATGTGATATAAAATCTATTATAGTTTTGTGATAACTCTGACAAATTCTATCACTACACAGAGTTCTAATTCACTGTTTCATGACATTGAGTTCTAACCAAGTTAATTCTAATTCCTAAATTTACTGAAACATTTTATGTATATTTAACAATTTAGTCCAGTTTTTAAGTTCTTTACGTATACCTAACAAACACTAATTCAAAATCGCAAGTGCTGCTTCTTGTATGTGTGCAGATACTCAGGATACTCAGGTTATACTATCCCACTTCAATTTTTAGAGCCAAAATACTGTTCCACAGTGGCCAAAACTGCAGAACAGTAATACAGACTTGAGAAAGATCCTCAGTGTTGATAAGAATACAACTGTTTGGATGTGATCAGCATTCTGGATTTGTTAGAAGGTTAAGGGAAATAACTGGACTAACACTGCTTGGTTTTCTTTTAATAATTATTTTTTACATTTTGGCATTTACAATGCCTTCATACAGAGCTGTCTCTGCAGCCAGTGAGCTTTTGCATTACCCTTTGCAGTAACATGAAAAAATGCAGTAAGTTGTACCAGAAGCTTATACAGTGCAGACAAACAAAGCTTTACATATTCACAAATAAACAAAAAAAAAATGTGGCAAAGTTAAACTTACCTCAAATTTAAGTAAGTGAGCATTTGCAAGTTTACTATGGCATCTGGTATAACTTTGATACAATTGTGGTAAAGATTTAGTGTTTCCAGTGACACAAAATGGCACAACTCCGTAGGAACTTCAGTTAACCTATTCTTGGATAAATCTGAAAAGAGGAAAAAGAGAGAAGGTACATTTTTTGAGCCATCAGAAAGAAGTACTTTGAAAAGCTGTGTTTTATTAAAGTAAGTGAATAAATAAAATTTACAGGGAGACAGCAAATTAGACCAGTATTTTTATTATGCAAAGTAAAACTAATACAATCTTTTACAATTTTGAAATGGAACAGGCTGCATATAAAAGAGCAAACATTCAATTAGGATTTCTGTGGTCTAATAAAAGGTAATTATTTGCAGGACTCAATATGCTGAGGAAATAGCTGCAAACAGATTCCAAAGCTCATATAATATACCCAAAGATCTAGCCAATACACAGCTAGACATCTGCAAATAATGAGAGCTTTGGGAGAAAACAAGCAACCACGATTACATCTTTAATTTCTTTAAATAAATAAATCAGGTAATTCTTCAAAGTGACCTTTCTCTCCTGGGTCTAAACCATTTATAAATGAATGCTACCCAAACAATCAGCAGAGGTCTTCAAGAATGGATTTTATATAAATACATACAAGACAACAAGAATAGATTTCAATCCCCCAAAGCCACTGCCTGTACCCACAGAAAAAAAGCTTTTTACTTTTGATCAGTTATTCATTCTTCATTTCCCATTCTAAGAACACAGACACAAAGGAAATAAGGAGGAAAAAAATGGTACTGAGTTTTGTTACTTAGCTACCACTGTATGAAGAATGAGGTATCATAATACTGATGTAAGCTCAAGTCATAAAATAATAGCACATGCCAGTGCTCAAGTGAATCAACTGGGTTCAAATCATTGTTTAAATAATGTTGCAGAACAAATATCTTACCCTCAGAAACTACACAAATGCCACCTACCCATGTCACCAGCCAGATAACCTGACCTGAAGAATGGTCACCTGTTAAGCAGGAATGTACCTATGCAAAAAGTGAAATGTCTGATGGTAAAGAAAAAATAGAACTTAATGATCTCCTCACTTCACTGCTGCTATTTTAGGCCTAGTGCCTGATCCTTCAAAGCTTCTTTCAAAGCTTACTTAAATTAAATAAAGGAAAAAGCAGCCAAAGTATGGATTGTTTCCACAGCCCTGATGATCTGTTTCCTGTCTTTAGGGTCATAAATCATATTTTTGCTTTTTGTGAACAAACAGGTAGAAGTCTGAAGAATTTTTTTAACTTCCTTCAAAGTCTGCTGTGCAGAAGCACAGCTTGAATTCAAACCCATCACCAGTCAGAAGGACTTATTAGTTTTGTTCTTGTCTCCTGCAATGCCAAGTTGAAATTCAGCACATTCTATTCTTTGTCAGCTTCCACTTGGCTTCACCTCATTGCTTCCAACAAGAAGTTGGTTTCATTATTCCATCCCCTACCAAGACAATTGTGATGGCCTACAGCCGCAGTAACAGAGCAGCTCTGCTGACCCCAATGGTAGCATGATTGTGTTGAGCACCTTGACCAAAATTATTCACTTCTAAGTTACTATACAACAGCAGCTCTAACTGTTCTGCATTCTCTTACCAGGCTTTGATAGTGGTCAGATGCAGCATTACCTCAGCTTCTCCTTCCCTTTATTTCTGACATCAAACAAAAGTATTTCCTCTTGAGTGAATCTTATTACTGTTTCAAAGCAGGAGAAAGCTCTTCAGTGTTCCTCTGGTTTAGTCCTTTAATTCTCTACTGTTTTCTATTTCTCCTGAGAGCACTTGTTTACCCGCATGGCATTCCAAAAAAATTCTGCTGCCTTTCTAGCTATGCTTCTTATCAGATATTAACAGAAGACTGCCGTGCTGTAACTTTTTGAATCATGCAGGGGCTGTTCCTATTTTACAATTTGATTGCAAAGAAAACCTTGCTTTCCTCAAATCATGCTTTTCTGTGGTGACATTGCTACAAACAACCTGCTCACTTTCTCCCTTAAAGTGGAAGGAGCAGCAAAATCCAGATGAGTGAACTCTCCATTTAGGGTGAAAACAGCCTGTATGGCTAGATGGAGAGTAATAACCCGTCCTTCACCTGATCCCTCTCCAGTGATACATAGATCAAAACCTGTGAACATGAAAATGTTAATTCTTCTCAAACTGCAGCTGGCCACCTTAACTCCCTCTACATGCCTGTTCACATTTATCTTCACATCAAAAAAAGACTGTTGCCACAATATTTGACTCACTCTTGAAAAATTCTAGTATCTCAAAAAAATCAAAATAGAAACTAGACTGACCCTGCTCCTAAAACAGACATTACTAACACAGTTAAATGCCCTTATTTTTTTTTTCATTATTTATTACTATCTTTTGTTCTCAAGGTTTTAACTCTGTTAAACTGAAGAAAGAAAAACAAAAACCACACAGATAATAACAGACAAATCCCTTCCTGTCATCCACAGGACCATGGATTATAGGACACACTACACACACAACAAAGGAAGTCAATTATTTGTTGCTGTCTAATTATCACAGTATGATAATTTCAACACTTGTATCTATTGTTGCTTCCTAAATAATGATTACGATGACAATAATAATAACTCTTAAAAACCTAATCTATTCACAATATAAGGCAGAGGAATAGAGACTACACATTTTATTTACCACTGTTGTAAAATAATTTAATAGGAAAAGCAGAAGTTTGTCACTACAGTTTACTGATAAAATGTATCATTAATAGCAAATCTGAATGTCTCTGTGGAACAGAGTACTGGAATGGAATCTGACATACAGAATGCCCATCACATTTTTAACCAGTGGTACAATTTCAGCCAGAAAATAGACCTGCCTGATCATATGCAAGTGAAAGAAGAAAAGAGATTGCTTTTATTCAATCCTAGAATGAATGTGAGCCTCTGAACATGAGGCTCTTCCTTAACTACAACTCCCAGCTATGCTAAACCATGACATGTAGCTGTGAAGAAAGTTTAGCAGCTTTCTGAAAATTCCATACAGGAAAGCACATCTTCAGAACCTAAAAGGAAACCAGCCTGCATAACATTTTTATACTGCACCTTACAAGCCCATACAAACATGTAGAGAAATCTCTGGAAGTTTACATAATTATTTTGATACTACTTTACATGAAGGTACTTTTGCCTCAAATTTCTTCATCTTAAGTAAGTCTGTAAAAAACTCAAAGTTAACCTGAAATACAAGTTCTAGAATAAAATACAAGAGTTAAGACTTCAGGAAACTGCAGAACCTTTTGAACATACTGAGAGAAACAGTAGGCATGTATCTTGGTTTTGTCACTATTCATAAAATTTTTTTCATAAAAGTTCCTAAATTTTTTCATTTCTGAAAAATATTTTGCGAAGGCATACTTGGGTTATTTAGGGAACAGGAGGAATGCAGAAACTACACTTTTAAACAACTTGTGAAAATACTTTTGAAGTACAGAAACAACTAGCTGGCAAACCTTTAGTTTTTCCCGCAATTCTTTAACTCTACACTTCCCAAATTGCTATGCTACACATCCCCCTTACATCAGTAATTTGAAGAACACCTCATGGTAGTTACTAATAATGAAGTTACTGTACAGACTGGCTTTTGCTACAGAAATGAAAAAGAACAGAGGAGTGGAATTTGCTGGTGTTTAAAAAATTTTTGAACAATTTGCTTATACTATGTAACACAAGGGAGATCTAACAAATTAATGAATCTATGATAGCAGAAGGACATTTCGTAGGTGCCAAGACAGTACA
The DNA here is from genome assembly GCA_026261815.1 of Monarcha castaneiventris obscurior. Lineage (NCBI taxonomy): Eukaryota > Metazoa > Chordata > Aves > Passeriformes > Monarchidae > Monarcha > Monarcha castaneiventris. The sequence goes on along the minus strand of JAMPIT010000510.1, from coordinate 12,535,219 downwards.
GGTAGGTTTCACCTGAGGTCACTATTTCCTGTAAGTTCTATTATGAAACAGGTGACACAAATATGAAACAATGGGGCAGGGGGAGTCCATGCAATGGCATGAGCTTCCTGTTCTAAAAGAAATGCACCATTCATTCATTATTTGTGACACCAAGATACTTTCAAACTACATCTGGCTTCACTTTGTCTTTCCCTGCCAAGAACAAGTTTGTTAAAACTCCAAAATAAAGTAACAGAACACAAAAAAATAAGCAAGCTAGTTTAGAAAAATATTAGATGGAATCTTGATCTTTAAAGGAATCAGCAGAATTCTGGCGCAATGACACGGCTTTTGTATGAGAAATGTTATTATGTTGGAAGCCAGACAGGAACTACACTAAATAAGCACTTCCTTAGCTGGGAGTGAACAATAAAAAGCAAAAAAGTTCACACTGGTAAATAAGCATTTAACAGAAGCCTCCAAGCCTTGTTTGGTGACTGGCACACTGCATGGCCAGGAAGCACGCTGCCATTACACCAGTAATTACTGGCCCCCATCCCTGGGGCAAAACCTTTTCATTCCTGCAGCTCTGACAACCTCTGCCACAATAAAGTGCCACCACTGAGCAGGACCTTCCTGACTTCACATCTTACAGCCACATAGCCAAGTGCCATGATACATATACATACTACATATACACAGTACAAAACACTGCACTGCAGAAACAAAAATGGTTTTGTCAAAATAAACAAAATAATATTAGAAGTCAGATAGTTACATTTCTTTCACTAAAGCTACCAAAGGGCTCCAATTTTACTACTTTCCAGTGATTAATGTATTATTAAATATCAGTTATTAGTACATTATTAAATTAAAATTGCACACTATTAATGGGAGAGCTAAACAACTTAAGACTTTAAATTGTAATAGCAATTCCTTAAACAAATATGCATATGCACTACTACATCATAAATCTTGGCCAAGAACTTCAAAGAAAGCAGTTTATTAAAAAGCAATGATTTATACATTTCAGATGTTAGACAAATTCACTGTAAGTTTATGTTTCTAGCACACAAACTGGCAACAGACAAAAGTTGAAACTGTGCTGTAAGCATCTATCCACCACTGAACAGGAACATATATATGTGTGTGTATATATATATATATATATATATATACACATATGAAACATCAGTATTTGCTATGAAGTTCTGAAATCAAGAAATTGCAAGGGAAAAAAGTTGCCCAAACAACCTAAATTCCAGCCCACCAAGCCCCTTTTTTTGTAGGATTCAGCACTAACTGAATAAAAGACAGTAATAATTTTGAAGAAGCGATTTGCATTTGTACTAAGATACCATTCAAGGTACTCAAATGAGATGTCTGAAATGCATATGACAAGGAATTCAAACAATTCATTGTAAAAGCCTAAAAAAACCAGTAAGTTCAACCCTAATTTCATAATGCAAATAAGAATGTCAGAAAATACATAAAGAAGTCTATAAAGGCATAACTATATGGAGCTCTCCCTCTTATACTGTAAGCTACCCATAGTTTTATCAGGCTCTGAGGGAGCCTGTATTTCCTCAATAGCAAGGTATATCTTCCTTGGCAACTGAAGCCACAAACTGATGGCACCGTATCTTGGACATCTTTTCGAATATCTACTTGAAGTGCACTTCACATCTTTGGCAACACTGCACCCCACTCTGGCAAAGGCAGCAAGTCATCAGTGTAAGAGAATCAATCAAATGTCAATGTTCTCTAACGAAGCAATTACTTTGTTCCAGCCTTCCCCCTAAATGGTAGGAAAATACACCATTCTAGAGACAAATGCTATCTATTAGTCATGAAAACACTAATGTAACTATGAAGTGCTACATACTTTTAAGACATGCCCTACAAATTGTCATTATCTTCACACTCATGGCAGGATACCTACTCGTCCTCTCTCTGCCAGAATTTATGAATAATGTCCTAGGGGTGCAGACAGCTTTTACTGCAGTCAGCAACTTCCAGGACAGTGATGCTACACGAGTGAAAAAGAGACAGCAAAGACCTCCACTGCCTCTGGCATCAAATGCATTCTGCTTTACCCACGACCATTATGCCAAAAAAATGCATGGCATTTCTTCACTAAGAGACATTTCTATCTCAGTTATTTAGCAAACAGAATAAGAAATAACAGAAGACAATGAATGTTCAGTGAAGTACAAATAATTCTGCTTCCCTATATGAAAAAAATATGATACAGTAATGCATAGGCCCAAAGTTTTTCCTTCTGAAAGTACAACTTGTAGCAGATTGAAAAAAAGTACCTCTAATGTTGATTCCTAGCAAAGCCTTCATTACTGATCCCATAGTATGTAACAACAGCATCTGGACACTGATCAACACTGCTGAGTCCAGATGTACAGCTGCTGACTCAAAGCATGTAGAACGTGCATCTGTCTCAGGAAGAAATACATAAAAACATACAGACCTTGCAAGACCGTGTTTTGAAAAGATTATGAAGCAACTCTGCCATCTCATACACTTGGTAAGCACTACTTCTGAGCACTGCCAGCATGTTTTCCATTTCTGTCTGTAACCCATTGATTAGTTTAAGAACTAACATTAAAAATCTCCATCTCAAAGCCACACTTAAATTACGAGTACACTAGAGATGTAGGAAATTTCAAAGTGATCATATGTATACTTTCTGTATGCACTTTTCTTTTAATCACTAGATTTAACACATCAAAAGTTTCTCGTTTGCCACTGTGTATAATACGTGGGCAAGTTAAAGGGCTAATACAGAGAGGAACTAAATGTGGGACTTAGAGGAAAGGTGGGGAAAAAAGCCAGGACTGAGTAAAACCAGGCTGAGAGCAGCAATTCGTAGAACTTGGCAGAGGTGTCACCACTAGAGGGGGCCCCGATCTCGCAGACTTGGTCAACACCCAGCAAGGGTGTTTCCCCTTTTGCTTCTTTCAGAGCCCATCCCCAGCGGATGAAGGGGGCAGAAACAGGAAGGTTCACTTTAAAACCACCCCGGGGCACTCCTATGACCCTGTCGCCCACCAGTTTCCAAAATATCATAAACGTAGCTGCTCAGTTGCAATCGTTACTGCAGGAAGCAAATACATACACTGATGTCCAGCAGTGCTAAGTCCTTAAAAAAGAAAGTCCATTCTAAAATAGTCCCATTGAAGTACTTTTCCCCAGCCTTCATTCAGAAGATGCAAGAATATGAGGCATCCTTGAATCCTCTGTAGTACAGCAACAGCAATGCTTGCCAAAATGATGACACATTTGACAACGACCCTGCCTGCATTCCAACCCAGTAATCCTCATTTACTCTATTCCATCCATCACTCCACAGTGGAATATATGGCTTACTTTTCCACAGTGACCTGCAACAAAGCACGGCCAAATGTAAGAAACATGCATCCTACACTTTTTCTTAAGCAGTGCTCTAACCAGCCTGAAGCAATCCAGCAGCATAAATTGGCTCTTCCAGCTATCCCAAAATTTTGTGCAACATCACTTTAGGGTTTTCTGTTTCCTCTGTGTGAAACAAGAGAGGAAGGAGGGAGCAAAAGGCTGGCATATTCTTATTATTAGATCCACGACACACTCCAGTTCCAAGGAGACAAAAGGAAATTTCTCTGCAAGAAACATGATCAAAACAGCAGCACAAGTCTGGAGGAACAGAAAAGAGAAGGTTAATGTAGTAGTCTGCTTCATTATCGCACCTGCTTTTAGGGGTCAACACATAATGTTTAAATTTCTCCTTTATCTTCTCTTTCTTCCTCTTTAGGACAACAATGGTTTGGGGTTAAGATTGAGAGAAAAAACTGTTGGAAATGAATCTGTCATGAACGTGCATAAGATTCCCTAAAAACTTACTGTAAGACAACAGGATTATTCCTGCAGAGCTCCATGTAGGTACAAATAGATGTGGACTAGGGTAGGTTGACCCTGGCTGACCACCAGGTGCCACCCAGTGGCTCTATCACTCCCATCCTCAGCAGGACAGAGGGAGAAAACACAATGAAAAAGCTCATAGATCGAGATAAGGACAGGAGAGATCACTCACCAGTCACTGTCTTGGGCAAAAAACAGACTCAGCTTGAGGAATTTAATTTATTGCTAGCTAGCAAGAGGGTACGGTAATGAGAAACAACAGCATGACTAAAATCACCTTCCCCTTATACCCCTTTTCCAGGCTCAACTTCTCTCATGATTCTCCTAATTCTCTCCCAGCCCCCATGTCCCTTAGTGGTACAGGGGAATGGGGAATGGGAGTTGTGGTCAGTCCATAAACACTTCGTTTCTGCCACTCCTTCCTCCTCTTACCCTTCCCCTACTCCCAGACAGGTATCATGGGTTACAGTCCTGCATTAACTTCTCCAACACCGGTCCTTCCCACAGCTGTAGTACTTCAAGAACTGCTCCTGTGTGGGTCCTCTTGCCATGCAGACCCCACATAGGCACCCAAACACTTGTATCATGAGATGGAAAAAACGTATCTAGCAGCAAACATGTTCCATCAACACAACGACCTTTAATAACATGTGGAATGAAACCCAGTTCATGAAGAATTCCTCCTTCTCCCACGCCTTCCGCACAAGAGGGAGGATCCAAGTCATTAATTTTCACTCCTCAATAAACAACCAGCCCTAAGAAGGATCAATGGATTGTATCATGCCACTATTGTATGCATCAGCCTGAGCAGGACAAGTACTTCAGGTGTTTTCTCAGACACAGCAGCAGTAAGAAGAAATCTCCATTCAACTCTAAAAACTTTAAAAATTGCCATCTATCTCCCATTTTTAGCCTTTATAGTAGGTTGACTCAGAGCACTGGAGAAAATAACTGAAGTATTTACATCATACACTCTCCAGCTGAATACCTTCACTGTATGGAACTAGATTTCAGTCATCCGCCTGAACTCTTCCTATTGGCACATGAAAAAATATTTCACTGTGAACATCCACAAATGAGGGCAGGGCTTTCCCTGCCTTCTCTGTGGAAACAAAAGGTATATCTGGATAGTGAAAAGTCCTCAAAATTAGCTTCAGCCACCACAGATACACTTTAATTATTAGCATGGAATGAGGTGAGATCAGGTAAAACTGCAGGCTATAAGGGGACTTCCAGGTATATTAGAGATGTCTAGCAGAACTAAGACTTGGGTTATGATTTTTTTTTTCTGAAAGAAGAACAGTGACCACTACTTTCATCAAATTCAAAAGAAAAGTTGAAAAATATATAAATTTCATACGCATGTATATAAATGTGCAGGCACACAACCTTATTCCATTCAAGCAACTTCTACCTATAGGAGAACTGGAAAAGATGTGAAATAAAACCAGAAATTGCATTCTATCCCAAAGAAGGCAGTGGATCCCTGCACAGACACACTTCCAATATCTTCTAGTATAAATCTCTTGTTTCAGCCACAGAGATCTTCTTTACTAAAGCTGGAAGTTAACACCTTTCACCTCCATGGGGGAATTTCACGTGATGTTCTTAAAAACAGCAGGATGTAATCTAATGGTCTAGAACCTTTTCCAGCCCACAGCACTACTAAGAAGAAACAAGCTGAATGCAATGTCCAGGTTTGGTTTTTACTCCATTCTCTCTTTCAATAGCTACAGTTTTTTTCCCCCTCAAGCTGTGAAGAGAGGACACTGTTTGTGCTATGCATTATCTGCATCAATGACCTGCTCAAAGAGAAGTTACCTCACATTTATCATCTGGTATAAGTAGCACATAAACCAATTTCCGTGAAGTAGCTCACTTGCCTGCACTTCGAGGGTGATTATTTTTCACACCTGACAGACTTAAATGCTACATTTGCTTATTTAGAATTCATTTTACACATGAACAGTCTCACTGTTCTGTAAGAAAATCTGCTACACGGAAACAAACAAAAGTTATTTGATCTTTGGGTATATCAAAGGCATGAGGGCAAAGACATGAGAAAGCCACCTGATGCTAATTTACAGTGGCACGGAAAGCAGAGCATTACTCATCTAATCACTTCCCTTTCTGTCTGCCCATCTCCCACAGATGTCAGGGTTAATCTCCCTTATCTACATTATTCATGTCCTTCTCCCGCAACGGCTCTTGAAGTCAGCACAACATAATTGTAACAGTTTATCAATACAAATCTGTTTCGTACCATGAAAGCTGACTTACACTATTGAGCAAAACCTTAAACAATGAAGTAATTATATGGCTGTTACACAGTAGGTACAACATCTGAAAGAATGGCTAAGAAGTATTTCAGACTTCTAAACAGAACAGAAATCCATGAAAACATTACCATAAAGTAAGGTACCAAGAAAGAAAAATCCTGGAATAAATAAATAAAGTTGAAACAAATAACCAAAAATTGGATGGCTATTCCTAGATAATAAAAAAAAAGGAAAAAATAATAAAAATACTTCCTTGAACTGAAAGCAAAATGAGCACAGTACATATTTTATCCATCCTTAAAAAAACCTCAAAACAAACTAGAAACCACATAGCTGGAACCACTAGAACTACAGACCTGTAATTTTTGTACTAAGATCTCTAGCCTATGTAAGTGTTCCCATGGCTCTTTTTTAAGTTTAAGACAATGTTTCTCAACCTTATAATTTTTTTTCCTTCATAATCAAAGAACCTTGTCTTCTTTGGGGAAAACAAAACCAAAACAGATATCCAGTATGCTGTTTATTGGTCAGGGAAGGGTTGGATGGATAACATATGCAACTTCTTTTTTTAGCTTGTTTTAACAAGTCGTAGTTTACAACAGGATTTTAATCTAACATCTTTACAAGATGAGACACATCAGATAGACAAGACTCCGAAAAGACTTGGGAGGGGGCAGTAAAATTCACACATACAGCCTCTGCTTATAAACAACCCAGTGCCTGTGACTGGGCAGGCAGAAACCACCTAATGCTTGCCCTAACTCTTGCTGGGGGATACAAGTGGGAATAAGGCAGCAGGCACCAATGCCACTTGTGGGGCAGCCTGAAACCACAGCTAAGTATCAGTGCTGTTGCTATGTAACAACTGCATGGCAATGTGTGTTTTGAACAGACAAAAGAAAGTCTCCTTCTGGTCTAATTTCTTCCACTTTTTTTTTTTTTTTTTGGGGGGGGCGGGGGACGGACACTTCACAGTCAGTCTTCTGAAATGCACAAAATAGTTTAACACTCATCAGCATAGCCTACTAAGCCTGGCCTACAATTTCTGCTTCTGGTGTAGATTCATTTCTACTTCCTTATTCATTTTCCTTTCAAACTACCTTTCATGAGGTCAAAGTTCCATCTTACTGGCTAAGTATTACCATGGTATTTTTCTATAAGAATGATTTTGGGCTGAGTACCCTTTCTGAAGGAATTCAGTTGTGCTTTTGCTTTTTATGCAAATCTGAACCTACACCTTCCTCTTTGTTTGATGGCTTGTGTGCTCTCAGTGTGGTAACAATGGGTTATCACAGACACAGAACAGGTTGCACAGAAAGCAGGAAAGGGACAGGAAAGTGTTAATTCACTATGCCATCCCCATCAATAATTAAAACAAAATGTAATGAGCTACACACTCTGAGGTCTGATCCTGAAAAGGCTGCAACAGCTCGTTTATTTATGCCCAAATGAGAACCCTGCAGGTAGATAATGAGGAGTCCTGTGAAGAGCTGATGGACAGCATTATTACCCTTCAGTTATTGTAGCCTGATGGGTAGAAGCAAAGTCTAAGCAAGATTTAATAGATATTAGATTTAAGAAGTAACTGCAGTGTTGTAACACCGTTGTTATATTAAAAAAAAAAAAAAAAAAAAAAAAAACCCCCAACCTTTTACTGAATCTGCTTTCTTCCTAGTGACAAAATATCATAATGCTTTAATAAAACAGTTGGGGTTAAATTACCCTTGTCAGAAGACAGAAGTCTTTGCTGTACAAGCTGTGAACCTGCTCAAATCAGTAACAAATAATGTTTTGATACATATGCTGCTGCAAATCCAGGTCAGCTTTTGTGAAAAACAGAATCAAGGTAAAAGCTTCAGGACTAGAACTTGAAACATTTGGGGAAAACATCTTAAACCATGGCAGCAGAAAGTCCAAAAGATTTTTTGGGGTTTTTTTACAGAATTTTTTGGTTTGATTTGTTTATCCAGCATACACATTTTAAAATCTTTACTATGAGATGAATTGTTAAGTTTTCCACCAGAGAAGGTGCTGAACCTGGTTGTTCAGAATGATGAACCTGCTAACCTTATACTACCACTGCTATTACCCAGTGACTCAACTTCTACTGATATCATGAATTCCAAATGTGCAATTTTGAGTTACTTCAATTTTCAAGTCATTAATGCATTGCAAAACTCACTGATTTAATAACATACTTTTAACATACTAAACATTCTGACTCGATAACTGGTATTTTAAATGTACTCCCAACAAGTACATTAATACACAGGTAAAGTGATCCACTGGTGATTTAGACAATTTTATGACTTTTCAGACAGTACTAAAAGTCATCCTGTCAGGACTTTGACTCTTACCAAATCCATTCTCATGACACAATATCTCAGTGTCAAGTACTTCACTCACACCTAGAAAGAAGAGGTTACACCTCTTGAGAAAACTGTGGTTTTAATCAAAGAAATTCTCAGATTACAATTTCTTTTCTGCATTAGAAAAACAACAGTCTCACATTTTTATCTAGCTCACTCCAATTCAGCCTCTTTTTACTGAGAAAAAAGAAAAAAACAAAAAAAAAGAAAAGAAAAAAAAAGCCAAGAGTTCACAAGAGGCTCTAAAATTTTCATTTGGACTTATTCCAAAACTGGATAATCTTTGTGACTGACACACACTCTCCTCAGCTCACATCCCCTCTCCCTCTGCCTCATCAAAACATTCAGATAGGAAATTCATTCTTTTGGGAAAAACTTCTAAAGAGATTCACCAGCAGATATACAATTAAAAATGCATTTTACTTCAGAAAAAAAAACCCCTCTGACTATGCTGAAATTATGAATCATTTCAACCAGCAGTTTTTTCTCTGCAGAGATGACAATACCACATACCCCCATGTGTTTCCTATGCTTAATTAATGAAAGTCTCATCTCTGAAGTTTGTTTATTCCAGATTAGCAGATAGCAGAAAATAACTCTAACACAACAAGCTTCTAATGTGGCTTGTTCTGAGCCCTCTGCCAGCACACCTGCAGATATACTGAAGGTGTTATTCGAGACTATTATTCCAGAGTTATATACTCAGTGCAAGATGCAAGACAACTGTTGTGCTATAAACTGTCAGTTGCTCTGTTTTCTGTACACAGCAGGATTTGATTTCACAGAAAGCTAATTTTAACCCTTGACTGAGAATAGAAATATCTATTTTATACAGTGCTCTTGTAACAAGTGGAAAAGGTTAAAAGGTAAGCTTAGTTAAAAGCTTAGTTTACACTTTTAAATCAAGCGTCCCAAGATTCAAAATGCCAGGAACCTTAAGATATATTCTGTCATGGTCTGCTATATCATCTGAAATCTTTTGCAGGAAGCATTTGTGAATAACAAATTCTCCTACAGTTTTTTCCAGTGCCTTACATGCAGGAGGCTTTTTTCTTGATTCTACAATTCACTTGCTGTACAACCACCCACATGGATATGTAAGGCTAAGGACAAAGACTGTCCTTTTAACAATTCCTCCCCCCACTTTTTGCCTGTGATATTCATGAGAACATTCTTTTCTCCCAGTCATTCTTCTACAAGACTAATAAGCAAACTGGTTTCTTCTAGTTTCCTCTTGCTGCAGTTTTCCTGACCATCCAAATCCTTTTCTACACCTGTTCCAATCTTAGGCCACCTTCCTTGAACAGGAATGGGACAGAACCCATCACAGGAGTTTTATGTTACACCATTGCCATGCATAAAATCATTAATAATTTCTACTCTGCATTGAAATAGATCTTCTGATAAAGCTTCAAGAAAAAATCAGATGGGTAAGATTTGTCATACTGGTGGCTTGTGACCATCTTTACAACTATCATATCCAGGTTTTCTTCCTTTACTAATTATCAGTGATGATTACAACTTAGAGCAGCCACTTCACTTGGTGACTCTTCAAATTTTCTTGTGGACCATTCTTCACAGAGCAATGAATGTTTCCAGTGCTAAATGCACCCTGAGTGTTGTCATAAATAAGTATTCTCACCTCTCACCATGAAGAAGTAAAAGTGCTTAAGAAACACAACACTAGGTGAAAAAATAAACAAAACCAAACCCCGACACTGGAAAATACTTTGTTTCTATAACAAAGTTTCAGATCTCAGAACTAAGTTACCTACTTCAGCTGAAATTAAAGAAAACAGAGAAACAACCAACACCATAAAAATAAAGAAGGGAAAAAATACCACCAACTTTTTTGCTCACAAGTAGACTGTAAACAACAGCATTTTCTACTACAAGTTTGTTACGATGAAGTGTTAGGCAAGTATCTGCAAGCATATGTGGCATTACAAATCTCAGTTGTAATTCCAAAGATAAAAGCTATGATCCTTTAGTAAACTATGCTAATAACCAAACCAGTAGTTTATCAGTAGATTATTTGAAAACATGTGTATTGCCATTTGTTACTAAGTTTCCCTAAGTCTGCTTTTGTCAAACATCTGAAGAGAATCTTGCCCACGCCATTCCTTTCCACCAATACATCACCCATATCTTAATCATGAAACCAGTTCTTGACATTTTCCGCTAGCAAATCCCATTTCAGAGGTTAAACAAACCTCTAGAAAAAGAAGAAAAATTTATTTAGGCTTAATTTAAGGTTTGTTTTAGAGGTTAATAAAGGTCTAAAACGATGTTTATTAAAACAAATCTCTTTCACAATATAAAAATGCTTGAACCAAGTAGGAAGAGATTAAACTGTATGCATATGTTATTAAGAAAAATTTCTATATACAAAATACATATAATTTATAAATACACTTTATAAATTAATAAAGTATACTACACTCATGAGTCAGTTTGCTGATGTGAAATGACATCAGTCATTTGTCAACAACTCCCCATCAACATCAACAACTCAGAGGTCTACACCAGCATTTCCATTTCATATTGCATCTTTTGCAATGTGACAGAATCCATACAAACAACCTCAGCAACTTCCATCAGGGAAGACTCATTTGTTATCCCACAATTTGTTTTTTATTGAGAAACAAGAAAAATTGCTGCAAGGAGGCAAGGTAAGTTACAAGTCTGGACATTGTAGCCAAATTCCAAGAATGCTGTTTATTAACTATATACACATTGGATTTATATGCAAATATTTTTCAAAGAGGAAAACAAATCCCAGCATGCACAGAGGAAGGAGGGAACTTAGCCTTTCCTTCAGGCACGATGAGCAAAGCGTCATTAGCGACTGTGGCACAGAAACTGGGCAATGTGTGCACACCAGCAGCTCCCTGAGCAAACACAGCGACTGTCGAAGAGGACATTGGCAGGAGCAGGAAGAGGCTGGCACAGACCTGGACCAGCATTCCCTTCATCAGGCAACATAGTGATAAAAAACACAATCTAGTCCTGCTGGAGTCCTGTTTGCATACACTACTTCCTACACAAAGTAGGAAGACGAAATAACAGCACCCAAGATGGAAAAGCTCTATTTGCTTAGCACCATCCAGTGAACAACTCATCTTGAGCACCATGGAGGACACAACACCTAAAAACACTTCAGGGCTGTGGATCAAAGAATGACTCAATCAGAGTTATTCACAGAGCTGTGAGATCACTGCAGGGAAGGCAGAGCCAGAGTTCTGCTGCCTTTCTTTCAGCAGGTGAATGGCCAATGCAGACTGTACTCAACAATGCAGCTGCCTTTGTTTTTCCAAGGACATAAAAGCATAGATGATTTTTCCCCATTTTTTCAAATGTAAAAGTTAAAAGATAACAACAGAGCATTCTTCTCCTCTATATTCAGTTCTACTTCAGATGAGCCATGCATACAGACTATTTGCTTCTGCTACAGTAGGTTTTTTAAGTTTATTCTCCTATATTATTTCATGCTACTGATAGTGAAGAGGAAAAAAAAATTAGCTACTGCCATCCATTTATCAACTCTTGAATGCTGAAAGACAACGTCAAAGCTGAAAGCAGAATTTTCCTTCTAGGCTAATTAATTAGTAATAGGATAGTCTAGGATCACAGTGTAAAATGCATTTGGTTTACGTAAAACCCGAACAAATTAAGATTTCAACATAGATATATGCTTTAGAGGAAATAAAATCCTTCTACAGATAAGACTGTATTATTTTAAGGAGACATAAAAAAGGTTGGTCTAAGGTGCGGGAGGTTTTTTAAACACTGTAATTATTATACTTGTTCCTCACTAGACATTATCATAGTCTAAATGTACCCAAATGGCTTTGGATTTCTTTAAAAGGAAGTAAATTTCAATTCAGACATTGCATGACTGTTATGAGAACAATTTGTCATTGACTGGAACAAGAAAACAGAGGAGGAGGAAATTTCAATCCTTGCATATGGTACATTTATAAATAAGTGGGGATAAAAACCCTCTTGAAAGCACGAATGTCACCAACATACTAACTCTTTAGACTATAATAGTCTAAGTATTATTTTTACACGTGTAATATTATATGTATTTAAGTGATGGCATGAAAAAAATCTCCTTAAGCACAGAAGTAATTACTTGAAGTCTCTCAATACACATTTCACTTCTTTTCTTTTGGCATATGAACATAAAGCCACTGATAAAAAGCATATCACTGAGTTGCCTCAAGCTGCTTCTAGATGTAGACAGGGGAATTTATTGCCAGCAGAAGCAGTCTACATTTTTTAAATTGTTTCTGCATTCTCCGTATACAGATTGTCAAATTATTTGCATGTGGGAGACTCATGTCATTTCCAGCTGCTCTTTGGTCCTCACTGTTTTGCACCAACAAAAAACAGCTTTCAGTACAGCTTACTGAAACTTGGCCACTGAGCAGCACTATCTTCCAAAAACCACAACCAAACATGCAAAACCTCTCTCCCAGTCATTAAAAGGTACAACAAACAAGAAATATAGCCTTTCTTGAATGGCCAAAGCAAGCAACCCAGTAGCTTTCACTCATTCTGCTTTAGCAGCTTTCAGTGCCCAATTCTGACAGGCTAAAAGCCTCTTCTAGGCCTCAAAGTTTGCTTAAAACTAGTTAAGTGGTAGTGTAAAGTGCCTTTTGAGACTTCCATGAGACCTTCATATATTTTCAGCAAGTTGAATACTGATTTTAAGAAGTCTTACAACAAAAAACTTGTAACTAATAAATGAACTCCAGTTTCTATACATAAGACTGCACTACAAAAGCAGCTGGTGAAGTTCCTCAGAGCTCTTCAAAATTTATCTGTAGACTTTAATATAAATTTTTTAGGTGTTCCTAAAAGTTTTCTGGTTTTAAGTACTTTCAAGAAAATCCAGCTGAACAAGGAATACATATTCTTTGCCTTCACATGGGTTTCCAATGTTGACTTTGAAACATGACTAATCCTGCACTGACTTAGGAAAATAGTGTCCAAATAACTTATATACTGATTATAAATCATAATTTTTCAGTGTCCTAAGTTCAGTGAGCTATAAATTTCCCCTAACTCTACTGCAACGGTCAATAAACTGTAAAGCTCACTATGAAGTTAACCAAATCACTGTCTGGGTACTGTAAATATGAGAAGGATCACACAGACTGACAGCTAACCCATACAGTACTCAGATTATGAATTCAATCAAAAAGTCATGAAGCAATGGAGAAAATACTCCTGAATTTAGACTCTGCTCAAAAATTATTATCCTTATAGCATGACAGAGACAAGTTAGTGGTTATCCTCTTTGGAGGAAATGGATGAGGTAAAAAAAATCTAATTAGCAATCTAATACACTTCAGTCAGAAAGAAAGCATTGTGATTTCACATTGTCTTTCAGAATTAAAAGTTTTTTTAAATTCAGTTACACCATCCACAGTATTTCTCATCCAAATTTCTGCACAAATCCCTTCCAGTTTGCTTTGGCTAGACTCCTTGGCTGAACCCTCTTGACTGAGGTTATGTGACCCCCAGTACTATCCTGCCATGGCAAATTCCGGAATACACGAGCCAGAGACTTTAATTCCCTAAGATTTTCCCACCAGCTACCCGAACCACTATTACTACAATGAATTAATTCCATTTTAATTTCTCACACAACTTTTGGCCTATTTGCTACACAGAGAGAATTACCCATCCTATCAACAAGGCAAATAGTATTTTAACACTTTCTTTACTAAATAATTTGAAGACTTTTTTTTTTTTTTTTTTCTTACGAGGAGTTTTAGACGTGCGCTATCTAAAAAAACCACCAAATGACTGAAGTAGTTTGGAAAGGCCAAGGAACTGTAAAGATTAATGTATCCTCTTCAAACTCAATGTGTAGGGCTCACAGGACTTATGTTTCATAATTACTTTGTAATTTGGTCTGGAACTCTGGTATGCCCCTAGCATTCAGGGACACACATACCAGGGCAGGCTCATGGGATTTCATCATGCTCTTGGTCTACACAAAATCTGCATTTTGATATACATGTGACAGCAAATTACAGCACTCCATTTTCTATTTTCATACCAGCACTGTTCTGATTCCTCTTCAAGATAGTTTTTCAACTCATCAGCAATTACTCAGATATCTTCAACAGAGCAACATAGTCCATGAATATCTTCCTAGAACACTGCAACTAATCTAAGTCTGAAGACCAGAAAATTTGCCCAAAATAAAAAATTAAAGAAAAAATAACCAGCATATTTTTTTTCCAGCTTCTACCAGTAAAAATAAAATTCACAAACATGCTATTTTGTCGCCCCAGGAACAGCTAAATCACAGGCAGATCAAAGTGGCTGTCCATATGAACAGTGTACAAAATTCAGAAGGAGTTTAAACATCTTCACTGTAGATCACAATCAGCAGCTTGTGACTACCACTAGACAGGAATGAAAACAAGACCATTATGATATATAGCTCTCAACTCCAACTCCTGAAGTTATTGTTCAAATCTATTCAAAGTGGTGAGTTTATGAGGGAAAAGTGTTGACTGTGCTATGATTAGTAATACTGCAAATACATTTATTCTCAGACAATTGAACTGTCTCAGATGTTGTTTGGATGCTTAAGCATATAAACGATAGCAAACACTTACAGCAAATCAACAACTCCACACAAGTAAGGAAGACAGAAGCTTCTGACACAGCTTAAATTCAGGAGAGGCAACGTGAAAAAAAAAAAGAAAAACTAGATCTGGAACATCGTAAGACAACTGAAGTTTAGCTTTATTTTTATACTTTTGTTTCCACTACAATTGATTTTGTGAAGTGCACTGTGTACATCCAAAATATACTGAATTTTACTCTACACTGAACAAAGAACTGCTTTAATAAAAACTCTAATGTACTATTATTCCCTACAGAAAACAAACTTCAGTGTCTCTACCCTTGTTGGTAGAGAAATAATACTCATTACAGCTAAAGCCAGCTGAATGAATTCAAATTACATTGACATCAAACACGCCCGACCATCTAAACTGCTTTAACTTAGAGTCCCAAAAAGAATGCCCGAGTTACTTTACTGTCTATGCAAAACAAATTTTAAAAGAACTGAAATTAAAATTAACATTACAGAAATCTACTACAAATTTCTCTACGGAAATTTAAGAATCTA
The DNA here is from genome assembly GCA_026261815.1 of Monarcha castaneiventris obscurior. Taxonomy (NCBI): domain Eukaryota; kingdom Metazoa; phylum Chordata; class Aves; order Passeriformes; family Monarchidae; genus Monarcha; species Monarcha castaneiventris. The sequence goes on along the minus strand of JAMPIT010000510.1, from coordinate 12,519,521 downwards.
AATTAAGAAATTAAACAAACTTTAAAAATATTATGAGAAGAAACTGCATGTATTGCTTTTTCTTACCATTCCATCTCAGTCTGATCTTACAACTGAAAAGTTCTCACCTACACAATTTTCAGCAATGTCTTTTACTACTATATTAAAGAGGTTGTTTATCTTCCATGAATTTAGTAACAGAACTTTTAAAAGTTAGGACTGCCCCAACATTCCCAGATTTGAAATCATTCAAATTGGTAAGAGGCTTTTGTGTTCATGCAGGCAAGCCAATAAAGAGCAGATCAGAAGCCTTTGGCTTTATTCCTCTAGAACTACAAGATGAAAAAAGGACATTAGAAGAATGAATGTGAAGGTATGATGAAGTTATCAGGGTCAGATCAAAGCAGTTTTGTAAGCTTTTATCTTTCTAAATGAGCTCATCTTTTAACATTTATTTTGCAAGCTGTAAAGTAATTCCACCCTGACTCAGCAGCTGTTCAAGTGCACATACATGTATTTCTCTATGTTCTTGGTAGCTCAGCAATGCTGCTTGCATTCTTTTAGTCAAACAGTGGCCTAGATCATGACCTAGGTAACGATTACAACTACACAGGTGATAATGCTACACTTCTCACACCTGTAAAGACAACAGGCAAATGTAGTGTTGTCAAACGACACGAACACTGAACAGCCAGTGCTACACACGAAGATGAATGAAGCATAAAAATAATGCACATGGTGTGTGGAAAACTGATTTAACATATCAAATAATGGGATTGAAGGCATAAGAAAATAAAATCTTCATCCAATGCAACACATTAGAGTGAAATACAAAGTTCCCCAAAAAATGGAAAGTACTGATGGAACATTTGCAGTGTTTGAGGTATGTCAAATACTTTTACAAATCCCAGAAAGAGGCATTCAGTAAGCAAAGCTGGATGACACTTTTGCCCCCTTTTTCTTCACTGTATGTTACTTCAGGGGATAGAGATTTTGAGTCAAATAGGTTTATCAAAGAGCAGCACTCAGCAGTGCTCATTATGAATGACTGTATATGGTTCTAGCAGACCCTGTACCAAAAGAATATGGCCCTAACTAAAAAAGCCAAAGAAGAGAAAAAAATAACAATCAAAGTGTTGGAACAATTTCCATGAAAAGGAAGATTGAGTTGTTTAAGGTTGTTTGGGATGGAGATAACCTGGTGGAAGAGATATGAGAGTCAAAGTCAGGAATGGAACCAACGTAGTCAGGAGGGAATGGTAATTCAACTGTCTGTCTCTGTAATACAAGAAAAAAACCAAAATAAAACAAGGCATGGAACTCCTTACAATCTCTACTGCGATTCAAAAAGGAACACAAACGTTGTGAAAGAAATAGCCACCAAGGACTTAAAAGTGACACTTCTGCTTCATGAAGTCCCTCAGCTGCAAATTTGTGAAAATATGCCATATGTTCTGGGGGGTAAGACCATGTGCCTGGCTAATCAGTTCCCTTCTTCAGGCACACAGCAGGCCACTGAGATGGGCTAGTTGGCTAAGCAATACCTACTGCTCCAAGCTCTTCTCTTTCATCAGCATATAAAAAGTTCAGATGAAGTTAAAACCTGCAAAAACTCAGAGAAATGGCTTAGTTAAAACTGCCAATTGACAGTAGTACATTATGATTAATGTCTCCAGTTCACTGACTTACTGTAGTCCCTTTGCAGCACAACAGACAGCAAAGCTATTAGTCTCTGTTTCATTGCCCAAATCATACTTCATAATTTCACTGTGCCATCTCCACTGCAAACCTTCTAAACAGCACTTTTTATTTCAATGTTAGTTATTTTAAGGTTAAAGCAGACATTTAATATACCTCAATATACTTCAAGACTTTCAACCTTAAGTTCTGTATGCACAACAGCTTAATATTTTAAGATGACAGACAAATGAAAATAAGACTTTTCAGGGAAAATGGTTGCAGCCTTCTGTCACTATAACGATGGCTTGTGAGTTTGAATGGAATATAGAAGCACTCTCCTAAAAACAGTCTAGTAAAGAGCTACTTCACATCCCAGCAATATACTAATCTAATAAGATAATAAACAGTATTGTTTTAGGGACACATCGGTATTAAAAAATCCCTACAACCTCTATAGAAGAATTGTTAATTTTATATGAATAATGAACATGTGCTAAACAAAGAACAAAATCATATCCTTTCTGAAAAGTTATTAAATCTAGACACAGACAATTACACACATGTGTAACACAAGATTAGAGGCAAAGTTGTCAGTAGACCTAAGTTCTACATGAACTATGCTTTCCAATAATAATCATCCTCATCATATAGCATTTCATTCACAATGTACTGCAGCCCCAATGGGCAGTCACTAAATTACACAATATTGGATTTACAAGCAGACAATTAAAACCATAACAAAAAAAGGAAATGTAATCGACCTGCCTTCCTTCATGAAAACTGGCAGATCCCTGTTAAAATTATTGTTACCAACAGATAAAGGGCAGGCAACAAAAAGTGCTAAATACGACACCTTTCTGGTAGGACCTCACATCTGACAATAAATGAACCGCAGCATCAACTAGGTTGGAAAAGAACTCTTAGATGATCAAGTCCAACCTATGACCAAATACCACTCTGTCAACTAGGCCATGGCACTAGGGACCACATCCAGTCTTTCCTTACATAGCTCCAGGGATGGTGTCTCCATCACCTCCCTGAGCATCCACTGCAGTATCTAATCACCTGTTTGGTGAAGAAATTCCTTCTGTCCAACCTAAACCTCCCCGCTTATGACTGTGTCCACTTGTCATGCCACAGGGAGAAGAGGCTGACCTGGCCACAGCCTCCTCTCAGGCAGCCGTAGAGAACCATAAGGTCCCACCAGAGCTTCCTTTCCTCAAGGCTGAACACCCCCAGCTCCCTCAGTCACTCCTCGTAAGACTCATGAAGTTATATGCTGAAATTCCCAGCTTTGAGAGATTTCAGAATAGGAGTGAAGTTGAGACAAAAAACCCACATTGCTTGAATCTCTGGCTGACTAGTTGAGATGCTTTCTCCAAAACTCTCCATAAATTATATGTGATACAGCAAAACATGCTTTATTCCATTAATCCAGCAATTACACCTAAGAAGGTGATGAACCTGAATCTGCCTGCATCTAACACTTAAGGGGGACCAGTGTACTAGCACAATGGTGACAGTGAGCTTAACATAGGAAATTGAGTTCCTATGAAGAAGCAATGGTACACTGATTTTATTATGCCCAATATTTGACTCTCAGTTACAGTATTTCATAGTAACCTCATTGATAATATATTCACCATTCTGCAAACACGAACGAGTTCAAGTGTAACTATTCCCATTTGCTTCCTCCTTTAGCTTAAACATTATGAAAATTTAGTCACACAATGCTCTTCTGTCTAAGAGAATCATGACCTAAATAGTATAAGTCGGTTTGACAGAAAATTACTTGCTTGGTAATTTTGGGCAAAATCAATCAATCCCCTGCAACAATTTCTTTTTTCAGCAGCAGGTGACGAAAATGCAAACCTCACAGTGGACCTATGAAGGGCGATGAATTTTTGTAAAGCTTTTCCAGAAAACAGGGTTGGTGAAAATTTCAAATACTAAAATCAGGAACAGCTTTCAGCAAGGTCGCCTACCGACAAGATCTGAAATAATTTAAATTTAATTGTTGTAAAATCTATTTTTATGTAAAATGTTGCCTAGCTTGTACCTATGATATTAATTTTTATAAAGAACTGCTTCAATGCAGGCTGACAGAAGAAAATGCCCAACAGAGTAAAACTAAGTCTAGATGGAATGGAACTTGATCAGCCTGGAAAAATTAAGTCCAAACTAGATGCCAAGTGACTTTTTACTGAAAAAACACATAATGTTGCCTGAGAGATGCAGGAAGAATCTGTGTCACATATAAAGACTGATTTTAATAAATGTCAAAACATTTAAAGATATGTGCCTAGATACTTCAGGAGACCAAATTTCACCTTCAGTGATTTCAAAGTCTAAAATCACTAAGAAAGCTGGTGCTTTGAAAAAGTCCACCTACATATATAATCAATCACCATATAAATAACAGTCCAAAAGGCTTTAAAATCAGAGCAATCTCAATTTAACTCAGCATGTTGGAACACTTTGCATATTAAGGCACAGGGGAAGAGAAACCCCATTAGATTACTTCAGTAATTCATTACCAAACTACAACATTGAAAGAAGGACACAAAAGCAGTGTGCTTGATTAAGATGCTTTCAAACCAGTTTGTTGTAAAAGCATTTCTAGAAGAGCAAAGTAGACTAGACCATTTTAACAGAGACAGAACCATGCCAAGATTTTAAACTATTGGAAATCTTGGCTATAAAATAACCACAAGATGAGACCCTTAAAACAAAGGGTCATCTTGAAAAGGAAGACAAACATTTGAGCTTTGTTTATAATGGAGGAGAGGAAGAACCTCATAGTGGCAAGAGAGAATCACCAAAGCCTGACCAGAGGATGGAGTAATCACCCCACATCCTCCCCAATGCATCCCGCCCTCCTCAGTGCCCCGGGGAGCAGCCTCCCCACTGAGTGATACGGGCAGCCACACTGCAATCAGCACGGGGGCAGTTGGGAGGGCAGGAAGTGGGGGAGCCCATGGCTCAGGTGGGCTGTGTGACTTGGGATGGGGAACACACTTTACTGCCAGCCTGCACCTTAGTGGATTGTGTGGCCCTGGTACAAAGATGGAACATCCCTATGGCCAGGAAGAGGTCTGGGCAATTAGGTGAACTCACATTCCTGGAAGAACAAGCGCTGCTTGTAACCCACACTGCTCATGGAGCTGTGTGCCAATAACTCTGTGGGAGAAGAAGGGGATTAGAACTCAGCATGGTAAGTTATGAAAAGTGTTTGGGTATTTGTAGATGTTTATTAATTTTTCTAATGGTCTGACACTCTGGTTTACCTGTCCTATGCCTGATATCAATCCCAAGTATACAGTTTCCTGATTGTTGTTTACATTGTATTAATAAATCAGTGAACTGTTTTGTAGTTTAAACTACATGATCTGAGCATTTATTCCTGCAACACTCAACGAGTCTTTGAATATATCAATCTTTACATTAATTTCTATTGTTTCTTAGCAGCTGTGCACAGATAACACAAACCAAATATGCTTTTTTGCAGGAAAAAAGAAAAACCCAAACATTTCCTCAGAGATAATTCATTATTCAGCTGCATCCATTTAAGATACATCTTTCAACTAGACTTAGACCAAGGAATACAACCCAAAAGAGGCATTCAGTACCTTTCTGAACTCTCCAAATTGCTTCACCTCTGATGAAATTCAAGATGGACCTCTCCAACAGTTGAGTCTTTTAAAAATCTTATGCTAGCCTGTTTTCACAGCATGACGTTACATCCAGCATAATCAGAAATCTTATACAAATGCGTGTTAGTTAAAAAGAGTTCTAAAAGAAAAGGAAAACTATGCTGAAAATGACTAGACAGCAACCATGAAACTTCACACTGCAGAATAACAGCTCATATACAAACAAGCAAACAGGCACAGTTCAAACCACTTGCATTTTAACAACTTAATTCCAAGCTGGTTTTACAGCCTCAAGTTTTCAGGTTTGTTCAACACTGCTGAGTAAGGTAACAAAATTTTTACCTCTAGGGAACCAAACACAAGGTCAGTCTCAGAAATACAGGTCTTGCCTCAGCAAGTTTACCTCAGCAAAACAGAAATACTTGTCCTCACTGTTTTGCCAGCACTGCCCACGCACAGTTACCATGGTTAAAAAAAATTGGAGTCCATGCCACTCCCACTACTATTTTTCTCTTTTAACTGTGAAAGCAAAGCCTCAGTCTGGCCAGATGGCTTCAGGGCTCCTGAATCAAAATGTCTCTCCCCTGAAAAACTACTTCATTATACACATAATATCAGAAGATAATTAAACATGAAAAAACTTCTGCTTGTAGAAGGACATATGATACTTAACAACACCTTTACCCAATTATCACCTTCACAAACTGAAATTAGGCAATGTAAGCAAGGCAGACTCACACAATCCACACCTCCCAGATCACACAAGGCTTCGCTTCTCACAGTCATCTACTTCAGAAGTGCCTGGCAGGAACAGAGTAAGTTTAAAACTGTATGCAAAAAAAAAAAAAATCATGACTCACGGGAACAAATCCTGATCTAAAGAGATAGCAGGTAGTAGGTGACCATGTAGTTACAGAAGTCATCAATATTTTTGATAGTTTGTACTGTGTGGCCCATCTTACAAGCAAAACTAAAGCAGCAGAAGAACAAATAAGCCCAAATTTAAAATTGGGTTTGTATCTTCAGGTACGAGTACAGTGCTCAACCCCACTCCATCATGCAATTTCTTTGAAATACAACTTTTAACAAAAAGCTGTCTAATAATTTCTCTGATGCAAAAATTTTAAATGGCTGAGTCTTGAAAAACAACCCAACTCCCTTCTGAATTCCCTCTTTGAACTTCTAAAATTACAATCATACAAACTCAGCTGTTTCAAAATCCTTCCCAAAGAGGCTACACCTGAATTTCTAACATGAAGACCAAAAGGCAGAGGTACAAAATCATTCAAGGCAGATATAAGGAGGTACTTCTAAGTTTTGTATCACACTGGTTAAACTAAAACAAAAAGAAAGTGAGCAGCTACTATATGCTATTAACAATCTACATATCTACATTTTGAAATAATGACTAGAATAAGAATTGGTTGAAAAAAACGCACAGAAAGTCATTTATACTGCACAAAAAGTACAGTATTTAATGACATATAATATATAACCACTTTGCAAATCCATAAGAAGCACCAAGAATCTAGATGTATAATCCTTTAAGACATATATGCAGTATTTTATGATTGACAGTTCAGGTATGAACTGCACACCTACAAATCTTTTTCCTTCAGCTCTTTCCAACTAGTGCAACTGGCTCCCAGCAAATCTTTTATAAACTTTAACCAAACAGTCTCAATGCCAGTGCTAGCTAAAAAAAACAAACAAACCCCATTCCTTCATGGTCAAATATAGTTGTACAACAAAAATACAAAATACTTCAGGCTTTGAAATTCTAGTATTTGTGTGAGGTAAAAGAAGTTGATGAAAGTCATGATTTAGTTCTTTTGTATTTGACACTATTCCAAGAATAAGACTCTCATTTCCTGAGGAATGTAATTAAGTTGTGGAGTTCTCGTACCACAGCAGAACAACTTCAGTTAAGAGAACTATAAACAAAACTGAATAAATGATTTTTTTAGAATAAATATAGTACCATAAAGATTCACCAGCATTTAAAAAATGTTAGAAATAGAACGATGCTAAATATTAAACAAGAATGAAAGCCCTTCGTGATTTGCATTTTCAGCCACAAAACAGACAAAAATCGTTCCTGTCAGTTGCAGACGATAACAGGAGTTTTCCATGGAAGAAAAAAAAACCCCACACTGAAAAGCAGCAACAAAAACAAAGATTTACTGTAAGGGAATTCCTAACAATCATTACACATGGCAAAACAAAGTTTTCCTTTACCGTTATGAAAAAAGTTCTTTAAAATTAATTTCTTAAAAATCAGAAATGATTGGCAGCTATTCTGAAAAATAATTTTTTGCAATTCCTTAAAAGTTCCCTGTTTTATCGTCCCATTAGAGAGAGAAGTCAAAGAATCTGTGGTATGCCACTGAAATGTACTATTTACATACCAAAAAATTAGTTTATAGAGTGCCTTACAGACTGTGGATGATTTTGGTTTTTTCCTTCTAGTGAAAAAGCGACTTTTGCTCAAATACAATTATGCTTTTAAAATTCCAGGGCATATAAAAGTAAAACCAACTACACTCTGGCAAAATAAAACTTAGATTTTTGTGCCAGTAAATTCTGATTCTGAAATTCCGTCTGAGCCAACAGACTTCTCTTTTGCTAGGTAAAAAAGATAACACAATAACAATATGACTATTATAAAAACATGGGGAATGTTATATAATGGATCACTGTGACAGGAAAACCAGAATCACCCATTCATCAGAATTTTAAGTGTTTTTAGAGTACAACTGAACAAGCTACAACACACCCACATAACTTATTTCTAAGAGGTCAGTATGTTTGTTTGTTCTATTATTGATTGTCTTCACTAAGTATTCAATAAAGAAAACATGTTGAAGAGATTGAATTTATAATGTACACAATAAAATGCAATATATGTAACATACCCAGAGGAAATGCCGATGGTAAACAAATTGCCTAATTCTTAGAATTTTCCAACTATCTCTGCAAACATACTATTAAGTCAGGAAGACTTGATAAGTAAGACCATCAATCACACTCCCTTGGCTACACCAATGGGGTTGCCTCTCTACACTAGTTCGTGTTCATTACATCCAGATTTATTTGTATTAAGCTATTCAATAACCCCATAGGATAACAACGTACTTAACTCAGAGGATACACAAATTTTGCACCCCATGTTCACTTTCTATCTTCTTCCATCTGATAAAATATAACACTTTATAATTTAAGGACTTCTTTTTCTGTTCTACATTTATTAAAAACTTTGGAAGATCTTGACAGGGCTTTAAGACAATGTTAGTATTGCAATGCAGTGGACTTCTAAAAAAAAGTAAATAAAAACTGATAGCACATATTAGGAGAGAGCATTACTGGAGAAAACTTAGTTTTGAAAAACTTCCAGTCTTTCTTGGCTGGAAAAGTGGCACCACATAATAAATAAAAACAGTGTCCTCCTTTAAAGCAACACCACATATCATGCTTCTGATGTGCCTGTATTATTTCAATTTTGTTGGCTGCAATTCCAACAGGCAACTGAAAATCAAGATTACCTAATACCTGAAAAAGGATAACTTACTGTAACACCTTAGCGTTAAACGCTACTGTTGGGAAAACAAAGGGTGACCCATACTAGTGAGAAATGAGATCAGACCCTGGGCTCACATACCTGCTAGAAGATGAGAAATTCCAGAGGGAAAAACCTAAGGCAAGGCTGTAACTCATGAGCTGCATGCTCATGAAGCAGAGCTCATGAGGCACAGTGTGACTGCAAGAACTACAGGAAGGCTAAATTGCAATCTCAGGTTAAAGTATGCTCTGCTGAGTGCATCCTTTAGGAAAAGAAAAGGAACAGCTCAGATTGTCTATGGCTGTCAGGGCCATAACTAACACAGCTGTGCAAAAACCTGGTCAAAAGTCAAGTTCACTTTTCTAAAATGGTGGGGTTTTTTTAAAATATGGCAACACTGCCAGCTTGACCTAAATTTTCATTTTCTCATTGTCTTTTTGGGCCCTCTTTTTTCCAGCCAGCTGGACGGATAGCAGTCACTTCCAGGGCAATACCACAGCTTGTTTTCCATCAGCCATTTCCTAAAGTAAGGATTATGTTTTGGGTGCTTACAGCAATCACTGCATCTACTACTTTATTATTGACCCTATGGCTTATACAGTGGCCTTTTTAAGTCCTAAGAATTCTGTATCATTTACTACTAGTAAATTTTCACACTCTTTACAAAGCAAGAGAAAGTGCTTGAACTTCTCAACCCAACAACTACAAACATCTGTCACACAGAAATATTTTAACAAACTACAGAAGTGATAGGTGACACAACCCCCCCAGTTTTTTGTTGTGTTTTTTTTTTTACCTTCAGTCACACACAGTGTCTTTCAAAGTCATTATATACACTGGGGAGTATATCCTTTTCACCCAGGACTCAGGACAGTATGCAATACAAACCTAGGTAAATGATCACGTTTCTTGTTGGTAAAATGTACCCAAACAATGAAGTTACACCCCATACAGAATGGTAGGAACACTGATAATTTCAATTTCTTTGCTTTAAACTGCAAGTGGCAAATTACTGTAAAATATGCCAACCCTGCTAAAAGAGAGTTGCCTTAAATTATTAGGATGCAAGAAAGACATTATGCATCTTGGCAGTCAGATCCTTCTACAATGTTTCTAGATCACAGTTACTCTGTCAAATCCATAACAAACAATGCTTTATGTCTTAAACTAGACCTGGTAAAACTCACGTGTCTTGCAATAGTGTTTGGCAAAGTTGTAACACTTTGTTTATTACAGAGGATCTAAAACTAGAGGGAGCAACCTGATGCCACACGTATGATCCTGTCACAGTAGTCACCAAATGAATCTGGAGATGACAAATGAGTTAAACTCTCTTCACTACTGCACAAGAACACTGAGTCAACTAAGCGAAAGTAAACAGTAAAATGGAGCAGGACAGCCTTACGTTTCAAGCTAGAGAGGGAGAAGATGACTAAGTATTCTAAGAATTCAGAACCAGCTTTCTAAGAACACTGGTTGGCATAAAGCTGGCAGAAAACAAACTGTTCAGGCTTCTGAGATTAAAATCACGTCACAGAAGCTCTCTACTTCAGCCACTGTGTTTATTAACACAACTGACCACAAATCTACCAGGTAGCCTTTGTTAAAATAAAACCAGGACATTATAAGCAGCAAAGCTTTCTGAAGTTCCCACTACACTACTTCTAATCACATCCTGTAGTGTAGAGGCAAGCTCCTCTCACACAAGCAGCGTCCCCTATTTTCAGTTATGTTTGCAACAAAATAAAAGAAATTGTATGATTACTGCTTGTTCCTCTTCAAACCAATATTTAGAGTTGCCCTTGAAAAATCCAAGTAGAAAACCGTGAAAACCATTAAGAAAATTCACCTCTAAATATATCTTCCAGATTTTCTTTACCTTGACATAAATGTGCTTCATAAATCAGCTGTACAGCAGGTCAGTCCTTTGGATGGCTGAGTTAATCACAGTTAATTGGCTTCCTTGTGGTAAAAGGGACAACTGAACCGGGATTGCAAGAAAGACAGGCATACCCAACAGAAAATTTATTTCCTGAAGTTTACACTGGCAATCAAGTTTTATATTAACAGCGCTTCAGGAAACATTGGAAAATAAGGGTTAGAAATGGGAGTAATCCTAAAACACAGTTAACTCCTCATGTTTATACCTTTACCAGTGTTTGTGTTAAAACAGTTTTGTATAGTTTCTCATATGCTTTTGCATAAAAGTCACTCAATCTCTCTCCCCCTCACTATTACTTACTACTTGTTTCTATTAAATAATTTCAGAGTAATAACAGAGGACTACTTAAAAAACCAAACCAGAATGCTTAGCAGCTGTGCTAAAAAATACACTGTACATATAAATCAGTAACAGTGTTTATTCACTGTTATGGAAAGAAAGTTGTTAGGGCTCTGCAGGCATTAAAATCCAAAAGTGAAAGTACCCTAACTTTCAGAGGTGCTAATCACCCAAAGGACATATCAAATTCCAGCAGAGTTCAGGGTGTTAACCATTCTTTGCATACCAGGCCTCCAACACTGAAAACTTTGTTCTGTGCTGTTAGGTGCAGTCCTGATACAGAAAACTTGCCTTGAGGGCAGCATCAAACCCTGCAAAGGATCCCTAACAGAAAACTAACAACTGAAGCAAAAAGCTTATTTGTTAGGGGGAGGCAAATAAGGCGTACTGAGGGACTCAGACGCCCTCCTCTCCTGGCCTGGTGAGTAAGAGCTATGCCTCCGTAGCACCTTTCCAAGTATGGGAAGGTGGAGCAGCAATTCCTAAGGACAGAGACACATTGTAGGTAACATCTCACCACAAACACACAAATGAACAGAAGGGAGCAGTACTGCACTGAACGCCTACACAAACACAGACACCACAGACAGATCCATCCTGTTCCTAAGGATCAATACTAGGAGACAAAAACCACTTCACTATTGTCTCTATTAGCTTTTGTCCCTCCATTGTCCCTCACTCATTCTACTTGCTGGTTACTGCAGTCTGAAGACTGGAAGATCATGCACACCATCCCACAAAGACATTCACAAGGCAGGGGAAAGGGAAGAGAAAAAATTTTGAAGAGTTTCATATGTTAAGCCGTGGTAATAGGGCAACAGGGCTTCACCAGGCAAATGTACTGGCCTGCTTCAAAATGTAACTGTCCCCTTTCATCCCTTCTTTCTCTCCTTTTCCCACACTCCTTCCTCCCCACTTCACTTCGACCCTTTTCCACTTCTGATCCTTGCCTTAAATATCCCATCTCAGACCTGTACAATCTCAAAATTCTTTTACCCAGTCCCCAATGCCACTAACACATCTTATGCACCCTTTTCAACAGCTACCCCTCCCCAGTTTGCCTGGCATTCCAAAGAGTTTCTTCCAGTGACTCACCTCAGCAGGTTTTGCAACAGGGATAATGGCTTCACTGGTCACCTTTGCTGGTTTTAGGAGCAGTTTAACAGATTATGTGGCTCAGTTTTCCACCTTATCGCTATTCCCCTGGTCATTATCTGGCTATCTGAATAGCCAGTAATCAGATATCATTCCACATATTTCAAAAAGCAACAAGCTTTTGAGACAACTTAGTTATTATTTCATCAACATTTTAGCATTTTTATTGTTAATGCTCTGTTTTTATTTAAAAGCATTTAAACACAATTTAACAAATAAGCATTATTAAACACATATATTTTCAGTATACTGTAGTCACTGAAAAATAAGAGGCCAGAAGAAAAACTTCATGACAGCTTAATGGAGCTGCAAATTATAGCAAACTGTTAAAACAGCTGTAGGTGAGGGGCAAGACTACTCTTTCCTAATATAGTACAACCCATCCTTCCCCCTCTCCTAGTTCCAAACTTTTGTCCATCTTTCCCTATTCATTCCAGCACTTGCTCTTGTACCCTGCTGACACATTTCAATGAGTCCTGAGATATTGGTGTATCCCTCTTTATTACACTTGCTCTCATATTTCTAGCACATAAAAATTGCTGCTATATCTATTTTACAAGGGATTGGAGACACAGTGACTTCTTTGAAATTACCTTTTCAAAGACACCACACATCACTTGCTTCAGGTGCAGTGGGAGTTGTATTATCCATATTTAATAAGTAACACAAGCCAGCAAAGCCAGACTAATAGAGAAAAGCCAGATTTGTCTGTCTTACCACAGAAATATGTTCTAAAATGACATCTTATTTTCCTAAGGGAAAATTATCAGGCACAGAGGCTGTAAAAGGATTCAGAACTGCACAGTAATACTGGTCAAGCAGCAGGGAAGGAGTGAAAAAGAAAGGGACTCTCCATCTTTACCACACACAGTTCCAAAAACCAGGAGAGGAGGCCAGCTTTTGCCTGAAGAATCCCAGACACTTTCAGTTTATTTTTGTTTTTGCTGAAGACTGGAGAGTTCCACTGCCCAGCATTTACTAAATGTAAATGTTAAGATTCAGCAAATATTCCTACACTGGCAAAGTCCCGGTTCCTGGCTTGCGCTGGTGCCGGTGCATAAGCGACAGTAAGAATGCAGACCATGAGCTAGCACCAGTACAGAAGTCACTTTTGTCATGTCTGATGATATATGGCCTTAGAGGTCTTTACTTATAATCCTATAAAAGGACAGAATAAAATCCTATGGTTCTGAGGTTGGTTCCAACAGAGAATTTTCACACCATTTTTAAATAAGGCACTATTTCTTTCAGCATTATAACGTGATTTGCCGTGCTTTATATAGAATCAAAGGCTAGGCATTCATTTAAACAGCCAAATGCTTTCTTCTCTGCTCTTCTGGTGTGCTCTTACATAGCAACTATGCTCAGTTCTACTGAGAATTTAGATATTACATAGTAATTGCATGTCAAAAAATGGGTTTATATTAGCATTTGTTATCAACATCATCCAGAAACTGTGTCTATACTGTGCTTACTCTATTTAATTATGACCAACTACAGGCTACTAATTTGCTAAGTTATTTATAGGTTTTCTTTTTTTTCTTTTTTTTTTTTTTATTGTATGCCTTTATTTGCTTTTCCCCCTTTGCCCCATAGTCCCATCTTCCCTCACATTCATTTCACACAATTCTCCAAGGAACCCACAAGCACTGCCAGTGTCAGGGACCTCGGCATAACCCTTAACAGCCTACCTTCTTTCCTACCTTTCTTTTGTTCAAAGGCTTGCAAATTAAGCACCTCAACTGCAAAGGCACAGAACTGCTCTAATAAGGCACCATAAAGAAACAGAAGCCAGAGGAGGATTTTAAACTCATTTCTAGGTCTCAAATAAAAAATTAATCTGGAATATTTCTAAATATATTGTAAAAATATACTATACTTTAAAATTAACACAGTAGTTCTGAATTTGAATATAAACCAGATATTTAAATAAAAGATCTCTTCTGAGAGAAACAGAAATATTCATACACAGAGCAAAAAAATTACCGAGAGATGAAGTTGTTACATCAAAAAAAATTTCTTTCCAGAATCTCTGGACTAGGTTGTTTAGCTGTCCTTTACAAAACTGCTTAACACAGAGAATTTCATTTTGCTTCTGGTTACTGCTTGTATTTTTACTAGTCATAAGGGAAAGAGGACCTCAGGGGTTTCACGTCAAGGATCTGCAAATAGTTTTAATGGGATACCACTTTCAAGCTTTTATGTAATCAATGTTTTTCAGTGAGGAAACCACTGTTCTAGAGAAACTGTCCTAAGTGAAAAATCAGTACAAGATGTCTTCTGCAATGAAAAATCAAAACAAGATCCCTTCCATCTCAAATTCCAACAGGTCAAAAACATTTACAGAAAGTCTCTCTAATATGGAATTTTCAGCAGCACAAGTTCAAAGGGAAAGGTTTTCCATACCTTTGTTTCTGCAAGAAATGATAAGTAACACCCGAGTGAATTTTTGCACACACTTGAATTGTTACATACCTGATAGGATTGTTAAATGCTTTTCCTACCTTAATCTCTTCTTTCAAGTCTACATACATCATACATCTTGACAAAGCCACAGGGTTTGCAACTGGCTGTTGCAGTGGTCCCCATTTCTGCAGCTCCAAAGCATCACGACTAAAGAGACTTTAAGCATTTACTGCCACCACAGTTAGGGACATGGCTGGATCAGCATTGTATCACCCTTCTCAGACCCTTACCAATCTTGGAAACAATGATTAAAACTGACATGCACACATTCACAGAAATCAGAAAATCATGAGTGAAGAGAACAGTAGAATTTTTTTTTCTGGCTAAACTGTAGCCAGACATACCCAGAAAAACAACTGCACAAGGACACAAACAAAATTAAAAAGAGTAGGCTAGAATTACGAGGTGCTGACACTCTTCTACTACTTACTTTACCTGTAAAAACAGAATAGGGATTTTAAACCAGTAATCAGCTGCATCCTTTACATGAGATTACTATACAACATCTTATAGCTACATAACAAAATAGCTAATGCTTCATTATTACCTAAACACATTAAAGTGTTTAGATATGAAGAAATTAGTGTAAAAATAACAGTGTGTGTTCTGAGTAGCAGCCAAAACCAGAATGAAATATATACAATTTCTCTGAATAGATTTTGCATTAATCACAAAAAACTTAGAACTGATCCTGCAAAGCTTCAATGATTACACTAATAACCTCTAATTTTTAAATTATGGACATAAAAATGTGTCTTTTTTTCTCCCAGCTACAAGAAAATGAAAGCTCAAATTTTCAGTCCATGTGCCTGAAATGTGTATATATGTTTACATCATGTCCCACATGTCTATGGATACGTGCTTTCACACACCTGCAAATGAGAGAACACAATGCACAAAGACTGAGGCATTTCTTTGTTCAAATACATCCTTGCTTGACAAACTGCATTATACAAAACTCTGGTTAGCAGTCATTTCAATAGCCAGTATGATTTGAAATATTTTGCCTGCATATACTTATGGAACTCTAAACAGATGTGTCTTTATGTTAATAGTTACCCTAGGGAACAGTCTTTAAGGAAATACACCCTCCTGGATTAACCTGCCAAAAAAGGTACCAACCAAGGTATCTCCCCTACCAAGGCTTAGAGAGGCCTATACCTGATTCACAGTCACAGAAATCAAAGAGGGATGGAAAGTATCAGTGATCTATAAATTAAATTTTCCACCAAGCCTTACAAGCAGATATGGAGTACATACAATGGTCTCATCAAATGGGGCATCTGGTAAACTTCATAAATTTTGACTCGACCAGCCGTTGCAACGAAAGGTTTCACTATAATAAAACATCAAGCATAAACCAATTTATTTCTTCTGAAATTAAAAATAACATTTAGGTAAATATGGTTACACAATGACTCTTGCCATATGCTAGAAGTGTCATATTGTAAATTATTGGTCAGAGAGACACTGGAACCATGGTTTCCCACATAAGACTATTTATATTTACCTTGTTAACTTGAATTAGTTTATATTTATCTTATACACTTGAAGTAAGATGCTAGGTAGGAAATTACAGATCATCGTCCACACAAATAAGGTACATAAAAACAGCAAAATATTTTCCCATACAATCATAAATTAATAGATTCAATCAAAATTAAGAAACTTAAGCGTGCAATGCAACATCCTTCTGTTAGGAGCTGATATTTAAAACTGGTGTTTTTCAAGTTTCCCTTGCAAATAACATAGCCCATTGAAAACAAATGAGCAAAATGATGAAACTGATGAAAATACAGAAATTAATCACACTTTCATTTTCATAAACATTACTAAAAAACCATTCTGAATTACAGATCCACTTTCTTGCACAACTACAAAGGAAAGCAATGTTCTTAGAGGATGCCCTTTTCAAGCTGTTAAACTTCAGATTTTGTTTTTCTGCAAAAATAGAAGGTGGGATTAATCTTCTGTTCCCCTCATTTTTCCTTGATATCAGAGGGAGGCCAGAAAGCATTTGCACCAAGACTCAACTCATCTTCGAACAAACTGGTTTCATCTGTAAAATGAGGCTGAAGCAAAAGAGGGGAGAAAAATATTTCCAACAAGTCTCCTAAGACTCAGTATTGCCATCTTACTCTCATATACAGCACAGCTCTACTCATTCTGCCATTCCAAGTTAGCTACTAAAACACTGTGCAAAACAACAGGTTCATGCTACATAACTTACAGATTTTGCTCCAAACTAGCAAACTGCATGAAAATGGCTAAAGGTACAAAGGTAGCTCAGTGTTTACCCAGCAGTTTTATGAGACCAAAAGACAAAGCTTCTTTAACAACAACAACAAAAAGCTGCAGTCTAAAAAATTAACTTTGACCACAGTAGAAATCCAGTGGAAATTCCCTAAATTTTTTTTAGATTAATCAGTCAAACAATACTATATTTAAACACTGACTTTCTCCAGTTAATTTACTGCCAGGTACACTGACTAATATTTTAAATGAAAATTGAGGAACACAGAGCAATCACCCAAAGAAAATACACACATGCTACTGAACTGTATAAATACAGTTACATCCCACAGCATAGAAGGATATAAGGTCAATTATTATACTCACTGTATTTCCTTTTTCTTTAAAACTTACAGCTTACATTTATGAGAACAACACAAGAGACAGTTACAGATTTAATCATACTCAAGTTCAAAATCATTCAATGCACCTAAGGCAGTAAAACCATAACTCCATTTGCTACTATTTTGCCTAATAGTTACTCCTTGTTTCTTTACCTTCATCTAGAAAGACTAACAGAAAGCACAAAAGCCCAAACAACAACCCATCAGACAAAAAAGAAGGCATTCAGAGGGCTAACACAATTTAAACCTTATTTAGAAATTTGTCACTTCCCAGTACAGCTGCTGTCCGCTCCATTCCTCACCAACTTCTCCAGTTATAATAGGAAAATTCTCACAGGTTGAAATCTACTATTCTGAAGGTTTATAGCCCTTGATGGTTGTTATGTGAATAAATAAAAAACCTCATCAATACTGTTAAATGCTGCATTAATGTTTAATGAGGAACAAACATATTGGTAACCACATTACAAAATAGAAAGGTTAATTAGTGGAAGAGATTTTTGTGAGAGTAACATTTTAAGACATCATTTGATTAAATGTTAGTTCTTCAAGAAAATATTGTACAAAAAAACCTCCAAAAAACCAAACAACAAAACCCAACATAACGAAAGTGATGCTGAATAGCACAGTCCTCAGTGTATTTCATTACACACTACTACATGGCTGAATCATGAAAGTAATCTGGTATCACCTCGCCACAGATGAGTTCTCCTGCAGATTTTCATCTGATTAAATACAGAAAACAGGTTCCCTTTAACAGCTACAGTTTCTGATTATTTGTTAAAGAAACTAAAGAGAAGAAACCAAAGAGAAGAGACCTAAGAAAAAAGGTATTTGTCAAGTATCACAAATTCTGTTCCTCCATCTGGGTGGCAGGAGAGACCTTTCACATCTTAAAACCATGTTTAATGAAGTAATACAGTAGACACACTGCATACAATGAAAATACATATCAGAAATAATTTTCTAACATTCGGATACTGGAATATAAGAACAAATTCTCCTAATATTTTACTGTTTACATTCCTGCTGATGCAGATTCCCCAAGACAGTCGGAAAGAATGAAAACCAAGGCATAACATGCAAGACCATACACACTATCTAGTGAGCAAGAATAACCATCTTCCAACAGCTGTAAGTGCATTAGTCACATTATTTACAGACTATTACAGTCACAGTGACACAGATAAACTCTTTCTGAACTAACTAAACTCAGATGCTGGGAGCAGGCTAAGTACAGCAGCATGACAAGAGACCTTGCCCAGGAAGTTGGTTGAATAAGCCCGTGCAGGTCATGCCAATAAAAGAAGACGGGTAAGCTTCCTTATACTGCTATAACCTAGTCCAAAGTGTCATTTATTTTAGAACATTAGAACAGGGAAAGACCCACGTACATCAGTCAGAAGGGATTCTGCCAATAACTTCACTCATGCCTACGTTTCGGGCTACCTGAATTTGCATACCAAATTTTCAAAACAAACAAACCAACCCACCCACAACTTATTTTGCTTTGCTTGCATGTGCAGCTTTTTCTTTACCTATTAAATTCACTATCTCAACCCACACTTTTAACCCTTCTGATTCATTTCTCAACTCCACTGTGGGGGAGCGAGCGAGCAGCTGTGTGGGGCTTGGCTGCCTACTGGGCTTAACCCAGCACAAATAAGTAAAATTTACTGCCATCCAACTTTAAACAGTTCCGTAATTTTAAACACAGGCATTCCACAGCTGCCATCAGAACTTAAAGGAAGAAAACCACCACACACTATCTCAACATAAGCAAGTCTGTGTCTCTGAGTAATTTTACTGAGAGCTCCAGTCTTGAGTGCCACAAGCTCCTCATGACCATCTTTCCAATGGAGAAACCCCAATGTACATAGAATAGGATTTAAAACTAAGACCACATCACATTCTCTTTAAAGTACTGTAAAAGCACTTCCAAAATGCATTAACCGAGGTCCTCTCTTCAGTATTTCCTTAATAGAATAACAATGAGAGTCTACACTTGGTAATATAGATGCAAAATATGTCAGAATTTATGTCAATACACAACTGGAGCAAAACTCTACAAGCAGGTCTATGGATACATAAGTCAGCAAACAAAAGGTGTCTGAATAGTGTACTTTGCTTAGCTGCAAAGCAAGGTTATAAATCAAATCTCATCACCTTGGGTATTCTTTCACCACAAAAATCCTGGGAATTCATAACAGAAAGAATACCTGGGACTTCAAGATACTTGGGAATGCCTCAGCTAAATGAAACATACTTCAGCTGACAGGAACAGATTGAACAGGTTTAGACTTGACCCAGCTTTGCAGTGGTGGTTGGACTAGATGACCTACAGGGGTCTCTTCATAGTTATCCTGTGATTCTATGAAATTTAGATACAAAGTTAGAATAAAGCTTTTATTAAATTACCTGCATATTTTAACTGATACCTACTGTTTTGTTTACAAATATTCTCTTAAAGACGCTGTTTTTAGGAAGTTGTAATTAGATCCTAAACAAAAGTTTTTAAAGGGACAACTCAAATGCCAGTGGAGCCAAAATTATCACAAGTGAGAGAAAAACACATATAAGAGATCCAAAACAAGTGAACAACACAGCTTTGCCATAAAAGAAAGGCAGTTGAAGTTGAATGTTTTAGATCACAAAATTACCTGGAACCTACACTGCAATTATTTATACTATTTAAAATGGTATAGGTAAAAACCCAAACCATCTACTTCTCTATCTTTATTGCCTTAGATTTGATCACCTGGACATCTGTATCCCCAATTCACCTTAATAAGTAAGATTGCTTAGAATGCAATTCCTTTTATGTCACTGGCACTTCTAAAGCTGGTCTTTTTGTATCCATAGCACCAGTACATAAAAAATTCTGATGTCATCTGCATTCCACCAAGGGTGGAGGCACACAAACACTTTCTCAAAATGAGTTCCCAAGAAATCCACGTTCATAAAACCAAAACATCCTGTTTCTATAAATGGAATTGTCAAGCAATCCATTCTAGGACAGATACTCAGGGAGGAATTCTTCCTTATAGAGCAATTTTACCTGTATTTGATTTAAAACCTCCTCAACATTACACATAATCTTCATTTTTATGTTCCTAATTCATATAGCAAAACATGAAAGGAGGCGCAAGTGAAAAATTATCGCAAGGAGAAAAGTTCACTTTGATATTTTTAAAAAGACATAGTCATAAACTAGGATTTGTACACTACTGAAACAAATCATATTCTACAACCTGATATGAAAATACCATCTACTAGAAGAGCTTTTTTTATTTGCTCACACCAGAACATCAGTCATTTTGATGTGGTTGTAGAGTGTTAATCCAACATCTACTCAGAGAAACTGAACAATACCCTCAAGGAAGTCATTAAGTGTCTCATAGATGAAATTAGTTTTATTTCTTCACATCCCAACATCAGTCAGGATTTTCAAGACTTTCCTCTCTGGAATACAAAGCCACTGCTGATAAAATCTGCAAGTGATTGATGGTAATGGTGCTGTAAGTAACAGCAAGGCCAAGTTATAGATACATGAGGACCTGGAGCACATAGATAGACACAATCAAGGTCATATTTAACTCTGTCACACAAACACTTAAAAATACAACATGGAAGAATGCAATCACAGAATCACAGTCTTGTGATAGCATAAGCCTGGAAAAATGACAATCATGAGCTCCCTCCAAGTCCAAGGTGCAAATTTTAAATACTAAATGAAAGTTGGGTGCATTAACAGTGACTATTGATAAATAATCTGAACACACATTACCCCAGGGAAGGTATTTACAAAGCAACTCACAAATTGGTATGTCCAGCTGTCAATAATGATGTAAAAGACAATAAAACTGTTAAAGCACCCAAAAACCTGGGAGGTTTCATGAAATTGCAAGACTTGGGATCTGAAATCGTATTTCAAAGCAGAACACCAAAGGTTCATCTGCTTCGGACTGTCTCACAAGCCCCTGCAACATTCAGTACAGCAATGTAAGATAGGAGCAGCCTCAACTCTGTCCCCCTCTCCTCTGATAGTGGTTTCCTCTCCAAGAACAGGCACAGCAGACAAAATCATGTGCCAGCTTGTCAACACCACAATTCCAAGCCTGAACTAGTAGCTTAAATCCACCATCATCACCATTTAGGTTTGTCACCCCATTTATATGGGCAGTAGCTTTCAGCAGGAAGCTAGATGGACAACTGCAGTGGCATCCTAAATTACCATAACTGGAATTATCCCTCATTAATCAAATATCTTAGTTTATTAAATACAAAGGTAAAAAACAATGTATAAGCAACTGCAGAAGAGTAAATGTCTACTACAGTGGGTTAGCTGATCTAGTGAAGAAAAGAGAACAAATGACCAGAAGTTGAAGCTAAAATACAAAATACCTGTGTAATCTCTTTCATTTGCTTCCAAAGGAAATATATAATCAATCATACTATTATCACCAGCATACTTTAAAATTGAGACAGCACATATGAGCCATAAATTTCTGATATAGATACACAGACTCAGCCAGGGAAATTGATGGCCAGTATGAGGCAGAGTGACTAACTGTATCAATATGAAAGTCTCTTTTATTAAGACAAATCAATTGATTCAACATGTTTCAACAAGTATAGTCCACTAGCATCAAAATGTAAACAGCAGCACAAAATAAGGTGAGACCTCTGGTAAAGAACAACAGGACTGACTAAATATTCTTTGAGTATTAGAGAAATTCCTCTAAAAGCAAGAAGTTTCTGCTAATAAAGGGAAAAACCCTGGCAGCTAACTACCCTCTACCATTTTCTTTTTTGCAAGACTGCTTCCCAATGATTTATTTACATTGTTCCACAGGAAAAACAAAGTTGTTATGCTCACATAACCTTAATTAAAAACCATAATAATTGCTAATAAAGTAATATATTTCTCCCTACGTCATGTTTGTTCATGCATATTGATTGGGTTATCCTCAGGCTATCACTATTTCATACCCTTTCATGCACCAAGGAAGGGTTTAGAAACACATGAAAAAGTAGAACTGTACCATGCATAAAGTGGAGCAGGTGAAATATTTTTTATATATAATACACTCAATATATTTAACACAAACAATGGCATAATGTAAATGTACTAAAACCATGCACAAGCAATACCTGCTTTTTTCCAAGCTGAATCAAGTACAAGCAGAAGAATACCTCCGGACTGTAAATATGGTTTCGTTAGAGATAAGGAAGAAAGATTTTTTGACCCACACTAATTCCTTCAAATACTGTTAATGAAGAATGTGATTTATCTTCAATAAGTACCTTCTCAAAAATAATTTTTAAAAATAGCAAACATTCTACAAAATTATTTGGCTGGAGGCTACAAGCAAGAACTGTAACCAGCATATAATACATAGTCATCAAAACACAAAATGAAAGATTCTGTTTTACAGGGACATCTGTATTTAGGAAAACTGGCAAGGTTTCTGCTTAGTCCAGTAAACAAAATTCAAGCTTTCTGCGGACTGAGCAGAGGTATTCTACAGAAGCTGAATTATTCTTTTTCATAAATTGTTTAGAACAAGAAGATTTGGATTTTAGAAACTGTAATCTTGGAGGTAGACAGCTCTCTGAGATGCTTGTGCTTCACTACCCCCATACCAATACCATGATTTATTTCTTCATTTTAGAGCCTTAGCACCAATAAAGAAGCGTGACAACTGTCTTTAAAGAGCCATTCACTAGACTGGCCATCTCAAATTTGTGTGATCACAGATTTGATCAGAATTCATCTTATTTTGGCCATAACTCCAGATGACTGTGATAACAAAGCCTTTCACTGCAAAGTTCGAGCACAAAAAACCCAATACTGATTTCCTGGATGATTTTAAAATGAGGGTTCTATGGATGTTTACAAGCTATGTCTAGAACAACTGTCATTCTCATGCAGAATTTGTCCATGTTGACTTCTCCAACAGAAAAAAAAAAAAGGCAATGAATTCTATTCTGAACACTTTACTTTCTTGCAGCACCATGCATTATTCGTATTTAGTTCGATACAAAAAATTGGGGAAAAAGCTAAGAGATTTGTGAGGCACATAGAGGGAAGCAATCTCCAGCCTTTTTTTGCAAGTTTTCAGACCTTTTACTGGTGTAAGATTTTTCAGATTTAACTAGCCTGTTCACTACTCTCCTGACTTATTTCAAGCTCCTGGTTTGAAACTCCATCCAAACTATTCAGAAATCATTCAGAAACTTACATTTATAATAAGCACACATTCACATCTAGTAACTGGTACATTTGTTTCTGGTGGGAGGGCAGTGTTAGGGTTGGGGTGGCTTTTTTCCCTTTTAAAGGTAAACCCTGCAACACTGGATAGAAACACAAGGAAACTTCACAGACTTGTTCTATTGCCTACATGTACAGTCTCAACTGCAATGCTTGTGTTTCACTGTTCCCACAGCAATATCATGATTTATTTCTTAATTTTAGAGCCTTTCCCTGTAGAGGCTAAACCTTACACTGTCTCTTACTTCCCTTTAACAAGTACTTGTAGAAAAGCCTCTTTTTCTTCAGGCTACCACTGCTTCATAGATAAACATGGCTTAAATTTTTCTGATAAACTGGATATTAGAGGGATCGCAGAGCCACATCTCCCACAGCTTAACATTTAAGTGCATAACTAAAATGCTTCAGTGAGACTACCAATTACTGCAGTTCTGTTACTACCGCACAGAACTGCTCAACACCAAACGGAGCTATGAGATTCCAGAAGCCATTTTTAGCCCAGGGCACTAGGCCAAAAATAACCTTTTCAGTTCTCTAGGAAGCCAAATGTACAAAGATAGGAAAACTGGCAGAAGAAGCATAGCACTTCTTGCCAAAACACTGATTTCTTTTTTATTGTGTAAAGTTACTACTCTTTCATATTACCTGATTCTTAACTGATTGCAAATCTATAGTGATATGCTTTTAAGACTCAGTTGTACCTGTGTGTCTGTGCCAGATGCTACCATAAAGTGAGTTTCTGCATTGTGTTAATACATTTAAAACCACTCCCAGGACCTTAATGGACACTTTAAGTCTTTACTGCTATCCCAACATCTTCCAGAACAAAACTAATTCAAATGCCTCAACATCCACTCTTCAAGATAACATACACTGACATTTAAAAAAAAACATATCAAAAAAACCCCTCAAAAATTACCAAAGAACCAAAGTTGGATTCCTTTCACAGTTTTGTCTTTGATCTATTCTGAGATCTGGATTAAGCCATTCAAAATTCCTGCTGCTCAGTTTTTCCAATCTATACTACCAGGGATAACCTGCATCATTATAGAACAATGAAATAACACACTGAGCAAAGTTCGCATAGTAATTTTTTAATGGCAACACAGAACAAGATCTATGCTAGGAACAGCTAAAGTAGAAATCTTAAAGTCATTATATTAATGACTTAAAGATTTAAGCTCTTAAACACATTACATTAACAACCAATATAATTACCTAAAAGGCTTTCAAATTACAAGAAATTCAAACGATTACTTTCTCTACCCTTAGAAGTTCCTGACTGGTTGGCTGAATGTCAAAGTTACACACAGCACACTTCAGCGGCGCAGTAATAGCTGCAACACCGTGATACAAAAGTGTCTCATGGTCTACACCATGACAGCGTCTGTCTTATCTCTAAAATCCCTTACAAGAATGTTAGTGAATTGAAGTTACTAGTTATTTTAAATTAGTTCATACTTTTTTTTCAAATCAGAAGATCCACATCACTTGCATGAAAGATTTTTTGTGGAGAGTCTGCCAGATCATCTTCATTTTTTATGGTGAATTTGAGACAGCACACAGGAAAAAAAAAAGAGAGAGCAGTTCTAAAGATAGAGAATAAACTTGCCATTTTTTTAATGAAAAACAATTTTAGACTCTGCAGCCTCTTTTGTCCCCCCCAAATAAAATCTCAGAAAAATAACATACAAAACTACACATTACAAATTAACATAATTGTTTTCTATCCAATTTGAAAGTTCAGAGAGTGAATGGAAACATCCATTATAACGCAGCTACAATTCAGTAAATCAGTCTTAATTTCTGCACACTGTGACTAAGAAACTACGTCATCATGATGCCGTACAGAAACTAGAAGGAACTGGTACTGATGGGTCTCAAAATAAGACAAAGTATGGAAA
The DNA here is from genome assembly GCA_026261815.1 of Monarcha castaneiventris obscurior. Classification (NCBI taxonomy): domain Eukaryota; kingdom Metazoa; phylum Chordata; class Aves; order Passeriformes; family Monarchidae; genus Monarcha; species Monarcha castaneiventris. Next base: position 12,493,934 of record JAMPIT010000510.1, on the reverse strand, counting down.
CATTTCAAATGGATGGCACAAGGATATTCCTGCTCATATATCTTCCTTCAAACATACTAGTAAGCAGGAGGAAATAAAATACCATGTCTAGCAAACCTTGTAAGTGACATGTGTGAGGAAAAACCAAGTCAGTAACACAAGGCAGTCTGAACGGCTGCTAAGTGGAACACAAGCAAGGAGTAGGCATTCAGCCAGACTGGAATTCAGACCTTGGAAAGGGGATCACAGGCAAAACTTACCGAGCAGACAAACGACACTGCACAAAGTGGAGTGCAAAAGGAGTTTTCTTGAACTGGGATGAACTCAGAAAACAACAACAAAACAAGCAAACAAGAAGCCCTAGCAACACAACATAAAGTGAGCATGGGAAACCCCGGGTTAAGTTGTTCCCCTTGATCAATCACAGCTGTATTTAGTAACCAGGGCATCCTTGTCCTGCCCCAACTGCTGAGAAAGCTCCTTTCAGCTTTGACCAGACACCCATTCCAGAAATCTTCGTAACTGTCTGCATTTTTTTAATTATATAACATGTGAATGACACTATGTTCTTCTTCCTTCCCCACTGAATAGACAGACAGCTTCGTTGTTAGTACACTTGCCCTGCCTTAAAAAGACTGAATTGAATGAATTCAGCTAAGCCTCACTATTCTCAAAATACAGTAATATAACAGCAGCAATGGCACAACCTGTCCTTAGCTCAACAATCCCTACTTCTCCTGTCATTAAATTTTTAAACTGTTAAAAGTTCAAACAGTAAAAAAAGTCATTTTAATAATAAAAGCTTTGCTTACCATGATAACAATTTCACTATCTTTAAAATCTGTTCTTCCTATACATAAACTACTGTACTTGCATTTCTGGTATCTTGCCTTATCTCTGTAAAGGTTATCCAAGGGTGTATTCTGCTCCACTTCTTTCCTTGGCTTAACCTCTGATTCAGTTTTCTTTTCCTACCCCATTTCTTGCCCATTTTACAAAACTTCTCCATCAGTTACAGTGATTTATCTTTGCACACACATTTTATGAACCTGTTTCTTTCTGTTCACCAAACAACAGATCCAGCTTCTTACTCATGCTTTTCTCTTCACACTTAAATGTGGAGTGGCTTAAATGGCTTTTTCCCCCATCTTATTTATTTCTCATTTTTACTTCTTGCCTGTCTAATGTAATGCTACAAAGAAGAGGTGTCACTGAAAATAGCACAAAGATGCAGACTTTAGATGCTAAAAAACCTTGCGTCTGTATACACACGATAAATTGAAGTGAAAGTGTCATTTGCAGTCCCTTTGCTGCTTTTGAGACATACTGCTTTAGAATATAAACTAGCATTATTGTAGCATTCTAATATTCTTAACAGTATAAGGAAATCAAGTCACACGTTATGTTTAAATATACTTCCAAGATGTACTTTGCTGAATTTTATTTCTTTAATTCAAAAAATTATTTCCCTTAAATCCTCCACACACATATTAATGCCAGCTGCTCCAGCAATGTCACCTCCTACGAGAAAGAAGTATTTATCAGGCTATAACAGTAGAAAACACCTAGTTTATATAGTTATAACAAAAACCTAGAAATTAAATCAGTTTCTAATCTAATATTTTAAAGCACCACGGTCCTGAAAGGAAATAAAAATATTACAATTACTGCACTTCACACCAAGGAATAAAATCACCCAGCTACAGAAAATCAGCATAAAAACCTTATCCATTCAGCAGCACAGGTCACTGCTAACACGGTGCTCAGCTGTTTTGCCCTTGTTCTGCTTCTCATAAAGACCAAGAATTCTATTCTGATATTCAAAACCTGCAGCTACTTCCAGTAATTTCTCTAACCATTCCTGGAAGAACTACCTCACATAATAATCATGAAATTATCAGTTAGCTTTTAACTAAATTCACACAAGCCCAGCTGAACATGAAACACTTCATGCAGCTTCAAAAGCAAGTGCAAACCTCAGGCTCCAAATTAAGTGCAAAACTAACCCCCACTTGCTTCTGCCAAGATCGTCTCACACGTTTTGACTTTTTGTTTTTTCCTTTCAGAATATTTCTCCTACAGACTGGGATAGGAGGACAAAAGACTGTTATTGTTATTTCTATTTTTAAATGGTTAGGAGGTTTACAGGCATTAGGGTGTTCTGCACCATACAAGGAAAAAAGAATAAAAAGCTGGCCAGCAAGACACACTTAGAGAAAGACGCTGGGGAGAAGGCATCAGAATTTCATAAATGAACTCCCCCCACAAAGACACATGTATGCACAAATTTAGCAGAAAGGAATTATTCTTCCAGAAGCTTAACTCCTCAGAACTGTTCCAAAGAACTACTCTGATGTGTGTATAATACCTTGCACAACACGGCCAGCAGAGAACAGCGACAAGTCAGGAGATGTAATACCCATTTCCAGTTTTGACAGTGATCCACTTGCTGAACACAGGGATAACATTTCTGGCTCTTTCAGTTTTACACATCAGAGAACAATAAATGGGTACACTTTCCATAATTCTGGTCTCAACAGAACAAGTTAAGATACCTCTGGTTTAATAAGTACCATTTCAATTATTTAAATCATATTGATTTTGACTGTGAATTAGCTTGGGAATGTTCACAAACCTAGTAAATGCTTACTAACAGTCAGCAAGAACACAGCAGGCAGAATGATGAGCAGTCAGCCTCTGGCCTGGAGAAGTTACTCATCCTTCCTAGAATGGTCATTCTAATACACAAAACACCAGTTTCTCTAACCTGGCTGATCTTGTAACTCTGCAAGCAGCAAAATCACTAGGTTTTCCTTCTGCAGGCAAATGGATGCTAAGCTTCCCAGTTAAATTCAGTTAAACAGTTAAATTCAACAGTTACTGTTTATAGTATGTATTTGAAACTATTATTTGGAGCATAAAGTCTATAAATGTCATGTATCTTGGAGCCAAACAATTTTCTCCAAGTTTATCTAATTCTCTATTCACACAATTCTAATCGTTACTAACCTAAGCAGCATTTTTCCTCAGTTTTACAGATTTCGGAGAATTATCCCAAGCCATTACACGAATTTCCCTTCTTTGACTTCATATACTTTCATTCAATAATTTTCCCTCTCTATGACACTCCTACCTTTAATAGTATCTTCTTTTTGTCTATTTTCTTTTTCAAACCTATATTGCATTGGCATTTGCCCCTTTCCTCCTCCAAGCCACAGCTCTACTGGGCAAATATTCTACTTTGTCATAGCTGATTCTGCCCCAGCCTCTTCCCCTAACAAAAGTATTTAGTGTTTTCAAAACTGTATGTGTAGCTACTGTGTTAAAATTCATACAATCTCTCTTGTTTAAGACGTGTCTAAATCAAGATGTCTTTTTTGCTGAAGACAAAAAAGGGAAGGACTAAAAGGAGGTTCAAAAATAATGTAGGGATATTTGGCTTCTACCTCCCACCAGGCCAGTGATGACAGGCAAGTGGGTCTTCAAAACTGCTCATCTAGGAGCATTTGAAAGGAAACCTGTAGCACCTTGACTACCATAACAGCACTTCCGGAGCTCCGAGTCAGTCTTTTCCAAGTAGATTGGCCAAGGATACACAAAGTGACAATATTTCTACAAAAGCATTCAGCTTTTATTCATTTACATGCACAGCATGTCCAAACATGGCAATTCTAGGCAGAATCATTTAAAAAACTGCCACCCTAAACTGGAAGTTTGCTTTGGGGGGGGAAGGTTCAATCCACAGAAGAGCCTGCTCCTGCTGAAACTGAGGGGTTTCATCCTTCCTCCCGTCATCTCTCCTACCTCTTAGCCCATGCACTAGTTTTGAAGCCTCCCTACAAAGCAAGTCAAAAAGAAAAAACAAACAAATACAAGGGAAAGACACACACACAGTCAGTGGTAGTAAGCCATTAATCTGCTCAAGCCACATTCCGAAACAGTAACCAGGCAACTGTGTACTCTTAATTTGTTCCATGCAACAAAGACACTCTGAGCCAATTCACTTTATTTTGTGCTGAGGAGACTCTAACAGCACCTGCAAAGTCACTGGCTACATTTCTATGGGGGCATATATCTCCAGACAAAAGAGGTAAATTTCAAAAGAACCACTGACTAGAATGTACAGCAAGAGACCTAATAGACTCTTTTCAATAGAAGTCAATAGTGTTGATGTTTATAAGACCCACAAGCAAGGATATAGTCAGGCTTCAGGAAGAAAAAAGGGCCAAGAGGGTTTAAATAGTATTCTGAAGTTATAAGTTGCTAGGCACATCAATGTTTCTAAAAAAGGTCCTTTAGTTTGATAAAGCTCTTTCCCAAAGCATTGCTTATGAGTAAAAAAAAGAACACGTTGGCACAGAGATGGCCAGACAGACCACATGATCAGGTGGTGCCAGAAACTGTTAAATGGATAATAATGTTACATATACTGCTGGATACATAATAAAGAATACAAAATTGATTCATCTTCATTTTTTAGCCTTATGAATTACACCGTCTAAGTTTTGGCTGCAGGGCAATATTTAATTCATTTGTGATAATAAGCAAACATATTTATTCTCTCTCCCTGTCCTAATATACTTAAGGTATTATTTGTGTAAAAAAACAGTAAGTAAGGTTAGAAATCTTCAAATAAACACAGGAAGGTTGTAGGAAGGGACTGACTTTTGAACATGTAAAAGAAACAGAGTTCTATTCTTTTTTTTAGCCTTATAAAGACACTATTTACTGATAGAAGTTTAAGCAATGAGCAACATGAAAGGCTCTTGGCCTCACCTAAAAAAACCCACAATTTAATCAAAATATGAATTCAAAATGATGAGTTATTCAAAGTAATTATCAGACAGAATTCTTAAAAGGACAGGGGCATATTAAGTGTCTTTTTCTCTAGTGGCCAAATAACAATCACATTCTAAACAAAAGTCCATTTGGTGGTCATGTTTGATATATGAAAGTGTGCAGCAGCACAAACAAACCAGTCTGTATGTGTGACAACCTGCACTTAGAACAGGTGGAACCAACTGCACATCTACTGCTCAAATTAGGAGAACTCTCAGAAGTGAAGGAAGAATTACATTGACAAAGTAGGTGGAGAAAATAAGTGAGAATAAATTATGGCAATCTAATGTATATAGAATCACAGAATGGTCTAGGTTGGATGGAACCTTTAAATGCCATCTGGTTCAATTCCTCTGCAAGGAGCACCAACATCTTTGACTAGATAAGGTTTCTTAGCCCCATCCACACAATAACTAATTAAAAAAAAAAAAAAAAAGGGAAAACAAGAACTATTACTGTTGCTCTTGTTATTAGCAAAGAGCAATGAAAGGAACATATTTCACCTGAACCAGAATCAACACTCACAGTGATACTGTGATTTTTCAACCATCTTGAAAACAAACCCCTAGTTATACAGCTGAAACAACTATTTCAAAGATGCTGCCAGGCAAAGGTGTCTTAAACACAGCACTGTCTGGTAAGCACAGTCCACTTCAAAGGATTTGTAAAAACAGCAGGTAGGAGCTCTTTTGTCATAAGAGAATTCTGTTGCACAAAAAATAAACACATATTGCTTCCAAAATTTCATACTGTCCAAACTGGCAATCAAATACTTCAATTTGTAATTATTTTCTAATAATCTAGCATGTAATTTAAAGAATTTATTTTCTTCTCTGCCAGGTCACTACCAGGAGCAACAAGTAATCCCTCCTCATGTGCCTAACTCGCCCAATAGAAATGGATGAAGCAGGTATTCACCAGAAAAGGTGCAGAGGATCTGTCTTCAGAACTACAATCAAAGCCTACACAAAGAGGATGAAGTCATACAGGCAGCTATGGTTACATCTTTGGGGCCTTTTCTTCCTCTTTTATAAAGTAACATGCTTCCAGCATTCCCAGTGGTTTGGAGGAATATAATTGCATGCTATTACTTAAGAACTATGTGATTACTGTGCCACTGCCTTCTGCATAACCCAGCCTGTAATAAAAGTGATAAGAATAGCACTTATTATTTTTGAAATGGCTTTTGCATTGCATCCACACTGATGTGGTTTAAAATGTCTGACTAAACTCAAGACACTTTACAAGGAGGTTTTACTTTCTTCTAACAGTACTGAACACCATGAGAACTCCATTCTGTGTGCAGAGATACTGCGTGAAAGTTCCATCTGACCAGGTCACTCAGCACTTGAGCAGAACTCTCAAAGACTGAGGAAGAAATGTTCTATCACATTTCTATAAACAAGATGTATTCAATGCAAAGAAAAGCCACAGAAGAAAAAGTATAACAAGAAGCCCCAGGAAGAGAAAGTAACAGGTACAGCTCAGCCTCTGTGGTTATTACAGAATGTAACTGCAGTAAGAATTAGAAAAATCAAACTATCCCATCCCAGCTGCTAAAGGCAAACAAGCCATGTCCCTTTTGTAGGTGCATCAATTGCTATATAAAATCTGACTTCTAACTTCAGGAAAAAAATAAATGCATGAACAGAGAACTTGAACACTTTTTTCTTCCTCAGACCTACAAAAAGCACTCAGAATCTTTCTAGAAAACAAGCTTGATAATATTTTATTTGAGAGTAGCTGTAGACCATAATTTTCTGAATCAAAAAATATTTTCAGTCTCTAGTACTAAAACACTGGTCAAGATGCAGACATAGTTTCAGTTTTCTGGAAATTCCCTGCACATCAGACATCTAAACTCAACCCCCCTCACTAGTCTTCTCTACATCAAGGAGTATCTTCATTTTTCAATAAGACTAGCAATCCCCTCACCCCTTCCACCACCCAAAAAAACAGTGAAAGGCTACCCCTACCCCAAAACCCAAAGTTTCATGGCTTCAGACACGTCAGCACATCAGATCCAAAACTGTAAGTCACTCATTTCAAGGATATATTCCAAGCAGTACAAGAAAGTTCTGCACATTTATGGAGAGGAAGCAGGAGACAAAATTCCCATCAAGAGTTTGCCCCAAGAGCTTCAGAAATCTGGCCTTAAGCCAAGCATCTCTTCTGTTTATATATTTTAGTTATGTAATGTAACGAGTGAAAAGAAACATGGATTTTTTGGAAATATATCAACACACTACTTTACTCTCAAGGCAGCTCCCATTAAACAGTTACAACAAGCTGTTACAAACAAAGCCATAAAGCAACCATAGATTAACACAGTGTTTTTCTAAAAAGGGACAATGATAAAAGGGCTGCAGTTGTCACAAGATTAAGACATGGGTTGATCTACACTGCTCTTCATATCAAACAAAAAGAGAATGAAAACACAACTCTACATTCAATTTTATATTGAATGTTTTCCATGTAAACTCTGACAAAAGCACCATAATGCTTGAAGATAAAGACTTTTTTCCTAGAAAAATCAGTAGAACAAGTAAGCATGTAACAAGCAGCTGCTACCTATACATACTACACACAGCTTATGCCTGTACAGCACATACTTACACAATACACAAATACTAACATGCAATCACTACCAGTCAAACCATTTTCTCCCCAGTATATAATCTCCTCAGTATATAATTTGGTTTTCCAACAGTTTGGTTCAATATTAGGTCAAACTAAACAAGCTAAATTTCTGGATTTCCAAACTATTTATCTTGTATTGTGGCATGTCTGCTAGGCTTCAACTTTAAATGAGATAAAAAATGTTTTGCTTGGGATGACAAGCTGAAAGTCATTCTTCTAACCACATGCAGTTCCCCTACCATGCCTATCCCTTTCACATCTGCTACTGAGTCAGCTAATGGTTAGTATGGTAATTCATGCTATCCATTCATGGTATTTTCATTCATCAAGCTTCCTTCATAATTTTTTTATTGATATGATACAGGTACTCACACAGACCAATGTGAAATCCACTCAGCAACACCATCAAGTAACAAAGCTAAACAACAATAACACACGACACCTACCACACACCTGAGGCATTAACTCTGGGACAGAGACAATAAGCAGCCAGCATATGTGTCTCCACATACAGCAAGGCATAAAGGCCCTCATGTGCAGCAGCAGCAGCTGAGGATTTAAATTCATGTTATCACACGTCTGCACGCAGGTATAGCACCTGCTGTTTTGTGGGACAAGAACAAGTGACTACATGTCTCCTGCTCTGCTGCTACAACACAACCATCTCCAGCAGGCAAACGGGGACACAAGGGCATGCGGAGGCCGTACACTGAAGACCTTGGCAATACACTAATACATAATTCTAATGCGGGTTTGCACTGTTCTACCTAGTGACAGCACGTAAAGAAGGGATTAGGTTCCATCACCTGGGATAACAGGGCCAGGAAAACTGATGTGACCCTTTGAGGTGGGCCTGTCTCCCTAGGTGAGAAATAAGTGTGCCTTTTTCATGTTGGAAGAAAGGTGTGAGGGTGAGTTAACACTGACTGAATACATCTCCCCTCACCACTCCTGCCTGCAAGGTTGTCAGGCCTGTCACCTCTGCAGATTTATGTAATGATGGTGTCCTCCACTGCAGAGTACATACAGTGCCTGTGAAGACAGGGACTTCTTTCCACATTTGCCCTGGAAGATAGCATTGCACAGAGCTGGCACTTGTGGCTACATGACTGTAAGGACACTAGGGGGGATGTCAAGCCCAGCGCTGAACAAGTGGCATTTGTGAGAGGTAGCATGCTCCCTGGGGCAGCTGCACAGCAAACGTCTTCCTATGGACATGCCTCCACCTATGGCGTGCAGACAGATGACATGTTCAGAGGCACATTAATATCTCAGTGTGGTTAAACAGGGACTTGCATCCCCTCCGTGCCAGGTGGGTTCACCCACGAGCAGCAGGACAGAAGCAGCAGGTATCCACCCTGGCACTGTGTGTGCGATCCTCCCGCGGCTCAATCAAAGGTGGGCTGACTGCCACCGCAAACCTCAGCAGTCACGGAAGGGAGGCACAGAGACGCACATTCCCCAGAGGGAGAAGAGGACAGGTGCGAGCAAGAACTCCCCACACATTCCACCAGTGTGCCACGGGAGAGGCAGCTCTGCCTCACCAAACGCCGAGCGGGGGGGATGGAGGGGAGCGTGCACAGATCCAGCCATATGGAAGCAAACACCTACCTCATGCACCAAGGCGGGGGGAATAAAGAAAGCACAGGGTCCGCGGAGAGATGGGGGTGGGCTCGGCTTCCATGTGAGGACGGGCCCGGGGGAAGGCGAACGAAAGGGAGGGGAGTGGGTGTTCGCCTCCCAGGGAGGTTGGGGGGCACAAATGTGCCCGAGGGAGCGGGGAGGGGGTCCCGGGCGATTGCAAAATCCCACGTTCCCCGCTCCCCGGCCGCCCCCGGCCGCTCGCCCGGGCTCACCTGCCCGCACCGTGTCCGAGAGGTCGTGGCTGAGGGCGGCGGCGCTGCGCGGGAACTCCTTCAGCTTCCTGCCGCTCAGGTTGAGCCCCCCGGAGTGCGCCGCCTCCTCCAGCGCCCGCTCCAGACCGCGGTTCAGCGGCGCCTGCAGACCCAGCGCTGCTCCGCCGCCGCCGCCGCCGCCGCCCACCCCGGCCGCCGCCGCCAGAGCAGCGGAGGGGAAGGGCTGCGACTCGCCTCCCAGCGTCGCCATCTTTCCCTCGCCGCTGGGGGTACCCGAGAGGGCCGCCGGACCTGCCTCCCTCCCTCCCGTCTCCTCTCCCTCCTTCCTCCTCCTCCTTCTCCTCCCGCTCGCGGCGGCGGTGGCGGCGCGGGCAGGGGGCGGAGGCGCGCGGCCCGGGCGAGGCGCGCCCACTGCGCATGCTCCGCCCCTCCCGGCACCGCTCCCCGCCGCGGCGCCCCCTAGCGGCGGCGCGCTGCTCCCGGCGCTGGAAGCGGCGGTGGGAAGGCGGAGAGGGGGCGGCTGTCCATTGTTTCCTTGCCACAGCATTCCCTTGTAAAGCCAGCCCGGGAGGCCTGCTCGGGCCCCTTCTGCCGGCCGAGCTGTGCCCCAGCGGGGCTGGATGGGCGGCGGGGCGGCGCGGGCCTGCAGGTGCGCCGGCAGCGCCGTGTGCGGGCTGGGCTCTCCTCAGTGGGACTCCAAAGCGGCGGCGGCTGCTGCCACCGAGCGAGGCCCCGGGGAGCATCTGCCCTGCAGGAGGGCTTTCTGTGCCCTGCTTCTCCCCCAGGGGCTGCCTCACGCCTGTCTGTGGCTGCTGGGCACGGCCTGCCCAGGAGACACCCTCCAAGGTGTGATTTGTGGTGGCAAACCAAGCACAGCAGCCGCCATCCGTTCAGTCTCCGGTGGGATAACCTTTCCGAGCGGCAGACGGTGCTGCGTTTGGTTTATTTCCCCCTTCCTCTCTGCAGCTTGGCAAAGCTGAGACCAGGAGATGGAGAGGAGCGAGGCCGAGCGTTCCCACAGGGTTTACGGAGTTCAAAGCTAGAACAGGACTTGTACGTCATCACCCCGAACCTGTGCTTTCCGGACCCTTACATTTCACTCCATTACCCTGAGTTGTGATCAATGGTTGAAACTAAACCAAAGCCTTCCCAGCTCCAGGAAGTTCAATCACTGAGTGCTACAGGGACAAGGAAGACCTAGCTGCCACAAGGAAATAGCCCCAATTTTCTGAAGAACAGGAGACATCACAGCGAGTTTAGCAGTCACAACCAGAAAGAGCAGTGGGGGAAAGAGGTGTTTAAAAAATGGTAGGAAGGGTGTTAGAGGTGGACCTTTTCATATAGAAATATCATAGTGTCCATTAAAAACTAGTTCTTTAAGATGCGATCTCAGTATCATCATGTTTCATTTAAGTTTTCTATGCATTATATCACTGCAAAAGTGTCAGCAAGCAGCATAGCAGTGTTTTTAAAGAGATGCCTTACATTAAGGAAAGAGCTGAAAGGTAGATGGGTAGGAGTGGGTTGTCTTACTGTAAGTACATTTATACTACACCTAAAATACAAGCCCTGAGCATAATCTCCAGTGCAGATTCCCCTCATACCTACTACTGCCAGTTCATGTTTGATGCAGAGGTATTAGTTTTTGGCATGACTAATTCAGTGTACTACCAGTTCAAGAAATTTTGGATCCACCAGAGAGTAATTCTTGACAGCATTCCTTGGAACAGCCCCTAGCCAAAGTTAACCAACAGCTACCACAACATTTGTGCCCAGATATCACATTACTTTTGACAAAGCTTGTTGGTGGGTTATTAAGAATGTATTACCCACAAATTTCCACTAGTCACAGTATGTTTTGGTTTTGTTAAAATGCTTAATTCCAGCTTGCGTGCAATCTTTGCATTGCTGCTGGAAAGCATAAAGAAACAGATAAATAGCTACATCTTCTCAGCAATTTAAAGAAAAGTGTTGATAAACAGTAAGTAATAAAAACATTATTCAATTCAAGTTGAATAAACTATGAATAAGAACTAACTGCTAGGCTCCCCCTATATTTTTAAATGCAATAAATGCAAGTTTAATGAACTAAGTACTATATTCTTATACACTTAGATAAATCTGGAATACTGTAGGTTTTATAACTCAGTAAATGACTTTGCATGGGAGATTTCCTGTGTATTAAATTACTCAACATTGTGGAATTTTATTTGAAAATTTTAAATATAGAACTAAACATTCAAGCAGCATAGGTGAAACATTCCTCTTCCAGCATCAGGTCTTTACAGTCAGGAAGCAGGCCTGTCTCCTGGTGAGGTTTGGGAAGTTTTCTCACCAGTGAAACACCATGTCCCTCCCACACTTCTGGTAAGACAAAATTATTTCTAAAGCTGATTTTGATTAAAAAAAAAAAAGAGATGGTTTTATTTTTCTCTTTATTGACCTCACACCATAACACTAATCCTGGGAATTGATTCACAGCATCTTGCTGAAGGGAGATTAGCAGCAATACCTTTCTCAGCCTTATTTGAAGGACAACTTGTCCTCCTTTGCAGGAGGTACCCAAAGCCCAGAGGAGCCACCAGGTTACCCTGCTTGCAGGCAGACACTGTGTGCCCACCTTGGCTGCCTCGTTGGGCTCACATGAAGGGCTTGTGGCTGTCAAAGGCAGACAAGTCAGCACAGTCTTGCCTCTTAAGACATCTAGGATTACAGAGTGAGGTTATGCAGGCACTTGGTCTAGCAGGGGTTAAAGATGTAGGTTTTACTTTATAGCAGTGCAAGGGCACACACCAATAATAAGGGATCAAGCCTGATTTAAACTGTGCTTTGATCTGAGCAGCTGAGGTGCAATGCAGGCATGACCTGTGCTTATCAGATACTGAGTTGAAACTTCTGGAATTAACACTGTGAAAACTGTCCATGTTACCAAGGTTGTGGAAAGAAAAAAAATCCTGCGTAGCACTGAGGCTGTACATTGCCTTCACTTTCTCTCCTCTGCCTGAGCTCTGTGCCAGATCTAACTCTGTTCCTATAGATACACAGGATTAGAAACTGGAAGCACTGCAGAAAACAAAAAGATCAATCACAGAGCACCAGTTTCCTATCTATGCAGATGCATAGAGAAGGTCACGCCCCGTATATTGACTTTGGTCACATCACTAAGTGGGCACATCCTGGCAAAGCAGCTAAGCTAAGCTAGTGGCAAGCTGTCACTGCAAGCAGCCCTTCCATTCCAGCCCCCACCACTCCCTATGTGACAGTATTTGCATTTGTTTGACTCTTCAATAAGACCTATAAAAGCTTAAAAGTTAACTCTCAGAGGGAGACAGTGGATACTCTTCAGCAAGCAGATACAAGTGTAGCAGAGGAGAGAAAAATGCAGAAGGAAGTCTTATAGATGGTATCAGAAGAGAGGTGACTGTTCTGCCAGTTGGGTCACGCATAATGGTTGTGACAAGAAAACTCAGAGATACACAGAAAGTACCACAGCTAAGGGAGATATGAGCCTCAGAGTTTCAGAGGGAATTTCTGTTACTCTAAATTGGCAGAAAAAAGGCAAATGGAAAGGCCCACATGACTTGTGAAGATCAGATTTGGGTAAGGACTTATGTGCAGGGAGTTGGTCCCTCACAAGGTAGCACGAGACCTCAGTATGAGGTGAAGTCACGAGACCTGTCCTTTGCTAGACACGTGACTTTCACTACATGGAGCAAGAGAGCCTCACTTCAGCATAAAGACATTCACCTCAGGCTCCATGTGCTCTAAGATAGTGCTGAAGAAGGAATTGCATGAAGTAGCTCGGACAGCCAGGGTACACCAGGGCTTTCTTCACGTGAATATCGCAGTGGACAAGCTGTCTGGCCTGGAGACAGAAACAACACATGCATTAAGTAAAACGTCAAACAGAAGGTGTGTGTCACTCAGCCTGCGAGGCTGCCTCTGTCTGCTGCCACACAAAACAGCAGCTACAACTCAGGTCACATTATACATCCTTGGTAGCATGACCATAACAGCACCAGGACAAAGGAAATTATTTCAGGAATCTCAAGAGAAAAAGTGTGCAGACTGAAGCATCAGGTGGCACAGAGTGAAAGATGCTCCTTTCAGTTAGAGCACAGACTCCTGACCCTGCTCACAGCATTCCTGGGACGAGCAGTTCACAGCAGACACACCAGAAGGATGAGTAGCCTACACAGCGCAGACACACCAGGAAAATGAGTGGCCTACGCAGAGCAGACAATGCACTGCAGCTTCCTTGCAGCAAAGCTGGTGAAAGGAGTTTGAAAGGCAAAGAAAGCTATATCAGGAAATAGCTCAGAAAAATCCATCTACAAACACCTACCTCTCAGAATACTCAGGAAAGGAAAAAAAATGGGTGAGGGGAGGAAGAGAACAATTAATTGATAGGAGATGGGATCAGGGGAAGCTTATGTATAAAACAGGAGCTCAGAAGGTAGGTAAGCAGCATAGTCACTGCTCAGAAGACAAACAAGGTTCATCCTTACACAGATTCATGCAAGCTCACTGTTTAAGGGAACAGAATTATTTGATTGCTACAGAAAAAGAAGCATTTCTTGGTGCCCACCACTGACTGTGACAAGCACTGGGAGCTCAGGAAAGCATCTCCCTTGCTGTGTCCTGAGACCTAGCAGATGGGCAGGCTCAAAACACACAATGAGTGATGCTTGGTGGGACTCAATTCCTACAGGATCGATCTCAAACACCACCATGTACACTGGGCATGTTGGCAAGGTTCACTGCCACTGTCACAGTAGTGATGCTCTGTACAGACACTGGTGCAACAGGACAGAAGTTGCAAGAGATCATGACCACAAGCTCAGCTCTCAGCTAACAGGTCATGACAATAGACCTAAATGTAAACTAAATCCAAAATGAAATGTAGTATCAATGAAACACTGAAAATCACTAAAGAGTTAAAGGCAATGCTTTTATATGCCCATACATGAAATACTAATTTAGTTCGCATTATTAGTTGTAAACAGAGTTCCTGCTAAGTTTTTCAGACAACCTTGAAATATGCAATGTGATAGAGTGATAGCCATTCTTACCTTGTATCAACTTCAGCTGAGTTTCAGGGTGTTGTAACTGTGATGGGAGCCCGGCTCTTGAAACAGGAAGACCTGATAGGTGTTTGAACTATGGAGGGTAAAACAAAGACATACCTAAGCTTTCCAGAAATTTGCCTTTGTGAAAATTTGAAACAGCATTTGGTAGGGGAAGAAGCCATCAGAGTAAGATATAACCTGTCTTCTAACAAAAATAGAGAAGACAATTGGTTATTGTCAATGGCAATATCTGTAGAGACAACATCTATAGAGAGACATTGCTGGCAGCCTCACAATGCCTCCAGTGTATGCTGTTGAAATAATACAGTTTATATGTCTGTTGCAAAGAAACTACACAAACCTGATTTCCTACCCACATCAGACTATTAGCACAGACACATGAAAACAGAAAGAGAGTCCTCAGTCTATTGCAAAATTCAGAAAATGCAAGGAGATAGAAGACATCAGCCAACCAGCTGAATCCAGGTTTCTAAGTAGAGCACACAAGGCAAAGACTTTGTAAAACCCGTGTTAATGATTATGGAAAAAACAGCAGTTCGAATGCTTCATATCCCTTTAAAGAGCAGCAGAAGCACTGGGACCAAAGAGAACTACTGCCTGGTAAACCATTGAGATGTAGAAGGGGAAAGTGAAGGCCTGAAGGCCAAAAGCAGCAGTGGAAATAAAAGAACAGCTCAACCTAAATGCAAACCCAAATATATTCCCTGCAAACCACACAGACCATCTCTCTGGTATAAACAAGTTCTTGAGACACCTGTGAACTCAGTAAGAGCTGTGAACCAACACAAACCTGGTGGCTGCAAACCACTCAGCTGACTTCAGTCAGGTAAGTAATTTTAGTTGACCAGCACTGTGTTTAGGCCTTGTCCTCACTCAGTCCAACCATGTTGCTGATACCAGTCAAGTGGCAACAATAAATATGAAGGTGAAATTGCAAAGAGGGTACCTGCCACTGGGAAAAAAACACACCATGCATGCAGTTCTTAAATGGGGAATTGTACCCAAAAACATGTTAGTAACCAGATATGCTTTGATAATGTGCACAAATATGGATCCACTGCAACCATGAGCACCTCTCTTCCCAAAAAGATTTCCAACCCTAAGGGGTATCTTCGTTTTCCAAATAGGTGTCCAGGGCCACTGAAACAAGAGCTATTTATAATAACAGCACCATCAGAAGAAGACTTTCACTAGCAAAGAGTAACCTCCTCCTTGGTTGTCCTAATAACCCCCAAACATTAGTAGGATGACAAGATGCAATATTTTATGAAGAGTAAGTCATGTGGACTCTCAGGTTTAATCACTTAGTTTAAATCACTTTTCATGGAAGTGAAGCTGTGTGTGTTATACAGAGAGATTTTGGCCCATTCGGGAATGTTGCCTTGCTACATGGCCATGGGAAATGCTGGCCCAGGAGAGCATACTCAGTATACTTTGTATTTCAAGAACTGTGGCTGTATGACTGCAGAGAAAATGCACATCTTGGAGCAACCTTGATTCTTTTCTATTTCATATATGATGCTAGAGCAGCTCATTGTGTCTTGCAGGTGATCCAAAATAACTTAAATCCACGTTTGCTATGCTGCAAGAACTATGGTACAGGTCTTTAAATTCAGCAGCAAAGAATCAAGATCAAAGTTTGCCATTTAATTGCAATTTATGTCCTCATCCCTTCCAGAAAGAGCAAGGCATTCAACAATTCATTTTAAACTTCCCAAAAACAATAATTTTGACATAACTAGCAAGAAATATATCATGTCCTGGTTTCTTGGAAAGAAAAACAGCAAGTTATCCTGTTTCATCATAAGTCACTAGCACATCTAAAATGACTGTAATAACTCTATACCAAGTAAGTTTGTAAGCAATATTTTAGAGGCATTTTACTCACAGTAAGTTACAGAATGCACCACTTAGTTTAGAGCAGTCTTATCTTCTTCCAGCACATAACAAAGCCCCCATGCCGCTGTCACTTGACTTTAGCTCCCAGCTTGTGAGCCAGATCACTGGAGCCTGGGTCTTGCAATCACAGTACTGGGATGTGAACTTTCCACCACTTCAAAATCTCATGTGCTAGGTACGAGTGAATGACCAGACACAGCAGGAGCTCAGTGGGAGCCACAGGCAGGACAAATACTGGCATGAACCCTGCTAGAGAAGTGGCACTTTTCACTGCAGCCTCCCTCCAAATTCCATCATGTAACTTGTCCTTTGTCCCTGTCACTTTTCAAAGCACACCATTGTAGGAGAGCATCTCAGTCTTTGCCAAAGACAACACTAAGTGACAGATTGTTGTTTAGGGCAAGTTCCTCTTATTTTTATTTAAAAGTGTGCAAGAAGACAATTGCTTGCCAGAATCTCTTGCACTGAAAGTATCAAATCCTATTTCATACATACAGGCCCACATGTTCTGTGACTGAGTGCATACCGTGAAGTGAGAGGCATAATATCAAGGATCGTGATGGAAATAATAGATTCCTCTTGGGAAGAAATAGTGTGCAGTGTTTCTAGTAAGACTGACAGAAAAAGACCTCAAAAATGGTTCACATGGGGTAAGTTCAGGTTCTTGCAGTGCTGGGCAGAAAACACCCCTCACTTTACCTCCTCCTGTTTTTCCAGATACACACTGTCAGACTGGGCAATGCACAGCCAGCAGAACACCTTTCCTTCTCACTGGCAGGTGAAGTTACAGCCTGCTCTCAGACATGGAAAAAATAAAGGCAATCCTGTTAGCTGCAGACTTTCATATCCTCCATGTAGTGAAGGCCAGGAAAGTGCCCAGGTATGGGTAGTGCTCTGGCTGATTTCCCCCAATGGTTTGGCTCCTGGGAGATGCCAGAAGATCCTTCTGTGCTGCAGGAGCCGATGCTCTTCACTGCAGGCAATGAAGGGTGCTCACCCTCATGCAGAATCTGTCTGTAAGGGACATCCTTACATCCTCAGTGTGCACCCATTTGAGGACAACTACATGAACGTCCTTTTCTGTTCTCTCCCAGTTTTGTTTGAGCCATCTCCCTTACCTTCAAGTGCCTTCAAGTGCTTTCTTAGACTTAATGTCTCACGCTCTATTTTTAACAATAGGAGCTGAACATTCAAACAGCAGAGCTCAGTGAAGTGTATGCAGAGAGAAGGGGAAGGAAAAGCAATTCTTCACCCATCCCCCCTTCTGTAATCTGTACATCTCTGTTAATGTGTAAAACACAGAGCAGCCTGCACAGCCTACATTACATGTAGCAGTTAGAGTAGGGATGTTTTTTCCATGTGTTGCCTATGGCACTGAAAACACTGCTATTGCTACAACACCCAAGCAGTAATGCAGATTACTCATCCTCAGTGATTCTGATAAATGAAAGAGAAATAGCAGAATTCCCTGAAAAAAAACCTTTCAGAGATCTTGCTGCCTTTCTCTGAACTCATTTGGGCATATATTTGGAGAAGGGTATATCCTTTATCTGATTCATGGGAGCCTAGAGAGCAGTTTAGAAAGAATGAAAATAGCTAAGAAAGTGAAACAAATGTTCTTAGTATTCTGAAGAAAAATAAAAGTAAGAAGGAAAGTGCTGGTCAGGGAAGGGTTTCCATGACAGGAAGGGGTAGGGGATAGAGATTATTTTTACAGAAAAAAATGGAAGTAGGAACTAGGTGTTGAGACCAGCGCTTTACTGTTTGGTTGGTTTCTTGGTTGGTTGTTGAGGTTTTTTTCACAAAAAACATTCTGAATCCTCCATCCTTGCAAAGAATCAATTGATTTTTCCCAGATGTTAAGCTGGGAAATTATTAGGATGATTGCTACTATAATGTTTCTATATTGTAGAAGCTTCTATAATGCTGCTATAGTGTCTTGTGTTCTGATGAGATACCACTCTCTGTAATTACAGTCGACAAAAATGAGGCATGTTTCATAAACCATTTCAGAAGTTTAGTTCTGAGCTTACAAACTGCCTTTCTTTTTGTACACACAACGCAGCTCAAGTTCACACAAACCAGCAGCAAGCTCCTCACACCTTTCATCTATGGCCACTTCCTTGTCCTTCAGGCCAGCGAGTCCTTCTGCAGCAGCATCTTTTAAAGGACAAGTCACAGGGCTCCACATCTCTCTCAGCAAGCACTGCCCACCAGCACTGGCGCATGGGGAGCTTTTGGTCCAGTCCTTGGGTGAGTTTGGTTTGTTCAGAGGAAGCTGCTAAATACCTGTAGGGCCTCCTCAAACTGCCTTTGTGTGGATGATTATGCCAAGTGTGCCTAATTTTGGACACCGCAGTTTGTTAAAACTAGGATCCAGGATACTCACATTCACACGGAACTTACAAAATGTCTTTCCTGAGCTCTGTGGGAGGTATGTATCCTGGGCACTTACAGCAACACTGCAGCTTTCATTCACAGACAGCATCTCCAAATTACCTGACTTTTGTCAAGTCATGGATATTTAACCAGAGAAGTGAAGACTGATTTCAAGACAAGCATATATTTAAAGCCTAATTACCAGGTGCGCCTCATATTTGCAACATATCTGCAATAACATCTCCGAAAATTGGCCTGTGCTCATGTTTTTAACAGGACACCACCCAGTATTAAGCCAAAAGCCTTAATAAATCTAAATATATTGCAGTACTTTTATCAGCTAACTATATAAATTCCTCAAGTGTGACATCAGGCTTGCTTTACAATAACTCATTTTCACTAAACTATATTGATGGCAGTAATTATATTTGTATATGTCAGTTCCTTGAAGCCCCATGTCATTTTTCTGTCATTTTGCCTACAACTGATGTAAGCTAACAAGCCTATAATCAGTGACTCGTCACACCCTCTGAATTCTGGCACAGACTCAGTATTTTCCCAGTCTTGTGGAATTTTCTGATTCCAAGGTGTTCTCTGAACATCTTTAACTGCTGATGTGTTGAAAGTTGTGTGTGATTCTGCCAGAGCAGAATCAAGCACACCCTGCTCTATTCTGAAGAAAAGAACATTTTTCTGAAAATATTTCTTCCTGTTCTGCATCACTGATACAGGTTTTGTCTGCTTCTTCTAGTGATGGGCCTAAGCCATCATCATTGTTGCTTGTAATTGAATGATTTCATATTATCCTTGGCTGTCATTTGCAGATTTTTACTTACTTATTTTCAGCACATGATGACTTCTTACTTTTATGGATTGTTCTTTTTTTTCCCCTTTAGAAGTTACACCTTTTCAACAACTGATTTCCTTCTGTCACTGAATCATGACTGATATTTAGTCCCTCATCAACAAAGGGGAAAATGTGACACTTTTCCAGCTGAATAATTGCCTCTGAAATAAATTTCTATGTTAATTTTAATTTTTCTACTTCTATTTAATTTCCCATACACTGTTTTCTTAGTTTACCCTGCTTCAGGAATTTAATTTTCAGGATAACCAATACACACACACTACTGGTGGCCTGTGTGCAGCGCTTGCCCGTATTGAGCATAGCCAGATCATGGTCAGTGACCCTAAGGCATCCAAAGCTTTCCATTGTAGCCATTAATTCTTTTTTATGAACAGAGACTGTAATGTAAATCCTAAGCCAACAGCTAAATTAAAGTCATAGAGAGTCTGTGAATTCCAGGAGTTCCTACCTTTTGAATAGCAGGTTTTTACAACAAACCTGCATGTTCTTTTAAAATAATGCTATGGGAAGAAGGTAGGAATTTTTTGCCTGTTCTTCCTTTTTTTAAAACACTGATTCCCTGCCCCCTGATTTTGGGACTGGTTAGCACCAGGGCTGGAGCTGACTGGCTCAGCAAGTGCCAGAGGACTGTAGGATATTGCAGAGTGCTTTGCAGGTGATTATGTTCTCAGTGGCCCTGTCCCTGAGAGGACAGGCAAGAGTCAAATCTATCTGTGGATTAATCAAATTCTATGGTGCCCTCATGGATTTCCCCTCAGCTTTGCAGGGATTGTGTATAAACAGCCACAAGTTTTCCTCCCAGCCCATCTCAAATTTGACCTCTTTTGCTCCCAGCCCTTCTAGACTGATCTTTTCCCATTCCTGGCTTCTCATCCCCAGTCCCAGCCTCCTACATTTTCTCACCCAGCCCAAATCTTGGCTCATTACCCTGTTCTGCTCTTGCTCTATCCTTGTCCAAAATTGCTCACATGTGTCCAAGCTCTAGCTCTGATTTTTAAACCAAACTTATCTCTCTTTACTACCACCTGCCAGAAAAAGAGGGACATTAAGAGGCCAGGAAAAACAGAACCCAAGGCCATGACAGCCCAGAGCTGCAATTACACAGTCCAGAAGGAATGGTGTCCAGCTCAGACAGACTTTTCAAGGTATTTAGCACACAGCTGCAGCAGGGATTTACAAAACGTGCTAGCTGCATTTTTTTCCCCTAAAAGGTCTACAACTTGGCCCTATTTGGGTTCATTTTTCTGGAGATACAAAATTCTTCTACAGTTGGTTTCATGTCCCTCCTATAAGCATAGGGACCCACTGGAGTTTCCAAATGAAAGACAGAAATTAGCATCGTAAAATAATACGTATTTTCTAGCCACATCCTTGGAAGGAACTGAACTGTTTTATTTATGCACTTAAATTTCAGCTAAATTAGCAGATGCCCAGCAGGGAAACTTTTATTCCCTATTGTTACCATTTGGAAAAGTTATAAGCATAGAGAACAGGAGCTCATCATGGAAAGAATTGGACAAACAATAGATGGTGCCACTATTAATACAAATATTTTTATTTTTAGATTTCCTATAAAATCTTCATTAAGTATGCAGAGAATTTGGTATACTATTCTCCACTGCAATTACATGAACATTTAACTGAAACCTCTGGAGAATCAATGAGATCTAATAGCACCAATAAAATGCAAACCAACTGCTGAGATGGATACAAGTTGAGGGGATTTTGGAGGCAGCTTTATAATAACAAATAGGATGTTATGAAATGGGATGTACTGGTTAAAAAAATACTGTGGGGGGGAGAGGGGAGAGGGGGGAGAGAAGAAATGTACCAGCAAGTTAAGGGAAGTAAAGCCTCAATAACTATTAGTTGAGTTTATGTGTGCCTTCCCCACTATGGTAACCAAGAATCTATTTTGAATGCATATAAGAAAACAAAAAACAATGAGAATACTATACGGTTATGAACAAAAAGATAAACAGGGAGTAAGAGATAAGAGAAACTTGTAGAAATTATCAACTTGGGACAGTGCATTGTACCCTAAGATCTATATTAATTACATAGGTGGACAGACAGCAGTGAGAAGAGAAGGAATGGAAAGCCCCCTTTCTGTGGTCCAGTAATAACTAAATAATAAGAGCATTAAGACAGCAGATGTGCACTGATACAGTTCTCTTGTGTGCTCACGTACATCAGAGCTGAGACCCTTCAGCCAACTGAGAATTGCACCAGGCATGGCCAAGTGCAGCCTTCACCTCGTGTTGTGCAGACTTAGGTTACTCTTGTCCTGGTTTTGGTTACTGTATTTATCTGTCTTAAAAATTCAGCTACCTTTTGCCATTTGCTGCACACCATAATGCATGAGTTCTTGGTAGCAACATAGCGAGGTTGGAAAGTCTCATTTAATAGACAGGAATCTAGAAGAGCGGGACCAAGATATTGCAGTAGGAGGCCTTAAGCAGGAATTAGGCAATTATTCCTGTATTTTGTTCCCTCTGACCTGAAATTGCTTGCCCAAAGACAGAGAATAAATGGCAGAATCCAAGTCTAGAATGTCCTACCCTAAGGTTGTAGTGACCGTCTTCCCCTAAAGCATAGGCAGTTAGTTGCATTTCCACATTGACAGTGTTTGAGAGTGTTCAGCTTCAGGAATATTTGGGAAGAAACCTCTCATGAGAGTGTTGATTTGTCAAAACCAAAATCTTTTCCTTGGAAAAGAAAAAAAAAAGAAGAGCATGGCAAGAAAATTTGCTGTTCAGATCCACCCAAGGATCAAAGTCATTTGTCCTGGGATGGCTGCTGCTGTAGCTGGGTGATTGCAGGCACCTCAGCTGTTCTTGGCACTTCAGCACTTCTATTCAAGGTCAGTTCAGTGCATCTGCATTGCACTTACAGCTCTGAATGCAGCATAGGCATATGTTCCAAAAGTGGGTCATAGCTTTCGAGATGATGAAAGCTAAATCATACAGCAATTATGCTCAGGATCTAATCTGTTGCACTAAGACTCTCAATGCACTTTGACTCTTAAAATAAGAACCTTTAAGTAGACTGTGTAATACTAGTTCAAAGAGATTTGTGCTTTACCTAGTCCCAGTGCAATTATTTTTAGTAAAACTTTAGGAAACCATTCAATCTGCAGCCATTAGCAAAGGTCAAGTGTCTAGTTTGGAAAAAAATAATACTAACTGGGGACAAGTCTGTGGTGATACTTGGTTTTGCTGAACATGTCTCTACAGATCAGACCCCTGCAGAGCTGCTGCTTACCTGGATTGCAAGACAAGCCCTAGTGTCAGGTGCTGCTCCTCCACTACCTGGCTCCCCCAGTGACACAAAGATGAGAGAGTCCACAACATCCCTCCCTGCAATGACAACTCCTATCTCATTAGATTTCCACCTTCAGAAATCCCAAGGCAGGTGACATCCCACCTGTGCCAGCAGCATGGACATCTGTGAGCTGAACACCTTCTGCAGAAAAGAGAGGCCAGAGAGGGGGGCTTTTAACACAACAGAACTGCAGGGCACAGTTTATAACATACAAGCAGGGAGACATTTAGGGACACCAGTTTAGCTCTGAGTCATTACTGCCAAAACACATGGAAACAATGTTTAATATTTCTATTTCCATAATATATAATTCCACTGTCTGGGCCTTTTATCAGTAATGTAGGTTATGAATAGGATAGATTCAGAACAATAGAAATGTGAGCCTGGGTACTAATAATCTCTTGTTACTTTTTAACCGACACGGGAGCACAGCATTTAATTACTCAATGAAAATGACTCAGAGCCCATTTGTTTCCAACAAGACACCTTAAAAGATGTAATAAAAATAGGTGTTCCAACATTCGGTACCTTGCAAAAGCTGGGTTATGTTCATGCTTCGATATAGCTGAATGCATTAGAATTTGAAAATTATAGCACAAATTTGTCAATTTAAAAGCAGTTATCTTCTATCATCCTTTGAATGCTTGATTTTTTTTTTTTTAAATTAGTGCTGTTATTGCAAAATTATGAGATATGACTGATTGGGCTCTTCTTTACATATTGCTACTGATAAAAATTTCCTTAAAATAATAGGTGTCAGATGCTTTGAGAAAAATACCCAATTTTTGTTTGCCTCCAATGGAACTGTGTTTAGCACAAGCAAGAAATAGACAGAAGAAATAATGTTCGTGCTGCTATTGGCCAGAATCAACAATATCGCTTCCAGCTCTGAGACCTAGAACATCATTTTCATATCCTTCTCTATACAAAAGACAACTGTGGCTCAATAACGCTCACTAACAAAGAACATAATTCCTTTATTATTTTGCACAGCAGCCAGTAATATGGGGAAAGGCCATAAAAGGGTTATTTTCATTGTAGCAAAGTTTTCAAGGTCCAAGACAGCCATAAACTTGCTTTTTGTGATGATCTCCATATTGCATAAGAGTATTAGCTTAAAATATAAGCTAAAGGCATTCCAGAAGAAATGGTTTCTGTAGTCATGGATCATTGAAATCTTAAGTGTAGCAAACATTCATGGTACATAAAATACCTCAGACCATCAGGATCAGATGCAAGCTTTAAGGGAGGAAGTTATAAATTTAAAAAGAACTAAAGGGCGTAGGTAAGAAGTGAAATTTTGGTGAGATTCCACTACAGTACAATGCATCTATGGAGAATTTGCCACACACCACATGAATCAAGTATTGCAAGAAAGGGGCAGAGCAGCTTCAAGTCCTTCTGCCTTCCTACACCTTGCAGTCACATACAAATCTCTAAATTCTTATCTTTCTTAGACCAATAGTGTGCCAACTTTGCATGTCTCCAACGTGTGGCAACAGATTGGTGCTTTACTACCTTTGCAGTGCTGTAATGCAGGTCAGCTGTAAGGAAAGCAGGACGCTCTGCCCTTTGCAGAGCTGAGCGTGATCCATGGTGCACATCTTATTCCCTGGGGATTAGGGTGCTCGGGGCAGCTCTCAAGGCAGGAGCTACAGGACTGAGAAGCAAATAAGGTGTTCTTGGGAGGAAGGGGCCTGTCCACCTTCGGCTTTACAGCAACTGTTGTAGGGCTCTATAAATACTGGGGGTGACTGTAGCTTAATGATTATTTCCAAAATTATTCCCCCAGGTATTCCTCATCTACAGCTTCTCAAGGTTCATTTGATAGCTCATGAGGAGGAAGAGAATCAAACCAGCCCTTAGGTAGACATAGCACGATATGATCTGCCTCCATATTTAATACAAGTCACAGCAAACATCACCAAGGGACAGAAGCATTCTGGTAACTTTCCAGCCTTAAAAGCCTGTAATGTTTGCTTTCAGCTGCAGTGCTGAAAAGAACCATTACCATGACAGAGTGACTTGAAGAGCAGCTCCTTACAGTGTCAGTGACAGCTTATTCAGTCCTATTTATTCTGCCTTCCCCCCAAAGTTATCTATGCAGGCATGCACTGAGCCACTCAGGGAAATGGATTGGAGTTTATAGTTTGGGGTTTTTTACCTTTTGTTTTTGAGGGGAGGAAGTCAGACTGGTTGTTTGGACTGGAAGAGAAGATAGGAAAAATTGTTTAGGAAAGAACAAAGAGCTAGCAGGCTGGGTGAGAGGGCAGCTGCTGGCTTAACACTTCCACACGTGTCAATGCCACATGAGAGATCTAAATTGCTGGCTGAAATACCTAGTAGCTCCTCTAACAGATTCATTTTATCTGCAGAGTTTGGAATTTATTTTAATCTGGATTTTTATAGCACATTAAAATCTCCAAATGAGTGGTTAAACTGCCTTATTTTAGCATTATATATACAGGACACAAAGAAGGAGAGGAACAGTCTGTTTTGATTAACAACTAATTTGATATTTCTTGGACCAAAGGCATTGATCTGTAGCAAACGTTGCTGCATTTATAATTCATAAGCACAGGGAGTGCCAAGTCCCACGAGGAGGACAGAGGTAAGATTAATTAGGTGCCTTTGCTGTAAGTTTCCATATGGTACCATATTTTGTTTAGGTTGTTTTCTGGTAAGTTTATTCTTTACTCTGAATTTTTGTGGTTTGCTGTGTACACTTGTGCCATAAGGAAATTACTAATGTACATCATCTTAACCCTTTGTAACCTATTTGTAATGCTGACCATCACCTCAAATGTATCTAATCCTTAGTTTTCTCTTTGGCATCAATTTCCCAAGAAATTTCCAGTTTTTATTTTCAAATAGAAATGACCCTGCTTAGAATGGCTTCAGCTGGCTGAATTTTGGCTAAAGACTGCCTCTGCCTGAACACTGCCCTGCAAACATTTGCTAGCACACAGGAGGAAGCATCACCTCACTTGCACAAGGATGCCTAAGACAGACCATGAAAAGCTTTCTGAAATCTGTTCACTCTTTGTTGTTTGGGGTTTTTTTAATGCAGTACGTGACAAAAGAGCACCAGTTGCTTTGTTTTATTGAAACGATTCTGAACTCTAGTAGGTTTACAAGTACACATGAGAGCTACTGCCAGCCAGCAGCTCTAGCTTTCCCCTTAGCCTTGTGCCTGTGGCAGGATCAGCCCTGCACGAGCTCCTGCAGCACAGTGGGGCTGGAGGGGGTGGGTGGTGATGCCTGATGTCATGGCTACACTTCAGCCTCAGGGGTCTCCCTCCAGAAGATTTGTTGCCAGGCTCCAGCATGTTCCCAGCTCCAAGCACCAAGACCACTTCCAGCAGCAAGTTGTCCCTTGTAGGCAATGGAAAACCAAAGGTGCTTCCTTTGGCAGTTCCTTGGCGCTGCCAAAAGGAGGATACTTCTTGCACTGTATGTTTTGCATACATATATATATATATGTGTGTTATATTATGTTTATATATAATTTATATATTCCATAGCAATGAAGACTCAGAAGTGAGAAACTTTAGCTGTAACTTGATCAAAATACTTGGACTCAATGGTATTGGAGATCTTGTTCAATCTAAGCAATTCTATGAAAAAAAAACCCTCAGTTTTCTCAAGCTGCATTTTGAACTTGATTTATTATCTTTTTTTTATTAAGTCTTTTTTGAACAAGAAATGGAAACAGGACTGAAAACCAATATCTATAGATTGGTTCAAAGTCATGGTTCAGTGAAGAATGATGTGGTACGACAGATTATTTTGCCTTTTCCTTGCCCTTTGCCCTGCCTCTTTAAGCCAACCACAAGTTAATTCAAGAAGTGGAGATGTACTGATCTGCTTATTAAATCATTATAAGCCCATGTTGAGACAATTTCAGCCACAGCTAAAGCTGAATCAAGGGTTCGGACCTAAGTTTTGCAGGCTGCTATGGGAACATATCTTTGCTCAACAAACACTAAGTGAGAATGTGCCATGATATTATTATGCCTCTATGAAATGGACCACCCAGATGTAGGATATGTAAAGGGCTCCCTTCACTTCCACTAAGTGAACTCCACTGACCCCATGAATTTACATTACCATAGATGTAAACTGAACTGGATCTGTGATCATGGCAGGCAGAGGGTGTCCGTCGGCTACAGCAGGTCATGTCCCAGCTCAACCACTGAAAGCTGCCTTTCTGACAGCCTGCATTGCTCATCATTACTTCTTCACTCTTTAAAACTTCACCATTGAAATGGGCAAGTTGAGAGGCCACTGAGAACATACTCCAGTCTATGAGATACAGTGAAAAATTATATAAAGAAATGCCAGATCAAAAAATATAAAGTCCAACTCCTTCTTTTAAATCATGGTGCTTTACTTAGAGACTGTCTTCTTCTGTAATAAAATGTTCCTGAAGTTCACTCCTCAAGAGCTCTCTTTTTTTCCCTACTGTTAGCTGCATATGGGCTATAGCTCAAAGATTTGGGTCTTTATTTACATTCATCAGTGCCAAAACAACACAGATCTAATATCTAATCTTATCAAATTAAGATCTGCTTGTTGAAACCCCCTAAATTCTGCAAGCCACTGCTGAAACATATTCTTGTCTTCTTAGCAAGCCCACAGAAAGTGGAAATTGGGCCGCTGATAGGGACTAGATACAGTATACAAAGGTTGGGCCATCTCATATTGCATCATTATGCACCCAAGCGACAGATCCAGAGGAGTTGCAGATGTCTAAAACTGGCCTTTGTTACCCAAACCCAGAGCAGCAATGCTGGACACAACTGGTCAATTCCAACTCATCCTGGGAGAATCCCAGCCTACAAAGAGGCTGTCTGCAATGTCAGAATTCCCTTGGCTGACTGAAGTCCTACACCTCTACATGAGCAGCGCAATTTTGGCCATGCTGAACAGGTGCTGGAGAACACCCACCATCCTGGAGTAGGGACTTCTTCTGATGCCTGTGAGCAGCTGAGTTGGGAAGTTCTCCTTTCACTGTTGCTGGCATGAGCTTGCAGGGCTGCATTCCATGTTAAATGCAATGAGATGCTGATTTCTTTAAAACCTGGCAGAGTAGTTCAGGTCCTTCAGTGAACTGGACCCTGAGTGACCATTCTCCTCATTGCACTTGCTCTCCACTTTCTCAGCCTGGTGCAAAAACTGCCTGGAAGATTTTTCTCTAGCACAATTCAGACAAAACTAGCTTCAGTAGCTTAAAAAATATCATAAACAGGCCTTTGCTATTAAAACCTGACACACTTCATCTGAAAGAGGATTGATTGGGAGTGAATGTATGAGCAAACAAACCATCTGTCGAGAGATGCCAGGGACATGGCAGGGACACAGAAGCAGACAGAAGTCCCTGTTTATACCAAAAGCAAGGCAGAAGCTTTTGATGGGTCTTTGTTGCAAAACTAGGGCCACACTTACCTCTTCCCCTTGGAGTGTGCAAGAGACTGAGGACAAATCAATGCCATCTAAGTTGACATCTTTATGGAGAAATGTCTATATCTGAAATGACATCTCTATAAGCAAAGGAGAAAATAAGACATTTCTAAGACACAGATGATAAAATTTTATATGCTACCATCTGCTTCATCCCAATTCTCTCTCTCTCTGTCTCTCACCATCACTTTAGCTCTGCCTAGCAGGGTAGCCAGAGCTTCACATTTTCCCTGCTTGCATACAGGGCACAATATTGACCAGTGAAAGAACATGAAATACATCTTAAAACAGCTCCTTACACCTGCTGCCCATCAGAAAGGTCTAAGTATTTATTGATAGCTTCCACCTATCCCACCTCACCATTCTTGTAGTCCTACATCCCTTCACCCTCCACGGGTTTTCATCTTGCTGGATTCTGTCTCTTCAGCACCTACTGATGCTAATGAGAACCAGCTGTGTTTTCAACAGTTGCTCACAACCTGGTTTTCAACTTTAAAGGGTGTCTGTTATCACCCCCTTTCCAGATTGTCCCCCCTCCCCCCCCCACCTTACCTTTATATTGCCTATCTTGAGCAGTGTATTGATGAAATTGCAAGTAAATTTATTGCCTTTGCCTGTTAGGCTCAACACATTTATTCAAGGCCCCTTGTAAATGAGAAATGAGAGATGAGACGGGTTTGGTGCTCTGTGGAAACCAAGCCACTGCCAGACTGTTCCTGAAATGGCCTGGAAAAATGTATGTGTGCACATGTATTAAGGGCTTGGTATATTGCTGTCCCTATTTTGGTTCGCTCTTCCACCTGCTAATTAATTTTAAGAGCCCATTAGGGAACTCACAAAGCCCAAAAAGATCCTGATTTTCCTGTCACCTGATACACTTGTCTCAATATCTGCTCTGCTCTACAAACCCTCCCCAAGCCCCAGCCCCAGTGGGGGCACCCACATGCCCAGCAGCTCTGCAATACTTCTACTCCAACAAGAACCCTACGTCCTTGTCAAGCCTGCACCACCCAGCTCCTACCCATGGCTCTCGGGGCTCTGCACTCTCTGCCCCAGGGGTTGTGAAGAGAGAAGAGGACAACCACGGTGTCACAGCCAGCTGCTTCCCCTTCCAACCTGGGGGAAGCCTGTATGGGGTGTTTTCAGGTCCCCTCCTTCTTCCCAAATGAGGTGATGAAAAGGCAGGGGAGTAGTGAGGACCAAAAATGACAGGACAGGGAGGAAGACTGCTTTGGGCTTCCAGTGGGTTTCTGTTCTCCCTCCTCAACGCAAAGCTTGGGGGACAGCACTTCATCCCCCACCAGAGCCAGCCAAGGAGGAGAGCAGGGTGGTGGAAAGCTGTGGAAAGGGCCTTTCCTGAGAAGGAAAAAAAGGTGTTTGATACTAAGTGATCCTCAGAGCTATTTGAACATTTTCTCTTCTCCTCCAGTGAGCACTGGCACTGTGTGGTCTTGGATCAGGCAGAAAAGGTGCCTTTTACAGAAATAACTGTGAAATGATGGGAAGACCTGAGGTCTTCACTGAGGCAATGGTGTGTGGCTTGTACATACTCAGAGAGCACAGCTTTCCTGTGGCAAGAGGTGGGGGATGTGGTCCTCCCCAGGAACCCTACAGAGCCAGCCCTCCGGACATGCTTCATCCCATAGGGACAGGGTATTGATATAGTGGGGCGATGCCAGGGTCTAGAGCACTCCATCAGTCCTTTGCCACAGCGAACACCTCCATGCAGTTGTCCTGAGCTTGTGCAGCTCAGAGCTGACACTTTGAGCATCACAGAGGCCATGGCTGCCCTTAGGATAATCACTGATATAAAGGCTCTTCCCTGCTCCCCCTGCCCTTATCCTCCATCGACTGTACACTCCCTCCTGAGCTGCTTCTCCTGTGCTGCACGGTCCCAGAGGCTCATGGCTCCCTGGTGCTGGCAGATTTTGATCTGGCTCTTCCAGTTTTGTTACATTCCCATCAGAAGCACAATAATCGCAGCAGGTGCTGTAGCACGATCTGTCACATGGGTCAGCAAACTGTGGGTCCTCGCATCCTGCTGGGCAGAGGCTGCAGCTGTCTGTCTCAGGGTAGACAAAGCCACTCTGGTCTCACCACTGCTGTGCAATTCCTCTGCATACAGCTTTCATCTTCTTTGGGCCATATCCTGGCGGCTACACTTAAGCAAAACTCCATCTGAAGCTGATGGGAGTTTTCCCTCTAGAAAGTGGGATTTTTCCATAACTTTCCACCCATTTCAAAGCAAACATTTATCTAGCCTAGGCTGAACCAGACTGGTCAGGTTAGAGAAACCCTGACTCTTCATGTCCCTCTAAAGAACATTCCTGCATACCTTCTTATCCCAGAAAAAAAGGTTCTACCTCACCCCTGGGGGCATGGGAGCAATCTTATGAAACTAACAGTGAAAAAGAAAAGTTGTCTTTCCCTCCTTCTTCTCTCTCTTTTTTTTTCAAATAAAGAATGTTGGACTTCAAATAAAGAATCATGGGGTTTCCTGGACAAGAACACAAGCACCCCAAGCATGTCATCATTGCCCCATAGCTGCAGAACCTGCTTCCCTGATCAGATTAGGGCTGTGCTGGCTGATGGGATAGAAGGCAGGATTAAGAGATACTGGAAGGTTTCCAGACAATTTTCTTGGAGAAAAACCCAGCGTGACTGCAGTACTGCTCATTTGTCAGAAAAGATCAACTCTGCAGGTGTCATCCCACAGGAATCACAGTGTAGGTCCTTTACCAAAAGGATGGAGGTAAAAATCAAACTTAATCAAACAGAATGAAGCATGCTTTAAAAATGGCTGGAGATGCATTACCATGATTTCTCCATCCCAGGGAAGGACATGACATCTCAACAATAGCTCCAGTATGTGCAGGCTGCATCTGTACAATGAGGCGGTGGCTCTCCATGATGTAGCCTGACAGGAATGGTTGCTGGATTTCAAGGGTGAAGTCTGAGTGAACAGAGAGAGCAAATGACTCTGTGGCTATCTGTTACCAGCGTAAACATAATTCCTCCTCACCCTACCCAGCACCTATAACAGCCTTGCTCCTTCCAGCTTGGGGTGAGAGAGGAGGCCAGGATTTACATTTAATGGAGGGGGTTTTGTGCTCCTGCTGATGAATCTACCAGAACACCTCTTACCATATTTTGCTAAGACTCACACAGACCCCATCTGCATTTTGTGCAGAGGAGTTTGTTTCAACATATCGGAAGTGCTACACAGCCTCCAGGAGCCCATCAGTGCCTCAAAGACCCTCCTCCAGGGTTCAGGGGTCTCCAAAGCTCAGGGGTCAGGGGTCTCCAAAGCAGTTCCTACATGACACGCTGGCATGGCTTCTTCCCTCCTCCCCTCACAGTTCCTGATTCACTTGCTCACAAGCAGATTCATGTTTTCCTGCTATTTTTACACACAACAGTCATCCTGGTTGTGTGCTGGGGTGTATGATGCACACTAACACGACCTGACATCCTTCCCCATATGTGTGCATATTTGACTAGACCTTGGGTCAGTGCAGGCAAAATCACACATGCTGGTCTTTTGAGTGTAAGGCATGCATTCATCTATGGGGACCTCCTATTAGGATAAGCTCATGTGTGTATTCACAAGCCATTGTGTGATGCTCTATTATGTCTGGATGAACAAGACATTCAAATTAACTTAAATTAATTTATCCATATGGCACTGCAATCCCTAGTCGCAGGAAGGAAACAATGCATAGAAAGATCACATCCAAAATTTTCTGTGGTGACCCCTGATTCTGGATGTCCAGCATCCAAGTTTTTCCTCTTGTGTTTGATATGTCTTTGTTTCCCTGTTCTGTTTGCATTGAGGACTTTTTGCTATTTACTGTATTTTGAATATAAAGCTCCAATTAATGTCAGTAGAACTTCTGCTTGCAGATAAGGGAGGAATATTAAATAGATCTGCAGTGCAGAGAGAGAGATGATATTTTAGTTCTTTTCATGCATTTGAGTTAGAAAATAACACTGTAGTTGGTTGGTGCCTTAAACTCCCAGAGATTTCAAAGTACTCTGCTCAATACCCAGGCAGAAAACTTCACACCACTGAAGGGAGGTTCCTCCTGGTTTGGGGATCATTGGCTAAGACTGACTTTAAGGAAAAGACATGGGAAAGAAAAATTAGCACACTACAGGTGAAACGGAGTAGAAATATAGAAGGTCTTCCATGCCTGGGTTAAACAGGCAGGGTTGCTCAGTGCTGGCAACCACAGCAGAGGGACAGTGGGGGGCTGAGCTGAGGGCACGGGAACAGAGTACAATAATCCATCTCAGGTAGAGGTTTGTAGAGATGATCAAACATTTTTTACCTTTATGGGTAATGAGCATTTATCAAATGTCTTTTGTTTTGGATCTCCAGTGTCCCACACTGGATATATCAGGGAGTAATTTAGATGTTTTTCAAGTGCTGAAATTGAAAGAGCATTGGACTTCTATATGACTGGAAGATGAACAGGCATTTCCAAACACTATTGTTGACTGCTGCGTTAGTGCAATTTATTTGAACTGGAGACTTTCTCTGGAGCAGTGGGGATGTGCTTTTAAACAGTAACGCCTTAAGACTGCCTTCACCTTGGCCTTACAAAGCACTCTTTGTGTGCTTAGTTGTGGAAATCTCCACTACAATGAGTAGTCAGATCTGTTTTTATCCTCAAACCTAATTTCAGGAAGTAATCCGTGGCTTTTCGTGCCTGCTCCCACTCACAGCAGGACATTCTTACCCTCCTCTGAGAGGCAGAAAAATCAGAGGAAAGCAACATTTTGGTGATAAGCATATGCTGGCAGGAACACTGCTATAAAACTTGCAACAAAGACTTTAAGAAGCCAGTGTCATAGCAATTAGATTCACAGCGTCTATCAAATTATAATTCCAGCAGCACTGAGGGTGAGAGAGCTTGTCACACAGAGCCAGCACCTCTTCCCACCTCTCTGAACATTTTTTTGCTGGTGCAGTTTGACTGGTTATAGAAAGGGACCTTGATATGGCCAAAGTCACTCCTTTAGAAAGTTAAGACAAATATGCCTGCATATATCCTTCTGTCCATCTAAGCCTTTGCCTTTAGTACTGTCATTGAACATGAATCAGCCATGAAAGCTTGGGAGCCAGGGATACGGCCCTTCCTGCTGCAGGGGCAAGGGGCTGGGCACTGGAAAGCAGCCACGGCTGTGCAGGAAGAGATGTGATGTAAACTGAAACAAGCATGGATGCAGAAACGGCGACATGAGAACGACAGCTGCCCCAGTGCTGCTTCCAAGAGGCCTTCAATGCCCTAGCCCTTCTCCCTGCTCCTCCAACCCTCCCTGACACTCCAACCCCTCCAGCAGCCTGATGGGGCCAGGAGGGGGCTGCCCACCTGTTCCTGGGACCCAGCAGGGCAGGTAATAGTGCAAAGAGCCGAAGTAGAGGGTGAGGCATCTGCTGTGGCAGGGAAGGAGAAGCTGGTGAAGGCACCGGGGATTGCCGCAATGCCACAGCAGCTCCCCTGGCTCTCTGGGCTGGTGACATGCCTTCCCCTTTCGGGCTGCCTTAGCATAATTCTGCAACTGCCTGCTTCTTTGCAGCTACAGCCTAGGGAGAAGTCCGAGCAAACAACAGTAGAAACAAAAGAGCAAGTGCAAAGCAAACGGGAAGGGCTCAGGAGTAGTGCAAGCACTCAGCATCTCACTCCAGCAGAAAAGAGAAGGGAGCAAGAGGAGAGGGATCGAGAAAAGCATAATGAAGTCACAAGGAGTTGGGACACTTCTGGACAAAACATGTTGCCCAGCTGAATTAAAGAGTACATCAACCGGTTTCTACTTCTGAGAAGTTTTTTGAGTTTAGCAACATTGTCAGGATCAGGGTTTTAAACCACATGCATCAGATCCTTGAGCAGTAGAAAACTGCCTTGAAAATCATGAAAGGTTTTTCTTTGGTTTTTAATTTAATTTTATTTTATTTTAATAAATCGTAGGTTCTTTCAAATTTCCTGCTGGTTTCTGAGGCTTTAGGGCCTATTTAATTTGCATATTCATGTTGTCTTATGCAATGGTTCAAGTCTTTTCAAATCATCTTTTTAATAAAAGCTTGGATTTTCCCAGAATCAAATTCAAAGTAATGGCAGAGTGACAAATATTGTCATGGTAGTGATAAATTAGCAAGCTAAATTTAATAAGAATTTTCTGATAAAGAGCAAGTAATTAACAGAGAGATTACAGCAATCATTTTTAATACGCTGTTGACCAGAATACCATTGTATGTTCTTTTTATGTGCCCTAAGTGTTGTCTGACTATATTACTGTATGCACAGATCCCTAATATTATGAAATTTGGGAGTTAATCATATGCTGAAGTAGAGTTACACTGATCTGGTGAACTTGTCATACAGCCTTTTCCTTTAAATTGCTTTATTTTTATTTCTATTTATTTTTAATTTAATTTATTCTCTCCTTGAGAATCACCATAAGAAGGTATCAGGCAGGGATTGGAGCATTTGCATAGGGAATGTTGTGCAAACTCAGCCTGCATATCTTACAGACCTCTGGGAAATATCTTTTGAAAAGCAAGTGACCATTCTTAATTGGTTTGAATTTTTTTTAAATTATTTTTCAGCTGAAACTCTTTTTCCCCACAAAGCAAAGCAAACCTTTTTGTTCAATTAGAGGACAAGTGTCTGCCCCAATGCAGACTTTTGAGGATGCTGAAGAAGTCAGCCAATTCCAGAATTTTGTGGTGTCTTAAAGGCAACCATGGGCACAGCCCATTGATTTAGGGAGGAATCAGAGAGGTAGGAAGGAGTAGGGGACTAATGTCGTGTGACATGATATCCACTGACCCTAATTATCAACTTCAAAGCAGCTCATGGGCAGAGTTACTGCCTCCCAGCAGACAGATGCTTCTGACTTAGCTCTGGCCACAGCCCCAGTTGATGTCATCATCATTTTTACAGACTGCAAGTGAATTAAAAATAATGTCAGGGAACAGGGAAGGAAAGACAGTGGGGGGAAAGCCCAATGGAGCACTAGTGGGAGGATGGCCAGGACCGGAGGGCAAACTGGGGCATATTGAGATCCTTTGGGTAAGGGAGGGGAAGGTCCCTCCTACACTTCCCTGGCGGGGAGGGAGGGCTGGCAACACCCAAAAGAAAGGACGCACAGGAGACTGGGAGTATGACACAAATTTTTCGAGTGGTGCCTGGGGGTTAGCAGTGAGCAGGACCAAATGTCACACCACAAAGTGTGACACTCTAAAACTGGGCTGGCATTAAAGGAGGCAGCTGAGTTACACAGTCTGTTTGCAAATTGAGTGAGATGAATAAACTTGGGCTGGAGGGGGAAAGAAGATTTAAATCATTTGTAGCAGGATGAAAGCTTTTCCTCACAGAAATTCAGGACATAAAGGCAAAATACTGCCTAGTGCTGAGGCACTGGGAAATGAACTGTCCATCCAAACTGCAGCCCAACATGGAGTCTTCAGCATCAGTGAGAAATAACTTTCTCTGGTGGGTTTTCTTGTTGTTTGTTTGTTTACAAAGAGGGAGATTTTTATGCACTTTGTTCTTCACTGATGTCTTCCAGTATCACACAGGAACACATGCAGAATCTAATCCGGGGATATTGTAGATCAAAGTGGCGCCCCAGCTGCTGTATCATATCAGATATGGCTCTTGTAACGGGACTCTAGTTTTCCCTTTTCAGACAATTTTCCATCAATAAGAAAAGCAGATGAAGAAAAACAAAAACTGGAGGAAAGTGCTGTTATTAAAACAAAAACTTCTTCTTTGAGCTCACATGCCAAGAGACATCCAGCAATCAGCACGGGAGAGGGAAGCATCCCCTTACCTTTAGAGAAATAGAAGCAGTGCCATTTCTCCTCCCTCCAGCTTTGAAAGCTACCTGTGTAACCATGTTACAGCGTCTCTACCAATAAGCATAACACCAAAGAGGATTTGCAGGCTCTGAGAACAGGACTGTGAGAAACAGTCTATACTTCATGCCACTGTCAGGATGCTTCTCTGGGCCACTGAGCTGTTGGAAACATCACTGCAAGCAGCTCTATTAATCAAATGATGGTGAATACCCAATAACTTGGACATTCCTGCAGCTTCCCTCTTTCACTGCAGCTAGTTTAATTCTGATGTTGCTAGGATATATCATCTTAGAGAACATAAACCCTACAAAGCCCTCACTGACAAGAGGATTAGAAGAGCCTGTCTACCAGTGGATTATGTATATGAAAGAAGAATAAAATCAAACATAAAATACTTAATTTCTGGCTAAAATTATATAATTCTGTGTACGCAGAGATGAAATGGTCAGGCTGGCTTTATCTGTTGTGCACCCCCAAACAATAATGCTCTGCTCCAGCTGTTCTCTCAAGACACATCTCTGCAGAAAGGTGGTGGTGGTGGTTTAGGGAGCACCACAAACTTCTCAGTCATCTGATTAAATGTAGACAAATCCAAAGTAAACATAAGTACTCACTGCTTAAGATAGGCAACCTTATTTCCCATTTATTCAGTGTCAAGAATCACATGTTTTTAGAGAATAAGTAATTTCACTGAAACATGGGTCCAAAATTGTGCCATTGGAGTACCAGGCCAGAGAGGTCCAACTCCCTTTGCAGGGCATTCCACCAACCCTTCCCAGTCCAGCAAGGGTGGGGCAATGCAGTAGCTGTGCTTGCTCACTTGTCGCTATCTAACAGCATCAGCAGAGCAAATACACAGACGCTCTGCTATACATACATACCCATGCACACATACAGATATATACATATGTACATATATATAAACCCCCAACAACATAGGACCTCTGTGTATATGTGTCTATATATGCATGTATGTGTATAAACTGCTCCTGTTGTTTTGTTCATCAGATTCAGGTATCTCCAATTTTATGATAATTTCCCCTCTAAGCACTGAATATGTCATTAGAGAAAACCTGCCTATATCCATCGGGCCTTTTACCTCTTTCCCAATACCATCTAACTGCTCAAACATTAAATTGTTGCATTCCAACAGTCAGTCTTGGACTTGACATCTGTATGTGGACCAACAGGACTCAAGTAACCAGGGTCCAGCAGGAGTTCAAGTCTGTGCTGATTTTGGCTGGGGTAGAGATCATTTTCTTCACAGTGGCTGGTAGGGGTCTGTGTTTTGGATTTGTGCTGAACACAGGGTTGATAATACGGAGATGGTTTTGTTATTGCTGGGCAGGGCTTACACGGAGCCAAGCCTTTTCTACTTTTTGTACTGCCACACTGGTGAGGAGGCTCAGGGTGCATGGGAGGCTGGGAGGAGACACAGCCAAAGGGATATTCCAGACCATGTGACATCATGCTTAGTATGTAAAGTGGGGGAAAAAGGAGGAAGGAAAGGACATTTGATGTGATGGTGTTTGTCTTCCCAAGTACCCATTACACATGATGGGATCCTACTCCCCTGGAGATGGCTGAACACCTGCCTGCCCAGGGGAAGCAGTGAATTAATTCCTTGCTTTGTTTTACTTTTGTGTGCAGCTTTTGCTTTCCCCATTAAATGGCCTTTATCTCAGCCCATGAGTTCTCCAGCTTTTACCCTTCCGATTCTCTCCCTGATCCCACTGGTGAGGCAGTGAGCGAGCGGCTGTGTGGGGCTTGGCTGCTGGCTGGGGTTAACCAAGTCACTGCTCAGTGGAGTGTAAATGCATGCATACAGATATGCTCATACCAAAATGAATAAGATTAAATTAATGGATTGCCACACTGGCTGGTCAAAACCATTTTATTTAATCCATGAAAGAGTCAAATAAATTGCTTGTAAACTTAACAGGAATACTGTGCATATCCAAGTCGTGTTTAGCCTGGGCTTAACTCCAAGTTTTCCTTCATAGCAAAACTCTCCCCTCTGTGGCACCCCTAACATTTGGGGGCAAAGTCAGAAAGTGATGTAAACCTTAGTGAAAGAGACCTGATAATACGCTACAGATATTTGTGCCTAAATGCTACACATCCTTGTGTCTGAAACACCACTCACTGGTACTCAGCAAATCTTAGACAGAGGGAGCAAATAACTGGAAACCAATTAGATTTGGTGACTGAGTATTAACTTGGCTAGTACTAATCTGTAGTTGTTTCTCCACTGTGCACTTCAGTGTCTGTGACTGCCTCTGCATCAAAACAATGTGCTGTTTGATCTTGACATTTTACCTAGACTTTGACCTCGATCTTTTCCATTTACTGTCTTGACTGTGATCTGTTTGGGAACTCCAGGTATCATGGAATTTCCCTGATATTCACTTTTTTATGTGGCACATGTGCCCTCCTTGTTTGCTGCCACACTGATGGCCACATGCTTGGGCATGGGCACCCTTCCATAACACCATGCATTCATTCCCTGTGAATGTTCAGGATATTTCAGTCTCTAAGACCCCAGATGGCACTTTCTTTTTAGTTTGTGCACAAAAAAAATCAACCCAAAACCAATCAAACAAAACCAACAACAACAAAAAATCCCCAAACCAAATTACAGACAATGAATTCTACTTCCTGTTTTCCTCTGAGCTTTGGTCTTATTTCCTAATTCAAGTTCTCAAACTCATTAATGCTGAAACTCTGGGAACTTACCAGTCATGCAACTCTCCACCTCTCTGCTCTTACCCTGCACAGCTACACCACAAGTCTCATTAATAATTGCAGCATTAAATACTGTGAGTATCTCATATAGTTTGGGTTCTTTCCTTCACTTAGTCATTTCCACAGAGCAATCCCCCTCTCTTTAACAGGTCCCCAGTTCAACTCTTCCTGAGGGCCAGGTACTCTTCAGGCCATCACAGGGAGACATTGGGATTGTGACAAGTTGCAGCAAAGCCCAGTATGTTTTTGGCAAACCTGAACTCTAGTTGAGCTGGCCAAGCCAGAAAAACCTGGTGTGCTTCCTCACACCTAGTCCAAGCACACGCTTTGTGTGCATCAGGCTTAGCAGCAAGCACTCACATGCAAAGGAGGGCTCATATCAAGGTATCTACAAATCCTAGTTATCCCTGGCAGGCAATGTCAGGATGCTTACTAGAAAGACCATATCTTTCCCATCACCATGTGACAGGCTACCAGGACAGCAACAGGAGCAGCTAAGACAGAGAATTCCCAGAGCATCTGTACATCCTGATCCATGTTAAGAGTTTGCCAAAGTTCAAGCTTTATCCATCAGATCAAGCTGAAAATCAGCAGAAATCTGTGCCTGAGTGCTACCAAGGTCTTTCTCGGGAACGAGAATAATCTGAGGTGAGTCTGTCCCCAAGGAAGATGT
This sequence comes from Monarcha castaneiventris obscurior, assembly GCA_026261815.1. NCBI lineage: Eukaryota > Metazoa > Chordata > Aves > Passeriformes > Monarchidae > Monarcha > Monarcha castaneiventris. Next base: position 12,454,312 of record JAMPIT010000510.1, on the reverse strand, counting down.
TTTTCCAAGATTTGCTGGAGAGTCATTTCCTATCACAGTAGAGTTTTGAGTCAGGACTAAACAAGACAGTTTATGAAATCCTGAGACAAAATGTCCCCTTTCAGATAAGCCAGGAGATAAGATGCCTTTCAACACCTGAGAGCCCTCACTGTGGTTAGGACAAGTGAAAAATTGTCCGATGTGTTACTGCACAAGCTGGCTTAAGGGTGCTTGTTCTCATTCACGTAGCTCTGCTCAGCACAGCAGACTCATTTCGGTCTCATTAGCAGATGTCCTTGAGGTGTTTGAGGCTGGTGCCTCAAGACAAAGAAAGAGGTCTGCAGATCAAAGTACACCTTTGAGCATCCAGGACATTATTTTTATGAGCTGGGCTAAAACACCGCAAATTCCACAGATTCAAGCATAATGAATAGGTCAGAGAGCAATAGGTGGAATAACTTGACACTCAATTTCTAAATCCAGACGTAGCTTTCTCAACTTGGTGGCTGCTGGGGAGCATGATTTATGGCTTTGCCTGCAGGAGATAACTATACTGCTAATAGGAAGTGAGCTATTTGTTAAACAGAAGAGCTGGGTGTCTCTGTCCCTTGGTTCTGCTTCCCACATCATGGCTTTTGCTGCCAGCATTATGTTTCAAATCATGACTTCAAATGTTTATAGGAAGCTCTGTGTCTGTTTGAAGACCTATGAACCCAATACTGGGACAAGAACAGGGCTTTGTGTTGGAGAGCAATGGGAACCCAACTTTCCCCTGTATATGAAGTCAATGACACAAAACCCTGCAAGGGAGTTTGTGTGGATTGCCGGAGCTGGGAAAAGGCCATGAGGGAGGCTGTATAAAGGCAACTTTTCTCAGTCTTTCCAAGGCTGTTTCACATTTCAGATGACATAAGAGGTGTGCACCATTTTATTTGGGTAACCTCACTGAATGAGCAGAACAGAAGGCACGTGCGGGAGTCACATATCACTGATAGAACTGATCCAACTGCTGGTGTGGAACATACATTTTTTTCAAACTGCTTTCCTTTTGCCCTAAAATGATACTGGTTTTTGTCAGAGGAAATGCTTACAAAGTTCAGCTGTATAGGCTGTGAAATGCCTACTGTTATCCTCCAATGCTTTTAGCAGTTACAGATATCTCTCATTTGACAGACATACATACATCCAGACACACACCCTTATGACTTGTTTGTGCCATAACACTGCTGCTGAGCTGACTTAGCCTTTGTCAAGCTTTTTCTTGCAAATGTCACCCATCTCTCCTGGGATGTCATGAGCCCAAAGAATTCAGATGGCAACAAGTATGACCAGTAGAAAAACTATACTTTTTGTTCAGACATATATCAGCAGAATGTGCCTGAACTATAGTGGAGTGTACTACTGCAGAAACTTCAAAATATTTCATCAGTGCACTCCAAGATCGAGTGATGAGATCTGTCAGCACACAGAGACATAAAATTTTGTTCTGCCCACTCACTGGGTTCTGTAAGTACCTAAAATGCAGTGTTCATGGTTCTGACTGTGTATATTTTTAAATCACCCTGACAGATGCAAAGACTGGAGGCCCAGCTTTCAGCTATGTCTCAGTAACTGTAGATCAGTGAAAACTATCTGAGTAGTTGCCAAGACAGTTGTGTTTGCAGTGTGACTGCTGCTGGGAATGAAGGGCGATAGAGGTCTGATCTGCCACAGTTCTTCCACTTCAAGGCAGTGAGGGAGGTTGATAAGTTTGGCAGAAATCCAGCAATGGCAAACATGGTTTGGAAAGGGTAGGAACCACTGACCCAGTTTTATGTGTGTCCAGATAATCACCCACAGGAAAAATTCACACTGACAACAAGCTCTCTCTCTTTTTTTTTTTTTTTTTAAAGATTGAGTTACTCTGGAAAACAATTTTAAAAGAAAAAAGCTTAGTGGAACGGGATTTCTTTTCCTGACACTCTCAAAAACAATCATTGTTTTTCCTCTTCCTGCACTGCTAAATCACGTTGCAAGTCTTATCATGCTTTGGCTTCATCAGGCAGGTCACATGTCAACATCAAGACAAAGTCATACTGAAAACAGCACAGCCCTCGCCTGTAGACAGACCTGTGCTTGCAGCAATGCCAACCCACTGACTCTACTAAAATATCTGCAGTAGTTACTGCCTGCCCCAGAAGTCACAAGTATATTTCCTAAGTCAGGAACATCTTGCAAGTATTCTCCTATGGAACACAGAATTGTCTTTCAAGTAGAAAAATAGAAGTAATTGGTGCTGCAAACCTTTCTTCTTGTCCCCAAATAAAAAAAAGGAGGATGTTTTTGTTGTTACCACAAAGCCAATAAATGTGCTTCAGGCATCATTAACTTCAAATCTGTTCTTTTGGAAAAATGATTAAGTGCAGCACTGTACCTTATCCTGAATCCTGTGCCAAGCTTTGTTTAGAAATAGCATTTTACTGTTTATTTTTTTTTTCTCCCCTGTGAGAATAACCTGCTCACCCAGGGCAGAAGCTGACTGCATGCAGCACCTGGCTGCATAACAAGGGCCACCATAGACTGCTTAAGCACATTAAAAGAGCCTCACTACTCTTTTTATTTTAGGATCTGCTCCAGCAGTGATAAGGGAGTTTAATCGCTGCAACTCAGGGAGCAGCATGGCAAAGGAGGTGAGCTGGGACTCCTGCCAGCCACTTCAAGGTCCCACATCAGCATCCGGTGGCTTTGGGTCACCCACATCCTGCCAAAGAGGTTCAAACAACTCCTGCTGCAACCTCATTTAATGCTTTTGATGAGAAACTGCCATGAAAGGAAGCAGAGAGCAGGAATGAGGAGAGTTTGGGGTCGGGAGTCAGGAGAGGGGAAGGTAGCCAAGGTGGGGCAAGACACCTGGGTGTCCGTTTGGGGCAGGGCTCACTGGCAGGGTGGATGAGTGCAGGTCTTTCATGGCACAGGTGGCCACCTCTTGTGAGCGAGCCATGACTGATATGGGATACTTTATGGGGATGAGATTTTCCTTTTAATTGTGGATGCGTCTTCCAAGTATTCATTTCAGATACCTCCAGTAGCCAATCAATTTACTGAGCTCCAGGGCACCATTTACTTTGTTCTTGTTGACAATAAGATGTTTTGAGACATTTTCATGTATCCTGCATGTCTTGAAATCAGATAATGCAATTCTCCCCAGAAAGACTGAAATTACTTTAGTTTGAAGCCTTACGTAATTCAGTTTTTAACAGGCTCACTTGTGAAAAATATTCAGCATTTTCTCTGCCTCTGAAGTAGGAATGGCATCATGAGTTTTAAGGGGTTTAAGATCACGAAAGGAGGAGGATTTAGCCTATTTCTTAATAAAAGACTCCTGAAACATGTTAAGCTGCTGTACCGAGACTCTCAGTATATAAGAACTCTTATGAAAATACGTCATATCCAGCTTTCTATCAGATTGAAGTCACTCACGAGAACTTACAGTGGCCTGAAAGTCACAGTTTTTTTCAGAGAAATCATCTTAGTCAGATCGAGACTAAAACTAAAATGTGAAGTCAAGTATTTGGGTATGTGACTAAAACCATGTTTTTTTCTTCTTCACTAAGAAGTGTTTTACATAAAAACTATGCTTATTGCTGAGGAACAACCAATTCTGTCTTGTGACTTACCTCTCATGGATGCATGATATAGTTAATTTCAGCACATGCATCATTAGGTCATTCCATTTTAATGTTATCATATAAAAAAATCTTGTGACACATTGTGAAAAAAATGTTAAACTTTTGATAATATCCCTTTGTCAACTGCATCTATGTGATCATTTAAGAATTTTAAAGTGCAAATGGAAAATTGTTATCTAACATTCAAACAGATAAAGAAGGAATTTTGGTAGGTTTTTTTTTTTTTATAAGAGCTAGAAAAGATATTTTTAATTCCTTTTAATTCTATGAGATAACCATCATCTGAATATATACCTAGATATTTTCACGCGTCTAAAGTTAGCAAAAGTGAGATCTCTCCTGCAATTATAAAACTCTTGGAATTAAAAAAAATACTGTAAGTGTTGCTAAACTGCTTTTAAAATCAAATTGCTTTGCTGTATATGAGAGGTTTGATCAGCTAGAAGAAAATGCTTTCTTTTTTCTTCTAGAGAGGCATCTTCCAAAGTTAGCATCCTGCATTATCAGAAGCTATGACGACATTGTGAAAGTTCAAAGCATTTGAACTTAATTAACTTTTTACATTTTCTGATATTCTTTGTGTAGTTTAAGCACCATCTTGACAACAATAAAAAACCATGATGGTTACTCCCCTTTCATATCTGTGCAATAATGAACTACAAAGTGACATTTTGGGTTGAAGGCATAGATAAAAAAATAAGCAGTGTTCAACCACACCTCTAACATTTTCTCAGTTGGTAAAGAAGCTCATACTTGAAGACAACACAGAAAACTGTCATCCTACCAAAACATATCATATCATCTCCTGGCCAATCTTGGGATCAATACTATTTAAGTTACAGTCAAGACAGGGTAATCTAAGTGTTTAACTATGCCTAATACTGCTGTAGCAGCAGCAGCAGCAGCCAGCTCTCTGTTACAAAACAAATAATTCAAGAATTTCATCCAGTAATAATTCCTCTAGTGATCAGCTCTTCTTGCTCTTAGTCTTCCTTCTAGTAAAAACCACTTTATCTGTTCTATACTCTATTTATATTGGAGCAATACCATGTACTGTGCCTAATTCAGCTCAGTATTTATCCCCTAGTAACTGCATAGGATAAATTGTCTTTAGATAATAAAAGGAAACATATGGAAGGTAATCTCAGATGTTCTTTCAAGTAAGTTAAAGCTTCGGCTGGACTCAAGGACCTTTGAGGTTTCCTTAATGATTCTATGATTGATTCTATCATTCCTTGAAATGCATTTAAACCTGAAATTTTTACATTTGTACATTGCTTAAAATTGCTTCTGTATGAAGACTGGAAAGAAAGAAGATCATTTGGTTTTACAAATAATGCTTTAACGTGAACATAAATTTGAGTGAAAATGGACAGAGATACAAAACAAGAGTTTGAGGGAAATGAAGTAGCCTCCAACAGAGATAACTCTAGAAAATTAATTAGGAAGTCTTCCTGGAGGAAGGAGTCTGCTTGGTTCTTCTGTTCCTTTTTCCCATGAGGTTACCTATCCAGGCCACGTTTTTCCTGCTGCAGATAATAGAACTGTGGGTGTACCCACTTTGGTTTTTTGGAGGGTTTTCCCATCTCAGTTCCCCTATAAAATCCTTACCCAAGCCTTGATCTAAACTCAGAAGGAATCACTTGCTTTTCCATGCTGGGATTGTTCTTCCAGTGGCCACTTTAGTATCAGTGAGACCCTGGTACAGCACACTCAATCTCCCACTGCTGGATAATCCCACTGCTGGATTATCCACTGCTGGATAATTATTTTCAGGGGCCCCTCTGAGACCCCAATCTTGACATCTCCAGGCCATGTTATAAAAAAGTATCTTGACACCATGGCTCAAAGCCCTACCCTGCACATTGTGTTCACAGGAGAAGCATATAAATGGAATTTGTTTTGGTCTCTTGCGAGATGGATGCTCATCTGGGATGTCCACAGCTACTCAGCCTCCCTCAGAGGTGCTAGGAAGTCCTGTGATGGCTACAAGCAGAGTGTGGGCTCCACCCAGATGTGTACCTCCAACCAGATATGTGCTTTCTGGAGATGGGTCTTGGCAAACCCCGAGGGTGGAGATGTGAGACCCTCTGAAATCTCAAGTCATACAACTGAAAGGGGCAGGAGGATTGGTTCCATTTTGTGAGCAAACCAGGCACCTGCCCGGGACAGACAAACTAGAGGAAAGCATTCTCAGAGCTGCAATGTGACTTGGCTATCTGCCACATGGATTCCTGCACAAAAAGGGACATTTTTGATTCATCAGTTACATGGACTTGTATGCAAGAGCTTGCTGTCCAAGCAGTGTGCTGCCTCCCCAGGACCATGGGATTAGCTCCATAAAGGGGCAAGCCTTGTCTTTGGCCTAGATCTGTTGTGTTCAGAGACAAAGCAGCAGTAGCAAGAAAATGTTGGATTATATATAATCAGAACATAGGAAAGAAGCCACAAACCTGTTATACCAGGAAATGAAAAGAAAGTGGCAATAAGAATGGAAAGCAATTTCTTATTGCAGAGACTCTTTCCTTAGAGTGGCAGTCCTGTCTTGAAGGCTATGAGAAAGAGGACTCTGTGTGTGCTTTAGGCTGCCCTGAATGGCTCTGCAGACCAGGTGATCTCACCAGGTCATTTTTATGATGATCTGTGGTCTGTCCTCAAGGTATATTTATGCAGTTGTGTTTCCTTCAGCAGAGTTATGACTTCATAAACAGACAGCTGAAATCAGCCCATCTGAAGTGAGTCAAAGCAGAAGAAACTTGTTTCCCCTTGGGCACAATGTTAAATTGATCTGTCAACCTGATGTTTATGGTGGTGCTGTACAAGAAAAGCATTCCTCCATCTCATGGCTAAAGCCTGTCCATATGTTTATAAATGCCCGTTGGCTTGGGCAGGTTAAATGCTCAGAGTCCAAATCTAATAAAAGGCCACATTTCACTGATACTATACCCACTGCCCCCTCATCTAATCTAATTTCATTTGTAATAATGATATTTCTTGTGGTAATTCTGTTATATCAGGTTGTGGTCTTTCTTGTAATTTTTCTCAGTTTTGCTCATATGACATGATCTATACCTTACCAGCATGTTATGAAAATTAAAGGAAATGTAAATCCTTCTAATGCTGTCATGCCTTAGCATTATAAGGTACCAGGAAAATACCTGAGCAAAAATGAGAATTTCAATGCACAGAAAATTCAGTTTCTGTAAGAGTCTTAAATCAATCCAGATGCTGCTGACACCTTTCACAGCCTTTTCTGTGGTTGTGGATATTGATGTGAACTAGAACACCTACTGCCTTGCTTATTTGTGACTGTGCATTAATGCTGCTATAATCCGTGATATGTATAGCCCTGGCACAAAACACACACAAGTTGAAATATAAACAGCTTTTGTAAATTATAAACACCTCTAGCTGAAATAATTTTACCATCAGTAAATGGTACTCAGTTCTATATTTCAGTCCAGTAAAAGGGCTGAAGAAGTTTCAATAAAAGCTATTTGAATAGACAGCGATTACATTCCTCTAAATACAGAAATACTGAATTTTGTGCACTGAAGTGACTGGAGCTCCAGAAGCTGGTACTATTGTATAACAATTACAATAGTAACAAAACATAGTGACAAAATTTACAGAGCACTTAGGGATTGCCTGGGGGAAACCTCATGATTACATGATTATTCTATCAATGTGTCTGCCAGAAAGGCTGCTCTACACTAAGGAACTCAATAAACATGATTTGTGTCTAAGATTTATTTTTGTCAAGCCACCTATTACACATGTTTTATGTGTGTTGCTTCCCCTCAGCCAGGGAGGGCAAATATATTTTCTTAGATCATCCTCATTGTGTTTCTCCACTTGCTAAAATTATTTGGATTGATTTAAGTAGAACTGGTATGATTTACAATTTCCTTTTTCTTTTCTTTTTATTTTTAACAGCCCCCATAATTTGCAGCCTGTTGTTATGGTTTGTAGCACTGTGTGCATGACAACATGCTTTGGTCTTTCCTTAGCTGTGCAGTCTTAAATGACTCCACCACAGAGGTGAGGGCAGGACCCTGGCTTTGGAAGATGCCTGCAAAGAGCAGGGTCATGCTGCGGCACCACCTTTACCCAAAGTAACCCCACAGACATGCAGGAGGCATTATGGTAACACCCACAGAAAACACAAGTTATCAACACCCAGCAGCAATGACATTTAAGACCACTGTGACCATTTCTTCTGAATGACATGATGTTTGTTGCCTGGACTGGTTCTTGTTTCATATCTCCAGATCTGTGATCTGTGACCAGGCATCTGGAGCTGCCCTGCTCCAAACTTTCTTGGATCTTAATGCACAGTAATGATCATAACAGCATCAGTTCACAGAAAGCAACCTCCCTGCTCCTACATAAAGTTGCTTTAAGTGTATGTACTATATACATATACCAGGCTTTTTATACACAGCATCACACTTTGATTCAGTTGCTTAGTCCCCATTGCTCCTGGTATATTTTTAGCTGGACATTTAGTTATGGCCCCCTTGCTCTGTGATTGTTGGAGCTTGGCTCCTGCATGACTGTAGAGGTCAGGGGCTGGTGGGAATCCTTTACTATCCCTGCAGACAAGCTATGGAGCAGGGCTAATCATTTGGATCCTACGGCAAATGGCCCATCTGTGAGACAACAACAAGCTGATGGGTTACTGTAATTTGAGCCATCTCCCAGCAGTACAGCTTATGCAGCCTTGAAAACCAACATTCCTCTTGCAGACATTGCTCAATACCTCTTCCAATAAAATTCATCACCTTTCTGCCTCTTAACATCCTCCTTCCATACTGTCTTTCTGAAGAAAAGCTTTTTTTTTTTTTTGTATCTCAGAAAGGTTATCAAAATACTACATGTTCTTCCCAATTCAAATTCTTCATGAAGGAAAGCAGACAACTTGAGCTGATGTTCTACAACTGTGCTCTGGAAAATCAGCAGGAACTTCAAACTTAAATCAAGCAAGTTAGAAAAGTCAGGCTGTTGAACATAACAATGTGATACATCAAGGTGTCATTTAGTACACAAATAAAAGTTTACTATCGTGGACAAACTTTTAGGTGTCATAAGATACAAACAATTCACACTTCACACTTCACTTCAAGACGCCATAGAAGAGGCATCCACCTCTTTCTTTCATGTCTTGTTGCTTAAGTGAGAGACCCTCATGTAAAAATGCCTGCCTCATTTTTACACTTTACTTGTTGATTTAAATGAGCCAAATTACAGCCATTTGTTTCTGTTGAGCCAAGGCTAAAGACTTCTGCATTTTCTCTCAATCAAGGTACTTAAGCAGTGCAATGCTCTGGTGTCTTAACTTTCTCTATGAGATGCTACAAAGAAGTCTTCTGTTTTCCTTAATTTAGATTTTTTGGTTTTCAGTTCTTTAAAATTTCTCTTGTCTTCTGTCTGAAGTTTTTATCAGTCTGTTTCAAATGAGCCATGCAGATCAGATGCCAGACTCGTTCACCGGGGCCTTCAGCTCCTGGCCCCGGATTGGTCCTAACCAGCTGACTCTGTCCCTGGCCATGGTATGTTCTCTTTGTTCTTACTTGGATGTCCTTTCATGTGGTTGGGCCAAAGCAAATAAAATATTACAATAAGGCCTTTCAACAAAACTGCTATTAATATGCATTACAGCAGTGCCTGGAGTAGCCAGTTGAGATGGAGACTGTATGTGTTGTCTAGTTAAACATTGTCTCTGTCCTGAAGCAGCAACAATCCCTGGGTAAAGTCTGCCACACTCCCCTGGAGTATCTTGCTGCTCACAATTATTGGCTCCACTGAATTCAGTGGTACCATCCATGCATCAGAGTATAATTTTTCATGAACGGTGGCAGCAATCTGTTAAAGTTCAGATTACCCTGTTCCCTGGATGTGTGATATTTCTTGAATTCATTATGAAAGACAAGGTGAAAGAAATATTACAAAGATCTGTAGAGCTGCTTGCAAATCCCTTCTGAGAATCCTATTTCTCCTACAAGGAAAGTAAGAGACACTTTAAAACTAGGATTTAGGAATGCCACTTCATCAAACTAGTAGATGAGGACATGCTGTATGTCCACTTGTGATTAGTGGACTTCAAAGGATTCAACTGATAATGCCTAAATTAATTGATTAAAAACTTTATTGGAACACTAAAATCAGAATGAGACCTGTCTGTTCCATTTCAGCTTTACCAAACTCCATTATTAACAAGTTCTGGCTATTATTGTGGTCATATCAGTGTGCAGGGGCTTGCTGACCTATCAAAGCAAGATCATGGAGCATCCCATGCAACTGTCTAATGTATAGTTCCATTGTCTCCACATTAAGTCTAAATCAAAATGGGCAGATAATTATGAGGATAAATGAGCCATCAAGTTTCATTTACTCTCATTTTTAGAATGGGTTCAGGACTTCAGTGAGTACTGCAGAATTTCAAACTAGTTATTAACCCAGAGCTTTATAAGATGAATATACAGATGAATATTACAGATAGACTGAATAATAAATACAGCACAAGTGCTTGCCTGTTTTAATACACTGGCACATTAGGTCTTCCTCTTACAGACTTGCTCAGCTGCAGGTAAGGTTGAACATTGAGATTTATTAGTCTAAAAAAATTCAGTTGCTTTGTACTTCGTCTTTCTTTTTTAATTCACAAAAGGGCCCAATTTTTATGCAGATTTTTTTCAAACTATAGCTTCAAGCAGAATCAGCTTCATTCTTTATCAGATGGAATGGACTGCTGTGCCACTATGTGCTTTGGGGATTAATTCAGAGAAGACAGAGGATGGGGATGCCAAAGCCCCTACAGCCCAGACAACAATGGCCCTCAGCCACTCTGATCTCCAGGAGCAGAGCCAGAAGGTTCAGACCCTCATCTTTCCACCCACCTTCACAGGGAAGACCCTGCTTTTCCCTATGAAGCTGTCCTACTTTGCAGCATGGACTAAAGATTGAAGGGGACAGTAACTAAGTGTAGCCGTAGTCCAGAGATTAAGGGATTCACGCAGAAGGGAAGAGAACTGGTTTAATCTCTTCTTCAAGGGCTGTTTTATGCTGATGAATGCAAAACAGGGTAAGCTGCCTGTGGAACAAGAACTGGCATGAAAGTACCCCTCTTTATTCAGGCATGAGCTCTGATGGGGCAGGGGGAGTGAAGACTCCTAAAGGGAGGTCCCTTTGGTACTGCTGGGCATTGTGAGGTCTCTGCAAGGCTGATGGACAGTCAGTCATCATTTCAGCACTGACTGCAATAACAACAAGCCTGAGCCCTGGGATTTTCAAGAGTTTTAGGATGAAAGCAGCCGTGTAAAGTCAAACCACTGTGCAATAAGGCATCACTTTAATCCATTAACTCTCCATTATGGGCTAAGCATGTTTCTTAATTACCACAGGTGACTTTGGAGGGTAGCTTAACCACATGATTTCCACTAATAGGAATGAAAAGTTTATTGTTGCATCCTAGACTTTGCCTAATATCTTAATTTCACCCTCAGAGCTGTGCCTGCAGGCAGCAGTCAGATGAGATCCATTTAAAGAAAAATGTGTTCAGTGTCAGCATTCAGTATTTAGAGCACATAGCTTGATCCTCTTTATTTGTAATTCCCTGTTCAGGCATTTCCCTTCAATGTTGTGAGAGCATCTTGAGCTCTGAAAAGGCCAGGCTGAAGGATAGCATGTGGTGCAATTACAGCCGAGTTGCTTTTCCTCAAGTTAAGGAATGCGAACAAAAGGCATCCTGGGCCTGTCCAGTTTTTTAAATCAGTTGTGTCAAGCAGGGAACAGGAGGCAAGGAACAGACAGGGCTTTGGCCTTTTTCTCCTCCCTCGGACTGCCTCCAGTGTCACCAGCACACAAGCTACAATCTCAGCTCTCTGATGACTTCTACTCAGCTGCAGGGAGCTGCCGAATCCCTGCCCCCCGCCCCGGCAGCCCCCTCAAGGGCATTGCAACAGCTGAGAATAAAAGGAATGCAGCAGCTCAGGTCACCTTTCTCTCATCCCTGCTTCGAAATACTCCTCTTCCAGAAAGGAAAGCCATGGCTTGTTCTGGTAGTGCCACACCATTGAGCAAGTCTCCTCAAATTCACAATAATCAAGGTTGTGGGGAAGACTTTAGAGGTGTCAGTGAAGAGCAAACAGTTGGCACCTTAGAAGCTGAGGCTCTTGATTTGGAAAGCCATCTCTGCCAGTGGGAAACTGGTTAGAAATTTGCTCTGCTCTCCATTTCAGCCCCTTCCTTCCCACCCACATGCTGCAGCTCACACTCCCCTCAGTTGTGCCAAGGCAGCTGCTTTGGGGACTGCTGCAAACAGGATCGCTTTGATTATCTCAGTTTAAAAATAAACTTATTTTTTCTATTATTCTGTAGCTTAAATTATGTCAATAATCCACTCTGCACTCCAGCCACAGAAGCTGGTGCATTTCTCAATGGGTGGGACAGAGAGACACAGTGCTGGGAAGCAAAACTGTGGCTGAGGAACTCTTTTGTTGTTGTACAGTCCTGTTCTCCCATCAGGTTCCTAGAGAGTGACCTGGATATTCCATTGTATATGGAGCTCCTTGGTCATTAGTACTGAGCTGTACACTACTTGGTCAGGCAGCAGTAGACATTTATTCCCAGTGAAACATGGACACACCATTGCACTGAATTTAGGAAATAATGCATCATGGACTGTTTCATCTTTAAATATTTATGCTAACCTTATCTTATGGGAAGCAAAGCAACACCTTTCCTGCAAAGACTGCAAAGACAAAGTTACCTCATCCACACTTCCAATTATCTGGAATTATGTTCAATAAGTAGAATTCAGCATGTAAATCAAGCCCATATTTTGAAATAGACTCCTAGTATGTTTGAAGGAGACCCTACAGGTTCTGGATTTCTCAGTGATGTAAACTCAAAGCAATGAAGTGAAATTAAAGAATGAAAAAAATACATTAAATAAACACAGAAAGAAGTGCTGTATTCTGCACAATCATGCATGAGAAATAGCCTGCATTTCAATAATCAAACTACAGCATAGGGAATAATTTTTCATAGGTGAGACAGGCACAGAGATAAACTTACTGGTCTTTATCTCTGTCTACTTTCCGTGAATCTGAAAATGATTCATGGATTTATTTCCCACAGAATACATAAAATAAAGTGCCTTTTTTACCAGTCACAATGTAACTGATCTTACTAAACACTTTATTCAGCTCAGCTAACCTGTTCATGTGAATAAGACAGCAGATGTCTACCACAGAATGGCCATTTTCTGATTGGCCTGGAAATGTCACTGTAGCCTCGGCCTTGGCACTGCCTGTCTGAGCCAAGGCAAATTTGCATGCTGGATCCACAGCACAACCTTCACCACATAATTTCTATACCCATTTTAACTACTTTGACTCAAGGCGTGGCTTACCCTTGAGGAAGTTAAATGACACTGCCCCGGGGCAGATGCTTGAACTGCGTTTCTACTGGAACTTGTGGCTACCTTAAGGAGGGTGGGCAATGTTAGCCACAGTCCCATCCAACCCAAGCAAGTGGCTGAGATGTTGTGTCTAAGCAGTACTTACATTGCTACTGACCTGAACCCAAATTTTCTCTGCCTTTTTCAGCAGGGGGACCTGAGCTTGGTAGACTTGCTCTGTTGAGCTGGACAACAGCACAAACATGGACATTAGCAGACAACTCTGGGCACTGCATTTAAAGAGGAAAGGAACTTGTTAAAATGGATCTTTACACTTTGACAAATCAGACGACATCCTCAGCCACCACCGGCATTTCTCTATTTGCTCCACTTTTGGTTTTTTTAAAGGGAAACACCTCCTCAAAGGGACACCAAGATTTAGATTATTACATTGCAGAAAGAAGGTGAGTGTTTCCTACCAGCTATGCTTTCTTCCCTTTGAGTCTTCTCTGCATATGAGCATTCTAGATGTTGTGTTGCTTCAGAGGTACCTCCATTAACAGTAACAGGGATACTAGAAATCCAGATAAGGAATTCTGGTTCTCCCTGCTGGAGCCAGGTACATTATTTTTAAGCCTTGAGCTTAATGAAGGCATCACATTTGGAAGATCTGAATGCTGCTCGTTGAGTTTGTCCTTGTAACTCTCCATAAGACCAGGAAATACTATTCCTATTTTGCAAGTTGGGTAGGGGTTTTTTTCCTAATTACACCATTGTCAACTCAGAAAAGTATTTATCTGTTATTTACCTATGGATGTTCCTCTTCAGTCCATCTCAATTCTGCTTGAACTTTTTCCCCCTGAAACTCAATATTGATAAGGCTGACATAATGAGGTAGTTTAACATCCATGTGACCAAAACAGAATTTCCCACGCATTTTGGCTAGATAAAGAGTCTAACTTTGGAGGAAGTAACATTTCCTACAAACATCCCAGTTTTATATGTGAATGGCAGGTTTAGCTGAGAACAGACAACGATGCCAACAAGCTGTGCCAGGTGAGGTGAGGTAAGAGAAACAGGTGACCTCATTTCTTTCCCACCTGCCAGTAGTACCAGCACAATGGCCCATTATTTCTCTACTTATTTATGGGCTTCTGTACATTTACCCTTCCCCTGTCGGGCAATATTAGTACTGAATCTCTTTGTATTCTATTTGGACCCCCTCTTCTTTTCTGAAGTGGACAAAGACTATTAGTTGGCCTTTAAAAAGCACGGCCATTATGAGTCTCCCTTTTTTTTTTCCTCCAGCCCCGCACTCTGAGGAGTGGCGTGCGGGACGTGAGGGAGCATCGCCAGCCCCGGGGCGTTCGGCCGGCTTCCCTCGCGCGGGTGCGAGGGCCGGGAATGCAGGAATGTCGGTCATGAATAGAATACCGGGCAGGAACACCGGGCAGGAACACCGGGCAGGACCACCGGTCAGGAATGCCGGGCAGGAATGCCGGGCAGGACCGCCGGCAGCGGGGCGCTGCCCCGAGGAGGCCCCGCGCTGTGGGCGCTGAGGGCGGGCTCTGCCGCCCCCTGCCGGGCACCGCCCGCCACGGCCGCCTCATGCCCGCCCCGCCCGCGGCCTGTGGCGCGGCCCCCTGGCCACCCGCGTTCCTGCAGGGGCCGCTAAAGCTTTTTAGGGTTCCTCTCCGGCCACCCGGTGGGGGAGACACAACGCAAACCTCACAGGATCGTGGAGCCGTTTATGTTGGAAAAGACCTCCAAGATCATTGAGTCCAACCATTAACGCGACGCTGCCAAGGACACCACTAAAGCATGTCCCTCAGTGCCACATCTACACATCTTTTAAATACCTCCAGGGATGGGGACTCAATCACTTCCCTGAGCAGCCTGCTCTAATGCATGATCATCCTTTCCATACAGAAATTTTTCAGAATACCCAATCTAAACCTCCCTGCTGCAATTTGAGGCTATCTTGTCCTATCACTTCTTGCTTAAGAGAAGAAACCAACCCGCACCTGGCTCCAGCCTCCTCTCAGGCAGTTGTAGAGAGTGATAAGGTCCCTCCTGAGCCTCCTTTCCTCCAGGCTAAACATCCCCAGCTCCCTCAGCTGCTCCTCAAAGGATTTGTGCTCGAGACTCTCCCCAGCTCTGTTGCCCTTCTCTGGACACACTCCAGCACCTCAGTGTCCTTGTAGTGAGGAGCCCAGAACTGGACACAGGACCTGAAGTGTGGCCTCACCAGTTCTGAGTACGGGGACAATTGCTGCCCTAAATCTACCATTTCTACCATACACAGTGATGCCATAAGTACCTGAGAGCAGTATGAGCTGGGTTTTTTCAATGGTACAGGTTATCGCACAACCTCTGATCCTTTTTTAACCAAGTGTGGCTAAACCTAAGGCAGAACTGCAGTCTCCAGCATCCCACCCAAGATAAATTCATCTGTGGGCTCACCAGCCACAGGTGGCTACGCAATATGAACACAAGTACCACCAAGATCTTAATTCCCATAGTCACTCCAGGGGAAATGAATATCCAATGTCCATTTTTGAAAAAGTAGAGACCAGTATTTTTTACCAAAACAAAAGTTGTCCTCCTAAAATGGAAGGTGTGAAATGTAGTACAACTTGTACTTATGGGTCCCTTCCAACTCAGAATATTCTGTAAATCTGTGAATCTGTACAAAAATACTGTGACGTACCAGAGAGTCATATTTGCAGAATGTGTCTGCTGCTGGAATTAAAAGTATTTGCTACTATTTAACGACCTGTAAACAAAGATGCCTGTGTGAGGATTCCTCCATAGACTTTCCCCTTTTCTCAACCTCAAAACTCCAATTTTGGGAAGTCTGTGTAGAGACATGACATGGGTCCAGATCCCACAGCCATGCACTCTCAACCACTGCTGTGGCCTTGGCAGCACCCCACAGAACTTCATTTCATTCAGCACAGCCAGATTCCTAACCCAGGGCTTAAATGCCATGAAAGCAGAGTGATGTGACTCTTCTGTATGCTCCCATGTGTCATTAGCTTTTATAAAAAGGAATCAAAATATCAAGGGAAGGAAAGAAAGAAAACAAATATAAATTATTTACCTAGAGAATAGAAAGTGACTAGAAAAAAAATAGCCAAAAAAGGATGTAACAAACACTGTGTGCCTGAAGAACAAGAACAAACACTGCATTTACTTGTGGTATTCAATTTAAGAAACAAAAAATTCTGCTGATTTCATTGAGAGCAGAATCATCCCTTGGCTTGATGCCTGTGAGATTGCAAAAAAGGATGTTTTCAATCTGAAATAACCCCTCCATACTGAAAATTCACTACTACTCATCTGCCAGGGCTTCATCCAGCTTCAAGGACTTCAGCGGTCATAACAAAACTCAGTAATGTCTCTCTTTACAGCTAAGTTAAGTCTTTAGTTTCATTTATGAATATTAAGATCTCAGCATTCAAAGCAGCTCACTAATTTTCTTTGAGAAGTCTGTGGATTATTTTAGCCTTGAAAGGTAGCTAAGAAAAACAAGGATATGGACACCAGGCTTCCATTCACCGCAGAAATTTACGACTCCTTTGAAGAAAGTGTAGGATGCCTGCATATCAGAACAGTTCAAAAGCACTGCAGACATAATCAAGAAAAAAAGCCCAAAACCCAGAACTGGAACAAGACAGAGAGGGAAAGATGTAATGGGGAGAGGCATCTGTCCTAACAGGTCAGGATTATAAAGAAGGATATACCCAAACAGGTTCTACCACTGGATTTCACCAAATTCATTGCTAATATTTGAACTTTCATTGCCAGATTAATACCCCCTCAGGTAATCGAGGATGTCTGCTGTCTCTTCCCTGTTCAGTCATTAATACAGCAGAGGTCAGTGCATCACTGACAGAGATTTCTTGGCAAGAGTAGTTTACACTGTGCATGTTCAAAGCAAGGCCTGCCTCCCAGTATCCCCTTCTTTGTGTGAATGCCCTGATGGACAAAGCTACACACTCAGCTTACTGGGTTTTGGGGTTTCCAGTGAATTCTTGTTTCACATTACATCTTTATTCAGAAGGAGACTGAGCACATGCAGGTCATAGCAACCCAAACCCGAATGCTGAAGTGAGACCTCCCACAAGGAGGAAGCAACTGCACCCACCAAACCTGCAGCCTTCTCAGTCAGAACCGTATCTGAGAATACAGCCCCTTTCAGAAAGCCTAGCTCTTTTCTTCCCTGAAACTGAAACTCAGCTTTTTCTTCAAATCCCAGAAGGTTAAAAAAAAAAAAAAAAGCTAAGCAAAACTGAATTATTAACATTTATGAATTTGACAGAAAAGGTCTGACTGTTGTTCCTGGATTTTCAGCCGTTCAGACGGGTAGTGAAATGAAAACAACTCTTTCAAATAGTCCTACCCTGCCGTCAATTAGCTGGAAATTTGTTCAAAGGCTTCAGGTACTGACAGAAACCCACATCATTAACGTGTTCAGTAAGTTGGTTGCAGTAGATCCCTGAGAACTGATAAAAGACTGCAAACATCCAACAGTTTGTTTTCGTACAGACAACGCCAGCCCTTCCAACGTCCAGAAAAGTTGCCCCTCCCTTAAACCTTGCCTCTTCCAAAATGTGGAGTTCTAGTAGCTGCTAACAGATTGTTTTATTATTATCACACATTGTTAAGTCTCAAATATAACCACACCCTGGCGAGTGGGGTGGTGCCCTGTCCTCTCCCTCCCTGGTAAATAGCTCCCACTATCAAGTGCAGCAATTTACATTCATTCTGAAGTGATTTTCAAGAATCGTGAAAACTTCAGTAAACTAGATGGAAGGCAAAGGTTGGGGCAAGGAGTGACTTCTTAAAAATCTCATATAGTTAAACAAGGCCAAGTGCAAGGTCCTACATCTTGGTCAGGGCAAGCTCTAGTACCAAAACAGACTGGGGGATGATAGATTGAAAGCAGCCCTGAGGAAAAGGACTTGAAGCAGCCGGCAGATGAAAAATTGGACATGACTCGGCAATGTGCGCTCACAGCCCAGAAAGTCATCTGCATCCTGCGCTGCAACAAAAGCAGCGTGGCCAGCAGGGCAAGGGAGGGGATTCTGCCCCTCTGCTCCACTCTGGTGAGACATCACCTCGAGTGCTGCATCCAGCTCTGGGGTCTTCAGAACAAGAAAGACATGGCCTGTTAGAGTGGCTCCAGAGGAGGGACACAGAGAAGGTTAAAGGGCTGGAGGACCTCTCCTATGAAGACAGGCTGAGAGAATTGCAGTTGTGCAGCCTGGAAAACAGAAGGCTCAGGGAAGACCTTAGAGCACCTTCCAGTATGTAAAGCGGGCTACAGGAGAGCTGGAGAGGGACTTTTTACAAGGACATGCAGCGACCTGACAAGGGGGAATGGCTTCAAACTGAAAGAGGGCAGGTTAAGATTAGATATTAAGAAGAAATTCTTTAATGTGAAGGTGTTGAGGCACTGGCACATACTGCCCTGAAAAACTGTGAATGCCCCATCTCTGTGTTCAAGACCAGATTGAATAGGGCTCTGAGCAACCTGATCAGGTGAAAAATGTCCCTGGTCATGTTAAGGGGATTAGACTAGACGATCTTTAAAGCTTCTGACCTTAACCATTGTGTCATTCTGTGATTCTATGAAATGCTACCAGTAGCCGAAGCTCCAACATAATTCACCCCCTCTACATGTTAAATGTTCTTAAAATAACACAACCTGAAGACCTCCTTCACAAAGCTTTTTTCCCCATGTAGTTTTGTAGTGTTGCAACTACTACAAGTCTGCCTTTCTGAGTGAACCTGTACGTGTCAAGCTAGTGTAACTAAGGAGAGACCCAGACTGCAAGACACATATTTTGAATAAATATCAGCTGGTCCTTAACCTTTTTTTTTTTGCACATGTTGCCCAGCCCACATAAGACAAAATTCATCCCAAGTCTGACTGCTGGGTGATGCTGTGAAAGGAAAAGATGATTTGGTTTGGCTTTTGGCCATTTGCATAGATATTATTAATGAGAGTTTGGATCCATTTAAATTCTGTTTTCAGCAGACTCCAGAGCCAGGATAAACTCTGTACTTTGTGCACACAGTGAAGCTCAGTAACAAGTCTGTACTTGAAAACAACTTCAAACTCAAAATCATCTGGCAACCTGGGCACACCCGGTATTTTATTCTTCCAAATTCTGCCACACACCGCCCACTGTGGATTTACAAATTGGTGTCTAATTGACAAATAACTAAGCAGACACCTAGACTCTCCTTTCTGTGTTGTGAAAGAAGAAACTGCCTTTCTCATAACTAGTTGCCCTACATCTTAAAAGCACTGTAGATTTTATCTGGACTAAAGGATTTTGCCAGCTGAAGTCCTGCTAGCACAGGTTTCTGCCGGTGGTTTTGAAAAGCTGCCCAGAAAAGTGCCTCAAAGCAGCCATGGAGAATGGTAGGAAATATTGCAGTGATGTCTTACAAGACTCACACCATTTAAAACACTGAGTGAAAATACACACTAGGCCAGGCCAGCCTGAAACCTTATTTCTTAAGTTCTTCAACTGAGTTTGTTCCAGGTCAGTAGTTAAACAGTTCTGTAATTTTTAGGGTCTGAAATAGGTGGTGCGTGCTAAGATTTCATTTTGTTGGTCTGAGCTACACGCACTGTAGGAAATTTTTTTCAGTAACATTTCAGCAAAATTTTTCAGCTACAAACCTGACCTGAAAACCAGCTGGTTTTAATATCTTGGAGAAGTAATGTAGCCTCATGCAGTGATATTAGAAACAGCTGATATTCTCATTTATGCAGTTAAAAAAAAAAAAAAGAAAAAAAAAGTGGTACTATGTAGAGTATTTAATATGCTCTCTGAATACTATGAAATTAAAATTTTGACATTCCTTGTAATTCTTTTTCCTTCAACAAAAAGCAACTAATTTGTCAGCAAAAGTGGCATGATTTCATGGAAATGTTTTTGTTTCAACAGAGGACTCTTCTGAGAGAAAATAATACATATGGAAAATCACTCTGACCTGCTCAAACTAGCAACAAAATCGTATTGATATTTAAGGACAGATTATATACATATTTAAGGAAGGAAAGCAGAAGCCTACTGCTGGTAAATGTTTATCCAGTCACATTTAGCTTTGAATTGAAGAGAAAGTGTCAGTGAGACACAGAGTGATCTAGTTTTTACAGGGGATGTGACAATTTTGAGTTACAGCTCAGCTCTCCAATGGATTTAATTGGGTTAAACAAGATTAAACACTAAGGTGACAGTTATAAACTATGTCTTGGAAGAAGCAGTTAAGCAATAAAAGCTCAGGCACTGCAATTCTTAATGGAAGTGTGGCTGCTGTAAAGGCTGTTGGCTATACCCCACTATATCTTTTCTCTTCCAGAGCACATGAACCAAGTTTGCAGCATGCTACCTGCTGGCAATGCCCTGCCAAGATTTACTTTAGTATCTGAGCTCTGAGAAGACAGTCACATCCATGAAGTACTGCAGAATCTCATCTCCTACTGAGAGCAGTGGGACTAAGAAGCTCAAGAGATGTGCAGGGCCATTTCTGCAGCATCCCTTCCACGTGTTGGGCAGTTGAAAAATATTATGCAGTTCATCCTGCAGGCATGGCTGGAGCTTCAATAACAGGTATGCAGCACCTGAGAGATATCCCTAGCAAGATCTTCTCATTCATTGAAGTTAATTTATGTCCTCAGAGGACATGGTTGCACAGGCATTGTTTTGAATGGCAGCAGTGCCCTGTAGTTTCCCCTTGAAAATTCTCACGCCTGCGTTATCCCTTTACCGAGCCAAATCAGGCATGTGTGTGTTTGTATGTGCTGCAAAGTAAACTGATCTGGCTGGAAAACAACCTGTTTTTTTCTGAATCATCCCAAGCTGTCCCCATTCCACCACTTGGTTCATAACCTCACTGAGCAAGCTGCTGCAAGGGTGGTTTGGGGAGGCAATGGGAACAAGAAGCCATGAGCAGAGCAGTACGAACCAAGCCAGTAAAGCAGCTTAGGCAGCACTACCACCAAATGTGAAACCAGGGTCTGCCACTGTATGTGTTGCAAAGAAATGAAGGGAGCCACAATAGTGTGCAAACAAGTGCTGGCTTACAAATGCTTGGCACAGACTCACCCTTGTGCAGGACACTTTAAGGACCCCAAATCCCTCATAGCTGTTACACAAAGAAAAGTGGGAGTAAATCAGAGCTGTAACTAAACTCAGTGAAGTTAGGTCACCACATAAGAGATTTCAGGAAAGGAAGTTCTCATGATATATCTTGGTAAGGGAGAAACAGCATAAATTATGTACCTCACATGTGGCTTGCAATTAGCTTCATCTGTGCATGACAAGCCAGGCCAGCCTCACTTCTAGTTTCACAGCTAGTAAAATGTTTTAAACAGAGTATACATTCTTTGAAGTGTGGAGAGGGACCCTTATTTAGGTGCCTACAGGGCAGGTTTCTGATTTCTTCTGGATGTTTCCTCTTGGGAGGAACTGAATCACACCCTAAATGTGCACAAGCACTGGTCTGGCTGAGGATGACTGGCACAGAAGTGGGGATGGAGGTGTTGGGTGAAACGTGTGGCTCCTCACCTGGGAGATGGGGTCAGTGTGCAGGGCCCCCACCTCAGTGCTGTGGGGTGGGTAACAGCTGCTGATATGGCAGCATGCAACTGATAAAAGTGTGAGTGAACAGAATCCCCAAATACACCTGCAAAGGCATTTGCCCCAAAGCAGGTCACACTAAAGAGGAAAATAACAATAATGAAGTTTGCTTAGGAGATGGCCATCAGCTGGATTAAATAGTAACCAGGAAATTACTGAGAGACTTCTGACGGAAAAAAAAAGTCGGCTTCAAAACAAGTCTAAAACTTCACTTCGGCATTAAACTTCACGATGAGGGAAGAGAAACCTGGCCTGACAACACAAGGCATCATGCTGTGGGCATGGGGTATGTGAGTTATGGGTGCCTGTAGCTTGTGCACCTGGGAGGGGGTTGAAATTCTGGGGAGTACTCATAGAAGGGTGTTCAAGCATTTGTCAGTGTTTGTTAACATTCTGATTTATCTGTTGTAATACGGGTATGGATTCCATACGAGCAGCACACTGATCACCACGTGATTATGTGACATTAATAAATTAGTAACCAATCATTAATGAATCCCTGAGATTAAAACCACATGGGTGGAGCAGTTTTTCCCTGTGGTGGGAACTAGCAAATTATACCCTGCTCCCACTGGCAAAAATACAGACTGGAGTGGAAGTGAGGCTGAAAAACTTTAATGCCAGTATATTCATACAGTTCATCTCTGAGACAACCCTTTTGGAATTCTGAATTCCTTGATAATTTTGGATTTTTTTTCCACTCTTCCTCCAGCAGCATTTAATTGTCATTCACAGCAGACAGGCACATATCCATTATCCTAGATCATATAAAAGTGTCTATGTGGTAGGAATCTAGCTCCGTGACAATACTTTTCTATTGTATACCACTCCCCAATATTTGTAGAAATACATTTTAGGCCTGCTTGAATGTTCTGATGTATTTTGACATGTAGGAAAAGTATCTCTATCAGATGTGAACTTCACTAAATGTGTTGCTTTTGTCTCACACCAAAACCTAATTTTCTCCATCATTACTAAATTTGGTGATGGTCAGAAGGCTGTTTTTCCATGCCTAGTTAGAACTAAAAAGTTTATGCATTTTATTGTTTTGTTTTTATTTTAACCAGCACTTCACCAAGAAGTGTCACAGGATTTCAGTGTGTGGATGTGTGCATTTTATCTGTGTTTGTAACAGAAAACCTTTCATAAATACAAAGGAATTTAAAACAAGCACTTTTGGTTTAGGCTGGTTTTTTTCACCCATTGATACCAGATCTGTGCTACAGCATCACCTAAGAGCATAAATTTCATCCATATGAATTGCCAGCCCACAATAACACTTCCATCATGTTAAAGCATAGGAGATGGTGTTTACACCAGTGCTGTGGTCCCTGGGGTCTGGCAGATGATACCTGATCCACTGTAAAATATGCTTGGACAATATTATCTCTGCAAAATATGTTTACACTTCAGCTGGCATTATGAGTTTGTATGACTATGTGTGAAGTAACTGCAGTGGTTTTGATCCTGTACTTTGTGCCCTAGGACCCAGTCTTTCATCATGTGGAACCATGGCCTTGGATGGTTCCACTGTTCAGGCTCCATGAACTGGGCCCCCACCCTCCATAGGATGAAGTGCTTTTTGTGTTCATGAAAGCCAGCCTGTTCTTCACCCCTGCATCATCTGGTCTAATAAAAGATACTACTTCTCACTGTAGGTACTGCTTCTCACTTGTAACCACTTGACAGTTCAAAAGTTTCCTACCCTGAAAGAGCATCATGACATTTCTATATTCTCTATCACCAGAATAGTATGTGAGCAGAAAATGTCCATTATATAAATGAGAATTCTACCACAACAAGGAAACTTCTTCAGGAAGGAGCCTTCAACTGGATTGCTCCCACCATGTTTGTCTGGGTGGAGAGCTGTGCCTCCTTATACTCCTCACGATTTCCAGGCAACTCTGTGAGCACGATGCTGTTTTAAAAATGAGACTTTTGTCTCTCTCTGCAATACAAACACCACACCTGTTCATAAATCAGTCTGATTAAACAAATGCATGACTGTCCTGGAGAGAAAGTTGAATTGCTTTTGCAAGACTTGTTTATTTAAAAAAAAATTTAGTGTGACAAATACTGAAAAGCAGAAGTTCATAAAATAACCTTGGCACGCAGATCAGGTCATGGTACAGTTGAAAGGACGTGAGATGTCTAAATAGCAGAACTCCTGTTTAAAAATGGAAGGCAGAAGTAAGTAGTCATCTGTTTCAAAGATGCTGAACTGCGAACATCTGCATTTTCATCAACAGTGTTAACGGTGATGAAATGTACCCACACGAAGTATGTTACCATCTTTTGTGAACACAAAATACTTGGAGGATAAAAAGAACATTTCTGTTGAACTGGTACACATTTTGTGTACTTTTCCATGTAGATAATGACCTAGAAGCTTGATGACAGAGGCAAGAGCAAAATATCTAGAACCAACTGAAAATATTTTGCAGTCTGATATAATTTGTCTTGGTTCTGCTGCTCAATCACTCAGTAGTAACTTTTTTCCATGGTGTTTCCATATATTTTCACAACAAACAGCAGATGTCACCAGGACTTATCTTAGAAACTGATCTTTCAAGCAGCAGCCCTGCAGGCTAATGAAGTGGCATGAGAAGACACTACAGAATGCTCTTCAGCATGACAATATGGAAGCTTTTGAGGGTCTGTCTCTGACAAATGGTCCCTCTGACATTTCTAAGAGTAAGATTTCCTGTGAAAATATTCAGTTCTTCCAGCAGACAGCCTGGCAACTGCGTCTCACCAGAACAGATGAAGCATCATTTCCTCATCATGCAGCTCTCCACTACGGTGGTTACACAGCTCAGACATCAGAAGTCAAACTTGTAATTCTGTGAATGAAACATTTATCACTTTTCAGTTGAGTGCTAAACATTTGAATCAAAAAGAGCCATGGCCATGCTTTGGTCTGTTTAAATGAGAGACCTTAATGTAAATTTGGTGCATCAACTTCACATTTTCATTTGATTCACATAATTTTCCCAGCAAAGACTGGAGGAAAAGAAGCTGTGCCTTTCAGGCATGCCTACTTTAGCGACTTGCAGTGACTAATCCTACTTGTTCTTTCACCTTCCCTCTTTGCAACTATGGTTCTCAGCATTTTATTTTGGGTTCTTTCCTGAATTATTTAATGCAAGTGAAATTACTTGCTACTGAAGTTTTGTGAGGAGAACCAATTCTTTCCTTGTAGTAAACCACTAAGCATCTGTGATGAGCAAAATGAAAAAGGAAAAAGGAAAAACCATCTCTTTACAGGAGACTGGTCTAGAGATACAGCTGTAGCTCCTTGATCCATTTTATTTTACGAAAAACTGGTTTAACAAGCAACCAGCCCTATATTTTGCCCTCATCTGCATTCTCGTCTTATATACAGGCTTTCTCATCTGTATCAGTCCTGTGGAACTGTGCTGTACGTTGGATTGCCAAATAATTTAATAATAAGCTATAATTCGTGTTAGATTTTTTTTCCTTGTAATGTATAGTCTGAATTACAGTGGCACTGGCAACTGAAGGAGCAATAAACTGCAGACTCAATGTGGGAGCACAGAGATAGGAGACAAGACACCTGGCAGCAAGGACAAGAACTACTTAAGCCACTTTTGCTATCCTAGAAAATATCCGATGTCTCCACCCAGATGGGATATGGAAGAAGCATGATCCACCTCAACAGTATCTGTTCTCTCTGTCACGCATTTATGCCAAAAAGCCCCATTATCATTGGTAGGCATTGTGTGAACTTGATACTCCACCTCAAGTAAATTCAGCACAGTAGAGAGATAGCTCTTGAATGTCTCTATTTCCTCTGTCTTTAACCTCTCTGTGATTCACTCTTCTCCATTTTTCTTCATGAACCACCCTTCCACATACACTTCACTTTAGAAATTGCTATGCAAATTGTGTTCCTACATTACTGAGGGTTTTTTCAAGTTGTACTCATGAGGAATAATTGCATCCTGAGCTAAATGAGAGATTAAAAACAGAAGTTACTTAAATATGAATGTACATACGGTATCTTACTGACTTTAAATACCCTGTATAATCCTTGCCTCAGCAGTTGTACTGGTGCAGAGTTTACTATTAAAAACATCCAAAAGTGATGTTTTTTCAACTGTTTCTGATGTTCAGTTCATAGCTGTAAGGATAAGCCTTTTTCCAAGATGCCAAGTTTTCCCATATGCCTTGAAATGAACAATACTGGAAAGCCTTTACAGACTGATTTGAATGGAAAACTGCAAGGTCTTTCCCTGTTTTCTTTCCTCGACCTTCTAAATCCAGCTCTACTCCTACTGAAACCACCTCCACTCTATCCTTTTCTCTGCTTCATTTCCAATGTTTAAAAGGATGTGTAGAAGGACACTTGACTCTGTCTTCTACTGAAAATCTTTTCTCTCATTACAGGTTTTTAAAAAGGCTTAAACTTGTCTAAATCATGAATATGTCTCAATTATGGCAGTTGCACAGTACCAGTAATGTGGAGTCAGAATTTCTGAACAGGAATGACTGAAGTGCCTTTAGTCTCCTTGACCTTCTGACTTGGGTGGCCGAGCCACTCATAAACATCTATTAAACTACTCCGATTAAATGACATTGCCGCAGAAATTATGGTCTTTGGCTGCATTAGAATTTACTACATATTTGTAACTAAATATCTACCAGAAAAAAAAAAATAAAAGGGAAAAAGCAGGATGTGCATTACTCTGATGGAGATGTGCCACAGCACTGTTAAGGTCTACCAGCACGCCGAGGCTCTGGGAGCTCGCTCAGGAGCAGTGTGGTCAGGCACCCGGCTGGGTGGGAAGCTGGGGACACTGCCTCAAGCTGTCATCCCCTGCCAGGGGACCAACACCCTCAGACATATTTTGTATTTTGAGTGGATGCCTGTAAATCAGCATGTTTGGAATTCTTCAGAAGGTCAGCTGACCACCAATTTCCTGGATGTACGTTTGGCTTGGGATAGTTCTCCTATCCTTGTAATTATTTTGGTTTTACATGCAATTACTTGCATACTTCCTCCTTTTATATAGCTTACATGTTTAACTTTAAAGCTATTCCTGGTAGCTCTTTTCTAGAGAATTAGGAATACTGAGTATTTTCAAAAGGTAGAGTTGGGTCATTCTGCAATATTAGCCTTAAAATTAAAAACAAAAAAGAAACAAAATAAAATAAAGCCTTTGGGGCTTCTCTGTAGAAGTCTTCCACATAATTGCCAAGTTTGAGCTGTTTTAGGTGAGATTAAAAATCCTCATATTCCTGATTACTTTCAGGCAGTGTGATGCAAACATTACAGAGTCAGTAGTCTCTTGGATCCCAGTCAGGAACAATGCCTTTAATACAAAAGAAATAAATTCTATTAGAGACACCAGGTAGATCTGGTTTAGTTCTCCCCAGTATTCCTTTGTAGCTCAAAGATCTCACTGTGGTATATACCTGAAGTTTATAGGACATGTACTTCCATGCCCGAGATATGGAAAGTAGGAATATTCCTCTACAGAAGCCAACTGATGGGCTTTTAATCTGCTGTCTCTGCTCCCAGCCTCTGGGTTTTGACAATCTGCTGTAAGATTTGGGGCACATTTTTGCTGATGCTTTTTGTTTTGGCATATACACCAGACAAAATAGATTGGGTTTGCCTCTTCCTAAGCCAGTGTGGATGATTCTGGTATTGAGGCGAGATGCCGGTTTGGTGCACCCTAGCCTTGTTGAATTTCCACCTAATCAACTTTAAAAACATTTTCTTCCCCTTTTCCTTGTGATTTTGCATTTGTCCAGTTTTTTAATATTTCTGTTGGTGACATCTGCAAAAAGTGCTTTTAATCCTATCCTGAGCAAGGGGTTTGATACAATACAAGAGTTCCTGGCAATAAACACACACACGCACACACACGCACACACATATATGAAGAGTGCAGCAAGGAGGGAAAAAAAAGCACTAAATGGATGTGAAAATGCTGCCATAATATTTGTTGTTGTTGTTTTGTTGTGTTGCTTTCAGACATATTTAGTGTTTTGCATTTGTATAATTCTTTTCCTGTAAAGATTTTAGAAAACTTTATGGAATAAAACACAAATTCCCTAGCACGTCTTTTGCCAGGCTTTAGTAACAACTACAAATAAATCTATAATCTTTCCATCTTACTACCTGCCCTTCCTGACATGAATGTGTCTCAAAAGTAGAATTTATTTTTACAAATAACCATGTGAAATTTTATATCTGGGACTTTGAAACTCACACCTTATGATAACATAGAATCATAGAATAGTTTGTGTTAGAAGGGACACTTAAAGGACATCTAGTCAAATTCCCCTTTGAAGATCATGGTTGCTTAGAGTCCCATCCAGACTAAATTCAGGCAACTGTGCAATGTGGCCAGCAGCTCCTCCTAAGTTTCCACAGCCCATTTCCACTGTCCTATTTACTGGCTAAGTCATCATTTGTGCTTAAAAAGGAGACAATTACTCCAAAACATCTGAAAGCCACATTTTCAGCTGCAGCTCTGTTTTGCATTCTATTTACTGCTTCTACTTATTTCTTCATGGTACCATCTGGACTCTATCTCTTTTCTACTTCCTCACGATTTGCAATTTCCTAAGTTCCTGCACATATTTTTTGCATTTTATGGACAATCAGCAATTTTTTAGCTTCACAAATACAGCTCAGCATTCCTTCACTCTATTTTTAGCTCAGACTGGCTACTAGGAACTACAGCCTGCTAGTTTTGAGCCTGCTAAGGCAGCTGATTCGTAGATCAGCCTGGCAGATGGCTCCATTCTTCTCCAAAAGCTCAGTGAGGATGGACCTGTCATTTCTAATCAGCCAGTTGATAGCAAGTCCTCGGATACAGCTGATCCTTGAGTTGTGTCTGCATACGTTGACTGAAAGCCTCAGTGTCCCCCACCCCAGCTCACACCAACCGAGAAAACACCCTCCATTCACTCCCAATTGATTCCTCTTGGGTTTGTTTGGTTGTGGGATAGACTCTTCCATGCCGAAGGGCCCTATGATTATCACCTAGTCCAAGTGCCTGATGAATTGAGGGCTGACCAAGTTAAAGCATGTTGATAAAGGCGTTGTCCAAGTGCCTCAAACACGGACAGCCTTGGGGCACTGACCACCTCTAGGAACGCCGTTCCTCTCGGCAAAGAAACGGTTCCCAGTGTCCAGTGTAAACTTAAGGAGCAGCTTTGAACCATTCCCACGCGTCCTGTCGCTGGGTGCCAGCGAGAAGAGCTCAGCCCCTCCCTCTCCACTTCCCCTCCTCAGGAAGCTGCAAAAGAGCAACGAGGTGGCCGACCCTCAGCCTCCTGCTCTCCAGACCAGGCAGGCGCAGAGCCCAGCGCTGCTCCCTGGCGGCAGCTTCTTCTTGTTTAGGTTTGTTCGGCGCCGTTTGGTTTGGGTCCCGCCTCGGGAGGGAAGGAAAGAGGGAGGGAAGGGGGGTAGGCGGGCCGAGAGAGAGTGGGAGGGAGGGAGGGAGAGAGGGAGGGAGGGACGTGGAGCGGGCAGGAGGCGGCGTTGGTCTCGGCATCCTCGGCGCAGCGGCGGGCGGGAGGCGCCGGAGCCGCGGCTGCAGGTGGGAGCGGGGAGAGCGCTCGGTGCTCCTGGCTGGGGCTGCGGGATGTGCCGGGGTCTCCCTCCGGGTGCAGCGCTTACCGAGCCGCCCGGAGCTGAGCACTGCCGTGCGCAGGGCTGCGCCGCGTCCCGGGGACATCGCCGGCGTTTATCATCGCCGCTGCCTGTCCCTGCCGCTGCCCCTGCCCGGCGTGGGGAGAGCAGCCTCTGCTGCAGAGCCGGAGCACGGGGGCTTCGCTGCTGCCCACTGTGCTCCGTCTCTTCCTCCTTTTGCAGAGAACTGTGGAGTACCACAGAGCAGTAATCTTCCTCCTATGCATGTGGGAAGGCGTTCCTGTTGTGTTACTTTAAACAGACAGGCAAACAAAAAAATCCCCCGTCTCTGAGTTAGGCGCTTTGCAAAAGCACATTTCTGTTGTTGCTGAGCTGTGCTTTTCGGTAAGCTTCTATAAGCAAGCCAAGTCAGGACGGAAAACTGTTCAGCATATTAACTGTAGAGTCTGCAAAACAGATGGAGAACCGCGGATAACGCGGTGGTGACTGCAGTTTTCTCTCTATTGCTTTCAGGTACTTCACACCAAAAAATGAAAGCTTTCCCACTATGTCTCTCCATGCAGTAGCGCTCGCCAGCTTCAGCAGAACAGAAGTCTTCAAGCCCCCCTGCTCTGGAAAGGTGAGACAAGGGAGACCTCTGAATGGTGGCTCAGTGTGCTCGTTAGCTGGGGGGTCTTGGTTCAAAAACCAGCTTTTAGTTGTCAGTGGTCGTAGTAAATTATTTTTAAATGCTGGTGGAGTTAACTTGGGAATCACAGTCCAAGTATTAGAGGTGGGGGAGGGAAAGGCAGACTTCTTTTATACTAGGAAGGTGTCAAACTGTCAGTGGGTTATATTGGTGATGGCAGTGTGTTGTGCTTTCCATGCGCTTCTGTTGTTGCTGTATTTCCTTATCACTGCTCTTTAATTGCCTTTTTTTTTTTTTTTTTTTTTTGCGTTTGTTGGTGGGGACGGTTTTGTGGCTTTTTTATTTTTCTGTGATGTAGTTGAAATCATAGCATCTTGAAAGGAAAGGAGAATCTTACCTGAATTCTCAGACCATTCTGATAAGAACCGAGAGGTGAGAGCATTGTTTAAAAAGAGATAAAAATCTTAAAAACTCAACACCCTTAATAGCTGTGCTTACTGATAAAGTACTTGCATTTGCTGCAAAGCTGTTGGGCAGTTGGGATACTTGCATCCCAAGAGGTAGAGTCCGTTAATTGCTGGTATTGAAAGCAATTTTTTAAAATTTAATAAAATGTTTTTAAAATAGTTCATACTTTATCCACTGATATTGACAATATGATATTTATATGGATAAAGCCTGCCTACATGCCAATTTCTCAAAAGTGGTGCAGAGGGGGAAAAAATAGAAAACACTAGCAGATACTGAAGAAAGTATTTTTCTAAGCATTAGCATAATCAAATGCTAAATATTTTAAATGAAACATACTATTTTTGGCCTGAAACGTTATTCTCCATTAAAAGGGAAATTCTCTGTGGGTTTTAATTCCTTCTGCTTTCCGTGGCTTTGAAGGGTATCTGGACAAGATCTGTACTCTGAGTCACCTCAGTCTTCCACGTAGGAAGTGTAGAGGTCAACAACTCAGGGTGGCCGAGGACAGCACGCCTTTAACTCCCTTCTCTTTGTATGGGATCACAGTGTGCAGGAGAGGGTGAGAGGAGTCCTGGGCGTGCTTCAGTGTGCAGACATTCTCACTGCTGTGGGGAGAAGACACAACACCTTGGTTAAGTGCTTTTTAAGGATGTGCGTGTCAGAGCAGGGCATCCCTTTCATTTCCCTGGTTTCTGTGATGTGCTCTGCAGGTCCATGACATACTTGAGGCAGTAGGGAGGTGGGGGGACAAATTTTAGGTCCTCACAAGGAATTTATGAACTTAGGGAGAAGTTAGATAGGGAGAAGATAGTTGATTTGCTATCCTCAGTGTATCATTGTCTCTTGTTGGAATTAGCCCCTGAGTATCTGCACTAAATTGCTTCCCTGGTTCAGCTTACTCTGGTTTGACAGTATGGTAAATCCAGCTTTGAGGGTAGAAATACTGAATTGAAAGTGTCATGACTGCACAAAGTAAAGTGCTGATCTGGTATAAACCTGCTCAGGCAGTTCAAATGCATTCAGAATTTTGGTCAGCTTATACTGGCAGGCTCTTATGCCAAGTTGAGTATTATCTATCTGTGTCACCTCTCGCTTTATGCTGGGTCAGTCACATTGCTGGTGTGAGCCACATGTACTGTGTTCTATCAAATTAGGTGATGTGACCACACTTCCTCCCACTTGTTAGAGCTGGGAGATGAAGCAGCTCATGGATCAGATATTTGTGGAGTTGGATCCTCACAGATTTAGCTTATAATTTGCATACATCTAAATAGGCCAATGCTTCCAGATACAGATAGGTGGTTCCTTGAATTCTTTTCCACTCCATTGCTGTTGTTTTGGTAGATACACAGACATCCAATTCAGCATTTTGTCTTATTTGTGCTGTATGCTCATGTTTAATCCTCCTGCTGTGGAGAGTTTCTTTTGGTCACCTGCCTTCTGGAGTGAATTGAGAGATGCAGAGCTGAGATGCCAGTGCTCTCCAGACACTGCATGCTTCTGGGGAGATTTTCAGGCAGCCAGAAATGTAGGCAGTGGTTAGGTGACTGTCGGCATGCTTCAGAACAGTGTTCTTCCTGCTGGCATGACTGTGAGACTGAGGGTGTCATTAGCAGAGTGCTGTTATCTTATAACCAAATTGTCTGCCTCTCTGTTCTCCTTGTAGTTGAACCACGAAAGCCTAAAGGTGGCGTTCACCGACTCAGCATGTTCTTCAAATCCCTCAGTGAGGATTAGCTGCCTTGCTCCGACACCTCAAATCTCTGTTCTCTCAGGTAAAGCCAGCTTGTTCCAAATTGCCTCCCTCTGGGGAGTTTTGCTGGTGCTTGTAGTGCTAGCAAAAGCTGTTGATGTTTGTGTGTACTAAGCCGGTCTAGTTTGTTTGAAGAGGATTCTTTGCTTATTGGCTTTGAGGGTGGTACAATGTTAATATATATCATACAATTTGCAAGTATGGATGTTTTTTGCCTCTTAATGGTAGTTTGGCCATTTTAGTTAATGCTGACATTTTTCATGTGAGGGTGGATCAGGTTGCCCAGAAAAGTTGTGGATGCCCCATCCCTTTAAGTGTTCAAGGCACGGTTGGATGGGACTCTGAGCACCCTGGTCTACTGGAAGGTGTCCCCACTCATAGCAGGGGAGTTGGAACTAGATGATCTTTCAGGCCCCTTTCAGCCCATAAAATTTTATGATTTTTTGATTATAACACTAAATGTTTTGTTTTGCACAGAGAAGCTGACATTTGCAGCCCAAATTAAGGTATTCCTGTGCAATTGAAATGTCAGTAGTTACCAAAATACCTTTCTTTTCCTGAAAAGATTGAAATGCTTGTTTGAAAGTCAGCTAGTTTTAATTTTCCCATTCCTGTCCTTATACTGATATGGCTGGCTACATTAGCAAGACGTTTCTTTGCAAGTGCAGCCAGTAAAATGTGGCAGTTTTGCTGCTATTTCTGCAAGAGCTTTCTCCTGGTAAGTGGCAGGTGACTGATTCCTATTACTAACATACTCTGGCTGATTTTGGCCTGTCTTTACTAGGATAGCTTTGCCACCAGCTCTTGCAGTATAGCTTATATGTGATGTTCTTGGTTGTTTTTCAGCTTTTTCTTGATGAGCACTGGTCTTTATATGGACTTGCTGTTCCAAAATACATAGGTTTTTTGTTTTGGTTTTGATACCTTCAGTACTTTCTTATCCTGTAGTTTGAGTGCATGCAGGCTTCCAGGTGAGAGACTCATGGAGAAGTTTATTGTTTTCCAGTGAGATGTGTCCCAGGGGAGCAACCTTTGGGCAAAGTCTGCAGTCTGCAACACTTGCTGCTTTTTTCACCAGCAGTGTTAACATTCCTCATGGTCCTAACTAGGAGTTCTTTGTCCTGGAAATGATTCTTCTTGATTGTATCTATTCTTAGAATTTTACAAGTGACTTATCTTCCCCAAAGGAGATAGTTGTTAACTCCATTGTGTTGATGTGGTCGATAATCATTTCTTCTTGAACTTTATGCCTGTTCTCTCAATTACTTGGATTATGGCAGTTCCTCTGAGGCTTTTTTCTTGTTTGTTTTTGGAGGTGTTTTTTTATTTTGTTTTGTTCAAGATATAGTTTTGTTGTTCGTATTGTTTTGTTCAATTTATTCTTCAAAAGCTACTGGTTGCAGTGTACACTTCTGTGTCCTGCTAATGTTGCTATGTCTGCCACTAAAAGCAGTTTTACCATTTTCTGTTGAACTACAGTTTTGCAGTAATCACATAGGACCTTGGCAGTGCTTTTGATTCTTTCAGAGGCATTATAATGATCTTGTTATGACAGAGCTAAGTTTGTTATGGTTTAGTCTAAGTGTTGCCACCCCATGAATAGTGGACTGAAGTGTACTTTAGCCATTTCTGCTCTGACTGAACTGAAACACACAAGCACACTGACCTTGTATTACTGAGTGTATTTTTTGTTACTCTTTCTGCTCTATTGATCTTCCATATGTCTTACTATAATGTAATCTTCTCTTCTATTGGCAGTAGGATCAGTACCTGTATTAGTAATAGTTTTGTTATCCTGTTTTGTAGAACAGGGATGTTTTTGAGCACACTGACAATCAGTCGCCATTAAAGTCTTAGCTAATTGTGTTTGGATAGCAGCAGAATACTTTACTGTTGGTTTATTACCTAACCTTTATCAATGACAGAATTGCTTCCTGAGTGCAGAAAGCAAGAGCTTTCTTGCAGGAAGAGGCAGCAGTGAGTGGTGAGTGAACACCTGAATCGCTGTTTCCCGTCTTCTCACCTGTATAAAAAATAATATCGATTTTATTCGTGTTGTGTATTAACCTTTTCTCAGTATTGTTTCCTAACCTCTTGTTTTCTTCTATTTAATGAACAGATGAATCTTCAAGGCCAGCAGTGATTGGACATGCTGGAAGTTTTGGATCATACCCAGGCAGTGCTGAAGCTATCAAAGACCTTCTCATGTCTGTTTTAAATGCATCTGGTTTGAAGCCATCTTTGGTGTTGGAGCAGAGCACAATGCGGGGAGCTGAGCATCCAGATAGTGATGTGGAGCAGTGGGAAGAGAGCAGTGCTGGGGATAGCCATGGTGACAGTGACAGTGATTCTGCACATCACAGCTCTGCCTGTACACAGACAGACATTCGGTTTACAAGGCCCCGGGCATGTTGGAACAACACAGACTGTGATTCCCCCAAACCTTCACTGGATACTTTCTCTCGTCCCCATTTTACTGATGGAGAGCCTGCTGCTTCCTCCTTGAATGGTTTCACTCTTTCAGGCATGTCCCCTCTGAAGCGTGACTGCTTTACCCAAGTGACATTAACAGGAGGCACCGTCACATCTGCTGTTGTGCATTCTGGAAAAGAATCTTATACCTCCCCTGAAACAGACTTGGCTTGCACAAGGTTGCTTCCAGATTCAACTGTTGGGAAAGCAGATCTCGTGAAATATCCTTATGCCGTGGAGCCTGCGCCTCTCAGCAACAGTGACAGTGATTCTCCCAGTGGCCTCTCCCAGTCAGAGCCAGTCAATCCAACAGGTAACTTTACAGCTGCATTTTTGTTGTAAGATCTCTGTTCTAGGAAAGACAACTGTAATTGAAGTGGGCCTTATTTATGGTGATTGCAAATTTGACAAATGCTGTCATTCAAAATAGGAGAGAGGGGAGAAACAGCTTAAAAACCAAGGAGAACCAGAGGATTGGACTCAGTAAAATGGGAGATGCTCACGCTTGCAGTAAGCATCTCTCAGGCTGCAGAAATGCTTCTGTAATATGCAGCTGTTGATAAAATGTAAAAATTGCTGAGCTGTGAGCAATGCAGAACATCTGCTGGATGAACTTTCTACCAGCTTTATCTTGTCTTCACTGTTACCCTTTTCCCCCTAGCAGATAGCATGGATTTGGGCATTGGGTAATGAATCATTGGTGTGTGTGGACTCCCTGGGTCATATTGTGTTTGGAGAGGAGCTGGAGGAGAGGGAGTCCTTGGATGCTGGGATTTTGGAGGCAGGGCATTAACATCCAGTTTATTATGACTAAATTGGCTTGTTCTGGAGTGGGACTGTTTTTCTTTTTCCGCTTTCCAAGTGCACCTGAGGCCTTGGAGACACAAACCCCCTTTATAGGTTCTTTATACCTCTCACCAGTTTTCCAGCCATACGGATATTCCTGTGTGTTGTCTGTGAAGAGGACTGGCTGGTGGCTGCTAGCAGAGGGTGGCCTTTGAGCAGGATGCCTTCTGTCCCTGCAGTGTCAGGGGGCTCTGGGCAGCGCAGGCCTGTAGGTGAGGAGCTGTTCAGTGGGAAAGTCCAGCATGTGGCTCTGAGATGGCTGGGGGAGCAGCTGGGCTGGCCTTGGGGCTGCCTGTGTGCCTCTATGAGATGTGCCAGCATTCCTGGGATGCAGGCTGGGGTCCCTGCATTTTGGCTGGGGCAGCAGAACAGTCCCCTCCAGTTTAACACCTAGTATTGACAGGAGCAGCCTTTGGTACAGCAATATTAAGCGTTTGGATTTTGTTTATAAAGGGTGTTAGTTGTATCTAAGGACATCGTTTAGGACCATAAATAAATTCAGATGGATGGAGCACCTCTTCTATGGAGACAGACAGAGCTGGGGTTGTTCAGCTTGGAGAAGGCTCCAGGGAGACCTTGTAGCAGCCTTCCAGTACTTAGAGGCGAACTTACAAAAAATAGGAAGGGCAATTAGATATTAGGAAGAAATCCTTTACTATGAGATGGTGAGGCACTGGCACAGGTTGCCCAGGGAAGTTGTGGATGCCCCATCCCTTTAAGTATTCAAGGCCAGGTTGGTTGGGGTCCTGACCAACCTGGTCTAGCGAGTGATCTTTGAGCAACCTAATGTAGTGGAAGGTGTCCCTGTCCCTGGCGGGGGGTTTGGAGCAAGGTGATCTTTAAGGTCTGTTCCAACCCAAACCATTCTATGATTCTGTGATGATAGATTATAAACTTCAGAAAAATGTTGCAACTGAGGTCTGATTTTTCTACTTTAGTAAAGGCAAAGAGCAGGGAGTGTTCATCCTGCCTTTGTATTATAAAAGAATATTACAAAGGCTAGGTTTTGTTGGTTTATTTTGATTTGGGTTTTTCCTTGTCCCTTTGGTCAATAGTAGTCCTAGCGGTGATATTCCCCTGACCTCCGCTTCCAATTTCTGATCCATTCTAGCTATTCACCTGGAGCTCCTCCAAGGTCTGAGTAGGCAGCAAGGTCTCCAACAGGCACGTGCCATTGCAGGGCTGTGTGCTCTTAATAACATCTCTGTCATCCAGGGCAGGCTGTCGTCAACAGTTAGTGTGTGACGATGATGGCCGTTTCCGTCTGCTGCGTGTTGCGCTGGCTCCGTGCCTTCGAGAAGTGCCCGTCAGGGAGAAGGAAACCGCACCCAGCAGTTGGGGCTGGCTGAAGCCAGTCACACGTGTTTGGGGAGCTGGGTCTGGAAAACACAGCCCAGGCTCTCGGGGTCAGCGAGGCACGTGCATGA
Organism: Monarcha castaneiventris obscurior; assembly: GCA_026261815.1. Classification (NCBI taxonomy): domain Eukaryota; kingdom Metazoa; phylum Chordata; class Aves; order Passeriformes; family Monarchidae; genus Monarcha; species Monarcha castaneiventris. Next base: position 12,417,369 of record JAMPIT010000510.1, on the reverse strand, counting down.
GAACAAATACACTGTGCGTGACTCGACCTTCTGGCACGAGTCGGATGTGTCACAAGCTTGTGTTGGGGCAGTAGCGCTGCTGGCTCTCCAGAAAACAAAGGGAGCAAGGAATCTGGCAGCCAGGTGGCCAAAGAGGAGCATCCTTGATTTTGCTAAAATATACTCCTCGTAGGAGGCAGGATCCTGTTAGACACTCAACAATGTGGTGTGTTCCGTCTGCCTTAGACTCAGGCCTTTTCTGTACAAAGTGAAAACTTCTGCATTTCTTCATTCCTTGTTGCTTTTAACCATTTAACTTGCTACTGGGTAGCTTGGGTAATGAGGTCTCATTCTCTCCTGCACTATCTAGTACTATGAGGATGTGAAAAGTGAATAGCAAAAATGAAAAAGAATAAATGTAATGCCTAATTTGAGGGCAGGAATTATACAATAGCAGTTCCTGACTTGCTATTCTTTCGATTGCTATCTCAGAGATGGTGGTTTCTTGCAGGAGAATTGCTGAGGGATGCACAAGATACAAGAAAATTATGTAATACCACTTAAATCAGAATAAATATTTTTTTCAGTCGGATTTAATTTTTGTTCAGTGGGATTTTCTGCTGGTCCCCTGAAATTCCTACTAGGCCTTGTTCATATGTGTGAGGCCTCCAGAGAATGGCCTTTATTCAACCTTTTGAAAAGGCTCTGTTACTGTTAATGAAGAGCTTGTGACTGAGTTCAGTGTTTTCTGGGGGCTTTGTTGTGGCTGGTGTGTCACTGACAGTTCACAGGCTTGTTCTTGCTTTTAACCTCTATGTACATCAAGGTCACTTCCTTCTCTGGCTCTTAGGGCTCTTTCTGTAGCCCCAGCAGCTTCCAGGCAACAGTGTTCAGGAGCAGAAAGGCAACCAGATAATTTTTCTGCATCAGACCCAGAGTTACATCCCCTTGCTGGATGTGCCAGGCGTTTTCCCTCTGCTTCTTTTACATTCTTTTTACTTAAAGATGCAAGTGGGGTGCAAGAGGTAAGCAAAGGAGAGAGCTCCCATTAGATTTCAAAATTATATTTAAGATGAATTGCATCTTATGTTTAAAAGAGAAAGGAGTAATTTTCCCATTTCCTTATTTCTGCTTGTTATTTTTAGTCTAGAGAGTAATGTTTGTTATCTTAACTGACAAGAATGTAGTCTTTTATCAAGCTATAGAGCTTACCTACAAAGATGAATCATCAGGTAGGTATGAAAATAACTTAATTAGGCCATTCAATCTGTTTTGAAAAGTCATGTTGTCAGTTTTTCCTTCATGGTATACACAATGGAGGTATTAATAATTCTGTACAAAAACTCTCCATCTGTGTCACTGCGCTCGAGCACAGTATTGACTTTCCAGCCTGATGTCATCGATGCTCAGGGCAGTGTAACGTGGTTTCTCTAAGTAAGGTAATATAAATAATTCAAACTAGGCCTGAGAGTCAGTGCCCTTTAGCTGGAGAAAAGGTTTACATAAATTATGGTCATATTTTGTGGGAACTCTTTAGCCTGTTTGTGACTTTTAAACAAATTCAGGAAGGGCATTTTTTTAAAATAAAAAGCCATTGATTAAGATGTGCTATTTGCAAAGGCTTTGAATGGTGTTTGTGTGGTGGCCATTTGCCATGACATATGGTCTATTTTACCATGTAAATATCACGAGAGTGAAACAGAAACTGTGTGAGTTCAAGGTCCAAGAAGAGGTAGTAAACACCAGTAAAACTTGATGTGTGCTCTGCTGTACAGTGAAAAGCTCTTATGGGGAAAAAGAGATAAAATTTACTCATCATACTGATCAGTGACAAAACTGCAGTTCTGGGAAGCAAGGAATACTGTGGCTAATGCCACAGTTGGACATACTATTATTCAGTATGGATTACATTTAGAAGCAAGAGGGAGACTTCCTCAGGGTATGGAAACATAATGGCAAAATGTTTTCCAAACTTATTGTAGTCACACAATGCCAGAAGTGATACGGTGTATCTTTTAAGGCTGGTGAATCTCTGCATGCCCAGACAGCAGTGAGATTTGTTTCTTCCAGCAGCTGTGAATGAGCAGAGTGCAGTGTTAGCTGCCTGTGTCCCCAGCTGCAGAGCATCGCTGCCAGCCCAGCCTCAGGTCCTGTTTGTGGCTGTCCCCAGCAGCTCAGGCCATAGCTTAGGGAGAACTGGTGTGGGAGTGCAGTGGTGCTGTCACAGCACAGCATTTAAACTGTGTGTCTCTGGTAGTTGATGTTCATGCTTCAGGTTGCCAGAGTAGTTCAAATGCCAGTGTGTTTCTCACATTTTTCTCCTCCTTAGCTTCCACCACAGCCTCCAGCCTCAACGGTGTTCAGTTTTGGGAAAAAAGTTTGCTTTGCTTTCTGGAAGTGACTGTGCACGCATTGTGGGAGCTGCAGAGAAAGAAGTAACTAATAAAAGTTCTTGTTATACCCACAGGTTCTACTTCCCCTTTGAACATACGTGCCATACCCTTGAATCGTTCATTGCAGGACATCTGCATGCTTCCAGAGGATGTGGAAAAGGTGAGGACAACAAATATTATTGTCATAATGTTTTTTACATTTTAGTGTGGAAAAACGCAATGACAAGAAGTGTTTCTCAACAAAAGAACTTCCTGATAGATGTACTAATCTTTACAAATACTCTATTTTCCCTCTTCTTGCCCTCTGTGGGTGAACCTACAAACATAAAATGCCTATTTCATAATTTGTTTTCTACTCTTGACCCATTAATTAAGTAATTTAATTATTTTAAAATAATGGAAGTATATATAGGAACAATGTACAATTCTCCTTTTCATTCCATCATTTCCCCACACATTCCTTGAAAACAGACTTTAACATCATGCTTTTGCTGTCAAAAGATGGGGAGAGGATGGGTTTTTTTTGTATGTGTGCTTATGATGAGCATGTGAGATTTGCTGTCAAAGAATTGCAGTATGAATAACAACCACAATAGCTCTTAAGAGCTGCAGTAATTCAAGCAGTTTCTCATAAGGGCCCCAAACAGTCTTAGGTGTGTTGCTGGATAGGCAGTCCACTCAAGCCTATAAACAGAACTAAATATGAGGAGCTAAAGCTGTCACACAATAACTCTGTGTGCTAAATGTCAATCTTTTCCAACAGTGGAAAAAGAGGGGTTAATGGATTGCAATGGGTAGGATTTCCTTTAAAAGAGCTTTAAAAATGTGCCTAGAGAAGGAGATTTTTTTGCTGGACTGTGTGCATGTGGTCCCATGTCCTGGGCTCAAGAGGTAATCATCTTTGTGCACAACACTGGCTTTGCTGGAGTGGCAAGTTCTGCGTTTGATTTGAAGCTCTCAGCATCCATAAGGTGCACTTCAAACAACTAAACCCACTCAATAAATCACACACCACAACTCAACAAACTTGAACTAGCTTTTCATGTTGCTTTTTATGAAAGGAGTTTCAGAGAGGAGACAATGTTTCTCAGTCTGTCATGTGGGACCTAAAACAAAAGTAATTTGCTTTCAGACACCAGGAGACCACTGAGTAGATATCTGGGTTAGAAACCACAATCTGAGTGTTGAGTGAGGCAAGATCTTATCTACTGCTACTACTGTGCAGAGACTGGGGGTTGATGGGATTACAGGTTAAAAGATAGCAAGAGCTCAGTCCATTATGAGCAAGGCTGCCATTAAAAAACCCCCAAAGAACAAAACAACCCAACCAAATAAAAACCCACAAAACTTCAAATACTTTTAGCTTGTGAAAGGATCTCTTTGAACTTTAGGACTGAAAACTAAGGTACTTGTGGTGTCATCAAGCCCTGGAGTTGTAGTTGTGTGCCAGGAAGGAAATGGGTCAGATAATCTTAAAGGGGCTTTCCACTGATGTGAGTGGGAGGGAACAGAAATGAGAAAGTTGGTGTGTCACAGCTGAGTTGGGACTTCTTCATAGGGTGAGGGAGCTATCAGTAGGCAGAGCTGAGAGCTGATAGTCATGCTGAGTACAGGAGTCCCTGTATTCTATTTCATCTTTTTGCAATGCAGCTCTCTCAGATACGCTCATAATTGCTTTTATCAGCAGGGCACGCTGATAGGCTCTGCTCTGCCACCAACTTGAGACTTTTTGAATCTTCAAAGTAAGAGATCTCTCCCAAAAGGAAAAAGGGCTTTTAAATTATTTGTTTGCTAATGAAAAGATAGCAAACTCCTGAACTCCTAAACTTCACTGAAAGTTGTCTCTGGAGAAACTGTGCACCAAAGAAGTAATATTAATTAGTGTTGGGGAAAAGATAAAAGTCTCTCCAAACGCCCACAGGGACTTGGGTGCTCTCTAGTGCTGAGATTAACCTTGTCTACATGTATTTGTCTGTGAGCAGTAAGAAAGCTGTGCTGTCTGTTGTGCTCCTTAGGATTTAGTTATTCCTAAACACTGATGTCTTTCTTCATGGTTCCCGTACAAGTTGAGGGGATGTCCTGAATGCTGATCTCGAGTGGTACAACTTTCTGAACATAAGCCACTTGTATAAAGCTTTAATTATCCTGCATTCAGAATCTCTAGCCTTGGATACTGCCATAGCTTTTTAGATGTAAGTTTAGGTTTGCACATGGCAGTTGAGGGGGGGAAAGGGGGAGTATCCTGGGTATCTCTGGGTTTCCACCCAGGTGCCTGAGTACAGCTATCTTTCCATGATGTATCCACTTCTGCGCTGAGACTGGTCTGGGACTTATGCCCAGGCCATCAGCAGATGGGGCTGGTGGGATACTCTGTTAGACCTCAGGAAGCAAGGGATGCAGCAGTGGTATTAGGACAGGGACCCCCAGATTTGTGTGGATGTCTCTTTGGTCTCTTTTCCTAGAGAATGGGTGACCAGGGCAGGCAAGATGGCAAGTGTCATCATGAGGAAGGGTTGTGTGGTTTGGAAATGCCACAATGAGGCTTTGGAACAGCTGCCTTTTATTTAAAGCAGTGGGAAGCTCAGGGGAGTCAGGTTGCCACTTACTCTTGCCACAGCCTTTCTATGTAGCATTGAGCTGACCATATAAGCTGTCTCACTGCATGTTCCCTAACTTCACTGCCCTAACGTTTTCCTAGCTCCTGTACTTCCCACCACCTGAAGATCTACACTCCATTCACAACTTGCCACTTCTGGCCCCCTCCAAGCTAGCATGTGTGCAAAACTGCTTGTACATATTGACTTGAAATTAATAAATCATCTTAAATAGGTTACTTGGATGCACGCTTGCATACTAAATAATGCAGTGTAACTAGAAGACTGCATCTCTTAAATGCATACATATATGTCAGTTAGTCATGTAACCGAGTTCAGTTTTATCTAATACATGGGTAAGATAAAAGTAAATTGCGTGTTACAATCAAGGGTGAGACAATTATCTGGGCAGTTGCCTTTTACATATTGTTTCTGGATTGCCCTTGGGGTGGTTTTTTTGAGTTTAAATAAAAGGTCAGGCATGTTTACATTTTCATTTATAGAGTTGAAAAAGCATAGGGGAAAATTACATATTTCACTTCATCTTAACTAAATATCAAATATGCTGTGTACTAATGAGCGTTTTAATCTTGTGTGCAGGAAAATGCACACTTTTTTGTTGCAGATATGATTATAGCATCACTAGAAAAAATGAAATGTAATATCCTAAGCCAACAGCAAGCAGAGTCCTGGGGTGTGGAGGAAACAAGCGGATCAGATGGCAGCTATCACACTGATTCGGAGTTATCTTCTTACCCTGGAGTGAAGAAGTCTGATTCTTCTGTTACCTCTTCAGACAGTGGTTATGAAGGCAAGTTACTTAATCTAGAACGTAACCTTGTCTGAAAGCCTTTGCTGTTTGTTTCTGTGCAAGAAAATACCAAATAAATTGGGGCATTGCTTGGAACCAAATCCTGTTACCTTCTTTCAGTCTCTGGAGAGCTGGGTCCATTGCGGGTCATTATGCCACAAGTGTTTTTCCTGTGGGTCACATACTTCCTTTTGGATGTTCACACCTATGTTTTATTAATTATAATTATTTTTTACATTAAAATGAAAATTTAAGGTTTAAATGCCACAAGCCAAGCATGACTCTCCACAGAGTGTGTCTGTAGCTGGCTGTTTTTCTTTCTCTGCTTAAATCCGGTGGTCTTTTGTTTTGTGCGGTTTTGGTTTGGTTTTTTTTTTTTTTTTTTGTAGTATTTGCAGCTTGGCTCTTTCCTTCTGTGTTTGCTTCTGCAGTATGCAGATGAGGCCGTGCAATTGGTTTGAGTGAGACTTCACAGAGAATTCATTCACATATAATTTAAGACAAGATAATAAATACTCCTGGCATTATAATGCTTGAGTCAGCACATACATTTTTAAGTAGTCTCTTGAGTAGTACAGATCTTCGTGATGAATCTTAAGTTTAAAGTGTAAATTACATAAGTTCTGTGGAAAAATGAATGGTGTGCTTGGACAGGAGAAGGGGAGAGATCACTGGCAATACAAAAGATTCAGGTTTATCACTACAAGATTCTGGCTGAGTAACTGTGGGACATCATACACTATATGACAGACTCCCAAGAACTGGCCTGTTCTGTGTATGTATAAAAACAATTAAAATTGCTCTATAAATGCAGTCTGTGTGCTAAAGTTTTGGTAAGTGATGAAAAATGTAAACATAATTGCAGCTACTTAAAAATGCTAGAAAAGTTTAACTGATCTTGTCCTTGTCTTGGACAGGCTGTGCTTTGCTGCCTGTCAGCTCCCCAGTGCATCTACCATCACATCATGAGGTTACCAGATTTTGTTGCCACACTGACTCAGAGGATGAATATGTAATTATTGGTAAGACTCTAAAATTGTAACTGCAGAAACAGATTTATTGTTGAGTTGAATCTATTCCATTGTTTGGGAATTCTCTCGATTTAGTAGATGTTATTGTAGGAGAAATAACATGAGAAAATGGAAACAATTATGTATGTGTAGCTCCTTATTAGAACACATGCAGCAATACCAGACTGCTGCAGGATTTCCTTTCTAGGAGAGAATATCTTTTCTGGTTGGAGAGTGTGGTGAGCTGGCCCTGGCAAGGTGACCCCCAAACCACGCTGGCACTTCCCTTCCCCACTGTAAAGGGAGACAAAACATAACAAAAGGCTTGTGGGTTGGATAAGGACAGAGACATCACTCACCAAAAACTCTCACAGACATAATCAACTTGGGGAAATTAATTTATTTCAAATCAAATCAGAGTAGGGTAATGAGAAATAAAATCAAATTTTAAAGCGCCTTCCTCCCCCCACCTCTCCCTTCTTCCTTCCTAAACTTCACTCCCAATTTCTCTACCTCTTGGGGCTTCCCACACATCCTGTCAGGAGACTGCTACAGTGTGGGCTTCTTCCCTCTAGGTCCCAGCCTCCTTCAGGCATCCTCCTGACCCTGCCTGGGCTTCTGCACAGGCTTCAGGTGGATCTCTGCTCCCCCATTAATCCCCATGGGCTGCAGGGGCACAGCTGCCTCCTCATGGTCTGCACTGGGAACTGCAGGGGAATCCCTGCTCTGGCTCCTGGGGTACCTCCTTCCACTCCTTCTTCACTGACCTTGGTTGTCTGCAGGGCTGTTCCTCTCACATGTTCCCACACCTCTCTCCAGCTGCAGCTGTGCAGGGTTGTTTTCCTCCCGTCTTGACTCTGTTATCCCACCATGGCTCATGGGCTCAGCCTTGGCCCGTGGTGTGTCCCTTCTGGAGTCAGCTGGCATTGGCTGTCTCAGACATAGGAGAAGCTTCTGGCAGCTTCTCACAGAAGCCGCTGCTGTAGCCTCTCCTGGTACCAAAATCTTGCCATGCAAACCCAACACAGGGACTGAAGTTATGTCTAAGGATTAAACCAAAGCAATGTGCATGAAGAAAGTGTGAAACTGGCACAACCTCAGTCAACTATAGCAGCATTGTTTGAGAGAATTTAGGACATGATTTTATTTCCTAATGAAACAGATTGACTCGGTTTTAGGCAGCCTCTCGCTCTGCTTCAGGACTAGAGCAGAATGTCTCTGTTCTCTTACAGTCATATGTTCTTTGCTTCTCCTTAGGAAATCCTGAGTTTAGTTTGGTTTGCTTCTGGTTTTTAGACATACAGAAATAGAAACCCTTAAAAGTAGCCTGTGCATCTTTTAACCTCTGTTTTATCTTCTCTTCATAACAAATGGATTTTTATTGTTCTCTTTGGTTTTAGAGATTTATTTTTTTTTCTCATCTTTCCCTGATCTACAAATTAAGAACAAGCTCTCGAAACACTGCATACCTAGTAGCAGGAGTTACTTTGAGATGTATAAATGGGGAAACATTTGTCTTGAGAGCAATAAGCATGGTCAAAACTAACGCTACCAATGTGAACACCTTGTTGGCATAAGCATATTGTCTATGTAAACATAATGAAGTGTGTCCTTTAATTGCATTAATCTCACCTGTTACTAATGTATTTATAGCATTAGCTGGTATGTTTGTGATTGGTGTCTCCAAGTATCTGTCAGTGTCCAGAAAAATTAATGTGGCCTCTCTTGGCTCTGTACATGATTATTTATGTTGAGTGCCTTCTGGCAGGACCTTGACCAGCAGGCACTTAGTCTCTCCTCACCATTTCAGCTCTTGAAGGCAGGCCAATGGTGATTATAGGATGCAAAGGTATTAGGGAGTATTCTTCATCATGTCAAAGATATGCAGAGGAGATAAGACTCCTTATGCCTGTTTTACAACTAAGGCTGAGGTTATTTCCCACATCCAGCAAGGGTGTTGTAAAGATGAATATATTTGAAACTGACACAGTGGTAACACAGAAAGTAGACTTAAAATAGTGCTGAGTAACAGAGGCTTTGTTTCTTAAATGGCTTGATAAAATTTTCTCCTTTATTGCAGAACTTGAAGACCTTGAAAATCTGTCTGTTGCCTCTGATAAAAGGTGTGTATCTTTAATAGCCCCGTGGCACTACCTTTTCTGCTGGAGCAGCTTTCTGGTGGTTCTTCTGGCTGGGGCAGGGAAGGATGTGGGAGTGGTAAATTGGGCCCTCTCAAGGAGGGGGAAGGAATGCTGCTTGACAGCAAATGTCTCTGGTGCTTGGCTTAGCAGTGTTTCTCTGGTCCCCCAGTCCTGCTGGAGGGTGGCGTCTGTGGCTCTTTGAGGGCCTGGGTGTATCAAAGAAAGAGGTAGGAATGAAGGAATGAGAGAAAACTTTCCTGGGATGCAGAAAAGGCAGCAGAGATGCTGATGACATGTTGCTGTTTCTCACATGTATGGTATTCCTTACCTTTCAGATCATCTTTTGAACCAGGCAGCAACTCTGCTGAAGCAACAGCCCAGGAGTTGTGCAGAGCTTTCAGAAAATACTGGTTGCAGACAGACTCTGCAGTTCAGCTGTCTGGTTGCCTGAGCTCATCTAAGCACAGAGTGAGTCTGATCTGAAAACAACGAGCTCTTTATTCAATTCCCTAAATAATCATGGTCTCACTGCAGCTGCTTCACTGCTAGGAAAATGAGGAAGCTACATAAAAAAAAAAAAAAGAAAACAAATACAGATGAGTGCTTACAGTTTATTAGTTCACTTTATCTAAATTTTTAGAAAATATCTTTTCTCTCTAGCAATTTTCAGCACATTTAAAATGTATAGTTGTGAACAATCAGGATGTGCTTTCTTCTGGGACTGATATGAGGGAGTTTGACTGAGGGGGGATTACATGCAGGTAAAAACTAAACTTTAAAATACCAGAGTATAAAGGGAGATAAACATCTCCCATAGCATTTAACATATGTCCAGCTGATGGACTGGTTATCTTCATGAGCTTGTCTTTCCCAATAGTCTGTGCTGAAAGAAGAGATTCCAAGAGAACTTGAGTCCAGTTTGAATCTGGCTGAAGAAATAAAGATCATATCCAAGTTAAGAGGATCTTCTGGCTGGTCCCCACCAAGATCACAGATTATATTTAATATTCATCCTTCAGTCAAGTAAGTTTTGAGGGATCTGGGCATTGTCATTTAATATAGCATGGGGAAATCTGATAGAAGAAGCTTGGGTGATTAACAGATCTAGTACATGTACAGATGATCTGTGAACAGATCTAGAGCTGGTGCATGGCACAGCCTTCTGCAGTGTCTGTCACCAGCCTCACTAGGAAACAGATGGCATCTTTTTCCTACTCTTGGCACGTCCTGATTAACACAGCATGTGCAATTTTCCATGTGATAATACATGTACTCTTTGGTGTTACGGTGGCAGTGTACTTAGCTCCTGAAAATTTCATTTTGTGACAGTACCTGGAGAATATTCTTGACTTTCCCCACTTTCCTGCTAATATTTTATGGATAGCTGATTTTCAGAAAGTGGGGGGCAGCACCAGGTCATGTGTGAGGGAATAGTTGTTTCACCCTACGTCAAATGCTGTTAAGTGCAGACTGTAGGCAAACTGGCTGTTCCCTGTGTTACTGCAGGTTCAGTTGCTTTTTCAGTTGCAAATGTGGATTTCCCATCTCCAAACCCCATGACACTGATGCTACCTTAAGAAGTGGAAAATTAGTTATTTCAGCAAGCATTACAGAATCTCTCTTCTTCATGTGGAGGAGTAGGAGTCAGCTCCTGAGGTGGACATTCTTCCTGTTGCCAGCATAGCTCTTTTGCACTTTGGAAGAATATTAACTGTGTTTTTGGTGCTGAAAGGTCTAACTATTTGCCTCTGTATACAGGAGAGATGCAGTGGTGGCTGCTCAAAACTTTACGTGTGTTGGTTGTGGAACCCCGATAGAAAGCAGTAAGTATTACCAAAACTGGCAAAAAAAAAAAAAAACCCTAGTAAGTGCAGTACTAGTAATCAGACTATAATCCTCACCAACACCGATATACCACAATTTTTAAATTATCAGAGCTAGAAGGAAAATCTCATTGGTGGATGTGCCTGCAATAGTAAAACAGACAGTGGGATCTTTACAGTGTCTGGAATTTTTCATACCATACAGAATATAATACTTGATAGATGTCCTTCTCATACACAATAAAAATCCAAAAAAATCAACCACAAAACAGAAAAAAACTATTAAAAAAAAATTAAGCTTCCAGGTTGGAAAGTGCTGGTTTTACGTAGTCCAGTTGGTACTTTTAATAATTCTTTCCTTGTGCCAATTTAGACATTCCCAAAAGTCTCTTTTTAGAGACTTCATGCAAGCTTATGGAATCTGTGGTTTTGTTATTTTGGGGTGTCTCTTTAAAACTTTTTGTTTCTTTAGATCTTGATCAGCAAAATCTTGCTTTTTTTGTTTGTTTTTGGTTAGGTTTTTTTGTGTTGTTGGTTTGTTTTGGTTTTTTGTTTGTTTTTTTGTTGTTGTTCTCGCTGTTGGGGTTTTTTTTTGTTTTTTGTTTTCTGGTATTTTGTGAGAACTGCTTGAAAGCACAATGATTTACAGAACTGAAACTAAGAAATCTTTGAAGTGGCACTTAAGTCTCGTTCTGGGTCAGCTCACAAGAGCAGCGTTTGTTATGGCCTGTAAAGTATCAACAGTCTATGATGGCACATTAACTTGAGCAAATAGGAGGTGCTGTAATAGCCGGGAAAAACTGCACAAACCTCTTGATGTGAAAAATATTATACAAACGTGACTCCAAAATTGGTGGAAGTATTTTTGTTGTATATTTTATCTAGTGTTTCTTTAGTGGGTAAAGCAACAGGGGTTTCACTAAGATGTTGATAATTATAATCAGTTGAACAAATGTGGAAATGAGGAAATCTTTCTGTTCTAATGCCAAGTACAAACCTTGTACATGTGTTCACCACAATAATTAAACCCTCTACTTAAAAAAGTAAAACATAAAAAATCCCTTTCCCTTCATTCCAGTAGATCTGAGTTATTCAGACAGAATAGACATACAAACAGGAGTTATGTCCCATAAGTTTTTTAAATATTCACAATTTCATTGCTGTTTACCTGCAGAATATATCAGGAGACTCCGCTATTGTGACTACCTGGGGAAATACTTCTGTGACTGCTGCCACAGCTATGCCCAGTCTTCTATTCCTGCCCGAATACTTTCCAAGTGGGATTTCAAAAAATACTATGTGTGCAACTTCTCCAAACACCTACTGGACAGCATATGGCAGCACCCCATTTTCAATGTGTCGTGTATTAACAAAACCCTCTACACAAAAAGTAAAGAAATGGACAGGGTCAGGGTAAGTGTGGCCATTCTTTATTAGGAACTTTTGGGTCTGAGACTTTCAGGAAGAATTCCTTAGGGCAGGATGTCCTGTGTGTGTATGTGGTGAGGAGGAGGGTTGGTTTTTTCTGACTTAGCCCATCACCAGTTCTGGCACTTGCCCTCTTTTCCCTCAGGTAAAGGGGGCAAAGGGAGGCATTTCCAACCTATGCCAGAGGTCTCCTTAGCCCTGTTGTCTTTGGGAGGTGTTTCCTTAGTGGTTTCCAGTTTTAGTTCCTGTTAGGGAGTTGGTCTCCTGCAGTAAATATTTACATCTTCCTGGCTTTTGGCTGTTGGAAAGTTCTGTAACTTTTGAATGACTCCTTAATTTTGTGGGCTATTAGGGGAAGCACCCTTGGCTCATGTAAGAGCTGTACCTCCTACAGCTTCAGGAAGAGTGTTGTGCTGAAGATTACAAGTAGGCATGTGTTCCCTTCTTGGCTGAGGAGACACTTACCTGTTCTTACACAGGTGTGGGTCTAGCATGCATCAAGACCTGCAGCCATTTTTGGCATTAGGACTTGCTTCACTTGTCAGGGAATAAAAATAGCCTTTTCCTGCCTTTGGCTTTCATGCATTAGAAAATCCATTTGTTTAATTCTAGGCTAAGTGTAAAGTTCCTTTTCTTAGGTGTGGTTTGGTGTACTTGCAAGGGTTGCTGACTCAAATAGTGGTGTTCCTCACTTATGAATATATAAATGCAATGCTTTTAATTTAAAAGAACTTTTTTTTTCTGCTCTATCTTTTAGGAGGTGCAAGAACAGCTTTTTCATTTAAAAAAGCTTTTGAAAACTTGCAGGTTTGCTGAAAGGTATGGACTGTGTTTATGCATGAAAAATAGCTTAGTAAAATGTGTATGACATGCTTATAGAGCCTTTTCTAGAGACATTTGGGTGCCATTTCAAGTAAGTTGATACGATCATTAGAGAGCTCTAATAACAAAGCTGCCTTCTATTGCACTGCAACTGTTGAGTGAAGTACAAGTGGTAGCTGTTTCTTGTAATATAGTTTGGTTTTAAACTTTGAATGATTTTAGTTAGGTGTATATTTTTTCCTGTTCTGTCTCTCTTAGGTTCTCACTCATTCTTAAAAGCTCAAAGATACTTATCTCTCTGAGAATACTTACCTTTAAAAAATGTTGGTTTTTTAAAATTAACAAGTATGTTCTTTGTGCATTTAAAGATTTATTCCAGAAATCTGTCATAATGCTCAATTCAGTTTATTCTATAAAAATATTCAAATGAAAGTAGTAGTAACCAAAAGTGATAAAGACCAAAACATGGCCTTACTTGTTGCTAGAAGTGAAAGATTTTTGGTGTTCACCTTCCCAAACTGTGGGCATAACTAATACATAGACATGTGAATAATAAGACCATCACTTCAGAATTGCTGACCTTTTAAAGAACAGGTATAAGCAAAATAAGATTTAACAGTAGGTTCTGTTTTCCCTTTGACATAGAGCTCTTCTTTGTGCATCAGTTACGTGTTGTTCACCAAAATCAAACAGAAATGTGGTGTTGGCTCTCTTCTGTTCAATTCCCTGTGATTCCACTACCGAAATAAGTATTAGGATCATCATTGTACCTTCCATCTGCACCAGTGACAGTTTAAAAGCAGTATCTCTATTTCCAGTGTTCACGTGCTCAGCACAAGCATAGTTTCACCCAGTAGTGACCTGTGCAGGATAAAACCCCTCAAAGTTCTCTTTGCAAAGAAAATAAATAAGTCTAGCTTATTATATCAGATACTATATGGGATTTTTGCCTACGGTTCCTGAGGTAGGAGAGAACCCTTTACACATTATTTAAGGAGTGCTGGGATAACTGTGCATGGCAGCTTCAAAGCCTGAGGAATGCATGTTTAAAGCAGATAATTTATTCTAAATCCCAAACCTTCCAATTTTTATTAAAGTGATCTCAAATTGGGAGGGGAGGTAGGATCTAGCATGAACTTGCCTTGTATAATCCCCATGTGACTGGAGAAGTGAAAGAGGCTTATTCTGGAAATACACTTAAAAAACAACTTTTTGTAAAGTTAACTGGGTTTTATTTCTCTTTGCAGTGTACTGAAAGAATTTGAACAGGTCCCCAGCCATCTGACAGAGGAGCTGCATCTCTTCTCACTGGATGATCTGGTGAAGATCAAACGAGGGCAGTTACTGCCCCTTCTTAAAGACATTCTGAAGAGCTCCACCTCTCATGTAGATGGCTGTGAGGTAAGGAAAAAACAGGGCTTTTAGTGTCCTTGCAGCTATTACTGTAAGGAAATATCCCTGCTACCATTCCCAAATAATTTTTTTCTTAGGTTTAAATTCAAGCCTTTTGCTGTCGTTGTAGCTCTGTCAAGCGAAAGGGTTCATCTGTGAATTCTGTCAGAGTGCAGACCTGCTCTTTCCATATCAGACTGCCAAATGTAAAAGGTGCACAGGTATGTTCCAGACCAAATGTTTTTCTTTATTCCTTGAGGGAATTTTGGTGTTTAAAACCGTTTAGACTTATTTTAAACATTGAGAACTAGCTTCACTGAAAGCATGGATATTTGGAAACCATGGACAGCGTGTATCTTTGAAAACCAGCCTGTGGCAGATGTTTTGTATCAGTGAATTCAGAGAGCAAAACCAGGGATTTGCCTGGCCATGGTTATGCTTGCAGGGGGAGGCTATTTTTTGGGTCTATGCATGAGAGAGCTGTTTTATCAGACCTTGCCAGCATTCACTGTAAATTATCACAGTGGTGGTTGTTGTCCTGGCCTTGCACTGCTGCTGTTTACTTTTGTACTGATGTGTACATGATAGAACATCATTCAAGAAAAACAGCTGTTGATTCATTATTTTTTTAATTCTGCCTTTTTTTTTTTTTCTCTGAATGCTACTCTGTATGTATAAACAGAGTGCAAAACATGCTTTCACAAAGCATGCTTCAAGTCTGGAGGCTGCCCCAAATGTCTGCGGATCTCAGCTCGGAGGACGCTTTCAGAACCTCCATCACTGGTGCCTCAGTGAAACTGGGTTCCTCTGACTGCTGACTTCAGAAGATGCTCAGAGCCAAATCTTCAGGTGCATGACTAAGAGTTAAATAATGTTGTTTTAGACATTAGTGTTTTTAATGCATGTCTCCTTTATGGGGGGTAAAATAAAAAAAACATATAAAAACAAAAAACAAACAACAAACATTAACTTTATTATCCTCATTGAAAACTCACCCTAAAGGAGTTTCATCTTGACTGGTGACAGACTGGATGTTAATTTTTTGGGCAGCCTTTTGTTGCTGTTTTGTCCTTGTATGTAAGATTTTTAATACACTATATTTTTTCATGTAAAAATGATTCATCTCTGTAATTCTGCAGATAATGTATAGATAGCAAGTGAGCGTTGGAAGTCCTTGCCTGTGTTCAATTTTGGAAATGAGGGGAAAAGTGGTAAAGTACAAAATCATTCTCTGAAAAGCTCTACAATAAATGGAGAAGACTTGTCTGCAAGTCTTAGGCAGATGCTAATCTGAAATTGTTATGGCAAATGCTTATTGTGAATCAGTGAATTTTAAGTTTCTTTTAAACACATCTATGCAACAGTTTGTGGTGGGTTGACTTGGCCTGCTGCTAAGTGCTCACCCAGCTGCTCTCTCACCCCATTCCTTAAGAGGACAGAGGGAGAAAATAAGGTGGAAGAGCTCACAGGTTGAGATACAGACAGGGACATCACTTGCCACCTGCTGTCGTGGGTGAAAAAACCCTGAATTGAAGAAAATTACATGTATTGTAAATTAGAAATTGAGTAGGGTGGTGAAAAGGAAAGACTAAAACAGTAATTTTCCCTTACCTCACTCACCCATTTTCCAGGCTGAACTTCACTTCTTCATTCACGACTTTTCTGCCTATAGCCTGCCCCAAGTGGTGCAAGGTGGATGGGGAATTTGGGTTGCTGTCAGTCCATAACTGCTCCTTTCTTCTGCTCCTGCCTCCTCACACTTTCCTCTGCTCCAATGTGAGCCCTTCCCATGGGCTGTAATCTTTCAGGATAAACCTGCTGCTGTGCAGGCTCTCCAGGAAGATGTAGTTCCTTCAGGAAATATTCATATGCTCCAGTGGAGTACTTTCCTTGGACTGCAGGAGAATCTGTGCTCTGATGCCTAAAGCACCTTTTCCTCCTCCTTTTTCACTGACGTTGGTATTTTTGCTGCTGTTTCTCATGCTCTTTCTTTTCTTAGAGGTGTCACCATCTTGGCTGAGGTGCTCAGCCATGCTCTGCAGTGTGTCCATTGGAGCTGGCTGGAAGCAGTTGTATCTGGAATGGGGCAGTCCTGGCCCTTTCACACAGAGGCTACCCAGTGCCAACATCTCACCACCTCCACCAATTACTCCACTCTAGAAGTTTCTTTCCAGAGAGCTTAGAAATGTGCAGAGAGACAGTGAGTGATGAAGGAGAGATGCTCCTGTTTAAATCCACCCTCACACTTGCAGACCAATTCCTTGCCTGAAGGTGAAGTGCTGGAAGTTGAAAGCAGCTTTCTTTCCCTGCCTGGTTGGTTACTTCTAATGAAGGCCTTGCCTTCAGAAAGGTGGAGCAGCTGCTTGAACCTGTAAAACCATTTTTCTGTTTCTGCTGTGAAGTACCAATGCACAGAGAAACCCCAGGACCTGAAAGCACATATCAACATTTTGATCTCTCCAATGGGGTGCTGTTAGTATTTTGAATTTTTTGGTCTCATTTTGTGCATTTTTTCTTCTTCTCCTCATCTGCTTGCTCTACCTTTTAGCAAGGAAAGGATCTGTTACCTGGGACTGCCTAAGTTCAGCTCCACATTAATGTTCACAGTACTACTACGCTCACTAACACTTCCACTAATCTATTTTTGATGATCAAAAACAGCTGATCAAAAACAGCTTATCTACTTACTGCTCTGAAGCAAGATTAGCATCTCTTACACAAGATCACCAATGCAGGGTAAGATGTGGTGAGAAAGAGCCTGCTTATGCAGCTGACTGTATTTAATATTATGCAAGAGTAAATTCTCATTTGAGTTGGGTGCACGACTAACTGAATCACATGAAAGGCCTTGCTGCAGGGATTTTGTGCTTACGAAGGAGTAGATGTGAATGATCCTTCTGTGGGATAACCTGCAGGGCAGCTGAATGTGTCTTTTTCACTATTCATTAATTTAAAAGAGCTGATCTGGTTTCTGGCTGTACTTTTCATGAATGTTCAAGCCTTGCTAAGCAGTAGCAGCGCACAGGAGGGGGAGCATTGGACGACACATTTTGTGCATCAAGTGTTGATCCTTCACATCTGCTCAGTTCAGTCCAGGTCTCCATAGAGCCTGCACAGCCAGTAGTTATTGCTATGTACCACAAGACAGGTTGCAGCAAGAGCAGATCCTCCATGACTGTGTAAAGCTGGAAAGTGGAAGGCCTGAGAGTATCAGCATGCTTATAGTCCAAGTAAAACTGGTTAAAATGTTCTGCTGCCTAAGCTAAAGTAGGAAGGACTAAGTTGTGAGATGCCAGCAGGTTGGTCCCAAGTTGGAAGGAGTAACAGAGGTGACTATTTTCTGCTTTTGAGAGGATATTGCTCTTGACTGTTGGGTCTGGAGGAGGATCATACCGAACACACTTGTCTGTTTGCCTGAGCAATGATGACCAAAGCTCATTCGTTACCGAGGGGCTTTTTATGTTACCATGTGGATACGAAAGGAGCACTGCTGAGGACACTACTGGAGGAGCACTCTCAGGAGCTTTGGAGGCAGAAAAACCTGTTCCTAGCTAACTGCCTGCCTCACTTCAGAGGCAGAATTCACATAAATAGAGTATTATTAGTAATTTCCATAGGCACAAGGTTTCAAAGGAATATGACACTAACATCACACTCTTGCAGTTAGCAATTTTACCTGCTTTTCCAATTGCTGTTTGTTAACACTGATTTGTTGTATTTTCTTTCTTAGTTTCAGTTGCGAGTTTTCTGGAGGTGAAAGTGCTTTGCTAAGGCTTTATGCAGTGCATTGAAGCCAGGATTTTTCATGATGCATCATACAGCTATTACTGTAAACAACAGAATAATACTAATTATGAGGCGTAGTATGGTCTCACAAATACAGGTCTTGTTGCGACTGTAAGCAAGTATGTCAAGTACTTAGGTAGTTTTATGGGTCTGTATAATTCCAAGGATGTCTGTCACACCCATCAATGGCCAGGATCCCATAAAAAATGCTGAATTCAGGATTAAGGAGGAACTGAGTAAGGAAAAAATGCAGTCTTCTGAAGGCCTTGTCTCAATGGTCCTTTCCAGTGAAAATTTTTTCATTGCCTGAAGGTCTTCTCCTCAGGCCAAGAATTGCTTCCAGTTTCCTGCCGGCATCTGCCTGTGATTAACAAATGTTGAAGTCTGCTTGAATGATGGACAGATGCTTGCTCAAGAGAGCCCAGGGAACAGGGTAAGGTGCTTGTGGAGCACGTTTCAATGCCAGCTTTTAGCTGGCAGCATAGTGTTATTCAAGTGCCTGTCTTGTCCCGGCACTGTGGTGCTGATGCTGTGAACAGTGCAGTGTCTGGATGCTCATGGAACTGTTTGGACAGTTGCAGGAGTTGAGTTGGACTGATTTTCCCAATGTCCCTGTGTCACTTACCTGAAATGATCTGACTCGCTTTACTTCCCCAAACAGCAGCAGCAGTTCCTCTTGGATTCCTTTCTCTGCTATTTAAGTCAAGGTGTTTCCAGTTGTCCATAGAGGCAAAATGAAACAAAGATAAATCCCCAATGTTACCAGCCCCTGTTCTCCTAGGCCTGCTTGTTTTATTCACCTTTAAAACCACTTTTGCCTCTTCACAACCAAGATGAATGTCTTTATTACAAAATAAATAATATAAAAAAAGACTTTTGCTATTCCATAAGCTAAGGATGATGTTTGGGGAAGAAAAAAAAAGAGAGAGAGAGAAGCAGATCCACTGAGGTGTTGTCAGCCTGAAGATATGAAAAAGTGCTGGCAGCTACTTAGGAAGAGCTGCCTGCTGCCTTAGGAGACAGCACCAAGAAGCATTTTCTGGAAGAAAGGGTTCAGAGTGCCTTGCATAAATCAGAAGTAATGTGGTGGTGTGGTCACTTCAAAGCAAGTCAGTGACTGCCAAAATGCTGCTGGCTGTGCATCAAGGAGCATGATGTGGGAAAGGAGAATTTATTTGCCTCACCTGGGAGCCATTTTACTGTGCTCTCATCTCTGTCCAAGAGTTACTGTGAATCAAGCTCCTCCTCCCTGAGTTCTCAGAAGGTGAAACTAAAAGCTGGAATGGTTTTACTGGAATAGGGTATGTTTTTAGGCCTCCTACACATTCAAGGACGAGGCAAAAGAATGTGAGTATTAATGTATGTCTTAGCACAGAGGATACATGCATGCTTCTATAACAGTGGATTTCCTAAAAGCTAACTTGGACTGTGGGAACATCTAGCTGCACTTGCAATGTTCTTCTCACAGGAAAATACTTTGGCACAGCATTTTCCTGTGTCAGCACAGTACTAACATGGCCAGCATGTTGTGCTGTGTCACACTAGAAAAAATATTTGTGGTCTATGACTGAAACAGAGCCACAGGGCTTCTTAGAAATGTAACAGAAGATTAAGAAGTCACTGCAGTAGAAAAATATGATGGGATGAGATCACGTGTAATTACAGAAAAGTGTGGATAGAAAAATGCAGTTGAGCTGAGGCTTATACAGCCCTGAGGAAGGTGATGGTACAAATGGAAGCACATCCCAGGTGTAGACCAGCAGACTGAGCAGAGGAGCATCTCTAACACCGAGAGACACAACAGTGGTGGAGACAGACTTGGATGAAATGCGCAGAGAAGGCTGAAGAGGCCCTGTCTCTTCCCTGTGGTGAAGAAAAATTGGATTGTGTTTCATCAATGTATTAGTCAACATGTTAACAGCACCACTCATCAACTGTCCCTCTCAAGAGGCTGCTCAACAAAGAGATATGGTTGCCCCAGCCTCCCCTCTAGGTGCCTTCAAAGACACGTGGTTCACTCTCCTTATTGAATAGCACTGCATCCCCTGTAGGGCTCCTTCCTTAGGTCCCAGCAGTCAGGCACAAGGCCATTGCCAGAGCTGGACAGGCTGGATTCCCCTAACCCCAGTCCTCAGGATTTCTGCATCTGACAAGCTGATGGGAAAGCAGAAATAGCTACCAGCATATTCCACACACTTCCTATTTCAAAATTGCATTCTGGCTACATGTGCTTCCCCTTTCACACAGCAAATGTGCACAATTGCAGCTCTAGCAGGTGCTGGCTGCTGATAGCCAAGAGGCTTCCCTGAGTCAATCTTCCAGTTACTCCAGCCAGGAGATGGGGAAATCCACAAACAGCCCATCTACTGGATCCTGATCTGGTCTTTGGTGCTGGGTCCAGGGCCTGTCTCCATGGTAGTCTTGTCTCAGCACTGTGCTGAGTGCTCACCAAAGGAATATGATGACATTTCTCTCATATTTTCCCAGCAATTTTCCTTACATTTTCATCTTTCCAGGCCTTCTTTGCACAGGGAAACTCTCCAGGCTGTCCTACCCTATCCTTTTCTCTCCAGGTTCCTGCAGGCGCATCATTCACTCTTAACCTTCCAGGGGTTCCTAGCTTTCACAGCCACACCTTTTCTCCCTAGAATTTTCTCCCTCTTCCTCTGGCATCTGGCACCAGTGGTTGTCTGGAGCCTGCAGCAATCTTTCCTTCTCACCTTGCCTTACGAGAAGATGCACCTTGGTCCCTGCAGCTTATTGCCTCCAACCACTGTCTCCTGGGCATTCATCTCAGGCCCAGATACTCTCCTACTCTCCCTCTGTGTTCCACTTCCAGAAAAGCAACTCGAAGAACTCAGATTTTCCAGCACATATCACATGAATTAGCCTTTGACTATTACTAAGAGTCTTCACTTTCTTCAGGACTGAAATCCCCACCGCTCTCTCCTGGGTACATTTTCACCACTCATCCTTTTTTCAGGCTTGACCTGCCAGTGAACCTTGAAACACCTGACAACAACTAAACCATGACTCTGTTTCCCAATGACCCTTGCTCACCTACATAGCCTCCCAGTCCAAAGAATTCAGAATTCCAGTCAAGGAAAAAACCTATTTCTAATGCTGTAAGACTGAGCTCACAGTTTTTTCCCTACCTTCTGTTGACAACAGAACACAAGCATGTGCTTTTGTCTGAGAGAAAAAAAACCCTGATTGTAAATCCTCAGACTTTATAATCCAGGAGGTCACAAGCACTCTAGATTTACAAATGTCATTTACCACACATCATGAAAAAATGGCACTTCTTTTGTCTTCAAAACTGGGCTGTGATCACGTGTACCATAGTATCGACTGTGCTTAGGGTGCTGTTTGCCAAATCAATACATCCATAGCTGTTGTCAGTCTTTTATATGCACCAGATCTTACCAGGAAAACAAATACTGAAACCATGCTGGTGCCTAAGGGCAGATTTCTCAAACAAGACCTACCATCCACATTTGACAGCAGATGGCATAAAACCTACCTGCCTGCTGGTCTTGTGACTCTGTTGTGCTACAGATCATTTCATGCACTGCTCACACAGGGGCAGAGGGCAGCTGGTATTTACTGTTTGCTCCTAATTTGTCCTGTCTGACCAAGGATGTGTGTAAAACCCTGTCTAAAGAAAAGATGGCTTATGGCTATGCAGGACTTCTCGTCAGAGTTCTGCCTGAGCCAGAGGAAGGAAGAATGAGATGGAAGTTGCTGACACTGAATCATTTCTGTTTCTACCCCAGTGAAATAAGAGATGACCTAGGAATTTCCTGATTTTTGCAAAAAAAGGGTTTCCCCCTCCCTCCTCTTTGCTAAGCAGGCATCAGAATGAAGCAAGCTGGGGGAGCAGATCAACCCCCTGTGTTTGTGCTGTGACATGCAGTGCTGCAGCATTAGACACCTGTGAGTCACAGAGTGAGAAAGAGGTGCCAGGATCATGCAGAAAGTGAAGGCCGAGGGCTCCACTAGAGCAAGAGGCTCTGGTGTGGCATATCACCCGCTGTGTGGTAGTTCATGCACTGGGGCTGCAGGAAATAGTGGCATTTATACATTAGCTTGAGCTTCTAGTTATGTGTGAGGGTTGTAAGTTGCTTATAGGAACCCCAGGTGGCCATTTGGTATTTAATGGTCAGCCACGTGCCTGCAGGTAGGTATGTCCTCGGGCCTGGTCCTGGGCCTCTCAGCCATAGGCAACTCTACACTGAAAAATAAGACATCACTTTAATTTTATACCCTGTGCACTGCCCAAGGACTTTGCCCTAAGCCAAGACGATGGGCAAGAAAGGAATGAAGAGGTGTGTGTTTCATATGTTGATCAGAAAGATGGGCCTTGACCTCCAAAGGGATTTGGCACAGTTCACAGGCAGGAAGAATGAGGAAAGCAGTGACTCCTATCTGTCCACCTCCCTTCCCACCAGTGTCAGTCAATGAAGCAGAAACCCTGGCTTTCCTCTCATCACGAGAGCTGGAAGATTCTTCCTCAGTTGGACTCCAAAGGACACTAGATGGTACAGGAGATGGGGCTGTTGGAGGTAACAGAAACAGCACAGTGTGCTGAGCTCAGGGAGTGAAAAGCAAACATTCAGAACAGCAGGAGCAAGTCTGTTGGGAGTTTTGCAAGTGAGATGGGGCAACAGCCAGGTGCTGTTAAGCACAGATGGTTGCAGTTTTTCCTGTTGTAAGCTGCACTTCACTCCCCCATTCCTGTGCTTGCCTAACACACAATTGGGCTGCTGCAAATTGTTTCCTCGGAGGAGGACACACTCCAGACTGGACCAGGAAACTGCACCGCATGCTCCAGCTCGTCCAGCGACCAGCCCTGTGTGTTGGCCTAGAAACCTGTCTGTGTTTTACAGGTACAAAATGCCATGGGTGTAGCCACTCAACTAAGGAACATAGTACACTGTCCTCAATCGCTGGCTTTTCCTCTGCAAGCACTGGGAGAGGTCATGCTGCAGTTACTAACTGTGGCCCAAATTCTCCCCACTGGCTGTGCAAAATCTGTGCACGGGTGTGTGTCACTCACAGGTACCTTACCCTTGACATGCAAAGGGAAGAGCTCTCGGGGTCTTGCTACACCATCCTTATTATCTGCACTCTTACACCTCCTTCCAGCTCATCAGAGCAGTGAATTCAGAAAGGATTTGGAATAAAAGGTTTCCTTCCCCTCTCCCCCTGCCGGCCTGTACAGGTATGTTCACACGCACCTCCTTTTACGTGTGTGCATACACAGATGCACACACACGAACACATATATTTAAAGGAGCAGGGCCCAATGCAAAACCATCAAGGAATGCCAGTATTAGCTTTGACTAAATTACATCTTGTCTCAAATCAGGCCACATCTGAGAAGCAAGAATGCTGTGTATTGATCACCCAGTAATAAGTAATTTCCATGCTATCTAAACATGATGTGAAAGTCAGAATTATATTTTTAGTGATCTCCTGATAAAACAAGAAAAGAAGAATCTTCTAACCTCATCAAAACTTGTTCCTCTGCCTCCAGAGTACACAATTTCAAAACCCTGAGCTAGTGGGAAGATCAAACTGAGGTCCTCAGCACAAACTGGCTGTAATTTTAATATTTTCCAGTCTTCTCTTTGAGGAGCTGTGTAAGCATGAGCTCTGTATGTAGGCCATCACATGCAAAATATAATATCTGTGGTCCAGCATGTGGGTCAGATGCCTTAAGTTACACTGCAATAAATACTGCGAGTAAAATGCTCAAGTGTAGTTTCAGGGGATGGATCTCCTCTAGCACTAGGTTTATATTTAAAGGTGTTAATGGGGGAGTTGGGGAGTGATCTGGATGAAGAGGAAGGCAAATGAAGTTTGAAGGCTTTGACAGAGGAGATGAGAGACTCTTTAGTGGTGAACTAAAGAGCTGTGTGTAAAGAGCTAAAGCATTCCCAGCAGCAGCTTTGATCCTAATTTCCATTTCACTCCACCACGGAAACTTCTGAAGGCGACTTGTGCCGTGTGCGAGGTAAGAGAGCCTGTAGGCGAGTGCAACAGCTCAAATCTCTGTGAATCTGTGATTCTATGCCACTATCTCGGCACACCATGCTATATAAAGTAGTATAACATTTAAAAAACCGAGCCCTTGGCGGGGTAAGTGCCACTAGAGGGGGCTGGTTGCACGCAGCTCCGCAGGGTTTCTGCGCTGCGGGATGGGGCACAGGGACGGACGGGGATAGCCCCAGCTCCGCAAAGATGCCTCGGTGTAGCTGGAATCACACAAACTGCGGATTCTGCCCAGAACTAGGGGCAGAACGCAGGCTGCTGAGCTCAGCGGTGCTGCACTGCTGTGTTGGTGATGCTCGTTGTTCTAAGGGGCGTCTGCAGAGCCACACCAGGCTGGAGATGAGCGAAGGCTCATCCCGAGGAAGCGATGCCCACTGCCCCAGCAGCTCTGGCGGCTGCAGGACACAGCTGCACCATGTGTTCGCATCCAGCTTGGCACCTTCTCACTTCTCCAAGCTTGCCCACTTCTATTGCTATATTCCCTTAACTCCTTGTGTTGTTCATGTTTTGTGAGAGACACACTGAATGCAAACTCTCTGCTGCTGCCACGTTAGCAATGCAGAGTACATCCCTCTGCCCCTGGAGCCTGGCACAGAGGCTGGGAGTCTGGGCCAGAAATCCTGAATGCACTTGGAGCTCTTTCAGTCTGGAGACACTTCCTATTAATTAATCCTGGAAAGCTTTGCAGCCATTTCTAAAACAATGGAAGAAAATTATTGAAGTTATCCCCAGAGCAGTTCAGTGCTAGCGAACATTTTTTCTTTGGAAAAAGAAGACACAGGACTACTGTTCCTTAAAGGCATATCTGCTCAGGCAGGAACTGACACTTTGTGGTTCCTCCCTGCGCCTGGCACAGCCCAAACTCTCACTTAGAAGCCAGAGAGTGAAGCAGTGTTGCACTTGAGATACTACTACTGCTACTACTACTACTACTGCTACTTCTACTACTACTACTACTACTTACAGTGGCATGGAAGACAACATAACTGCAGCTCACAGCTTCTTCTCTGCCAGCCAACTCCAAGCCCAGAGCACAGAAGGTCACACATGTCTGTGTTTATCTGCCATACCTGCATGCCCCCTTGCAGAAGCACCGGCTGTACTCTGCACTCTGCAGTGCAGAGTTCATTTTCCTCACAATGAGCAGCCAGCAACAGGTGAGAGAAAGCGAAAGGTTGCTGTTAATTTTACTGGACATCTTGCTACTGTCTGGATTATTTTGAATTTCAGCCATGGGTTCTCCAGCATGCACAAATCTTCTGGAATGATATCAAGCCCAAATAAATTTAAAGGAAAAGAAAATTCTCTCTTCTTTCTGTACCATAGAGCTTTTCCTTTCCTATTCCTCCCAAAATCATGGAGTGGTTGTTCAGACTACCTGTTCCATGATAGGTATTGAAACTGCTGTGGAATTTCATACTTGTCATTCTCCCCTGTATGTGAAGCTTTAGCACTTAGCCAATGGCAGTCTCCATGTAAGTGACACATTTCCCTGTTTTCTGTGTTTGAATAATGCTTATTATCATTTGCAAAAACTCCTTCAGATTTTCTCTCTTCCCTGTAATGCCCATGAGTTCCACTGAAACTCTGAATTCCCTCTTGCAGTTCTCTTTCTGCTACACCATTTTCTGCTTCTGCATTGCAATGTCTCTAATTTCACTCCCGGTTCCCACTGCTGTTTATCCCTATTTCTGGCAGCCTGTAGCTGGCTACTTCTGCTGAGATTAATGACTCCAGTGAAAATCCCAACAGAAACAAGCAGTTGAGTTGTTACTATGATTAGTACAGCAAGTGGAGAAAGAGTCACAAAGTTACTTCCATCCTTCAGCTCCACGGAAACAAGACTTCAGGTGTGTTAACAGAGTGACACCTCACTGCATCCTTGGCTTGGCCTTTATCCACAGGCACCTAAATTCTCCTTGCAGCTCCTCAAGGCACTTGAAGACTCTCTGCTGCACACACAGGTGGGTTACTGTTCTGTGGGAACCACACAAGGGTGACACTGAGTTCACTTGAGACTGAGGAAGAGGAGGGGAGAAGGGAAACCATGTCTGCACAACTGAGCGGAGGTTGGAGCACTCAGCAGGAAGTGAAAAGCATTTCTTCTCTGGCTGAGGCTGAGGTGGTTTCACTCCTTGGAACCACAGCGGAGCAGAGCTCATCAGCCATAGGTCAGTAGGAATAAAGTGATATGTGGTGGAAAGCAGAAGGGGCGGTGGGGAGAGAAAGGGGAGCTACTACAGCTACACAGCTGTCATCGGGTATGCAAGATTCTTGGGCCAGAGAGAGAGGGCAGCAGAAGGCACCTGCCTTTGTGGCCCAATGCTCATAGAAGCAGGAGGCCCATAGAAGCAGGAGACCAAGCTCTGCCCTTGATGTTACTGCTGCAATTTATCCAGCAATTATTTTGGGACGAATACTGTGGTCCCATCACTGGGGCAGAGGTGTACATCTGTGCACAGGAGTGCTTGGGTACAAAGAAGGCCTGTGTCATCAGTTTTTCATCTCTCCCTTAGCATTTCCCTCTTCTGTCTTGGAGTCCCACCTGCCTTTACAGTGCTGTGTATACAGTGTCTGTGAAAAACCATTTCCAGACTTTCCAGCCTCAAGTCAAACAATATTGACTTTTAAGACAATTTACATTATTGACAGTTAAGACACACAACAAATCCAGGGCACTTCCAGCTGAAGGTTATGAAAATACCAGGTTTGGGCCAGTCCCACAAGGGTATACTGGGGAGTCCCTTCCTCCTGTTCAGTCCAGGTTGTAGCTGCGTGTGTTCCACAGTCAGGTAAGACTCAGGCACTGGATTCAGTGCATCAGGGCCCGAAGTCTTGTTACAGACCTATGGTATAAATCCTTTAATATAGAAAATGTTTGCCTTGGAATAGGCAGAACTACAATATTACAAAGATCAGAACAAGACTCTTCAACTGTAGCTGTGAAAAAAGGCTGGATTTTTGTCACTTAGCCAAAAGATATGAAAATGTCACACTTAATACTTCTTTATCTGTCCTGTTAAGTGAATCATAACAAAATCAGAGAGGTTTGATTTTTAAAAATTAAAAAGGCAGTTCAGTTTCACCGTGTTTGTATATTGTGTCACTCGTACGGATACTATGTGGGAAACAATAGGAAGCACCAAGTAAGCATTTATTGAGCAGTAAGGTGGTTAAGGGGCAACAAATCAGAAGCTGGAGCTCTGATCCCAGTTTTGTTGTAGGCTAACTTCCTCATCGAGGCACTTAGGCAATGTGTTTGTTTGTTTAGGATCTTAGTATTTAGAAAAACATCAGACATTTGATATTTGGACACTGGAACTCATTAAAAAATACAGGTTTTCTTCCAACAGTAAACAAAATGTATTTACAAGAAATACCAAGATTAATTTGCAAGACCTTCTATAGCTTGCAAAAATGTTGCAGTTTTGACAAATAGGTCCTATATGCAATTTGTGGTCCAGGAATAAAGTAATTTTTTTTTTTAAGCAATGAAAAGCCTTATGATGTAAAATGACATAGTGCTAGCAGAGAGAAAAAATCTGATCCCATCACTGGAGGAAACACAGCATATAACTACATTGATTTTACATAGGGCTGAGTCTGCCTTTCATTCTGATTCAACTATATATTCATTGATATAAAACAGACCTTTCAGAGCTGAGAGCACTGATGCCATCACTGCTCCAGCAGAGTCCCAGGTTGTCCAACAGAATAACATAACATGAGATCTCGTATTTCTTAACTATTTTAACCCATTCATAGTTTCTCTGCTGCAATCCAGGTCACTTTTCACAAGGTACAGGAGACAAGACTCAGTCTGAGACATGAGGTTTCTGTAGTATGATGATGAGCAAGCATGGAAACAAAAGGGAAGTCTTCCAAATTTAAGTGTGTTCCTGTAATGTCAGATGAGCCAAAGTCCTGTTCCACACCAAGGTCCATTGCAGCAATCATGGACAGTAAAAGAAGAAACTGGGGAAGAAACTGGGTCAAAAACTTTGCATCATCCTTGTAGAATTATGTACACACACAGAGCAGCTCAACCTCGTCACTCACAAATGCAGATTAAATAAATTATATGGCCTCAAAATGGCTGTGGTTCATCACTAGAGAAGGTGCTTAAACTGAAGCTCCACTTCAGTGTGGGCCCACACCACTGCAGAGAAGTAATTACTCTGGCCTTAATGCACAGTCTGCATGGCTCCCGTGGGGAACGAGGCAGGCGTGTCAAAAATAGAAAAATGTGCAGTACAGTGGAGTGAGGTGGAGAGAGGGGGGAGAAAATGATTCTGCAATTCCCAGAAATGGAGCTGACATAATTTCTTCCTCAGCTGTGAGCTTCAGGTCCATCTCCCTTCTGAACAGACTGGCTTGACACACAGCCACAACATTAAGCTGCAACACACATTTGTCTGGGGGACAGGTGTCAGTGTTAAATCCTAGGAACCTCAGACACAAGGAAATATTTGCATGCCTGATAAGTCTCCCTTAAAAGTTGTTTCACTTTCATTCAGCTACATTCAAAATCTGGATTTAAGCAAACCATGACATATCCCATATTACATAATAGCTGCCTCTGATCAACATTAATTTCATGTGAAAGAATGGACCATTTATGAACTTCCACCCTCGTAATACTTGTACAGTTACTGCTTGGGGGTCATGTCTGCATATTTCTTGCTCACAATACTCCTTGAGGGAGGCAAGGAGATGGGACATATTTCTGTATTACTCATCCAATAATTTTTTAAATGTTTTCTGTCTTTAGAGTCTAGGTATTTTTCCTTTAGATTCTTTCTGGAGAAGCAAATGGAAGACACATGAGTGAGCTTCTGAGGCCAATTCTGAATATTATCATTCCAGAACAAGGGATGTATGAAGTTACCTTTTGTTTGGAGGAATTTTAGTGGAAGATTCAAAACCCCCAGGTGGCAAAGCAGACAGCTGGTTCTCTTCAGTGTTGAAACATTTGATTTTAAAGTAACTTGAGGCATCACTAGGCATTTATAGGCTCTTCACACCATATCCAGCCTCGACCACATTAATGTTGTCCTGATTCCCCTTTGGTGAATTAATAAACCAAGCTGGTAGGTACATAAAAAATGCTATGTGTTTCTCATAGTGCACTTTACTTTCTAGACACAATTGCATGTATGGTACTTTTCTAGTAATAATTTAAATACCTGGGTTATCTGGAAAAACAGGAATGTGAGCATCTGAATGCATTAGACATGTATATACAGATAACATCAACATTAAGGTCAGCAAAGAACAAGTCAGTCTCATGTATGAATATTTTTTTTTCTACAGGTTCTATTGGGTGGGTCTCCATTTTAATTTTTATCTAACCAACACTTCACACTGCTTAAAAACAACCACACATGGTTTAGAAATACATTTTCTCTTTCTTTATCATACAACTCAAGAGTATGTGAACATGTATGGTTAACTGAGGGAATAATCATATTTTGCATAGGGATATTTGACTTACAGCTATCATCAAGATTCTTGTAAATAGTGGCTGGCTCTACACTATCCACAGCTGTTTCTGGTGTGCAGTTATCATCTACTGGTTTTGTTTAAATGAGATTTTCATATAGGACAGGGTTAAGAAGAGGGACAGGGGGCAGTGAATCTTTCCAGTGCATTCAGTGGCGCAATTAATATCCAAGTATGGTCCAGAGCATTATGATGTACAAATCTGTTTTTATTTTCTGTTGTTTACATACCTGAGGTTCTCGATGTCATTAGGAATAAAATTAATATCATTATAGGCAACATCCAAATACTGGAGGTCTTCTAATAAAAACAACCTACAAAGAAATAAAATAGAATGATGAATTAGAAATTAAAATTAGAAATGACAGAGAATCACGGAGTCAGAAAAATAGAGGCTGAGGAGGACCTCTGGAAGTCATCTAGTCCTGCTTTGCAGCTCACAAAAAGAGTAGTGAAAGTTTTCAAAAGAGAGGTCTGACTGCTGGAAGCACCTTAATTAAGTCGCTTATCTGACATTTTACAGTCTTATATAATTGGCTGCATACAGATGATGAGTCAGAAGAGCAGGCAGGATGAGGATCACATTTTTTAAAGTTCGAAAAAATACTGGATTATTTCCTTAGGTCAAGAGTCCCATGCTCCTGAGGGAGACTTCTGAAAGTCTAAACTGATGCTGCTCTGAGTAGGGTTTGGCCAGAACTCCCTTCCAGCCTGCATCCACAGCTCTGTTGTCCAAAGACACCCTTTGCCCAGACAAAAGCTTTATATCTAAGTCTACAACTAAACTGTAAAATTTCAGCTTTACATCATTTCAGTGAAGTCATGTAAAATAAGCAGCACGTACCTGTACAGGAAAGAAGAGTAAATTATTGAATGACTGATTAAGGCAGAGAAAGATATCCATTAAAAGGGTCAAGTCTGGAAGGTGGAACAAAAAGTAGGCCCAAAAGATACACAAAATTTTTATAAATTACACGTAAAATTTTTCAGCTTTATAAAGAAACACTATCCCATGTTGTTCAACTGTGTTAGACTTCCCTCTGTAACTTTCCTAAGGCATGCTGGATATATTCACTCAAGAAGCCTAGTCAAGTTCTGGACTATACTCATCCTCTAGAGAGGATCCAAACCATTCAAACATGCAATCCAAAACGTCTCCAGAACCCAAGCAGAGAAACTCTTCTGCAGCTTGTTGCTCTTTTACCAAATTCTTTCTTTAATTTCTAACCTAGGAAGTTATATACGAACTCTGATAGGAGAGCACTGCTTCTGCATTCTTATTATTGTTGCATACACTGTCTCAAACTACATAGATCCGGAGATAACATTTAACTATTGCCTCATATAATTTCAAATACACTTTAATATATATAATCTGCCATCTAGTTCCATGTAAGCCAGAACTTAATCAGTTTCACAACAGATACACAATAAAGTGTATCTATTCAACATACACTACCTATTAATCCCTGTAGTATTATCAAATATAAATGTGAGGGTTCCAATAAATATGATAGAATCTAAGGGTTATAATAAATAAATAGATGAATGCAATTAATGAAGGTTACTATAATGAAAGAGAATTTATATACTGCATTGGAGTTCAGAATTTTCTTAGATCCCTGGTGTCTGCTTTGCAAGGAAAACAATGCTTCAGTGCTGAAGATTTCCCAGGGTAGTAACAGATGACTATAGTCAGAGCAAGAAAGCATTGTCTATATTTCATTAAAATTAAAAACCCAAGTGAAAATCCTTCTTTGTATAAACAGAAGTCTACAACATGTGATTGTAAAGATGGAAAACATTTCCAGCAAAAGTGAAAATCCAATGCAGACATCCTCACTTGTAGCTGTGGAACATTCAAGAGATGTAGTATGAACAAGACAGTCTGAGGAAAAACTGATGTCTAGGTCCCAAGTGGAAGTGTTGTGTTGCTTCCTGTAGCAGAAAATTGCTTTCAGCCTTCAGGGTGTATTCTTTAAAGATGCATTGCTCATGTTGCTGCCTTCGAGAGTCAATAGTAGCTTTCATTTAAAGGGTCTTTTGGAATTGTAACTTCATTGATAGAAAAGTGATCTTGTATTTCTTGCCCTACCACTGCAAGAAAATGAAGTGCTTAGAATGATTTAAAACTAAATATTAGTGATTTAAAACTTAATATTAGAGTAGATGTGGGGATAACTGATTTACATGGGATTTTTATGTAGTACCCTTGCCTTAAATTTTCCATTGTTTATTTCTTATTTCTTTTGTCTTACCCTCTTTTGCCATTTCCTCTGTATCTTTACCTTGTCTCATCTTCTTTCTGATGCATCCTGCATAATTTTCATGGCACTTGCCCAGCACTGCATCTGTTGTTAAATTGTAATTCAACCCAAGTTATGTCAGCACCATTCAAAGTAGTTGATTTGGCATTTTGCTGCCTGGGTAGACAGTAATGCTTGAGGCTGTGCCTGGCAAAGACCAAAAGGCAGGATTGTTATTCTTATGAACTAGAGCTGGGAAGTATCTATCATCCTTCTGCTCTGTTGGGAAGCTTGCTTTGGAGGGAATCAAACCTCTCCTTAATTCATGCAAACCTGTAGTTTTGGACTGCGAGTGTATTTGCCCATGGATAGTATCTTGACTAAGGAGATAGGCACATGTCTAATGGAAGCATATAATGCAAGCACAAATGTGGTCAAACAAGCTGTGCATTGCTAGGCTCCAGCTGGGTCTGAAGAAGGGGTCTTTGAGTTGTATTTGCTCTTGACCATGGTAAATCTGATGAACAGACTGGAACAGACTGGCGTGTTGGATTTTTGAAGGGATTGGGGAATACATGCTTGTTGCTGAGGGAAGCATCTCTTTGCTTGCCTAGCCCTTGAGCACTGCCTGACCCTTTTCAATTTTCATTATTTGTACTCTTTACTGCTCTAGTTAGGTATTTGTCCAAAAAACATTCCTGCTGAAGACAAGAGAAAAAAAGACATTTTCAATGAGCGATCCTTTGACATCCTTTGTAATGAAAAGATCATGGGACAAATTCTCCATGCCCTATGTGGATTTTTCTTGTTCAGGGAAAATGCGCCAACAATTAAGACCAAGCATCTCAGTGCTGCCGATCACTATATATGTTAGTCTTTTTTTTTTTCAAAACAAATGCAGTTCTCCCACACACTGTGCTGAGTGATGTGTTGTATCCAGTAGAAGAGTTGGCTCAGAAGCAGGACAGAAAGCATGGGTTATCAGAGGTACCTTGTGAGTTTAATGAAGAATGAATGAGCAGTGTTTGTTCCCCTGTGTGTAAAATATGGCCATTTGTATCACTGACAAGTCCCTATTTAGGGATCCTGGATCCATTTGCAAATTGCCATGTGCCAATACAATGAGATCTTTCACCTGAGAAGTAGATGGGGCTCCTTTGGTGAGTGTTCCCCTCCCTGTATGCTCCACTGTGTCCCATGGATCACCTAAACCTTATGCTAATCCTACTGAATGGGAAAGGCAAACCAGGCAAATGCCATATGAAAAAAGCATCATGGAAGGGACGTGTTTAAAGTGTGATGGCAGAAGTGAGGTCAGTCGTGATCAAAGAACAGGGAATTGTGAAAGGAACAAGAGAACCAGCTTCTAGAAATTGTCTCAACAGTGACTGTAGGATCAGGCACTTCACAGAATTTCAGTCACAGGCAAATTCACGGAATATTTTATGCTTTTTGTAGGTACCGTTTGTGTGACTGTGGTCATGAGGTGCATAATGTGTTGTCAGACATGCTTTAAGTCCATGCAGAACTGATGAGGCTGGTTGAGAAAAATATGAGCTGCGCCCCTTGCTTATCTAGAGCCTGGCTGAAGCAAGGGCTGACAATGGAACAATGCCTGGAGTGAGCCAGAAGCCTCCTCTCTGACAGAGGTCAGACAGCCTTTACAGCTGCCTCAGCAGGTGGAGGATGACCAAAGTGTTCATTCTACCTCTGGTGGCAACTGTAAATTCTGACTGAAAGTAACCAACACCTTCATTAAGCCCTATTTGCATATAATCTTTTGCTCCCCTAAGAATGCAAATGAAGAGAAAAGTGAACATGCCTTATATTTATGACCACAGTCACCAAAACCCCACCTATAATATGCGATTCTTCCACCTCATTGGGAAGGGCCAAAAAGTTGTAGTATAGGCAAGGAGAGTTCCAGGACCAGAAAAAAAAAGGGAAAAAAAAAAAAGAGATGGTGGGGGGGAAAGACCTCTGCCTGCTTCAGATTGGTCAACACTGTGTCTCTCCTCTGCCTCTGAAAGGATGCTTAGGTGAGATTTGCACCTTCAACTACATTGGAGCAGATAGATAGATAGATATAATATATATACGTCACTGATAGATCTCTGTTACTGCACCTGTGGTAGTGACACACACTAACACTGGTCAGTGCATTTATCACTGACAATCCTGAGCTTGCTTTCCTGTTGCTTCAACAAACTGCACTGTTTTTTGAACCTGGATTGTACAGGTTCTTACTGAACTTGACGAGGATGATAGTGCCAAATTGGCTATAATCAGAAATAAAGCCCAGCCACATCCAGCCCCTCTGATCTCTGAGGACCAGCTGGAGTGCAAGGGACTTTATTTTCTGCCAAATTTCTATATCCTTAATGCAACAGTTGGCACTGAGCCCTAGTGTCCCACACTACTGTGGTGGGTTGAGCCTGGCTGGATGCCAGGTACCCACCAAAGCCACTCTGTCATTCCCCTCAGCTGGCCAGAGGGTAGAAAATATAAGAAAATGTTTGTGGGTCGAGGTAAGGACAGGGGCACATGGCTCACCAGTTACCATCAAGGGCAAAACTTGAGTTGAGGAAATGAACTGAATGTATTAATAATTGAACCAGGGCAGGGTAACGAGAGAAAACTCAAAAATTTAAAGCACCTTCTCCCTATCCTTCCCCTCTTCCTGGGCTTAACTTCACTCCTGATTTTTCTACCTTCTTCCCCTCAGTGGTGCAGGAGTACTGGGAATGGGGGCTGTGGTCAAGTGCTACCACCATCGCTGCTGAGCTCAGCCTTGGCCAGCAGTGGATGCATCCTGGAGCTGGTGGCATTGGATCTGTCAGACATGGGGGAAGCTTCTGGCAGCCCCTCATGGAAGACATGCCTTTAGCCCCCTCACTACCAAAGCTGTGCTGTGGAAACCAAATACAAACTCTGTGTCAAAGGTTCATTTCATACACCTTTGTCCTGGAACTGGGCTCAGGACTTTGCCACCAGGGATATCTCCAAAGTCCTTATTCTGGAGGACTGTTGGGTCCTGAGCTACTCCCTGGTTTCTGAACAACACTGCAGACAGCAGTCATTTAGTTGTGAACATTTTTATCATCTAAGAAATACTTAGTAATTTATCCTTCACTCAGTCTCTTTAGCTCCACAGTGGTGATGCTCTGTTCCCTTCGCAAGGGAGGCTCATTTCCAGGGTCCTGCTGAGGGAGAAGTTACTCTTTATATCTCTCTGCTTACAGCTTAGCTCTCAAAGAAAGCTGGGACCATTGGCTTATCTCCCTGGCTGTACTACCCTCGGCCACTGTGTCTGACAGCTTCCAGCCCTCAGGTGAGCACAGCCCACCCCCCATGACACTTCTGCTGTCTTTTCAATCAACTACTTCATTTTGTTACAGTCCCACTTTCTACATTCCCCTGCGAGGGAAAAGACACTGACACCACACAACACTGTCTTTTTTTCCATCTCAGGGCTTCTGCCCTTCAGTCTCAGTCTCACACTTCGTGAAGCACAAAACAATTCCATACACCAAGATGATGGAAGTACCAGTGCTGAGGAGTTGCTTGCTGATCAATGGGCAGGCTGCTGTATAAATATCTTCCAGGTGTGATGGTTACATTTGGAGAAATGATCCTTGAACAAACTTTACTGCAAGCTCTGACATTCCTGTCATGTTTACTATAGAAATACACAATCTATATATGGTGTTCATCAGTAATATGTACTACTAGAAGGAGAGCCAGCACAACAGAACTTTGTTTCCAGATAAAAGGTTTTTCTATCATTTTTAAAATGGCTTAAATCATTGAATCACAGCTCTGGTAGTGAGCCAGAAATATTTACATCTGATTGGGCAGCGCCAGGCTGGAACTCTATTGTACTTAAACAGATTTTACCAGACTTTCAAAATAATATTCAGCAGGGCTTAATAATATCAAGGGACCAAAAATTATATTACTTGACTTTTCAACCTTACTTGTTTAACTGAATTTTCTTTACTATTTTTCATACTGTTAGAAAGGTATTGCTTTTAATATATTATTGTTACTCATTTTAATTTAATATTACATAATGAGGATAAGGACAGTATGACAGTATTCTAACAGAATGAAAATTCAAATTACTTACCATTTCTCTCAAGCATCATAAAAACTATTTTGTTTTATTTTCTTTCTCTTTGCCTGTTTCTATGTTAAGATTGAGGCGTTTTAGCTATTTAAATACTCCTACAGAATTACAGAAGCTAGATGGAAAAAAACCCAAACTTGATTTGGTGTCTTTATCTCAGTCATAGGGACAGCACTGTTTTTTCATGCTACAACTTTATTCTGCTGTGCTGATCTTTGAAAAAAACATTGTAAAAGTTCTGTATTCTATTTTTTTACAGCAGATCCTGGGGCCTGATGTTGTTGACAGAAGTCAGTAAACCTGCACAGATGCCAGGGTTCTTCTATACAGATCTGTTTTCAGGAGTGGTGCCTAGTTTCCATCTTATTTATATATTACTTAGGTTAAAAACGTAATAATTATAGATCATGTTATTTTTTTTCACATTTATTTTTAAAGGTTAGTCCTTAAATATTCAATCAATAGCTACTTTATATAAACTGAAAAGAGCTTTTCATTCACATATATAAGAAGCTTACAAAATACCTGGTTATTTCTGAAGCATACTGCACGGCAAGTCCTTTGTTTTAATTAGAAATCCCTGATGCTTGTAAAATAATGTAAGCCAAGATATTTATTTTCACAGGATTGTATATTCTGAGAAGAGCATGACCATCCCCCAAAATGTCATTTTTTCCATTTTATCTGAATCCAAGTTGTATCTCACTTCCCCTATGGTCTGACACCATGTGATCCAATTTTATTTTTCTTGACACCAGCAGTTTTTTATGTTATGTCTCATATTTTCTGATGAGCTAGGGGGAATGCCTCTATTATCCAGTGGGTAGTATTCAAATCTGATAGGTGGAAGGCTCAACTTCCAGGACCTGCCAAGAAGACTCTTCCCAAATTTACATGAAGAGCCTCCCAAAGAGATGCAGGTCATGTGGGTCATACTGCAGTCTCATCCACACTGCTTTGCACTAGTAGCTGAGCTGCCAATCTATCTTCTTCTGTGTTAATTTTAGAGAGCACATGGCATTTGTAACTACACACCACAGAAGCTGCCTTTGTGCAGTTTACCTTTGTCAACATTCTCCCTTGTTGTAGACATCTTAGACAGCAGCTTAGGAGGCAGAGGTCTGTGGAGTGGTTTTGGCTGCTCAACCATTTCCCTCTCAGCCTTTGTTTCTGACAGATAAATGAAGACATTTCAAAAATCAGAAAAATCTCACAACACAAAATAAAATAAATAATCATCTCTAGTTGAAGGTGCTGAGCTATGAATGTCTGCTTAAATTAAGCAGATGATAAAAGAATCATAACACATGAGAAGTGGCCAGAAAGGGCATTTGTTCTCTTAGTGATAGCTTTAACATTTTTTCTAGTTATCATTAATGTTTCAGGAAATAAATCAGTGACACTAATTAAAAAAAACCCCAAACCTATTCCATTAGGTTTTCTATTCTTGCATTAAGAATGTTATTCTGCATTTGGGGTGGTCCTGTGAAAGGCCATGACTTGGACTTTGATGATCTGTGTGTGTCCCTTACAACTCAGGATATTCTAAAATTCTATGATTTATAATTCTGTGGTTCTATGACCTCACAAAAGGTGAGGCAATTAGAGTTTCTAATCTCTGAGCCAAAGGAGGAACAGTAAAACAGAGAAATGCCCCATGACAGCCATTGCGAAAGCTCCCAGAAACAGTTTTCTGCTGGATAAACAGATTTAATTAGAGCCACTATTAACCTTGGGAAAAGGCCGAATCTGCAAGTAGTAATTTTATGCTTCTTTCCAGTTTCCTATTAGTTTATCAATGCATACAATGACACTGATTTCAATCAAAGAATCTCTGATTTGGTTTCAGAAATCCTCTTATTAGTAGCCAATTTTAGCAAATCTCTGAGTCACTGTAATTTTCAAGATTGTCTATATCCTAAATTGCAGACCTTGTTGGTTATATATTTTTTCCTGTAGGGCTGAAAACATCTGAGACATCGTACAGTATAAAGACTCAGTCCTAAAGAACTGGAAATCAGAAGGAAAACACAGAAGGGGAAGCACTGATGAAGGTGACTTTGAAGAGAAACTCAAAGTGCCATCAGGAAGCTAATGGCTTACAGAAAGATTTACAAAGATTAAGAAAACTGTCACATACACCTAGAAGCAAGGACACCTCCAGGCATTTTTTTCCCCCCCAGTAATTCGATATGAAAGTAGATAAACCTGAGACTTCAGTGCAATTTTGCATGTGGACAAGATTAATTTAAATCAAGTGCAGCATTATATAAAACTGTGATGGAAGGAAAAACAAATACTGTGATGAAAAGAAAAAAGACAGTCCCGAAGTGAATAAGCAATAATGACTTCAGCTTGACACTTAGCTCTTGGACTTGAATGGCACTTAAACAAGGAGCTGGAGAAAGGAAGAAATGGGGGAAGTTTAAAAAGGAAGCCTGGAGTTCAATTATAGCCATGCTGAGTTTGAATAAATGGACAAACATTGCAACAAGATGAGGTATCAAGACACCAAGATGGTTCCTGATGTTAACCAGAGGCTGGGAGCAGTATCCTTGCAATAGACTGGAGGAAGAATATATAATATTAAAAAAAACCCTGAACCAACAAACACCAAACAGCCCAATGACAACAAGAACTCTCCTCCATCCCCCAGTGCAAGACCTCTTAAACAGCCAAAGAAGTTGAATTTGAGGAACAGGAGCAAACCACTCTCTAACTATGTTTGTACTTGATACATTCCAGCTTAGCATTCCAGTCTCTTCAGGATAAGAGTTCTGGCACCTGCCACATGGGTATTGCACAGAGAGTAATTCATCTTGGAAGATACCTCAGGAGGTCTCTAGTCCAAGCTCCTGCTCATAGCAGGGTTCACTCTAAACTCTGAGCAGATTACTCAGAGCTGTACACAAGGATGGGGACTGCACCACCTCCTGGGCAATCTCTGGGCTTCCTTCCAACACTGATAAAAGCCAGGATGTAGAGTGCACACCTGATTAGGGCACACATCTAAAGATAAGTGTGCTTGTTCTCTCTCATTTACAGGTAACCTCTGTTGAAACGGGCTGACAGACCAAGGATGGTGAGAAATGGTTGCAGATTTGGTTAAGAAGTTACCAGTGCCCTGAGCAGCACTGCCTACAAAATTCCAAGAGGAAGAACAGACTGGAAAGAAATGAGGGCCTAGGATGGAAGTGGAATGGAAGAATTCCTGAAGTAAGTATACACAGCACATTCAACTGGCTCAGAGACTGGGACAGAGGTGGAAGCACAAGAGGAAATCTGTAGTTACAGAGGTCGATGAGAAGAAAAGCAGGAGATGCAGTGAGGGGAGTGAAGCAAACGCAACACAGACAAGAAACCTTAGTGCTCCTGGCAGGGAAGAAAAGTAGAGGTGTTCAAGCTACTAGAGACAGAAAGGATAAAAGCACATCAAAGGGAGAGGGAACATGATTTTCTCATGAGATAAAATCGACCATTATATTTGGTGAGATTTTAGGTAAAAATCAAAATGAAGTCAGAAGAGAATCAGAGAATATTCTGAGTTGGAAGGGACCCACAAGGACCATCAAGTCCAACTACTTCAGTAAATGGCCCATACAAGGATTAAACCCACAACCATGGTGGCACAAAACCATTCTGTAGTTGCTGCTGTAGGTGCAATTGAGTTCAAGGCAGTTGAGCCAGCAGGACTCATCACTGCTGCAGAAGGGAGAGCAGAAAACTGGTTGTGAGGAAATTGAGTGTGGTGAAGGATGCAGGAGCAAGGGAAGGATGTCTGTGATGAGCCCTGCCAGGTTTCTCCTTACCGTGGGAGAAGAGCAAAGTCAGGGTCTGAAGAAGGGGCGAAAACAATTCTCGACAAATATATGTGGATCAAGACAAACCTGGATACAGCTTTATTCTACTCTAACCACGGCCAAGTGCCAGGAACTTTCTGCTGCACAGGATGGAAACCGGGCTAACACAGATGAGAGGAAAGCACCTGCTCTGTGGATCAGCTCAGCGCAGAACTCGTCACAGGGGTACCCTTTAACAGCGTCTTTCGCTGAGCAACGCCGTGCCCGCTCAGCGCCGCACGCCGGGCCGGGCCCGGGGACGGTGCCCGGTGCAGGGGCGTGCCCGGGGCGTGCCCGCGGGGCTGGGCGGGGCACGGGCGGGGCACGGGCGGCGGCGCCGGGGGCAGCGGGCGGAGGGGCTGCGGCTGCGGGAGCGCGCCCGGCCCCGGCCCGGCATCGCCTGTTGCTGCGCCGCTCCTGGCTGGTAACTATCCTCTGTAATTGTGCTTCTCCATGGAGGAGGTGGTGGTGGTGGTCCTTGGCGTTACTATTTTTTAAATTGTTATTAATGCTATTATTATTATTATTATTATTATTATTATTATTATTATTATTATTATTATTAATTCCCCCTCGGCGCTCACGAAAAAAAAAGAGATGAAAATTAAAGTTACTCTTAGGCGGACTCCCCTGGGAGCAGCTACCGCTCTTTCGGGGGGGAGCGGCCGGCGGGGGGGCGCTGGGGACCGGGGGAGCGGTGCTGGAATCCCGGGATGACCCTGCGGGCTGCGGGATCGGCGGGAGCGGTGCGGGAGTGCCGGGATGACCGTGCGGGATCTGCGGGAGCGGTGCGGGAGTGCCGGGATGACCGTGCGGGTACGGCGGTGGCCGAGGCGGAGGTGCCCCGGGAGCGGTGCCGGGAGCGGGCAGCATGGGAGCGGGGGAAGCGGGGCTCTGCTGCCCGTGTCACGCTCGGGCCCGGCACAGCCGCGCCGCTGGCTCTGCTGGGTGGGGTGGCAGGTGTAAAGCTGGGGCTGCTTCGTGCAAACCGGGTCGAGCTGAGCCAAACCTTTTCGGATTACTCTCGGCAATATAATTACTTGGAGAAATAGGCCCGGCACCGCAGTCCTGATTCAAGTAAGCCCCGTTTGATCCAGTGTGATAGAAATTTTATCTGGGTACACAGTCTTCTGAGAGTGACTTACAAATATGGGATAGGGCAGAGAGAGAGACTGGAGAGGGCAGGGGTGGCGGTGGGATACTGAAGTGGAGGCAGTTTTAGCATCTCTGATAACTGGAAATGTTCTCTTGAGGTTGCATTTAGGGACTGATGAGTACTCTGCATCTGTGTTCTGTGAACACTGCCCACCCAGCATAGTTTTCTCTGTCAAAAACTGCTCAGCTGATACATTTAATCTTAGTATTTATTTTTTAAATTAGTTTTTGTCTACAGGGTCCCACTAAAGACAACTTGTTTATACGTGTAATAGTTTTAAAAATTTCTGGAGGGCACTTCCTGTGCCTCACTGTGGAAATGAAGAAGCTGGTTTGCATGTTGCAGATGACTCTGCTGTTTGTCTCCTGCCTGCAAGGTTAGCGTTTCCCTGCCAGGCTGGCAGCAATCAATTTCCCTCTCTTTCCTCCGCTTCTCTTCTTCCTTTGCACGTATTCCACTGAATAAAGTGAGTGGAATAAGCTGAGGGAAAAATTTGGATGTCTCTCCTCAAAAAAAGCTGTGTAAATGAAATTAAAGGCATGGCTGCAACATGCATAATAGAGGGATTATTTAACACACCAAAGCGTTTACATTTTTCTTTATGTAATCGTCATTCAAGAATCAATACAGTGCCCTAGTGATTTATTTCATCATTGGCTTTTGTGCTTAGCGGTGCAAGATTGAAAGCAAAACGTCACCACAAACAAATACACATTATCTGTGTGCCATGTGGAACCACGGGCTTGGAACCACGGAACCTGCTGGGCTGTGAGCTCTTCTGGGCAGGAGTAGCAGTGGTTGTGTCTGCACTCTGGAGCTGCCCTCCCCTGTGTGCTGCTTGGAGCTGGGGGGACACCTGACTGCCCACCCTGACACCACTGTCCCTGGGAGCTGGAATGGGGGCGTTCCTGTTTGCCTTTGGGTTTGGAGGAGGGGTACAAGCAGGGTGAGCAGCCAAACCTGGGAGCCAGGCACACTCCTGAGTGCCCTGGTCAGATGTAGGTGCATGCACTGAAGATGACAGTTTCAGGAAGGCTGGGAGGATACTCAAAGGATACCAGAATCCTCCTGCTGAAACATTTTGAATGTGTTCCTGCCACTGACAGTGAAATACTGGGTTGCAGACTTCCCTTGGAAGTAAATGTAGAATCGAATACAGGAGTGTGACTTGGGCTTCCTTTCCCTGAGGAACTTTGGCATCCTGTACTTTGCAAGGAGGATGAAATTTTGCTCTTATAAGGATTTCTGGCAAAGCATTTCCAGACTGCAGTGGGATTGGGTTTTTTCTTTCTTCAGATGAGAGGAGTAAGGTGGCCTTAGTGTTTGCAAGATCAAAGCCTGTCTTGTTTCAGCATAAAAGATAATTACAAGAGCTGCGCTTATACCACCATCTCACTCAGAAGCTTGTGTGAATTTTCCCTGGTGGGAAAGGAGTCCTCTTCCACTTTATCTTCCAGACCCTTCCCACAGTGATGGCAGGGGCCATGACAGCAGCTGGATGATGGCACTGCCACCTGAGCAGGAGTCTGGTGTGACAAGACACATGGGAGAGTCTGTGGCCTGGTCCCCAGCAGTCTCTGTCATTGATCTCCACTGGAGATCTGTCTTGGGTCTCTGGTGGGATGATGCTGCTGCCATCAGCTGCTTCCAAAGTGGCTACCTGTATTCCCCTAAGAATTGTTAGGATGTACTAACTGTGAATGAGAAGATCAGCCATAGTGGCAGTCCAGCAATGGAGTATGCTATACACGTTATTCCTGAGTTAGACAGCAAGAGGAAACTCAGATGAGACTTCCTTCACCACCCTACTGCATCATGCAGTGCTTCCTGGCCATTAATGCTTTCTCCCTCACATCCCATCACCATCCCCAGGATGGACCTGCAATTCCTGAATTTCCCCACGTGCAACACGCACTTCAGGTAGACCTTGATAAAAAATTAACCCTCAGAAAATGCTGGCCCTCTGATCATCCATTCAAAATCAGAGAAAGAAGCAGTGCTCTGACAGGGAACATGGACAGGGTTTTGTTGGGAGCACATGCTTGGAGATCAAAGGGAGAAACTCAGAGCAAAACGTCTTTTGTTCCTCTGCAGGCACACGTGTAACTTGTACTACTGCTAAATAACTGGATTTATATATTTATGTATTTATTTATTTTACAGATAACCTGCAGGTTTTTCTCAGGAAAATACTGAATGAATACTGATGAATACTGAAAATTCATCTGAAACTATAGTCTCTTCCTTGTTATTAGAGAACCCACATCTCAGTTTTGAGGGATGGATGAAATAAGTATGAATTGTAACAGTGCGGGTTACCAAAATGGGATGAATTTCACCCAGAAGCTAGGACCATGCTTCAGTCCTCCTGCTGACCTTTAGCACTGGCAACACAGG
Organism: Monarcha castaneiventris obscurior; assembly: GCA_026261815.1. Taxonomy (NCBI): domain Eukaryota; kingdom Metazoa; phylum Chordata; class Aves; order Passeriformes; family Monarchidae; genus Monarcha; species Monarcha castaneiventris. The sequence goes on along the minus strand of JAMPIT010000510.1, from coordinate 12,373,864 downwards.
GAGCACACAATTGGAAGATTCACAAATAGGTAACAGCATGAGAAGCTGGACTCAAGGGATGGATTTCTAAATTGATCGTGGACTCTGCAAAGGAAACACACTTCTTTTCTCTCAGTATTTTGCTTTTCTCAGGCTCTCCCTGTGCTGCCTGTAGGCAGGTCGCTGATCCAGACAAGAGCTCTGACGTTGGTCCCACTCCATGCAGGTTTTAAAGTCTGAGTGGGATGGGGAATACTCCCCATCAAAGCATCTGCTGCCTGTAGCCTTCCTATTTTCCTTTCTCCCTTACCTTGTAACTTGGTGACCCCAGGTATTTACAGTGCATTCATTTCCTTCTCACTAACAGGAAGACCTCTAGTCCATTTATTTCTTACGGGAAGAAAGCCACTTAATCAGTGGGCTTAATCAACTTAATTTGTATTTTAGTCTGGTTTAGTCATATTTAAACTGTTTCTATTGTGAACATCCTTATATCTTTTTTCCCCTGGGTTTTTTATCTGAATCAATATTTAACATATTTCCCTAGTTTAAAATTGATGTGTCTTTGTTGGTTTTCATTATTGAACCTTCAATATTTACTCTTCCTTTCCTGTTGTGACATTTTAGCACTAATAGTCCTTTATTAGATTGTGACTGTATGCCCTTGACTACTGCTGTTTCAGGAATACACTGAAGTTGTTTGCAGGACTTTTTCTTTAAAGAAAGTCTCAGAAGAAGGTCAATGCATCTAATTTTGTTCTTGCAAGCCCTTTTCCTGCAGAAAGTGGACCACATTAGCTGGGAACACTCATAGGAATGAGCTCAGTAAGCATGCATTTACATCAGAAAAGTTTCCTTCCTCATAGCATTGAATTTTAATGTAACCCACTGAGTATGAGGTTTGGGTAGGTGAACTCCAGAGTTTCCATCCCACCTACGTATACACAGTCTTTTCTTCTCAGTGTATTTAAAATGTGTACCACAAGAAGGAAAAGCGTAGTTAAAACTCTAGTGTCACAATATTTGGGGGGAGTTATGTGGCAGCACATTTAACATTTGCATCACATTTTAATCGGCAAGTCCAAAAGCTTTTGGAAAAGGAGGTCAGCATCATTCTGGAATTAATTTTCCCAAAGATAAAGCAGTGTAAATGCAGTGGTAAAAATATTTGTTTCAGAGACTTGAGTACTTCACAAAATGTGTTTGTTCCTCGAGACAGAAATAGCCATATTTCTTATAACAGTAGAATTTCTTTCCTCATTATTGTTCCTGTCACCGTGCTGTTATGTTGCCTAACCTTGAAATGAAAGCAGTTTTGTTAACTTTTTACAAATGTTCATTGCCATGTTGGGTTTGAATTGCCTATCCCTCTCAGGGCAGATAAAAACCCCCAAAAAGTTTCATTTTCTTGTGTGTACTGGTAAAAGGCAGCCAGTGTGCTGGGTAAAAGAGGAGTTGAGTGGGGAAAAAATAAACCTGAAAAAGAAGGCAGTTACTGCCTTATTATTTTTTTTTAATAGTTTCATATGGTCATCATTTTAGATAACAAGGAAACAAAACCCAGTGTCTGCTCTTAAGCAGAAGTTTCAAGTTGAATCACTGAAAACAAACCTTAAAATAGTATCTTTAGAAGCAACCTCTTTGTTTCATAATTATGTGAAGAAGCATGAGAACATTCTCTGATTTTTATATAGAAATAGTCCTAAATGATTGACTTTAGGAAGTTGTCAATGTAATTTTTCTTTTGCTTATGGGAAGAACTCCAAAGATGAGATTTCAGTGTATATTACAGACAAATTCTTTGCATTTACAAGAAAAAAAAAAATTTATGTCATAAATTAAAATCTCTTAATAAACTATACATCTTTTACCTACTTTTAAATACAAAAACATCTGTATTAAGCATCAGCAAAGTCTTCTAGCATTTTTGCCCTGTTGTTTTCTATCCAGTCCTGGTTTGCATGACATTCTGTAAAGGGATGATTTTTCTCTTCTTCCCCTCCCCATACATTTGCCGTCTTTTTGTACACGTGGGTGTCATGACTTCACTCTTCCATTTCCTCACCTGTGTATCCAGGTCAGAGTTTTCAAAGTAAAACTTAGATTTCAGATTACCCAGTTTAAGACATCCAGGCATTCCAGAATCTCAGAGTTCAGCCAGGGTTAGAGAAAGCAGCAAAGGAACACAGTGTAAGTGGAAATAGCTTGGATTACGTTTTTTTCAGGCACAGTGAGGCCATTTGCATGTTAGTGACTTGATCAGCTTGGCTCTTATGAGCAAAGTTAGTCAGAACTGTGATTAACACAGGAAGTGTGAGCCGGGACACGAAATGAGCAGCAGCATCAGTTCATTTTTTTTTGCCCATGCATCAAAATGAAGTAATTTGTGCATTCTTAGTTCCCCCTAACAGCTCTTTCCTTGGACCCAGCTCATCAGGAGGGGTCCTCAGGGACTGCTCTGTGTGAAGGCTAGGCAGAATAACTCCTGGCTCCTCTTGCCAAAAAGACCAAGAATCAGAGGAATCTTGGTCCCCCTCACCAGACACCCAAAGCCAAATGCCTTGTCCAGGTGTCTGGTGGGGTTGTCCCTCTAAAAAAGCCATCTATGACTGTGGGAACAGTCTCCCCTGTGCCTGGTGGGGGTACCTGAGGTCCCATCAATCGATGATCCTGGGGCCATCTGCTGTCTAGGAAGTGGTGCAGTAATAACATGGAATCACATGGATAGATGATGCCAGGGGCAAATGGGGCAGAAAAAGAACCACCATGCTGCTCCCTCCCTGATGAGGTGAGGTTGATGGCCTCTGAAGGTCACTCATGCTTGTGAAAGAGTATGTCTCAGAACCATCATCAACCTTTAAAAAGCTTTTCTTTGAAAAGAAACTGTCTTTGAAGATGCGTGTCAGCAGGAAGCCTGGGGTTTGCGTAGTATTGGAGGGGTCAGTATGCACAGAGCATTTGGGACAAATAATTTGAAAAGTTCTGCAAGAGAAAAATACTATTTTGCACAGTTTGCTTCTTGATAATGGTAAATGTTTTACACGATGAGGCAGTAATCAGTTTCTTTATTCTTATATTGCAGACACAGTTCTTGTATTGTCTGTTTGCCACAGAGAGATTGCTAGGTCATAAAAGAGATACCAAAGGAGAGATAATTCCCAGAAAATGAGGAAGAGATTTATAGTCAATTAGAGAGAGAAAATGTCCTCACCAGAGCTCCCTTAGACCCAGCTTCAGTCTCCTGTAAGTAACAGATAGATGATATTTTTTATTTCTGATTTCTACTATCAGAAGGAATCAAAATATTTGTTAATATTAATCACATTTTTTTTTCTAACAAATAGCATCCTTGTCCTTCCTTCTTTTTATTTTGGGCATTCATTCAAATAAAAAGGCAGTGCAGTCTTAATGCTGTGATATACCAATGAGCCCCAGTAATTTTGTGTGAATGCTACACACGTAGGTGAGAAAATAATTTTTCAAGCAAATTCAAAGGCAGCCCTTAGATGAAGACTGTCATTTTACACTGGTTTTCAGATAACCCCTGCTGCCTGCCCTTGCTGCAAAGCTGTGAGTGCCCAAGTATTTGCCTGTGTCTGCACTTCTCACCTGAATCCCAATGTCCAGACTTTGTCAACATCCACTTTCAGAATTATGTGCCCAAGACAGACAAGCAGAAGGTCAGAAGAGGAACAACCAACCAACAGATCACTATTTCAAACAGTGAGAGGTCTCTTCTGGACAAATGTTTTAGAAATATGGGAGGTTTTTTTGGGTTTTTTTGTTTTTTTAATGGGAGAAGTAGAATAGATAAGTCATCAGCAGCTCAGTTGAGCTAGCTTCTTTAAGCAGACTCAAATATTTCTCAGATTCTCAGAATTTCTGCCCTACTGTGCCTTCACTGTCTACATGCATATATTTAAATGGGTTTGTGCAACCAATGGTAACCAGAAATCCTGGTAGCTGCAAGAGAGTTATCCCCTTAGGCTGTGACCACCATGTATCTGGCATGTATTTACCCTCTTACCCTGCCTCTCAGGGACTTTCTTGTAGTGGGATTTGAGGGCTCTCTTGAGTTGGCCCAGGTGCACAGAATCCATGCAGTGCCATTGTCCCAGAAATTTCAGACAAGCTCATGGAGTGGTTTGGGTTGGAAGGGACGTTTCAACATCATCTCGTTCCAACTCCCCCTGCCATGGGTGGGAACACCTTCCACTAAACCAGGCTGCTCAAAGCCCCATCCAACCTGGCCTGGAACACTTCCTGGGATGGGGCATCCACAGCTTCTCAGGGCAACTTGTGCCAGGGCCACACCACCCTCACAGTAATTAATTCCTTCCTAATATCTACTCTAAACCCATCGTTTTTCATCTTAAAGCATGCCCTTGTGAAAATTCCCTCTCCTGCTGTCTTGAAAGTCTCTTTAAGTGCTAGAAGGCTGCTAGAAAGTCTCCCTGGAGCGTTCTCCAGGCTGGACAACCCCAATTCTTTCAGCCTGCCTTCAAGAAGAGGTGCTCCAGTCCTCTGATCTTCTATGTGGCCCTCCTCTGGATTTGTTCCTGCAGGTTCACATCCTAATGTAGGGGTCCCAGCTCCAGAGATGAAGCAGCACTTCAAATGGGGTCTCATAACAGTGGAGTAGAGGGGGAGTATCACCTCCATTGATGCTTCTTTTGATGCAAACCAGAAGCCTTTGCTTAAATGCCGACTTATTTTGCAGGGCTAGGTAGGAAGACCTGCTGAAAATATGTCCTTTGCTAAAAGCTGGGGTTTGAAAAGTACCTGTGTGCTGGGAAGGGACGCCATGAAATTTTGATGCCAGGCTGCAGAGCAGCTGGTGCATGGGATCTTAGTAAATGCACAGTAATTTCTTTCTCATTCATGAGTCTACATCTCTTGCATTCACTGAAGAAACGTTCCCTTGGGCATAGAGTAGCTGTAGCATCATGGTTCTTGGGCCTGCTGTCCTCACAATGCTGTGTCCAGAAATTAACTTGGCAAAGGTGTCCCTGGGCTTTAAGCAGAGAAAGCCCACAGTGCTGAAATCCCACTGGGATATGGAAATACACTTACTTTTACAATTAAAGGCAACAGCTCTTCAGCGATGGAGGAAACAGGGATTGCAGCATACAGCTGAGAGTACTGTGGAAATGTAAACAAAAACTAAATGTAGTCTTTGCAAAGGCACCTGCAAACCCTCTTGTTTAAATGGGATTTGCAAGCCAGAGTGTGCCTGTGCAGCTGGGGATGCATTACAGTGTCAGTGTGCTGTACAGGGGCATGGTGGGACTTACTTCTCTGAGAAGGGAGTCAGGAAGACATGGGTTTGTGGGGGGTTGTTGCAAGCCATCAGAACCAGACCCCAGTTTTTCTTCCTCTTCCTGTTGCAGGAACAGCTCATGTGCATATGAGAGACGGGAACCAGGTAAATTTGTGGGATTTTCTTCAGTGTGAGGTCTTTGCCTAGCTCTGCTATAGTTCAGTGTTTCTGTCCAGTGTTTCTGACAGCTAAAATGGATATTTCATTACACAGCTACTCAGTCATTTAATATATAGTGCTGTATATGATGCTGTGAAGAGCTGAAGAACATACCTAGTTAAACCTAAACCTTAGATACTTTCCAGAGTAATGCTTAGAAAAGGATTTAGAGTTTCTGTCCTGTCAGAAACTCATTGCTGCTTGTGTGAAGCTCATAACTCACCCGGTGGCCAAAGACACAGAAGTGCCTGAAGGAGCATTAAACAAGCAAAAGCAAGTGTAACCAGCAGGAAGACTGCTCCTGCCACTCTTGACACTGAACCCTCTTTCCCTTAAGCTATTTGATGATTTGTGCTAATCTTTTATCTCATTTCACCTCTCCTGTGTGCCTGACCTTTAGCCCTGGCTAGCGAAGTGGATTGAAATAAACACTAAGGATACTCCTTCCTTCTCCCCCACCCTTTGCAACTCTCTGAATGATGGTGGTAGAGCAAACCATTCTTCTGTCTGTCTGTTATATCTTCCTCTCTCTGTCATCTGGCAGAGTGCAAGGTCTTTGGGAAATCTGTCTTTCTTCTCCTCTGTCTTTCTTCAGTTCCTGGAACCACAGTGCCTGCAGGCTCCAGGAGCTTTTGTATAAATCAGCCATAGGAAAAAAGAAGGCACAAAGATGTGAAGGAAAAGATGAGCAGCCAGGAGCAATCTGGAAAAAAAAATTCTCAGCTGCATTACACACTCCTCTGTGCTTGATGTGCCAGGGGGGGTGGCCAGCACTTCACAGTGGCTGAGGCCATTTTCATCGTGGAGCAGCAGTGTGGCTTCCTGTCCCTGGTCCCAGGTTTTGGGGTGGACTCCTTAGCCAGTCTGTACATATTGTGCATGGCAATGCTTGCCAGGTGCTTCAGTGGGAGCATGGCCAGCAGACTGGGACTGGGGCAATCCCAGCCCCAGGCTCCCTGCATGCCCATATCTTGTCTTTGGCACAACTTCGGCTGCCTGGCCAGGGACAGGGATAGTGGGGCTGCTGCCCATGCCTCAGTTGTCCACACAGGCCAGTTGTCCATTTTCAGGTCAGGACATAAACTGGCCAGTGGTATCATCTGCAGAGATTTCCTTCATCTTCAGTGTGTCCAGGGGTCTGTGTCCCAGTTGTTTGGGAACAGCTGAGCTCAGAGTTGATGGAGTTTGCCATTTATTGCATGAGGCACAGATAAATATCCAGGAAGGGGCTAAACAGATCTGCCTGAGATCATCTCCAAAGCCATACTGCTCACTCGCTCAGCTGTACAAGGAGGGGTGGAGACTGGGCAGCAAAGCCAAGTGGGGCTAGTGACACTGTCCCTTTTGGGGCTTTGGTTTAGGGGATGGGTTGTGTGCACCTGTTCCCTACAGGTCAGTGAGTGCCTGGGAAAATGGACATCACTGATGACTTGAGGATGACCTGCAAAGATGCTGTGGTCTGTGCATTTATTTAGTGGGATGCAGAGATGAATAGGGCTAAACACTTGCTCCTTGTGGTTTATACGGGGGATTTTTGGGCAGCTCTCTAGAACAGTTTGGGTTTTTTCCAGGATTTGTGACAGCAGAGAGGGCAAAGTGATCACTGTGTGTGTCACTTGGATAGCACATGACTTTTCTCCTGGAAGGCCTTGGTTTCTAAATTCCTGACGCCACCGACAAACACACACACACACACACACACACACACACACACACACACACACACACACACACACACACAAGATCAATGCAGTTTGGAGTTTGTGTTTGCTACTGAATTGTTTAACATTCCAGTTTCCCCTTGAATGCTTTGTCAAAAGAGCAATTAATGTTTGTTTCAAGTTTGTCTTTTAGATAACATTCTGGCTAAAGTTTTACTCTCTTTTTCAAGAACAGTAATTTAGGGGCTCTTTTGAGCCTTCTGGCATTTGAGAACACACCTGAGGTCTTTGCCTCATTAGCTTTCAGTGTGCATTGGCCACAGCAGCACAGAAAATGGAGCAGATAAGCAAGGATGGGGAAACGAGGAACTCCTGTGCTTGTCTGTGGGTGTGCTCTGCCTGTTCCCTCGCAGTGCAGGCAGCTCCTGGATGATATCCACAGGGAGCAACACAAGCAGCATCTCTGGGATCAAACTCGTGCCGCCTGACACGTGTCTGACGCTTCACCGTGGTACTTGCTTTTGAGTGGTGGATCTTCCATTTCTCTGTGCTCCCTCAAAAATCATCCACTTCTAGCAGTGAGCAAAATTAAAGTCTGGTTTTCTCTTTTAAAACATGTGCCTTCTTAGGATTTCTGTTTTAATTACTATCCCAATATCGAGGGTCTTCCTCACTATATTCTTAGTCAGGTGCTAAATATGTTGTTTGCTAAATCTTGTCCAGGCTGCCTCAAACTTTGGCTCAGGTGTGTCTATTGCTGTCAAAGCCTGGCTGCTGCTCTATAGAGAGAGACTCTGAGGAGCATGCCTTGGGTGGATACCCTTCAGTTGCTTTGCAGGATGTATTCACATCTTTTCTAGCCTTATGTCAGTGGATCTTCCAAGAAATATCAACGCCGACCAGTAGGAGAGGAAGGTGTTTGACTGGGAAGATGAATTAAAAAAAAAAAACCAAAAAAACAAAAAATCAAGGAAAAGCTTATTTTTGCTTACTTGAGACAAGCAGTGCTGATACTGAAAATATGAAAGGATCATAACTGGTTTTTTGCGGTGCCAGCTATAATAAGTGTTCGTCATTGCTGGAGGGGGCAATGTTTCCCCCTTCCAAACCTTTTTTTCTCTCATATTTTTAATTTATATATGTCACAGAAGAAATTAATCCCAAATACAAGCTTGACTCTGAAGTCTAGTTAATCATTGTGTAAAAACATTATGAAGACTAGATTTGTTCAAAATTTTACAATCTTTACAAAAACAGAGATGTGAAACATAAGAGTTTGTTGGATTCAGGACCTTTGCAAAAAGCTTGACCTCAGATCACAGAATAATAGAATCACAGAATCACTTGGATTGGAAAAGACCCTTAAGATAATGTTAAGTTCAATGGGAAACCAAGCACTGTCAAGTTAATCACTAAACCATGTCCCTGAATGCCATATCTACCCATCTTTTAAATCTCTGCAGGGATGGTGACTCAGCCACTTCTCTCAGCAGCCTGTTCCTGCCTAGGGAAGAAATTTTTCCTAATAACCAATATTAACCTCACCTGGCACAACCTGAGGTCACTTACTCTTGTCCTGTCACTTGTTACCTGGGAGAAGAGATTGACCCCAGCCTGGCTACAGCCTCCTTTCATTCACTTGTAGAGAGATCCCTCCTGTGTTTGATTTCCATATGATGCCTCCAACAGAGAAAATTTGTGCAATCTTTTTTTTGTCTTCCTTCAGCTTCAGTAGATGCAGGACACGTTCCTTCTGAGGCCAACACTCAGTACAGAGCATGCACAGCCTAGTACTGGCTTTCACCCTTCACCTGCAGGAGGATGACAGGTCCCCCTGGTGTGGCTCCAGAAGCAGGACTGGCTCTGCAAACACAGCCTGGAAACAAAACCCCTTTGGTTCAGTGCTGTAGGGGGTAATACTTTTTTTCGGTTGTGCTGTAGAAACCCAGCAAGTTCCTTCTGTGTTATGCAAAATTTCCCCTCCTGACAGGGAACTAATAACCACTTGTAAGTGTGTCTGAGCAGCAGTTCCAGTGCAAAACCTGGGGCCAGGCTTGCATGTGAGAGGCTGCAAACAAGACGTGGAGATTCTGATCTGAACACCCTTGCAAAGTCTATGAGGAATGCTGATTTCAAAGCTTGAGAGCAAGCAAGCAAGCAGAAACTGCTAGGGTAGGAGTGACGAAATGACAAGAGGTAGATGGAAAAGCAGGGAAAAAAAGAGAAAATGTGCAAATGAAAAATGAGACGATAAAGGGAAATGTGCCAAAGAAAGAGGAAGGTATACAAGAATATAGCTTTTTAAAAAGCTGAGAAGAAAAAGAAGAAAAGCTAAGCTAAACACAGAGCAAACAGCCTAGGATGTAAAATTTCTAACATTTAAAAATCTATAAAGTCAGACCCTATGAAGTCAGAGCATTCAAGAAGGCATGTATGTGAGTGAACCCATGTGCATATGACATTTTGTTCAGTCCTACATGTATTTGTGTGCAAATTTTCATCTGGATCCAAAGGAAATTGAATTATTCTTTTCTTGGCAAAAAGCTGCCTGCTGTTCAGGAGAGCAGTGTAATTTATAATTGTGGGGGTTTTTTTCCTGCTGTGGTTTGCAGCAGAGGACAGGTACTTGAAATTCTGGCAGTGGGCGGGCAGTGCCTGAGCTTGCAGCAGAACAGCTTTATCCTGGGTGTGACAGCCGCCCTGGGAATGCTGCAGAGTCCTGCACCCACATTCTGAGCAGGGCAGGGGCCCTGGGGAAGCCCATTCTGCTACCATGTCAAAGCCAACTATGTTTCACTCGCCAGAAAGTGAGTGAGATTGAGGCTGAAAGTACATGAGAAGGTTGGTTAACTGTGAGTCAGCTTCTGCCAGATCCAGATTCCCAAAAATCATTACTTTGTTTCTCACAGTTTTGCAAAAGTAACTGGCATAATAAGTATAATTAAAAACATATATTTTTTCCATTTGTTTCTCCGTGCTTTTTGCTCCTGTAAGCCTCTGGCCAGCTGACCCACCAAAGTCATGTTTTCTTGTATTTCCTCCCATCACAAAGTCTAATTATTTCCTGAAAGAAACCCAGGAAAACTAGGAAACACATTGGACTGAGTTAGGGTCTAACCAAGACTCTGGTTTTCTTTTGTGGGACTACCAAAACAGGATAGACAGTATTGTTGCAGCAGTTTCCATGAACGACACTTCCAGACCCATATCCATCCGGGAATGGGTTTATCAGCTGGGAGAGTCGCTGCCAGTCTCTGCTGGAAGTGTGGGACTTGCACACTGTCCTGGGAGAGCCTTGGAGGTGTGCCCTTCTCCCACTGCAGCCAGACCTGGGAGCTAACAGGGACCAGGCTTCTCCAACCTTTTCTTGTCACTCCCCACCAAGTAAAACCTAAGATTAGCTCATGCACTGTTATTAATATTGCACTAGTACTCCCCATTGCAGCACATGGATGGTTTTGATCAATAATTAATGGTTGGGCGTAGCCTATTAAATTTGAAATGGGGTGTACACTTTCCTGTTATTTATTTATCATTGCTTTTTTTTTACAGGGTGTTTTTTCCCTGCTATTTCATTTTTCACTTGCTTAAATGCCTCCTTCAAAGTTCAGACTGCTTGCAGGAAATTAATCTTGCGCCTTATGACTTTTAAGTAAGGCTAAGCCCTCTGTGAGGGCCCGAGATTGAGCCGTAAGGAAAACTTTCAGACCCACTCAGTCACTTCAGTGCAGGAGGTCTCTTTGAAACAAATGGTTTGGGGAATTTGGTAACAAATCGAACTGCTCAAAGCTCATCCGTGGTCTCAGAGCTGTCTGCTTTTTGTTTCACAGGGATTTTTGGCTATTTCTACTGGGGGAACAACCAGCTCCAATACCAGCAATCAGTTATTGCCCTGTCCCCACCTTTGCCAGTGGAGGCTGTTCTATTGAAACCCTCCTGCACACAGGTTTTGGGGAGTGTAAATCTTTCTGGGCTGGTTGCAGGTTGTATCCCCTAGTTAGAAGTGGCCTTTTGCTTTGCTTTGTGGAAACAGTCTACTCATAACTTATTTGACTTTCGTGGTTCATCTTGATTCACGAGTAAGTCGGGTTGTAGTAAAATGGAAAGAAAATATTTCCTTAGAAGACTCTAGGACATGTTTCAGAGTTTAGGGCTTCAAAACTGAAAGCTGCCCAAGCATGTGAAATTGTAGACCAGTCTCCCAGCCTAGCTTTAACAGGCTATTATCCTCCTGGTTTTTCCCACGCCCAGATCCAGGGAAAGCTGCTGATCTGAGAATTACCCTAACAGAATCGTGCTTTTCAGTATGGCAGAACTTCTTTCTACATTCCTCTCTTTCCAGCTTTGCCAGTATGCAAGCCTGGGTGTCCCTCCCTGACCAAGAGTAAATGTCTTGTTGCTGACGGGCGCTCGAGGCTGCCGTGTTTGCTGTGTGGCACAGGTTTCCCTTCATTCACACTGTGTGCATGGCATGGCCCATCACCCTGCACCCTGCCTGCCTTCCTCCTCTCCATGCAACAGCTGTGCATGGAAATGCCACTGGGAATGCCTGCACAAGAGGCCCACGGGGTTGTTTTGGGGCTGGTGACTCCTGCCATGGAGTGTGGTGGTTGAATCGGGGTTGGGGACCAGGTTTCTCAGGGAGGGAGGGCACGGTGGCAGACTCCAGCTGGCAGCAAAGCTCTGGTAGGGGTAGATCTGCCCCACTGCTTCCTGTGTGAACAGATTTAGACAAAGAGTAAGATGCTCTTCTTGCACCAAGAGATATTTCATTATATCAAAATTCCACCCCCACAGACCCCAGTACCCATGTTGTGACAGGTTCAGTGGGATCACCCAGCATTGCTTTGCATTCTCAAGGCTTTTCCTGGCATATATAATGCAGGAAGAACACAGTGTAAAAGGTCTGAGTTTCACATGCATTCTGCAAAGCCCCCAGTCTGTAGTATTGTCTCTCCTGCAGAGATCACAGGTGGCATGTCAGAGTACACTGCTAACACAGACCCAGCAGTGGGTCAAATTACCAACTTGCACCTGAGCACATGCCATCAGAGTAATGACTCCTGCTTCACAAAGGCTCATTTACCTTTCAACAGCACTGAAGTTCTCAGGGTCCATATTCAGAGGCAGTTCAGTGCCTAAATCACTAGTGGTTACAGGAAGTGTCACTGACTTTAATAGGAACAAGGCCAGAGTCACACCAAATAAAGGTGCAATTCAGATAACATCAAACTGTAGTGGGAATTAGATCAGGTCCTCTGTACTTATATATGAGCAAGATATTATTTGTTCAAAGGAGATAATTTTTAAATAATTTCCATTTTTTTGATTTGCCCTACTTTTTCATGGACCAGGGTGTTCCCCTTAAAGGGCTCATTTAAAATTGTGCTGCCATTAAATCAAAGACACTTTGCAAGGTCCACAAGAAGCTTTCATTCAGCTTGGAAGATCTGTGCTGCAGTCCCCACTCTACTCCCTACCACACTCTTCCCATCCTGTGGATGTTCTTGGGTAGAGGGCATGTTTACAACCTGTGACCCTATCAGCTGTGGCAAGGAAGACGTTGCATTATATGAGTGTGATTTTGCAAAGTAATGGCTTTTGGGGAAAGCAATTTCCTGAAGCAGAAGCAGCCTGCAGGAAGGCAAAGGTCTTGGGACATTGCTGTGGAGAGTTAAAAATGCGAGAGCCAAGGGGTGGGTGTGCCTGGAAAGGCCACCACAGGAATACACTTCCCTAGTGCCCATAAGGAAACTGCTCATCTACAGCAGACCCCAGCCCCCTCCTCAGTCGGGGATCCCTGCAAACCCCTTCTGGCTGCCAGAACACTGGCTGCCAAGTCAGATGAAGCTGCTGGACCTCTTCTTAGGCAGATGCCCCAGATCCTTCAAATGTAATTCCTATTCATTGGTGGAAGTGGGATTACTGGTTCCTGCATGCTTTTTGGGTTGTCACTTACCCTGCTAAGAAACATCCAAGCCTCATGGCAGGAGAGCACAGGCTGGTGCTGCCCTTCCCAAGGCTCCCCAAGGCACCTGGAGGTGAAGGGGAGGAAGGTGAGAGCCTGTTGGCAGGTGAGGAGGTTGAAGTGAGAGTTCTCTGTCGCTCAGAGCTGTGGGGCTGACTCAGGGGCAGAGGAGAGGAGGAGAAAAGTCGGGGAAGGGTTTGAAGCCTGTGGTGACACAGTCTGGCAGATCAGCAGTGGAGTGTGACTGCACTACACAGGCAGCAGGATGAGTGTCAGCACTGCAAAAGGTACGTGGAAAGGAAGGTCCTTCAGGCACAGGGACCATAAAGGGCAAGATTTTTGAAGTGTTGTAGTGGTGGCAGCACGGGGGGGAAAGATGGGGTTTGACCTTTTCATCCGTGTCTCAGGGGCATGGTCTGTTTATAATTATGGTCCTCCCTCCACAGGTGATTGGACACAGTGCATGCTAATTTATGGTACTTAATTTACGGACAATCATCTTTGATATTTCCTAATGTCTTTTCCTGTAATTGGAGGACCACCTCTCCTTTAACTCTTTTACCTTTCATGCATGTAAATCTCAAAGCAACTGCATTGATATTTTGGCCCTAAGACTGAAGCTGTAGGTCAAGTGTATTGTTTTTCTGAGGTGGGGCAGTAATGGGCATTTAACTCAGTGCCACAGTCCAGCCTGTCCTAACACCAGCTGTCCTGTTCCTAGCCATAAGTATACTTTGTGGCAAAATGCAAGCTATTTGTATTGAAGAGTTAAATTCAACACCCTTCCAGGAAACCAGTACTATAGTGACATCTTGCAGTATCCTGCCCTGTTTAAGAAATTAATTTAGAGAGATCATTCTCATGGAATCATACATTGTCAGCAATGCCACAAACGACCACCATACAGGTACAAGTTAACCAGGTACAGGTGGGAGGTAACTATTGCACCAGCCCACTTAAATGTGTTTCAGTGCTGCCCAATAAAATTGTTATTTGTGTGATGCTTCAAGGATGCACAGTGCAAGGTTTAAATAGTGTCAGGGCTTCAGCTGGGGTTGTGTCTAAAGACTGCTTCAGTTTAAGAAGATTTGGTGAGACAGCATTATCAGGTATACATAGTGGCACATCAGCAGGTCCTGAAATGAGGCAGAAAAAGGGATTCATGATCCACATGGCAAATATATCTTTTGTTTATGTGTGCCTCAGAAATCCATCATGCTTTAAATTTCATCCTTGCTGCCCTTGTATTTCCAAGCTTGTTTGAACACTTCTTTAACACAGCTGGTGCCTATGGAATGTGCTGGTGTTGAATCAGTGCTGAGGACACAGTATTGAGCTCAGTCTAGGTCATGTGAATAAAAAATACCATACAGCAGGGGGGAAGCTCTGAGTCACTCTCCTACCTTCTTCTTCTTCTATATTACGGCATAAGCTGTAACGACTCAAGAGAGGCTGCTAAGAGTGTTAAGCAAACATATCTGGTAAGGAAACACCCACCCCAGTTCTCCTGTGCAAGTAAGATGTTAGAGCACACATTCCTTTGGTGCCCTCTTAGTTATCTCAGAAAAGGCATTGCAGCATTGAATGGGATGTCATGGAGACCGACAAAAGTAATTAAGGGTTTGGAAAGAGTCTGTAAGAAAAAAGCTGGGGCAAACCATCGGGCTGGTGTAAAATATCCTAGAAAACAAAGAAGAGGAGCCACAGAGGAAGTATTTTTTAAATAGAAGTAGGTGATCAAAAGTGCCTGGGACATTTTTCGATGTATTTCTGAATAGAGCAAATGTATGTGTGCTTCAAGGATGGATCTTAATTATGGAGATTTGTTCATGAGAGGGCTTTCTTGAAGCTCTTTACAATAGCATGCAGCTGATGGTCCAACTGGCCTGGTGAATTCTGAATGACAGCCTTTTTATTAAAGACATACAATATGGTAATTTTTTTCACCTGCCTGTTTTCAGAGGAAAAAGTCTTGGGCAATGCTGCATCATCAGGTTTTGAAAGATAGTTTATATTTGCATCCATCAAGCACTTTTACATATGACTCTCAGTGCATTGGGAAACATGTCCTTGAAATCTGTGTCAGTTGTGAGGTGGTGTGAGGAGCACCGTGTCCTTTTTCAGACTTCCCTGTTCAATAAAGGCTCGCACAAACTGTAGGGAGACATCAGGATGGTGTCTGGGATGGAGCACAACAGATCAGAGGACAGGGAGAAAGAGCTCAGCTCGTTTAGCCAGGAGAGGAGAAAGCTGAGAGGGATCTTGGTATCTACACCTAATCAGAGCTTATAGAGAAGATGGAGCCAGCCTTTTGTCAGTGGTGAGCACTGAGAATGAAAAGGTCACAAGTTGCATCAAAGGAAATTCCAACCACTTGCATGGAAAAAGCTTTCACAGGCAGGGCAGTCAAGCGTTGGCAGAGGCTGTGCGGAGACGCCGAGGAGTTTCCATGCCTGGTGACTCTGCTGCCCCAGCCTGGCTTGGCAGCCAGCCCTGCCTGGTGTATGAGGTGGCACTGCAGACCTCCTAGTTCCATGCCTCCAATGTGGCTGCCCTTACCAGCAAAGAGAGGAGGCGTTTTGACATGCGTGCGCTCAGTGAGTGAGAGCGGAAGCGAGAGGAAGCGGCGCAAAGCAGTGGACCTATTGGAGGAGTACTGAGTTCAAGAGCGAAGAATGCTGAAGCATTTCCTTATAAAGACAAAATCTATTTCATCTATGGTGCTTGTCATGGTGTGGTGTCACTGCTCACTTCCCTCTGTGGGCTCAGCCGTGGGCTCACACTCTTGGGCTTGCCGAGCTGCGCTGCAGAAGAGTTTCCGTGTCACGCTGTGACAGCTGCTTGGCAGTTCCTCCGCCCTACAAGGCGTTGGTTTGTTCAAGAAGTTCTGCCCTTTCTGTTGAATTTGCAGCTGTTTGTTGCTCTGACAATTTGGACCCACTGCTCGAGCCCAGGAGGTAAGACCACAGCATCTGGTGTTTTTTTGGCAAGCTGCTCTCACTGAGCTTACCAGCAGTTTAACTGCACAGGAAATTGTGGTTGCCATGAAAAAACAGAGCAGGTTCTGTGTTAGTGTGAAGCGTTTTCCAGTAGTTTTGTGCACGGCATTTCTACTGACCTTCAAGGAAGTGTTTGATGGATTTAATTGGGCAGAGTGGTTTTTGGCTGAGTAGAATGGTAGTCTTGGGGTTGGCATTGGCTTGGAAGGGCATGATAAAGTAAGAAGCCATTATTTAGATTGCAGACTGGATCCATGTAAGAAGGTAATTTTAATTCCAGTGGTGAGAAACACTGATTCATAAAGATAATGTATTTTGGCTCGTAGTGCTTACAATGTAATCTGCTGCCTTTTAGGACATTTATGTCAGGCTTTTAGAAATGTAATTTTACTTTCCAGTGGATAAATAAAACTGATTCATGGTGGAGCCCGACTGTAGTAGGGACTTCTGCTTTAAAAATAGTGACGTGGGGTGGCCCTAATGTTATATTTGCCTTTTCAGATCCTGACTGATGAATCTGGACATGCTTGTCCATTGTCTTCTTTGGGATTTCAGCTCAGGCTTTAGATGACTTGTGACTTGCGAATATCTACAGATATTTTAGGTGGTAGTATAGTGACCAGGAGTCTGCAGGCTTAACTGTCTTCTCTGTGAGAGCAGTAGCTTTGCTGGTTTTGTCCTATAGCGATATCCTTGGCACATAGATTTGGTTTGAACACTGACCCAGTGGAACCTCAGGTCTTTGTTATCACAGCCAGAGTCACGGCCCAGGTTGGCTGACTGATCTCATACTGCTGCAGGTGTCCAGTGAAGACGATCTCTAGCAAATGCAGCTGCCTGTTCAGCAGATGGGGTTGGATTGTCTTGCTAAAAGCAGATCACACCCTGAAACCCCTCCTGTAGAGAAACTTCCAGCGTGTTTCACCTGCTTCCCCTCTTGCCTGTCACACAGGAGCAGTCTGGCCTTGTGAGCTGGGGAACCTCTCATGAGTAGACAGGAGTTGTGGAAACCCCCTCTGTGTTGGGAAACTCCATTGAGAAGTGATGTTAGAGCCAGGAGGGAGTGGGAAGTACCTGCCTGCTGTGCTGGTAACATGAGCAGGGGTTTCTGCTTCAATCCTGACCTTAAGGTCCAGATTTACTTAGCTCAGAAGCTGGAGACAGTGTTCACTCTATATGTCAAAAAAAGGGTGTATTATATTACTGGGTTTGAATCTGCTTCCTCAACTGAAACTGACTAACTGTTTGGACTGAATGTTATTATGGTTATAAAACGTTTGTACTTAAATCTAGTGGTGTTGCTTCTCTCCTCTTGCTCACAGAACCTGCCACACACTCCACTGTCTTGTATTTTGCTATCAGTTTTTTTGACCCTGTTTCTTTCTGATTTCAGTCATGAGCAGCTTAAAACACAGCTATGTAGCTTGGAGCAGAGTTATCATGATAGAGAACCTAGTGTAAAAGTCATCACCATATGTTTTTTATAAAGCATGAAAGAACGAAGAAGAGATTGAGCAAAGGGGAAGGAAGGAGACGGGAGATCAGGGGAGTAGAGTGCATTCAGAAATGTAGCTCATTTTCATACTCAGCCCCTTCATGCAAAACAGCAGACTCCAGTGAAATGCTGATACAAAACATAAAATAGTTGTCAAAATGAAAAATACATAGGAAAACATCCGAAACTGTTTAGGTGCTGCAGGATGGAGTGTGGGAGGTTCTGTTGGACGCTCTGTGCATTTTTGCAGTTATCCAAGGGGAAAGCTGTTGGATGGGAAATAAATTCCTGTCCCTTGGAGAAACAAGTAGGGTGTCCTGGGCATGGAGGCTGTGCCCACGGGCAGGAGAGTGGCATGTGAGAGGCATGAGAGGGATGCCCAGTGACAGGGCTTGGGGACCATGCCATAAAGCCATATCGTTCTTCAGAGGAAAGGGGAGCAGGACGACTGTGCCTTCTGCTGCTCCAGGTCCTGCTTGGGTTCCCCACTGCACACTGCAGCTCCCAGCACAGCGCCGTTGCAGGATGGGGGTCCAAGCAGCAGCATAGCTGGTAAGGAGGGCTGTGTTCAGGTGTGCTGTCCTTCTTCTGGTCTGATTTTGTGGGTGGAAGGGCCTGGTCACTGCTGAAATCACTGAGGTGTCCTGCAAAACTGAGGACAGAATCCAGCTCCTGGCATGGGAGTGACAGCAGCAGATCCATAAATCCTTGTGGAACCAGTCAAATGCAAATATGTTTTTGTATCTAAAAACCTCCATTTTACAGCTGGAACGTGTTTCTAATATTTGCCATGCACAGAGGAAGTGTTTTTCTGCAAACAAGCAGGAAGCACAGGCCGTCTTCTCCTTTTTTTGCATCAGTTACCAGGCTTCCATAGGACATTTGGGCCTGAGGCAGTGCTTTGTGACCTGACCTCTTGCTGTCAGGCTGAAGCACACAGGAATAAAAAGAGAAGATTTTATCTGTCTGTCCAGGATTTTATGCCCACCCACCACCCGAGTCATGATGGGGCAGAGTTGGGATAACTTCTAGTACCCATATCCAAAGCAGCCCCTGCAGATGCTCTCCTCTTCCCCCACCTTTGTTAGTGATGATGGAACTGGGTGGGAGAGGGCTTTCCATGCCAGATGGGACATCTGTTGAATGACTGAAGCTGTTTGTCAGTTTGAGAATCAAAATGTTCCTTTATCTATGGAAAAATGTTTTCACTTTAAATCTAGCCAGCCTGTGTTGATAAAGAGATGGGAGAGGTAAGTGACCCAACAAGAAATGTAGTGTACTGGATCTATTTCTTTTTTTTTAAGAAGAATTCTACAGACTCTGATTGAAAAATAATATGCACATACATGCTGTCTCCCTAGTAGGATGCATCTGACAGATAAAAGACACATAAGGAGAGTATTTATAGGTTCAGAGCTCTGCTTTTTCAATGTCTTCATTTCCTTGAAGGATTAGCCCTCCCTGCCACTGAGTGGTATATTGGAAAGAGCTCTCCATCTCTTTCCAGACCCTGTGGATTTTCTCTTCCTAAGCCCTGTTGACCAGTATTTGATTTAGGACTCAGGCATCACATTGACAAATAAGATCCTTTATAAAATGGAACATTAAGAAAATAACTCATGGGCATCAGTGTGTTCTTTCTGAACAGTGATAAATGTCTTTTCTCTGTATTTTTTTTCAAATTGTATAAGAAAAAAAATAGGTGAAGTGCAATGCCCTAATAATCCCAGTGCCTGCATACACGGTGAGATTTGCTGTTGCAGACACCAGTCTGTTAAAAAGCCTTTGAGGCAAAGATTGTCATTTATTGTGGGCCAAATCATGAATCTTTGTCATGTACCAGGGAGGAAGTATTTGCCATAACTTCAGAAAGACTCTTCTCGGTGTTTTGAATGCTGATTTAAACAGCAAGATCCCACCCAAACTGAAGGTAGTGTGATCCAAGTTACCCATTGCTAACAGAGCCAAGTGTGTTTCTGCTACTTTGGAATTTAAAATTTAGCTCAGCATCTTTGATGAAGTTAAAAAAATACTCTTATTCATCTGTAGTTATTTCAGTAGGGAGAGTGTCATACCCCTACGTGCACAACATGGAAAATGAACTTTTTTTAATCAACCACCTCATGTGTTTGAAAATGCTGCAGTTTGTGCTTCTTAAATGATTTTCAAAGTTGTTGTGTAAGAAATGTGTCTAATTGGCATGCAGTTCCACACCTGTTTGTGTTTGCTGACATTGTCAGCCATGGTGAGTAGCTGTCTGAGTAACTCACCAGCATGGAAGAGGTGTATGGACTCTAGTTTTTATCTTACATCATGAGCAGAAAAAAAGCTATCACAAAAAAATATCCACTCAGTCTGCCTGGAAGCTGTGACACCAAACAAGAATAAAGGACATTGATGGCATTGTTTGTTTGTCTAAGAAGGCTGGATACCCCAGAGCTACCATTGCAAATAATCACTGGCAGCTCACTTAAATTTAGCATTAAAGCTACTATCCTATTTTGCTGTGGGTGCAGTATGGATCACCCTGCTGGTGCAGGGATATAAGCACATTATTTTGATCAGAACTGTGAGAGAAACGACAGCTAATAATAGATATATGAGAGAGAAGCATGATAGTAGCAAATAAGCTGAGACTGTGAAGTTTAATTGAGACATACACTTTTCTGGATTATGCAAATGAACATGTTTGGCTGATTGTCAACAAGATGGCTTTGCCTGCCCCATTTTAGTTGAAGGTTTTTGCTGATGAGCTCAAGATGAAACTTTCAAATTGAGGAACTTCTAGGCCACACTGCTGTGGTTTTGTAGCATTGATTCTTCTTTCAACATGAGAGCTACTATGAAATTTCTCTTTTTCTCACCCTTTAGTGACAATGAAAATGGGCAAAACTTGTCTCCAGAAGGAAAGTATCAGAAGCTAACTCAAAAATCTTCTTCTCTTGTCTCCTTCTCCCTTCATACTGTAGGAAATCAGCTGAGACAAATCATTAGAACAGACATGCATATGGATATATGGACTTTTGCGTGGTATCTTATGAGAGAAAGGCAGAGGGAAATATTTCTGGGGAGGAATATCCTTTCAGGGATATTCTGATGAATGACCAGGAATGGGCAGGTATGCAAAGGTGCAATAAGTACGGGACAAAGATTGACTATGTCTGAAATACTCTTGGTTTCCCTTGTATTTTTCTGGCCTTCAGGATGCTTCAGATCTATCACAAGAGTTTCTGCACGATTATAAGGCCCCTTCTCTTAATCCTGGTGGCATGATCCAGGGCAGACTGTGCCTTGGGGGAAGATTGCTGGGGGTGCACCTTTGATGTCAGCTGGGAGGGAAAGTCTAATGCAGAAAAGAGCTGGGGAAGTATTCCCCAACCCTTACAGAAAGCTGGACTTTGGAAATTTGTGAGTGAGATGGGAAAGAGAAAAGGAGCTAGAGCCCTGAGCTCTGGTAAAGTAACAGGCAGAGTTTTGTGTGTGTAGGGGGACAGTCTCACGCTGCCCCACACAATTCTAACAGCTGCATTTTGCAACAGCCAGTGCCTCTTACTTCACCACTTCCAGAAAAAAAAAGTTTGAAGAGAAGATAGCAGGAAATAGATATTTGCCAGGGAACATGTGCCATGTCCCTCTCCAACAGCTAGGCAAGTTATATAATTAGCAAAGTACTAGTGTATTAACAAAGCAAAGCCCTGATGGTAGACAGTGAGTAAATATTAGTAGTTTCTTTGACTTTCTTGATACCAAATTCACAGTTAAATTGTTCCTGACTAAATATGTTTGTGAAAGGTAATGTTGTCCCATGAAATTTGCTTTTTTGTTTTGGGGAAAGGTACAACTTTACGTCTACCTATAAAGTGCCATTTCAGGGTTTTCATTGCCTTGCTTGCAACAAAGCTTAAACACTGAAGCAGTGGAGAAAAGTATGAAACAAGATAACCATTTAATAAAAGTCTTGGAAACCTTGAGGTTTTAATGGCTTTGCCATTTATTATTTATCTTGCATGGTGGGTGTACACTTTGCCAAGCAATGCATAACGAGGCAGCTCCTCCGACTATGGCTTCAAAATCGAAAAGAAATGAAAGAACGTCAATATCACTGTGTTTCAATTTAGCAGTAATGTTCAGCTTTAAGATTATTTTAGTTCTTCCTTTATATTACAGTCTGAAAATAGTTTGCTATTAGATTTCTTAAAACATCAGTGTGGTCATAGGTTCTTCTGAGGATAAGGTCAAATAAAAGGAGGCTTTAGGGCACGGCTATATACGTATTGGTTTGGAAATGATGTCAGGGAAGGGAGTGCTTTGGTAGGGGCTCTTTTGATACCAGTTTGCTTCAATTCTCAGCAGCTTAGGTGAGAACCTCTTCCCTTTTTTACACTAACCTGTAACTCAGATATCTTCTGAGGAGGAAAGAGTGTACTTGCACAACTTTATGTTTTGCTTTTGCAATAGTGGGTTTATGCTGCTTAGCAAACAAAAATGAAGTGTCACTGCCAGGCA
The DNA here is from genome assembly GCA_026261815.1 of Monarcha castaneiventris obscurior. Taxonomy (NCBI): domain Eukaryota; kingdom Metazoa; phylum Chordata; class Aves; order Passeriformes; family Monarchidae; genus Monarcha; species Monarcha castaneiventris. Next base: position 12,351,777 of record JAMPIT010000510.1, on the reverse strand, counting down.
ATGTTGTAATCTGGATGTCCTGAAGCCATCTGAATCTCAGACTGTCTCAGGGAGTGTTTTATCTCCCTTCTGAATGTTTATTACCTTGTAATAAAGCTCCACTGCCTTTCTTGCTCTGATGCAGGGAGTTGTCTTCCCCTTCCTCCTCAGCACCCTGTCTCAGCATCTGAGCATGTGCTGACTTTCACCTCATTCTCCCTAAGATACTTCAGTTCTTTCACTGATCTTCCATCACACCATGTTCAAGATCCTTCCTCCCAGCTGCTCCTGATCTTCAGTAGCTCCTTTGTGCTGACTGCTAAGCTGTTTGCTTTCAGTCTACACCAAACTCCCCTCTGTCCTGCCAAACCTTTCCCCTGCCCAGCTTTTCTCTTTGCTTCTGACCATACCTCACTTTGCTTAAAGCTGTTGCCTGATTCTCACCAGCTCCCTCAGATGGCTTCTCAGCAAATGTTCCCTTCAAAGGAGCTCTTTCAACTTGTTCACATTGCTCATCATCATTGCTCATCCACATGTTCTCCTTTGCTCTTATATCATCCTCTGCATTTTTTTCTCTTCATCTGCCTGGTCATACTGATTTTGCAAACAGTTTGGAGCAGAGCAGTGCACTGTGTGCTTACAATGCCTTGTGAGTTACCTCTAAGTGGACTATTCACCCAGGATTGTGGGGTGCCCTCTTGATGGGATGTCCAAAGTGTTTTCAGTTTGCACTGGGGATGGTGAAATGCTGAAAGTGGTTGACCCCTAGAAGCAAATGGCTCTGCTCTTGGCTGGTTAAATCAGAAGAAAATATTGGGCCTGATCTCTCCCACTACTATCCAGAAGCATTTTACACATCTGTGTGCCTAAATATTATCTTTTAATGATCTAAGCAAAACAAGCATTTTATATACTGAAAGGTGGCGTTTTGGAAGGGGATTTTCTCCGTTTTTTGCTGTGTGTTGCTAAAGCTTTGAACTTCTACTCACTTGATTTCCTTATGTTTTGTTTTCCCTACTTGAACAACTTAAAAAAACATTAGTGATCTTTCGTTGGTAATAACTCTGAAGCCTTTAATCTAAAAATTCTGGTTTTCTTTAATTAGGGCTGTCTGACAGAGGGTGCCTGTCCGAATCTCACCATTGTGAAACTGCAGTGGGGTATTAGTCAGCAACACCCAGTGGTGTGAGGTACTGGAACTGACAGGCTGAAATCAAAAGGTGCTGTGGGGGTGAAAATGTAGGAGAAACTCAGTTGTGTGTTGGAGCAGGCAGTGACCATCCTTCTGTCACCTGAGGACAGTCACCCCTCAGGTGATGGAGGACCAGTCTTCGCTCTCGGTGTGCACCTGAGATGCATCTGATTGCTCAGCTAAGTGCAGTTACCCTCACAACAGAGTGGGTAATACCAACCTAAAGAAGATGTCAAAAGGGGTCATTACAGCAAAGCCCTTCATCCTATTGTGAAATACTAGTATATGTGTCCACATATGCAAACATATGTACTACTAATAGGATTCTCTGTATTTAACAGATTACTTAGTGACTTATCAGCGGTCACAACTTCTTATGCAGTCAAGAAGAGGCCATTTTATGTTGGTGATACTTTTTTCTCAAGGTTACTTTGCAAAAGTAGGCAACAACCTGTGGTATTTCCTACCTCTTAAGCCTAGAACAGTCCTCATGCTATTAAAAGTTGTATTGCAAATTATATTGCTTGATCAAGTGAGTGGACTAGAAGGAATAATCTTGCAGTGGAATATGGATTTTCTGGCTGATAGTGTAAGATTTTCATGTGTCCAGGTGCGTTTTAGTTAACCCACAATTTGTAAAAACACACAGCAGGCAACAGAAAAAAGATTGGCTATGAGGAATCAGAGGCAGGAAAGATACCAGGACAGACTGGGGGAAGACAATGGATCTAATTTTCCCCTAATATTCATAGCCCACATTGCTAGTGGATCATGGGGTTTTTAAAGGTAATCCTTGAAAGTATGATGAACCAACTGCAAGAGCAATGGCATTATGGATTGTGCTGCATTTCTGTATTTATGAAACTTGGAGTGAATGAACAGATCTTCTATTGCTGTCCTCATCCTAAAACCACAGTGATTAGGCAGGAAATGGGTGCATGATACTACTGGGAGACAGCAGACAAGAAGTTAACCACATGAGATAGCTTTTGGGCTATTTCAAAGCCATGTCCATTGTGGTTTTCACAGCCACAAGGAATCAATGCATGAGTTCAGGAGAGCATTGAATCTGAAGCCCAGACAGGCTGTACATAACTCTGTGTTTTTATAGAGGGCTATAGAAAATCTTTTTTTTTTAGTTTTTTAAATTATGATGTGTTAATTTTAGTTTGGCAATGGCATATTTCTAATTTTTTCCCCTCATTTGACCACTGCAACTACAGCAACCCCTTCCCAGGATCAACTCGAGTTTCCATTCTATTGTATTTAAATAGTTGTTTGGTTAATTAATACTTAAAGAGACATAGGACACTAGAGTCATTCTCTACAAATATAGAATAATAGATAGTCTGTCTCCTGAACAGTTTCCTCATGACTAGATGCAAGGAACAGTAGGTGCATGAAAAAGCAGATGGATATAATGTGCATCTTCTGGCAGTGTATTTAATGATGTGGTAAAAGGAAGTGAACTTTCCCTTTCTGGTTATTAAGAAAAGTGCCTATAAAGTGAAAGTCTAACCCTTCCTCCTGTGTTATATCTTTGATGAGAGGAAAGACAGGAAAACTCCTTCTGGCCACACATTTCTAAAGCCACCCAACCTCAGGCACTAACTTAGACCTTGTGAGGAAAATCCTTAAACCCCCCCACATATTCAGGGAGAGAAGTAGCTGACTTTTGGGAAACCAGACCTGGTGCTCTGAACACCTTGTGAAGGAGCTTCTCTCCATCCCTCCACCTGGTAGGGGTGAGCAGCCTCCTCATTAGGTACCCAAAGGTAAGTGGTGCAAATGTCCCCTGGGGCTCTGGCCCCAGCCCAGAGCCCTGGGAAGCACCCAGGGCTGCTGCTTCTCTGGCAGCACTGCTGAAGAAATGGCTGGTGAATTGCATTTCCAAGGGGGAATAACAAGAACCAGCACAATTTAGTCTGTTTTCTCCATGAGAAACAAGAGTTAGCAGAGGTAGGATTTAATTCCAGTTAAATTAGTAGAAATAAAACTGTTGGAATTTTGAGCAGGGCCTGGCAGAGCAACAGGAGGGACACAGAATTGTACCTCATCTACACAGGATTTTATCTCCTCACTTGATTTCAGGATACAGAGAGGAGCTGCCTTTTCAGCTATGGTGATCTGCTCCAGGACTTTGAAAACCCAAGTAAAAACCTCTCTGTTTCGTCACAATTGCAAGCCCAAGAAGCACCAAATGAAACAAGTGTCTTCTTGTTGCAGACCTGCGGCTCAGGGAAGTGAGAGATGGCGTCAACAGCGCACTTCTCCGAGGAGGAGATGGCAGAGCTCCGCGAGGCCTTCAGCAAAGTTGGTGAGTGCAGCCCACAGGAAAGGCCCTGCCAAAGTGTGAACCTGTGACATGCTCTTTCTCATGTTCTGACTGACCAGGCATGATGAGATGAAGTTTGCTCCAGCAGCCATCTGTTGTATCGCAGCAACCACAGAAAAACCTTTTCCTGCCACTGCAGGCCTCCCAGATGAAACCACAACCGCTCACTGCAGAGCATTGGCTTCTTGCACAGGGGGGTGCTGGGGCTCCAGCAGGGTTTGTGAAAAAAACTCAAAAGCTTGCAGCAAACCGTGTTGGAAATATTCTCAAGTGTTTTCCCAAGAATATTGTTTATTCATGAAATTTAGTATTCCCTATGGGAAGGAAGAGTGTGGAGAGGACAAATGTGCGAATGGATAAAAAATTTGTAATCCCGTCACAATGACCTCTCAAACCCCATATTTCTACTGCCTGTTTTCTTTCCAAACCTTTAAACATCTCATCTGTCTCCTTTAAAGTCATACAGACACATCACTGTCTACCCAAATTCTAAGAAAAGGTCTCTGTGCTTCTCACAGCTCACTTAACTTCTTTCAGCAGATCTGTCAGCCTCTCTGCCTTATGCACTAATCAGTTGTCCTTGCTGATTCAGGAGGTGGTTGGTTGATTTCTGATCACACAGTAGTCTAGGCTGGCAATCTTAAAAAATCTGGTCTCTCTGAGTGTCCCATACACCCAACACACTGACAGGGCAAATCAGAGCATCTTAGCAGGGTTTGGCTTGGAAGGGGCCTTAAAGGTTGATCTAGTTCTCACCCCACTACCATGGGCAGGGACACCTTCCACTAGGTGTGGTTGCTCCCTCAAATGCTGGAAGGAAGCTCTCATTCCTCCCCCAGACATTCCCTTCTCCAAGTCCAGATCCTTTTGTTGTATGACATGGTGAAATGGATAGGATGCTCTTTTCAATCTGTATGAATCCGTGCTACTGATGCTGAGAGCTGAGTGCCTTTTTGCAGCATGCAACAAGTGACTCAAATTGCAACTTACTATGCAGGAAATCAGCACGCACTGCTTGGAAATCACCTCAGCCTCCAGGATGGGGAAAAAGAGCCTGCAGAAAGATACAGACACTTAAAAGCCAAATATAAACAACCATATATAACTATATGACATAGATAAATGTCATAACCATGACATAGATAAATGTATATATAGTTATATGGTTATAGTTTTAACAGAAACTCTCTGTGTGATAAATTCAGTTTGCTTTTCTATCTGTGGAGTTTTTCACTAAGTGGAGAATAAAGGACTATGAACCTGTATTGGTGATCTTCTCATCAAATAACTACCCTGGATTTTGTAGGAAGCTCAGCAGGACTATTCATGTTAGCACCATCAGAGAGAAACACAGAAGCTTTTATTTTGAGGATGGTCATATGCAGTTCCTGCCTGTTTCTGATGTTATTAGATGCAGAAAACAAGCCCAAATCACAAATTATAATTATGGATAAGTGCACGTGTATTGTGTCAACTTTATTTTCTTTAGCTGTTCTGTAGACAGGATGCTTCCTCTATAGATCACATTTGTCAGTGTGTAAACCTTGAAATGGCAATTATATCCATTTAAACCTAGCTTTGTTAAGGTATTTATATGTCTAAAAATGTAAATTCATCACTATGAGTGTTTGTTAAAAGGTGATTGTAATTTTTTCTTGGGCCTGAATAACACCAAAGCAATTTGAAATACCAGATTTCAAGACAACAAATCTTTGAATATAATGTAGCTTTCCTTGGGTAAAATAAAAACGGCCTTTATGTGCAGAAAATTTCATTGGGCTGATGTAGAATGTAAAAGTTTGCTTTAATCTTTGCAGATATCAGCGGGAATGGCTTCATCGATACCAATGACTTAACAGAGGTGTTGAAGGCTGCCAATCTCCCTCTCCCGGGATATAAAGCCAGAGAGCTCATTCAGAGTCTGACAACCACAGGGAATGGCAGGATCAGTTTTGATGAATTTATTTCAGTAAGTAAGATGTTATTTATTTCAGTCACTCAGGGTGATCCCCAGGGCACAGCAGAGGCACAAGCACAGGGTCTCTTGGGCACCTCATTAATCCAATGAATCACCTCACTGGAAAAGTTGAAAGCAGAAGGTAACCAAACTAGAAATCCTGGAGTTAACTGGGACAAGTTATATGAATATAGCTGCTACTTGCATAGATGTCATACCTTTCAGTCTGGTTGATGCAGCAAGATAAAGTTTTTCACTTATACACTGCAAAAAGATAACGTTCTGGCTAGATGATGACAAAAAGTTTAAGCAGATTGAAACTAGAGTCATTCTCTACAAATATAGAGAAATAGAAAACTTAATGGGGCATTTTTATATCAAAAAACTTTTTCTGGTCTGAACTGGGTCAAGAGCAAATGCTAAAATAGTGGAATTTCCCTCGGGCTGGAGAAGTAGGTTTTTAGTTGCTCTTTCTTCAAACCCAAACTGCTCTGCTCCAAAGTACCATTTTTGTTACTTAGCTGATCTTTGTTCCCTGCTTTGAAAGCATAAAAGCTGAGTAAAGTCCTGTTGTACCTCAGCAGATACAATGATTGTACACAGAAACCCACTGAAAATACTCAAGCCCTTTTTATGAAGCAGAGAGAACGTCTCGTGGCCCGAGAGCTCACTGTTTTAGCTTGGTTTAATTCGCCAAAATTCTAAAATACTCTCTCATGCTTGAAAGATTTTCCAAGACCTGAAGAGTGATGATGTTGCTAAGTCATTCCGAAAGCAGATCAACAAGAAGGAGGGGATCTGTGCTATTGGGGGGACGTCGGAGCAGTCCAGTGCTGGCACACAGCACTCGTACTCAGGTAGGTGCAGCTGTCCCTCTCTGATAGCAGCACGAGAGCCACGGCTGAAGCAGCACTAACACCTGCCCACTGCTGTCCCTGCCCACCAGGGAGGCAAGGCACAGGTTCCCTGCTGCTGGTAGCCCATTTCCTTGTGCATTTTACTAGGCACTCATTCTGTGAACTCCCCTTGCAAACAGATAGTTCCTGGCTTTTTCTCATGGAGGGCACAACCCCATCAGGGCTCTTCTCCCTGCCTGTTTCTCCAAGATGAAAGTTGGTTGCTTTTGTCGCCTTGTGGGCACAGCCCACTCTGAAGCAGTTCCATGGGGAGGAGGTCCTACCCTTGTCTGTCTTCTCCAGGGGCAGGGGAATGACTCACTCTGGCAAGGGAGAACAGAGGATGCTTCCAAGCACTTCACTTTTCATCCCAGAGGGCACCTCCTCTGAGCTACTGGAGCCTGTGTGAGCTGCTGCTGCTACAGGATAGCTATGCTACAGCCCTGTTGAACTACAGGCGACATTTGCCCTTTACCTTCTGAATGCTCTTTGTCAAAGTCCTGTCCTGACCAGGCTTTTCTTGATATTCCACATGCAGAGGGTGTAATGTACAATACAGAGTTATTTGAAGTCACGTGGGATTTCTGTTCAGCAGAGTGGTACAACAATGCATTCAAATTATGGTGAAAGCACAAATTACTCCTTGCAGAGCTCAGCATCTGCACCATAAATGTGAATCACATGAACTTCATTACCAGTCTCTGTAATATGCCTGACCTCATGACCCAGGCAACCCCAGTGAGTGGGAAGGAGTATTGAAGGCGTATTAACCAGCTCAAGCCCATTGCTGTCCTCAGCTCCTTTGCTTGTCTCCTGAGAGCCTCTTCCATGCAGGGTTTTGTTGATCTGTCATACTGGTGGGAAAGGCTCTCCCAGGAGTTTTGCCTTTCTAAGTAAAATGATGGTAGAGGTACTGCACAGCAAACTGATGGATTTGACATTGTGTCCACAGAGGAAGAAAAATATGCCTTTGTCAACTGGATTAACAAAGCCCTTGAGAAGGACCCTGATTGCAAGCACGTGGTGCCAATGAATCCAGAAACAGACGACCTCTTCCAGGCGGTCGGCGATGGCATAGTGCTTTGGTAAATAATACCTTTCTTTCTTACAAACGGGAGCCATGAGTCTGCAAAAACTCACATGTCTGTTTGAACAGAAGCTGCTGAATTTACATTAAGCTCAGGAGCGTTTGCAGACTCAGGGCCTTAATAATGCTAGGGTATTTTTCTTATTTTATCTTCAAAAATGTAAAGCATTTTTCATGTTTAATGAGAATTTTCCTTGCCTCTAGACACTTACAGTTAGATGAAGTCAGTGAAATTTGAGGAGCTCCTTGGTTTTATTTTTGCCCAAGGACTTTTGGTGTTTCACACAAAGTGGCACAAAACAGTGAGTGCTCCCACAGACATTATCTGCACAATAAACTTCTCGCACAACTTCACCTTGTGGCATTCTCGGCCTCACACCTACAGTACAATGTGTATGTAGCCCAGAATAATTGCTCAAATATTGAGTGTGTGCCTCTGTGTGTATATGTAGAAGCAGAGGGTGATTATCTGTATTTGTTAAGTAACTCTTTAGCTCTTAGACTTGTTCTGCAATGTAGAGACAAAAGTTATACCTGTATTTTGTGCACATGTAGCTTAGTGTATCTCTTGCTATTTTTTTTTCTTTTATTTCCAGTAAGATGATCAACTTTTCAGTGCCAGATACCATTGATGAGAGAACAATCAACAAAAAGAAACTCACACCCTTCACAATACAGGTACTAAAACACAGCAAAATTCTTTGCTTTTCCCCTGAAGATGCTTTTGTGTAATCACTTAGAGGAAAGGCTGGTTCTGCCCAACCCAGTCAGACAAAGTTGTTTGTGGCACAGTGCGATGCTCAGGTCCATGACATAAAAACACAAAGACTTACATTTATATTTCTTTCCAAATATATGAGCAACCTGACTAACCAAACACAATGAATAATGTTTACCAGATCAGAGCTTTAGATAGTTTTGTGGTGGATGCCATATGAATGCAAGAGCACAGAGATAATACAGTGACCAGTTATAGCTGGAGTAGCTCTCAGAAGGCTGACTCCCTCTTTTAAGGCATGAAAATGGGCTTGAACTCCCAACTGATGTTGTTGCAGTCTGATGTCCTCACCAAAATACTGACTGTGACCCTGGAAGTACCATGGAGTGCAAGAGGCCTGAAATGGGACCACAGCCTTTGCCTGCCTTTTACAAGCCAGTATTTCACCTTGAATACTGAATCCCTCCTTTATTTCTATCACATGCACATGCATATGATTTTAAAAATGGACAAAAAGAGTATTAATTTTCACCTACTTAAAGTTTATTGTGTTTCTCACACAGCAGTATGTAGAGAGATATTTTTATATGAACAACATCTATGTATCTGGTACAGAATATAAATAGATATATGGAATAGATATGAACCTAACCCAGTTTAGCCCTCAGCTACTCTGATTTGATGGAACATTAGCCAGACTCAAGTAAGCTCAGAAGCCATTAAATTGGATTTTTATGCTGTATACCACATTTTTCAGTTCTAATCATTCTGGTCAGCAGCATAACTTAATGATGCAGCTCAGATCAATCCCTGTCACACGTAGACATGATTTGATCAATATAGCTTCCACTTTAACTTAACCCTTTTACAGCTGTCAGCTGGAGAAAAGGTAATTAATTTGAAATGGTCCAATTTTTCTAGCTTATAAGAATTTACACTGTGTCTCTCTCTGCATTTTGTATCTAATCAGATCTCCCTGTCATGCCAGCAGTGCTGAAATTCTTGTGAAAAATTGCAAATCTGTGTGATAAATTGCATTTTCTGGGCTTCTTTGCCTGCTTTACTTGTCCTCTGTTTACCATGCCACCTTTTTGCATAGTGTAGACCTGAGGATCAGATTTTCTTATTCCCTTTATTTTAAATGGACAGGAAATGGTGAAGGAACATAATGTTCCTGAAATATCACTTGGTTTCTGCCTGTCACTGTGAATCACTGAATCCCTCAGCTTCCTCTGCACACTCCCAAACCAGGAGACCATACTCCAAAAGTTCAAGAAGGAAATATCAAGATTTTACCAGATCCAACCTTGGCTGAACTGCAAGGCTAAAAACTCATCACGTTTATTCATACTGATTCCTGGGACAGTGTGCTCCTTGTAAACGCTGCCAGCTAGCAACTTACTTGTATCTTAGGTGTCAGGGCTTTTGCAGAGTGCTTAGGGAGAGCCAAACCTGGAATATCTACCAGTTGGTTGGGTTGTAGCTCCTTTCTTCCCCCATGTGTGCAGGACTGAGCAGAGGAGAGTTTCCCCCATGCTGAAGCTACATCTGTACTTGAGCATGAGCTTGAGCATTAGCTCTAGGGAGAGCCTGGCTTTGGTAACCAGGATTGAGCCGGGACACCACTGTGAATGTAGATGTTTGCTCTGGGCTCCAGTGCCTTGTGACATGACATTTGCCACCTCTGCCAAAAAGATGTCCCTTCTGTCTTTGTGTTGAGGCCCAGAATCTACCTGTAATCTCCAGGAGAATCTGCATTCCTCTGCTCCCTGTGGCCAGACATGTATCCTGGGCTGCATCAAAAGAACTGTGGCCAGCAGGTCAAGGGAGGGGGTTCTGTCCCTTTACTGCACTCTGGTGAGACCCCACCTGGAGCACTGCCTCAGGAAAGACATGGTTCTGTAAATGCATTTACAGTGAAGCTGCCTGCAGATTTCACTTGTTTTGGCTGTGCCCCCTTCCTGTAGCCTCAGCTCTCAAGTTCTGCATCACTCAAAAGTTCTCATCTTTCCTTAGGAAAATCTGAACCTGGCCCTGAACTCTGCTTCAGCCATTGGGTGCCATGTGGTTAACATTGGAGCCGAAGACCTAAAGGAAGGGAAACCTTACCTGGTTCTGGGTCTTTTATGGCAAGTCATCAAAATTGGGCTCTTTGCTGACATAGAGATCAGCAGGAACGAAGGTATGTCTGGCTCTTCCTTTTAGTACTTCACTGTTATCCCTGCACAGTCTTTAGGATAAAGCTCTCTAAAAAAAAAAAAAAAAATCTTGATTTTAATTGTTTTCTTCAAGTATTTGTTGTCTGTTTTCTTGACTGGTCTAACTTTCCTTGCTTTTCACAAGTTGCAGCACTCAAAAGCCCAAGGCTTTCTGTAGGCTTGTGTGTTCAGAGCCTTTTCATGCCCATTGGGTCAGGAATGGTGGTCTGCCTCCAAATATATTGGTGTTTTGGCACTAAACCTGGGATAAGGAAATCTGCATTCAGGAAGTGTGGCTCTTTCTCGCTCTTGATTGCCAAACACCTGCTCTTTCTTTGTGAAATCATAATTATAGAATCATAGAATAATTTAGGCTGGAAGGTGCCTCTGGAGGTGCATCCTGGAGATGTGACTCAGCCATGCAGCTACCTGCTTTCAGCAATACAACATCTTAAGGTCAGATGAGGTTGCTCAGAGCCTTTTCCAGTGTTTTCTGGGCAGCCTATTCCAGAGCCCAACCACTCTTGCTCTGAACTTTTTTTTCTTACATCTAGTTGGAATTTCCCTTCTGGCACCTTGTGTCCACAGCTCCTCATCCTTTTGCTGTGCATACTGGAAAAATGCAGATCTGGCCCCTCTGTAATGGTTGAAGACAATATTTGCTTCCCTCTCCAACTTCTCTCCAGGCTAAACAAACCCAGTTTTATCATCCTCTTCTCTTATATCACAAACTCCCATACAAACATTTTCTTGTCCTTCCATTAAACTTACTTCAGGTTGTCGATATCTCTCTTGTATTGGGGAGCCAGAAACTGGACACAGCATTCCAGACATGTCTCACCAATGCCAAAATTCTCCATGAAGTAGCTTCAGCATGAAGGCTGTGGGTGTACATTCAGTATACACAGCACCTCATCTTGCTGCTTTGTTCCCCATGCCTCTGGATAGCCCCTCACCCAACAGTGACACTTCTTTCCTCCAGTTTCTGTGCAGGTGTTACCTTCATTGCCTCACCCCATCACATTTCTATCCCTTTTGTTGCCAGAGCCACCAGTTCCCATTGCTTTGTAGATAGCCTTGCCCTGCTTATTTGCTATTTTTTTCCTTTCTGGTATTTTCTCCTTCACTTCTCATCTAAGACTTCATCTAAGACTAGACAAGCCAAGAAAATTCTATTTCTTTTCAGGTTCTCTCTTTCCCTCATAGCCCTTCTCTGCAGCTGTTTCGGGTGAAATTCCCCTTTCTTGAACATGGGACCCTGTATTTCCAATGAACTGTGATGAGCACATAATATCAAGGCAGTAATACATCCCAACCTCTATGGGAATTACCTGGCATGCACTTAATATCATGTTGGATTTTCCCCTGGTCATATCAAATGGTGGCTTAGAGTAGCTTAGAAGACATCTAATACACTCAAGTTCTCCTCCTTGGTTCATATAAGCTTTTAGCTAATAGCAGTTATTCATATTAATTCCCCAGTGAACATCTCCGAACATGGCACTATTAAATTGCATTCTGTTTTTATTACTGTCATCTAGTTCGTTCTGTCTGATTTCCTGACCATCCTCTGTATTGACTATGCCACCTAGTGAATATGATCTTCACATTTTTAGCATGTTGTAAGTATTTGTGCCAAGATAATTGATGCAAAAAAAAGGAGAAAACATTAATCCAAAAATCAATCCACGATCAACTCTGCAAGAATGCTTCTTCCAGCCTTCTCTCAGTGTTAACACTGTTCTCTTCATAAAATCCTCTATGTGCTTTAAAATGCTTCTATTATCCCCCTCCGGTCAAGTTTAACCCCATTGCACCCTATATCAAATTATCTATGTAACTCCAGTTATGGTATGTGTCCACTGTTTCCTTTATGTAGCCAATCCATAATTGTTTTGAGGATTGACAAAAGATATTGGAAGAAGATCAAGGCAGTGTAACACACTCTCCCTTTTTACCACATCAATAATTAGTCTCCATGTTAGTTCTTCTTTTCAAAACTTGTTCTAAAGCCTTTCATGCTCCAGGGACCAGCTGAACACACTGCATTTGCAAGGGTCAATCCTCCCATCCTGCCTGTTCCTCCTCTTATGAACATAATATCAATTTTTCTATATAAATAGGGTATGTCCTCAGCTGACAGATGAGTTAACCGTACTGGCCCACAAGCCCATGAGGTCACGTGCAAGTATTCCAGAATGCCTGTGTGAATCCAGTTTCAGTGTGAAGGTCACTGAGATTTCTTTCATCTAAGCTGCAGAAAGCCTGTGTTCATATTTTCATTCCAGGCTTGCCCCTGTGCTCAGCATCACTGCATCCAGCTCTGGACTTCTCAGCACAGGAAAGACTTGGAGCTGTTGGAGTGGGTCCAGAGAAAGGCTACAGAAAGGCTCAGAGTGCTGGGCCACTCCTGTGAAGACAGGCTGAGAGAGCTGGAACTGTTCAGCCTGGAGAAGAGAAGGTTCCAGGGAGACCTTATTGCAGCCTTCCCATACTTAAAGGGGCTTAGGAGAAAGATGATGACAAACTTTTCAGCAGGGCCTGTTGCAAGAGCAAAAGGGGTAACGGTTTTAAACAAAAGAGGGTAATCTAGCTTGAATTTTTTGGCCACTCACATTTAGGGACTAGGGTAGGAAAATGTAAAAGAGAGAAAACAGTTATACATTTTCCTCAAAAAGTATTCACATCATTATTTTATTTTTTTTTTCCCTGCATAGCCTTGATTGCTCTTCTGAGAGAAGGAGAGAGCCTGGAGGACCTGATGAAGTTGTCTCCAGAGGACCTGCTGTTGAGGTGGGCAAACTATCACCTGGAAAATGCAGGATGCAACAAGGTCAACAACTTCAGCTCAGACATCAAGGTATGAGCAATACTGACCAGCAAAAACGAAACAGCGGCTCTACACCCAAACTCCTCCACACAGGGATTGTACACTGAAACAATCCAAGCAGCTGAGACTGCTCAGTCAAGCACGTGGAGCTGGGTACATAAAATGCTTTTACTGGGGTTTACCTTTGCACTCAGTAGTATCCCTCCTCTTCCTCCTGACCTCCCAGTCCTCACTGCCAGCCCCAGCACACAAATTGCCAGAGAAAGGAATGGCTGCTGGCTCTGGACTGGGCAAATGGACGCTGTATTTTCAGTTCCTTGCCTCTATTGCTCTCCTCTTTTCCAAATGTCCTTAAATAACTCCTGACCTGACTTTGGTTTAGAAAAGCCTGGACCTTACTCAAACATGTAGAGAAGGTGATTGGGCATTTCCAATTCCCCCACTTGATCTTTCCTTCACCTGGGCTAAATGCTCCTCTGTCCCAGCCTTTGCTATAGCCGTGTATGCACTTACCTGCGAGTTCTAATTCAGTGGGACTATTCAAAATACTGCAGCTAGACTGGGAGACACTTGCAAGGGTGGGTTTGGAGTCTGTGTAGCATTATTTCACATACTTGGGACCACATAGGCTTGTGGATGCAGATTCCAGCAGAGCTTTCTCTGTAGGAACTTTGTTGTTCCCAGACAGATGTATCTGAACCTCAGTGGTGCCCACTGATGAATTTCAGACCCTAAAACCCAGTGTGAGGCCCAGCCAGCATCCCAGAGATGCAGGGGGTGTATAAGGGAGGGTATCTGAGCCAGCTTACAAGAAAGCCAGGGGCTGGCCAGCACAGCAACCTCACCAGCCATGACCTGACTTGCCTGCTCCCAGAACAGCATGGGAAAAGTCCAGCTCCAGAGGTACCTGATCATAGGCTTCACTAGGGACTGAAACATAAGCACAAGTATTTAACTGAAAAACAGAAAAAAAACACCAAGAAAGGCAACAGGAGGGGTAGAGAATCACATTTAACAGTACAATTTTTATTGTAACAGATTTTTGGTTCACTGGGTGGAGGTGACTGGAGAATATCCATGGAAAGGGAAGGGAATGGAGTCTTTCCCATCCTTCTGTGTGCTGGCCAAAAAGACTATGGTGCAACTGATTAAATCCTATCTACAACTGAAAGCTAAATTGCAATTCTGGTGTTTACAGTTGGAAAAGAAGGCACACATTTACAAGATTTCAGTGTTTACAGACATTCTCTAGCTAAGTCTATCTCCCCACCTCACTTCTATTGTAAATAACCCCTTTCTAGATAAGATGCATAGTAATGCAGATGTAAAATATTTAAAATAATTCAGGTAGTCTGCTTTATATTTTGAAGATCATCAGTTGCGTTAGTTAGTCAAGTCCCTAGACATTAACATGTAGCTTTCTTTTCAGTTATTTGAGCTATTTTTGAAGTGATTTAATATTTTCCACATATGGAAGCAGTGTTGTATTTCACAAAAGATTAAAGACACAACATGTTACATCCTTGTCTTGTTCCTGCCCTTTTGCCTAAGAAATGCTGATACTGTTGTCAGTGTTAACTTTTGTCCTTGAAAACTATGCTTTCTCTTCCACAACTTGTTCCAGCCTTGCTTTGAAATCCACTTTAAACATCTGCTTTCTCCTTCTGCATTTTCTTTTATTAAATGCTCAGCAGCCTGACTTCTACAACATTATAAAGGTATGCATTTTCTTACCTCTCATTTTATGTTCAGATTAAGTAAATTCTGATATCTTTTTGTTGTTGCTGTCCTTTCTTTAAGTGCAACACAGCGTTTTTGTCTCTTGTGTTGGGCATTCAGCAGCACATAGATATTGGCTCAGGGAAGAAATAGATCTGGCAAATGCAGCATAAAGTAGAAATTGCCAAGTGCTCCCAGCTTAATTAATTTAATTATGTAGCCCAATGATCGATGTAATAAAAATGAAGCATGCAGGCACATTGTTCAGGGGAGCACTGGCATGCAAAGGCTGAGCTTTAGATGTAATTTTTCTTCCCTTTAATTTCTCTGTCTGTCACAGGACTCAAGAGCTTATTACCATTTGCTGGACCAAGTCGCCCCCAAGGGAGATGAAGAAGGCATTCCTGCTATTACTATTGATATGTCAGGATTAAAGGTAAGACGAGATAAGTTTGGAATAAATGCCGATATTTTCTGTCTGTTACTTGCTTTGCTGGCCAACACAGGGCTGCACTGGGATGTCAGAACCAGCAAATTCTTTCTCACATTGCAACATGAGCTTGAATTTCAGAAGTCAAAGCTTTCAAAGAATTAAATTTTGTGTTTGGATTTTTGTTAGCTATTGACTCTGAAACTTCAGCTACCATTTAATCACGCTGATGAACTACTAGCATGTAACAAGTGTATTTAAATACATTTATCTGTGCATTTCATCAAACCATCACATTTTATATAGAATATGGCTGTAAAAGCAGTATGGTGGGATGGTTGAATCGTAGGCAAAGCCCATTTGAAAACACAGACTTGCCGTTAGTAGAATCAGGAAAGGGAATACCTATAAATCCATCAAGGAGCTGCTTCAGCAGCTAGATCCCCACACGGAGACCCCAGGTGGGAGTGGGTGCAGTGCCAGGGTGGGGCTGATGTCCCGTTCTGGGCCGGGCTGGGGCTGATGTCCCGTTCTGGGCCGGGCTGGGGCTGATGTCCCGTGCTGTGCCGGGATGGGGCTGGTGTCCCGTTCTGGGCCAGGCTGGGGCTGATGTCCCGTTCTGGGCCGGGCTGGGGCTGATGTCCCATTCTGTGCTGTGCCGGGCTGATGTCCCGTTCTGGGCCGGGCTGGGGCTGGTGTCCCGTTCTGGGCCGGGCTGGGGCTGATGTCCCGTTCTGTGCTGTGCCGGGCTGATGTCCCGTTCTGGGCCGGGCTGGGGCTGATGTCCCGCCCCCGATGTCCCGTTCTGGGCCGGGCTGGGGCTGATGTCCCGTTCTGGGCCGGGCTGGGGCTGATGTCCCGTGCTGTGCCGGCAGGAGAAGGACGATGTGCAGCGAGCCGAGCGCATGCTGCAGCAGGCCGAGCGCCTCGGCTGCCGCCAGTTCGTCACCGCCACCGACGTCGTCCGCGGCAACCCCAAGCTCAACCTGGCCTTCATCGCCAACTTGTTCAACAAATACCCTGCCCTGCATAAGCCAGAGAACCAGGACATCGACTGGAGCTCCATTGAAGGTCAGGAAAATGCAAATATCACATGGTGCACCATACCTTCTTATTTCCCGTGTCAACCCGTGTCTCCTTCTGTTCGTGGTTCAGTGCGCTGTAAATTCAGAGTTAGGGTTTCTTCTCAAAACACTCACATTACAGAAGTGTTGTGTTCTGCAGGCCTTTGATTGATGTGTATGTTGTTTTAGGTGAGACAAGGGAGGAAAGGACATTTAGGAACTGGATGAACTCCCTTGGCGTTAATCCACGTGTAAATCACTTGTATAGGTAAGATGAGGAATTACACTTCCTTCAGATGACAAATACAGCCAGCAGGTTGTTTGCAAGAACATAAAAACTTTTGGGCCCTCTAAGAATTTGTGCTGCTTTGTGTTTCCCAGGAAACTAAGTTTAACTCTGCTAACAGTTGAGTTGTGTCTCTTTCCTCTGTTCTTTGGACAATGCTGTATCTTTTTTATTGTTTTCAGTGACCTGTCAGATGCCTTGGTTATCTTCCAACTCTATGAAAAGATCAAAGTGCCAGTAGACTGGAACAGGGTGAACAAACCACCATATCCTAAACTGGGTGGCAACATGAAGAAGGTACAAAAAGCTGGAATAGCTCCAGTAGTGATGCCTTATCCTCAGTGAATGCTTATATAATTTCAAACAGTAATGTGGGTACTTATATTGCTCTCCAGTCCCAAGAACAACACCTTAAATGATTTTTTTGCTTAGTCAGTGGATAATTTTTCATCTTGAAAAAGAAATATACATTAGACTCACTTGCTCTGTTGACATATGAAAAACATTTGTCAGGTTAAAAGACTTGACAACTTTTGCATCAGGATCTAAAAACTGTATTTGCAGATCCCTTTTGCTACTGCTTTAGGCACTGATTATAACGCATCTGGACCATGAGATGCATGGCACCAGCTTAATTGCAACTGTCTGGATCACTGCCCTCCACATCAAATGAAGACAGTGATGATAAGCATTCTTGATCAGATGCATCAAGAACTGATCACACAGTTGCTGCTAAATACAAAGCTTTCTCCCAACTATCTGGATGAGTAATTGCATCCAACTAGACTAGAGCAATCAACCAATCTAAAATATTGGCTGGGACACTAATCCTTTGTCTCAGTGCAATGCCATGATGATGGAGGTACCCATGAGCCATACATTTTTATTTTCCAGGGTAATCTGCTTTTCAGGCCCTGATAATGAAGTATAGCATTTTCTTCTATGTTAACTGTTTACCATGGTATTTTTGGGATGGATCTGCTTGCTGGTAGCCAATCAGCTGTATTATCACAAAGCCCCAAAGTTCTTGTTTGTCCAGGAGGATCTGGGCCGAGTGATCCAAAGAATTTAAAGTAACAGTATCTTGTCTTCTTTCTTTTTTTTTCCTTATATTTTTGAACTGCACCAATTGACCTTGCCATTAACAGCTTGAAAACTGCAACTACGCAGTGGAGCTGGGAAAGAATCAAGCCAAGTTTTCCCTTGTTGGCATTGCTGGGCAAGATCTGAATGAAGGAAACCGTACGCTCACGTTGGCCTTAATCTGGCAGCTGATGAGAAGGTAGGTCAGGCAGCCACGAGCTTCAGAGCATTTTGGTATGCTGAGTTTGCATTGCAATAGTTGCCTGGTGCTCTCACTGGGAAGGCTGTGCAGCCTACAGCCTTCTCACTCCTCTGTTTGCACTTCAGTGCTGAGGCAGAGTGACCTTTCATTCCTAGTTAAGGATGTGATCAGAGCACATCTTGTGGGCAAGGTCATTACAGTCAGCTCATGCAGAAGATTATTATTGTCACTATCTGTATAGCAAGCATAAATGTTTGTTGCATGGAAGAGAGAAAAAGAAGTTAAAAGGTGTCTGTATCAGGGAACAGGGACAATGTCCCAGAAACAAAGAATTGATGTGGAAGTTTTGTCAGCTGCTCCCTGAACTGGGCACAACTCAGTACCTCTCCCCATTTTAATGTAATTCTGTGTGTGTGTGCATGTTTCTGTGTTTAAGAGCACCATAACTGAGAGTAAAGAGACACAGTAGTTAGGACCTGAATACAGACTAAATTCAGACTATAGGTTTATCAGTAAGGTAGTTAAAATAGGGATGAGGTGAATACTTACCATCAGTTTGGGCTATCTTTCCAAGGTGTATGCTGATATAGAAGCAAAATATTCCAGGCTTGTTTTTATGCAGAAGGTCAGTCTTAGGTGAGCAGAAGGATTCCTTTCTATCTCTAAAATCAGTGATTATTTTTTTAAGCACTGTGAGAATGACTCATTTACTATGAGATACATTAAGAGGGACCTTCCAGGAATTTTAAGTAACCAAAATTTTTAACACTCCCAAAACAGTGATTAAGGAATTGGGTATGAATTAAACTCATTAGATTAATTACTCTGTTATAATATAAATCAAATGCACTGTGAGCATGTGTGAGGCAGAGGAATATCAGATCATTGGGATGATCCTGGTCAAGCTGTGCACATACAGGACAAATCTGGGTTACAGCAGAGTTCGAGCAAATATCCTGGCTTCCCTCTTAAGGTACACCCTGAATATCCTTGAAGACATTGGTGGTGGAGAGAAGGTCAATGATGAAATCATTGTCAGCTGGGTCAATGAAACACTGACTGCGGCTGGGAAGGATTCAACCATCTCCAGTTTCAAGGTATTGGTTTTTTCAGAACTCTCTGCTTAGGAATCTCTTATTTGGTGTCTTTGTGTGTATGTTGTATAGATGTGATATAGATGTGTGTATGCATATATACACACACTCTGCATTATGATGTAACTCACTACATAGCTTGATTATTTTTCATTCCCTTTTAAAAGCTTGTTCAAATGCACAGGTTTTATTCCAGGGACTTTCTTGTGAAAAAGTAATAGAAATATGATACGAAAACAACAGGAAAGATCTTGAATTCCAGTTTAGCATGGGAAATGAAAGGATGGAAAGAGGAATGATGTCTGGAATTTAGAAAGAACTGCTGTGCTATTGGTCATGAATGACTAGCAATTACAAATGACAGTATTAAAAGGAACCATAGCAATACATTTATAACCTGGTAGTTCCATTCAGGGGTACCTTGCCCAATTTTGCAAGGTACTGTACAAACACAGAGATGGACCAGTTCTAGAGAGCTTCCAATTCCACTAACATACTTATGACACTTCCCAAGCTAGGGAACTCAATTGATATAAATCAGCAGTTTGCACCAAGCGAGAACAGATCCATCAAACTTCGTGTAATGAGTTCAGGAATCACACAGCTGGTCCCCCTCACACCTCCCATCAGTAGATGTCTATCAGTGTCATCCCCCCACACGAAGCAAATGCACTAGCCCTGCACCCCATCTTTTGCTTTAATGACATTGTATTCTATGACAAGGTGACCTGCTTAATGGGTGAGGGAAAGGCTGTGGATGTTGTTTACCTGGCTTTTAGTGAAGGCTTTGACACTGTTTACCACAACATTCTCCTGGAGAAACTGGCTGCTTATGGCTTGGACAGGTGCACTGTTTGCTGGGTAAAAACTGGATGGCGAGGCCCAGAGAGTTACATCCAGCTGCTGGCTCGTCACCAGTGGTGTCCCCAGGGCTCATTGTTGGGGCCATTTAATACCTTTATTGCTGGTCTGGACACGTGGATCAAGTGCACCCTCAGTTTGCAGAGGACACCAAGTGAAGTAGGAATGTTGATCTGCTGGAAGGCAGGAAGGCTCTGCAGAGGGATCTGGGCAGGCTGGATAGATGGACCAAGGCCAGTTGTGTGGGGTTCAGCCAGACCAAGGGCCGGGTCCTGTGCTTGGGTCACAACAACCCCAGGCAGCACTGCAGGCTGGGGCAGAGTGGCTGCAAAGTGACCCAGCAGAAAGGACCAGGGGGTGCTGGTCAGCAGCAGCTGAACGTGAGCCAGCTGTGCCCAGGTGGCCCAGAAGGCCAATGGCATCCTGACCTGGATCAGCAATGGCGTGGCCAGCAGGACCAAGGCAAGGATTGTGCCCCTGTACTCGGCCACACCTTGAATCAATCCTGTGTCCAGCTCTGGGCCCCCCACTGCAAGAAGGACACTGAGATGCTGGAGTGTGTCTAAAAGGCAACAAAGGTGGGAAAGGATCTGGAGCATAAATCCTGTGAGGAGCGGCTGAGGGAGCTGGGGGTGTTTATCCTAGAGAAAAGGAGACTCAAGGAAGACCTTGTCACTCTCTACAACTGCCTGAAAGGAAGGTTATAGCCAAGTGGGGGTGAGTGTCTTCTGCCAGGTAACAAGTGACAGGGTAGTAGGAAATGGTCTTGAGTTTGGAAATGGCCATGGGAGGTTTAGATTGGATATTAGGGGAAATTTCTCCCCTCAAAAGATTGTCAAGCCCTTGAACAGGCTGCCCAGTGAAGTGGGTCACCATCACTGGAGGATTTTAAAAATGTGTAGATGTTGTGCTTAGGGACATGACTTAGTGGTGGACTGGGAAGTGCTAGATTAAGGGTGGACTTGATCATAAAAATATTTTCCAACCTAAATGGTTCTATGATGTTTCATCCCTTGGGTAAGAAATAATCCTTGAAAGAGTTCTTAGTCTGCCGTAGATAAAAAATTATTCTAAGCAGCCCTTTGTGAAGTTCTAAGTGGTGTCTGACTGAACTGTCCATTGCTCTTGAGTCTAGACTCTGGCTTTGTGGGAGTTCTGTCACCCTGTTCTTGCATTAAATTTTATTTTCCCTCTATGCAGGATAGCAAAATCAGCACCAGCATGCCAGTCCTGGATCTCATTGATGCCATTCAACCAGGATCAATCAAGTATGACCTCCTGAAAACAGAGGACCTGAACGATGAGGAGAAACTAAATAATGCTAAGTATGTTTCTGGCACTTAGCATGAGTTACCTGCTCAGGCTTGCCTAACTCTGCCTTTGAGAACTGCTCTGCTGTCATTCTCATCTCATCAACCTCAAGTGAGAAATGCCACCAGAGTTAGAAGCATGAAGGCTGGGAGTTAGGTAGTAAAAAGACCATCAATGGAAACGGAGTGTGTAATGTTGTAGTTCCTGCTTTATAAATCCCTTGAAAGGATTAATTTCACTTGGCTTCACAAGCTCCTATTTTCTCGTATTAAATTTAAAATTCTTTTAGAGATCAGGGAACAATGCAAACAAAGTTAGCCATGGAGAACAGGGATTAGAGGTCATGATAGCTCTTTAGTCACCTACAGGTAGAACAAGGGCATATTTAAGAGAGAAAGGGGAGGACAGGATTCATGCCTGAAAATCTTGTTCTGTAGATGTGGATATTGATTTTTTTTTCCCTGAATGCAAACGATTTCCTAGCAGAGAGTCAATTCTGGGGACATCTCCCTCTCCTTTCAGAGTTACACAAATCACCTCCTGGTCTGATCATCAGTTTAACTTCTGCTTTTCTATGCAGTAACTACAAAGGAGAAAAGGATGACTGTAAAGCAATCTGAGCTGCCACTATTTTTCTAAAGACTTTTCCCACTGTTCTTTTTCCCTTCCATTTCCTACCATCTGTTCTCTTTCTTTTCTTGCAATCCTATGTGTGCTTTTCTCTGTACTTTATTTCTTCATTCCTCTGCTGTTCTTTTCCTCATTTCCCACACCCATTCCCCGATGTTCCCAGTGTTTCCCTGCATTTTGGGGAAAATTTCACAAATGTATGTACTCTGAAGTGGGAAGAACCTGGGATGTTCTAGCTTTTTTAATGAAAAAATAAGAGAGAAGAGACAAACTGGAGAACAGCCAGTGGCTCTGAACAGGGAGATGGGAATGTCAACTTGCACTTTCTGGGTATGACTGAAAAAAGTCCCCAAATGTTGATTTTCAACCACACTGATCTCCATTGACATCAGCCTTCTGCTTCCATCCTTGCAAGTTTGTTTATGTGCAAAGTCTGAGTCTCAGAGATTGAGGGGGAGCAAGACCAGAATGTCTAGTTGTGAGGATAATCTTTCAGGGAATGGAAGATTAAATGTTTCATACCAGGATCTGACCTGCAGTCTCCCATCCTGCAGGTAATCAGTGCTACAACCATCAGGGAATGCACTCTGCCTTTTATTAGAAATGTAGTTCTTTATGAACCTGTCTGATACATTCCTATAGAAAAGTTTCACTTTGGTGAATCAGTGAAACCCACTGTGGTATTGATCATGTAAAACACTTAACGGGGGGAAAATTAATGCTGCTGCACTAATTTCTGTCTTTATTTTTTCCCTTTTTTTTTCCACCCCTGCAATGCAGGTATGCCATCTCTATGGCAAGAAAAATTGGAGCAAGAGTCTATGCCCTCCCAGAAGATCTAGTTGAAGTGAAACCCAAAATGGTCATGACAGTGTTTGCTTGCCTTATGGGAAAAGGCATGAAGAAAGTTTAAAGCACAAAAGACTTGCACTGATGCCTGTTTTTCACCCTTTAGATTCCTTCAAACTGGATGCTCTTCTCTGTATCAAAGAAATATGCAGGGTGCTCATGCTTTTAAGGCATGAATGTGATACATGGTTCCAGATAACACAGAAGTCGTGTATTCACGTGTATCCAGGAAATACTTTGTTTTGAACAGTACTATGTGCTTGATTTCTTTGCCTTATTTTCCACTTTGCTAGATAGAACCATTTCATATTCCTAAATAAGTTTTCGACGCTGGGGCCTAAGCATATCCTTTCATTAATGGATACC
This sequence comes from Monarcha castaneiventris obscurior, assembly GCA_026261815.1. Taxonomy (NCBI): domain Eukaryota; kingdom Metazoa; phylum Chordata; class Aves; order Passeriformes; family Monarchidae; genus Monarcha; species Monarcha castaneiventris. Next base: position 12,328,690 of record JAMPIT010000510.1, on the reverse strand, counting down.
AGGGTTTTCTGTGAGAGGTCATCCAGTGACAGACAGCTTTTAGGACTATGAAATGTTATACTCTGCTTTTGCCTGAAAATGTTGTCATGCTTTTTGCAGCATTTCTGCCATACTTACCTTCAGTTTGCACCTGGGATAACAAAACAGGTTTCCTCAAGTCAATTCAAGTAGCAGTGAGTATATTTTTGAAATGATAGGATCCTCTGAGGAAATTCTTGCAGAAAGAAAGAAGTGTTTGGTGTCTGTGATGTGTTGCTGGTACGTAAACTGAGCAGCACTTTCTCCTGCAAGTTATGCCTCTGCCATCCATGGCATTACTCACAGATTACATTACTGCTCACTGAAAAAACCACACAGCAGCCTGGTTCTCCAAGAATACCCAAACTCTGGAACCTTTGCAACAGACATTTTCCAAAGGATAATTCATTTTTATGTCATAATACACTTGAAAAAGATTGCAAAGCATGATAGAAATGAAAACCATGTTAAAGAAACTAAGGGAATGTACTCAGTTAGTAGCAATACAATGAGAAGTGAACCAAAGGGATGCAGAATGACATATTTATGTAGACAATAAAAATTAAACTCTGTTAACTTCGCAGACTTGCACTCAAGGGTCTGTGGCTCTGATTCAGGAGAGCATTTATACCTGTGCTTGCATAAGAAACACATACTAAAATGCTTCCCTGAGCCCAGGCTGGGATCCTCAACAGACCTAAATCAGCTTTACTTTGCAGCTAACAAGGCACTGTCAGTTTGCCTCTGTTGAAGACCTAGCCCTGTCTGTGGATAGTCAGTGGGATATATTTGCACTGAATCTCTTCCTTGGCATGAGACATTTACTGGCCTTTACGTGGATTTTACTGTGGTGAAATGCAGAAGGAGGGAATTTTGCCTTAATGCAATCCCATTGACACAGTCTCAGTTCTCTCCCTCTCCCCCTCCCTTTCCTCCAGCCCTTCAGAATTGCCTTAATAAAGAACCAATATTCACTGAAATGAAAAGTCTCCAAATAAAATGTTCTGTAAAGCCAAATGTGTAGTCCTTTCTTTTAGTAGTGAATGTGCTAGAGCTGAAATGGGGACAGAGGTAAAAATAATCTGTGGGCTCGCTGAGAATGTGTCTTCTGTATTGTTATTGAAACCACAGATTGCAGAGAATGGAAAGAATTATTTCCTAGGCCACTTCTGAAAATGCCACTCTGAGACACTGTCAAAGATAGGACGCTGTGTTGGCTGGACTTGCAGTATGATTTCTCTATGTGGTGCAATGCTCAACATCCTCTTCCTTTGTCCAGGTACCCATAAACTTTGCTTCTTTAAGCATTCTGCAATGCAAATGTGCTGCATTGTTTCTGTACTAATGGCCAGATCCTGTTCCTGATCAGATCTGATTGCCTTGTTCCTCTTATAAACCTATGTCTTTAATACAGGATGGGAAAACAAGAGCATCCTAAGACCCATTCTGTCTGGTCCCAGTATTTGCCAGTGCTGGCAGAGGAGGAGAACATCCCAAGTGTTATACAGTGGAGATGCCACCCCAGCTTATTGCCCAGGAAGGGGGAGTTATGAGACCATGACCCCTACACCGCTCCTCCTCTTTTCAGGTGTAGGACCTGCTGTTGCCAGAGAAGAGGGGTGGCACTGAAAAGGCAGCTGCTCTCCCCTTGTGATTGACTTGGGAGTCCTTCAGAGGTAAACCAGAGAGAGGAAACTGTGACTGTAGCACGTCTCTCAGGTGGGATGACTGCGTATTGTGTGTTTTGCATGGATGTGTGTGTGTTTGCAAAATGAAGGGGCCATTTTTTGTTGGATAAATGATGTAGACCTGAAGGGACTGGGTAATCCTGCCTGAAGACAGCCCTGCTTCAGGGTCCTTGTTTCAGGGAGATGGTCTCACCCAGACTCTGGCAGTCATGAAGGATGAAGTAGACGACAGATTGGAAATGGCAGCAGAACCAGGGTAAGAAGGATGGCTTTTCCCTTGATCCCAAATAAATGCAGGCATTTGCCGTCCCTAGAGAGTAGGAGGGATTTTCAGGCATTTTCCATTCACCAGCTCTTAGCAACACAGCTTTTTGCACAGGGCTAGGATTTTTAAGGAGTCTGCTGAGATCGGCAGAGAGAGGATCCCCACCCCCTGCCTTTCCCATAAAAAGACCCTGGATCTGCCCTGAATCAGGGCGCTGCTGTCCCTGGCCTCCCCTTCCCAGGGGCTGCTGGACAATAAAGCTGCCTCTGTGGCACTGCCACACACGGCTCCTGTCTCTCTGTCCCCGAGTTTGCCTCGGGTGATCTCACAAAGAGCTGAAATCACAAGAGCTGGGATCACTTGTAGCTGAGAAATGGCTACACTTGCTGGGATCACCGCTGTCCAGGGAGGCTGCCTTGGCCCGTAGGAGAGTTGTTCTTTGCTGGACACTCTTGCTAGGAAGGTCCTGGCTTCTGGTGTCTGACCAGCATCAGAGCCCCTTGGGATACTCAGCATCCCAGCGCCGGAGCCGGGCACCCTGGGCGCAGCCCTGCCCGCTGCCAGCCCTCTGCCCGCCGGCTGCTTTCGGGAACACCATGGCCCAGTGCCATCCCGCAGCTCTGCAGTGGGGAGAGCTAACCACGAGATGGCACTCACGGCACCCGGAGTGACAGAGACCGGAGGGCAGGAGCGCCGGCAGCGCGATCCTCTGGGAAACGGAGAGAAAATCTGGGCACTGAGCCCTCGGCACAGCGCCAGCACCCGCCAGTGCGCAAAGGGGAGCGAGTGCTGTCGGCAGGGATGCTCTGGGAAATACCTGCCAGACCTTCAGCCCTGCTTCTGGAATCTCACTTGAAAACGGATCCCGGAGGTGTGGGAATAGCTGCATTCTGGTACAGGAGTATAAATATTTTCACTTTTCAGTGCATTTCTGTTAAACTGAGTATTCTTATGTATGTGATGGGCTTGAGGTTTTGCTTTCATGAAGTGGTAATAGCAGCCTATATTAAAGCTCTCAGCAGGTGCTGAAGGGGTTAAGCCAATGACAAACCACCAAAAATATCCACCAGGATCTGGAATTTTTTGCTGTTGCTTTCCTCGAACTTTATCCATCACTCTTAGAGAAAGCAGCTGTCTTTGGGATTCACTCCCAAATCAAGCTGGCTTTGTAAGCACTTCCATTATTGATTTTCATTGCACAATTAATCATAATTTTCAATGCTTCAAAAAGGCTTAGACATTCATACGAATAAAAATAAAGCATCAGCATTTAGACTAACTAGGAGAGAAAAACCACGAGGGCAATCAATCCACATGCCTCAGGGTACAGTCTGATCACCAGATGGACTCAGAAGGAAATATCCCCCCACAGTGTAGTAAAGAATAATTAGGTGTGTGATGAGGATTTTACACCTTCTTGTAAATCATCTATCCTAGCTAGAAATCATCTGTTCTAGCCTTAGAAAGGGGACAGCAAGCAGTATGGCTGGCTGCTGTGTCCTAGTACAGACAAAGTTGTTTCTATTTCCTCCAGAACTGGAACTGAACCAAACCCTCATCCTTCTAAGTGCAGTTTAATTCTATTATGAACCTTAATCACAAAACTTCAGGTCTTGGTGTCCACTGCTGCCTAAATGAGCAGCAGCTTTGATTTGGCTTCTGCTTGGAAAATAGGACCACATCTCTCTCATCTGGCTGCAAAAAGCACATGAGCAGCACTGGTCCTACAGCAAGTACTAGCTGCTGCTGCTGCTTTCAGCTTGATGGAGAAATGGATCCTTGTCGCTGTTCTCACCGCAGCTGAGTAGAGAAACGACACAGAACCCAGGCTCAGGGATAAATGAAAGTGATTTAATAATTTTTCCAAAGGCTTTTATAGCTTTAGTTCGCAAGAGTGTGTTAAATGGCATAAGGTAATTGGCCATCCACCCCCTGAGGGGATTGGTCAAGTTCTAAGACATCCATTCCTAAATATTTATCTAGTTAAAGCCATAACAATACTGCGAAACAACATGCAGGTGCAAGAAGTTTACAATACTGTAATCTTGTTTAAAATAATCTGCATGGGAAAGACAGAAATCTCACAAAATGCTGCCGAGAGCCAAAGAAATTCTTTGCTGAAGCTTTTTCAGTATCCATAGATCCTGGTGGCTCTGATCTTTCAAACCCATATGCTGAGTCACTCAGAGTCAACGCTCTATCTTCTCCTGCTTCTGGCAGCCTCCTCCACCATATGAAGAACAGACTCATCAAGAATTTGGGAGCATTTTCCTTCAGGCTGCTCAGCCACTTAAGCCTAGTACTTTTCAGGCAAGCAGACAAAGCAAACAGCAGAGTAGCACCACTGAATGCCTAACTCTCATTGCCTCCTGTGTGGTGAGCCACTTTGGAGCTAAAATTTATCCACAAACCTAAGAAGCTGTTCATTAAGCAGGACACAAATCAGGGGAGCACTGTGTGCGGGAAAGGTGGCATCTGTGGACTTTGTATGGCTTAATGTCAGAAAACGCTAAATAAGGGCCAAGCTCACATTATAATACTCTCATTTTTTTTTATAATTGTCGATCAGTGCTCGGTGGCAGTTCTCTTTTGCCATCAGGAAAACTGTGCCAATTCCTTTGTTGCTCTGAAAGTAACACACAGCTCTGATCTTAGTTCTCACTAAGTAAAATGACTATTTATAAAGCAATATTTTTCATTGCACCTTATTAACTTTTTGTGCCCTGATAACTTTTCAAAGGCAACTGTACTTTATAGGAAACTTAATTTGTTCCCAGAGTACAAACTACTATTACTGTTCCAGATCCATGGTAAATTGTCCAAAGCTGAGGTAGGCCAGAATTCACACAGGTCTTGTGGTCACAGGTAATGCTATGTCTGAAATTTGTGAAAAGAGCAGAAAGCTACATAACCAATTGTGCCTAGACACACTGAACTCCCTCAGGACAGGCACTCATTTAGTGCATTTGTTAAGGATCTAAGGAAATAGAGCAATGAATACCTGTAAATGCATAAAGCACAGAGAGGAGCCCCACACATCCACTCAGGAAATTTCCTAGCAGGTGATTCACATGTGTGGTGCCACTTTGATTCACACAGGCAGAAAAGCAATGTCCCGTTGCCAGGCACCTCTGGCAGCCTGTGAAGTTGTCCTTGTTCTTCACTGCACTTAACCAAGCTGAGCACTGCAGAGCACATGTCCATTTGTCACTGAGGTGGGGAGCTTCTCTGACCAGACCTGCAGGAATCCAGAGTGCAGAGAATATTCCTCTGCCTGTTTTGAAGAACTTAACCCCCCTGAAAAATGCAGGTTTTTTTACCTTTATCCATGGAGAAAACTGCCTACACTCTGGGAAGAATTAAAATCTACACCAATGTGAACTAGATAGTAGAATATTATGTAAGAATGTCACAGGGTGAAGAATTTAGAGGTTTTGGGTTTATTTATGTAGTAAATAGTTAAATAGTGAGGTCTCCAAGATGGAGGGTATTTGTACTTATAAACCTTCTTTCTCCTTCTTCAAGACCTCCATTTTCTGCAGTAGAAGTAGCTTAGTATGATTGGGTAGAATTTGCCACAGTTCCTGTCTGTGTGACAAGGTGATTTACTGGACATTGGTGGAAAAGTAAAAATATCTGTCATTTCAAACTTCTATTGGGTGAAATGCCTTCAAAAGGGCTGCAAAATCTTGATACCAGGACATTTGCAGCTTTTCTCTACTCTTGCTACATTCCTTGTAACCTTGTAGCTGAAAAGAACTTAATAAACAACTCTTTGAAAAAGAAGAAACTAAATGCTGGTCCATTCCGGCTGTTTAGGGAATTTCTAGCAAGGACTCTGAGATTGTCTCCCATCAGGAGAAGTTGATTTATGGCACAAAATTACCATCAAGACCCTCAGCAATGTGCCCTCCCTTGATTTTGCAGCCCTGGAGTAGAACACCTCACATGTCTGAGAGGTGGTGGACAAGCCTTAGGAGCATCAGCCTTGCCGTGCCTTCTCCGCAAGGCCTGTGTTTGCTCGGGTGTCAGTGGTTGTGTCACATGCCAGTGAAAGGCTCAGTCAGCCACAGCAGGGGAAGCAGAGATTCCTGAGGAGGGATGCAGGCCCTGCCCACAGGTCCTGCATCCACTGCTTGCTGCACTGTCAAATCACCATCGGCATTGGGGAAATGTGGCTTCAGTGCTTCTCAGACCTACCCGGGGTGATGCTGTCCATGTAGGGATCAGATCTTGCATAGCATTCAAATGCCTCCAGAAAGTTTCCAAATTTGTAGAAACTTCCCAAATTTGTGGTTGGAGCCAGATTCTAGAATGGTGATGGGTGTCTCTGCAGTGTGGATCTGCTTGCACAGACTGATGGTGGTGGGGACCACACCAGCAGAGAGGGGTGAATGAAGGAGGGCAGGAGCTTTGCTCTATGGAGTTTCTCTTCACCAGCATCCTCAAACAGGCCCTGGCATCTTTCAAACAGGTCCCAGCATTCTCCAAAAGCCCAGATGAAGGGTTCATTCTTCTAACCTCTGCCAAATGTCATGCAAGAAATGTGAGCAAGTGCAAGGAGTGCAAAGAAGAAAGAAAATTGTGTTGATCCAGCCAGAGACAGGCAGAACACATCACTACTCCAGGGCTAATTGCATTCTGGATATGTAAACACATAACCTTTGTACACAGAGAGGGACCCAGGTGTGCATCCACTCATGTGCAACTTGGCCAAAGAGTGCTCTCTGTATGTGGCACTTGGACACCTTCCTCAAGTGCTCAGTAGTTCTGCTTGGAGTGCTCCTGGGACTCTCCTTGATATCTTTCATTTACCAAAATTAAATTTGCCTTGCAAGTGGTTCTTGTTAAGACACTGGCAAATAAGTCAATGTGTACTGGCAAAAGGAAAACATGAGTCACTTGGACAATGTGTTGTTTGGGTGGTAGTTTATAACAGACCTTCAGGAAACAGAGCTCATGAAGAAAGTGTTTAAACAGTACAGACACCACCCCACTTACCCCAAACTGTGCATACACTACAGCATCCTTCTCTCTGCTAACCCAGCAGAGCTGACCAGCAAAGAGAGTAAAATTAAAAAAAAAATAAAATAGGTTGGCACAACTGAGTCCTCAAAAATGCCAAGGAAACATGTATTTTCAGCCTCTGCTCATATCTATCAGCCACGGCTGAAACTTACTGCTTAGGTCTGTTTCCTCCCAGGTTAATCCATCATTTTCTGGCACAGGCAGCATCTGATTTTTATATTTGAGAATGATGTGAGGGAGAAATGCCAGAACCATAGAAATTTAGACATAGTCCAGATTTTCCCCTCCTGGTGGTTTCATGGGCTGCAAAATTGTTTCCTGAATAAAATAATAGAGGTTGGTGACATTGGCCATGTATGTAAATGATCACAGTGTCCTACAGAGATTAATTGGTTCATGAATAAAGATGAGGAGCTGAGGTGTGCAGGGAGAAATCATTTATCAATTATATGCCTTGGAAAACTGAGAGATGATGCAGCCTTAACGGCTGAATGGGTTTGAAAGGGGGACTTGTAAATTGAGTTCTAATTCTGTTCTGCCACATTCATAATAAAGAGCTGTTACACTAATTGCATCCTTGTGTGGCTCATGAGCAACAGCCCTCAGCTGCATTGCACAGTGAGCAACAGAGATCAGAGTTTAGTTAGATTTTTGTCATCTTCTGCCTCATGTGGGAAGGACGCTCACTGGTTACCTTTGGCCTCATCAGTAGTGATAATGCACAAAAAAAATGGCAAGAGCCTATCAACAATTTTCATGAGATTCTTTTGCATTTGAATCTGAATTTAAAGAACCAATAAGGACAGCACAGACTCACTTGGCTTTTATGTTCTGCTTCAGTCACATGGATGCATCAGCACGATTACCCATCCCTGGAGGGACTCCCTGATTAACTGGAAGCAAGAGGATTCCGGAGGATCAAAACCATAACAGACTATGCTAATCCCAAACAAGGAAAAGGATCTGAGGGATGTGGCTGCTGATAACAGCCGACCTCTGCTCCTCCTGGCCCTTCGGAGTGCTTGTTAACAGGTTTACTGTTACAAACAGGCAGCACTACCCTAGCATGGGCCTTAGCACACACTGAAATACAGACTCAGATCTGAGAATCTTAATGAGACTTTATTTAAAATCTTGTTGCTGGCTGTTGTGCAAGCCTCAGGATCAAAGAGGACAGCCACACTTAGATCGTGGTTGAGTAAAAAGGAAATCTCATGACATTTGGGTTGCTGATAACCAGGGGTGCCACTGGTGGGAGTCACTGGAGATACTCAGGGGCACTGCTGCAACTGCTTGAGACCATCTGGCTGCAGCAGTTCAAGAAGTTTCTCCTTTGACTTGTTTTATCTGACAACCTTCCAGGGTCTGGCCCTTTTTCACCAAAAAGAGCAGCCTGCAGGAGCCCAGCATGATGACCAGGCACAGGCCAGCATGTCAGCACGTGCTAAGGGGGCTTGAGCAATGATCAAAACCCTGACTTAGCAGGGATACGGGTGCTGGCCTCTTCTGTTGCCACTGTTATGGCACTGACATCTTAAATCTCCACACAAAAGATGTGCCAGAGCCTGGTTTGGCTGAGGTACAACACTCAGTCTCTGTCCAGGGGACACTGGTGTTACTACATGGGAAGGTGCAGAGGGAGAAGAGAAACAGCATTCAGCCAAAAGAGTGAAGACATCTCTTTAGAACTGCCTTTAAAGTGGGATTATATTTTTAAAGCAATATAATAGCGGCATCAGGAGGCTATATATATTGCCAGTCCTAATTCCCAGATGCATATTTTTCAACAAAGAAGTCAAGAGAATACTTTGTTAATTATCTTCTCTGAAAACTAAGACCCGCTCATCTCTGCTTAAATGAAAGCGTGTGCATTTCCCAAAACTACCCTAAAAGTTAGCACAAACCTACACAACTGAAATTAGTACAAGGCTTCTTGTCATACTTGCTATGGCAACACTTGCAAGCATCAGGTCATCATAGCCCACAGACTACCCAGTGGAGAAGGAATAATTAATCCAAGTGCAGCAAAATCTTTGAACTCCGACAGAATTTTTGATCAAGCAGCTCTTCACCAGGGAATGTTGACTCAGCAGAAGCTAAAAGGGTTGCTGGAAATGATCAGTTTTGATGAATTTTCCAATCTGAGAAAAATTAATCTGTTCAAGAAAGGAGGATTTCAAATCTCCTCAAACTCAACTAAAACCTCACCTTGCAACAGTTTCGAAATTCAATGTTATTTCCTCCAGGTTAAAAACAGAGCATATAAATGCAAATTAATTTTCAATAAAATAATTAAAATGCCTTGGAAAAAATCAAGCAACAGTTAAAATTCTCAAAATGGGAAGTTTTTATTAACTCAATTGTTTTTATAGTTGCCCTTCACAGTGTTTTTTAAGACTGCATTTTTCTTCCCAGATAGTCTGGGAAATACTTCCCAGGTTCTCAGAAGTCCTTGAAGGCTGTTAAAAAATTTACTGCTGCAGGTAGAGTTTCCTCAAACAACCTTTTTTTTTTTTTTTTTTTGTATGAAATATTTCCTGTGCATTCCAGAAATCAAAAAGCAAGTAGGAAATCAGCAGTTTCCAAAACTGTGTGAACTGCCTCTTTGCAATAAACTAGAGAATCTACTCAAAAAGCAACCAACACTCAAAAATCTCTTACAATTACTGTTTGTCTAAAACTGTCTTCTTGGGTAGACAGCAGAAAGTATTCTCTTTTCCCACTTAATTAACACTCTAAGACATGTAAAAATATGATCCTTTCCTTTCCTTCAATAAGAGCAATCCAAATCCATTGGCTTTTCAATCTCTTCTGTTAAATCTAGCTCAGCAGATCAAACTTTTCTTCATATCTGTGCATGAAACATTTCCAGATGAAAGAGTGTCTGTATGAGCAAGTTTTGTCTCCTGTATTTTATTTGACAGCTTCCTTTTGCCTGAGTGAGGAAAGATTATCTGAACACTGGTTTAAAAATCAACTCACTGCCCTTGCTGGGAATGGCCTCTGTACCTTACCAGAACTTCCTGTTTGTTTGAACATCTAGAAAAGATAAAATAAGAACTACAAAATCTAGGTAAAGCATCAGCAGTTTCACTTCCCATGAACCTTTCCTTACCTTTCCTTTTGGTGTTTGGTGTGTGCTCAACTCCATTTTGGGGACTTTCAATGTTGGGGCATTTTCACAGAGACATTAATCCCAGCGTACTCACTGGGGAGCAAGATTCACCTCTGCTGACTTCAGTCATCTAAAACTCAGCTTTCTGGCTTCTTAACACAGGGTTGCCCTTCTGAAACAATTACAACAACAAAAAGAAAAAAACCCCAGGGCTGTGTTTGTCTTCCAAAGGCCTGGCTGCCTGCTTAGCTGGAGAATTGGCTCTGATCCAGACCCCTCCAGAGCTGTTCTAGGGGATGTTCATGGATGCAATCTAGTCTGCATTACTTAACCTTAGCTCCAAGGCTCATTCCCAGGCATTTTTCACCCAGGCCAATAGCTAGACCTACAGCATCAAATAATTTAGTTCCCCCATTCACATCCAGGTCTTGGGTCCCCAGTGTCCCCATTATGTATGTATTGATTCACTCCTCAATCCTCTTCTGGAATGAATTCCCTCTGGAAGAAGATTTAAATCAGGATAATAAGCTGTGTCTTAGTCAAGTTTGGATTTGCTGTTCAAGCACAGAACGTAGATGGAGATCATCTACTCTGGACATGCCAAATTCACACAGCTTTTCAGCATGTCCCATATGGATAACTGTGGATAGAGATATGGGAATCAAATCTTGGGGGCAGGCAAAAATTCCTAATAATGAGATGAAGAATCACGTGCACCTTTTCTTGAAAAGCTAACCCAGTTTGACATAAGGAAAATGCATGGATGTCAAAACAGCACAAAAACACATCTCACTTGCTCCTTGTTTTCTCTGCTAGGAAATGCCAGGAAAAGAAGCATTCCTGTTCAGAATTTTTCTGTTTGGACTTAACCTCATTGACACTGCTCTGAACCAGATTCATGCTTGATGTCTTACAATAAGAGAGCTGGATGTAAAGCATGCTGCTGGACCTCCACAAATATTAGAGGATCACAAAAGCTTTGTGCTTGGTGTTCTTTCTTATGTCTGTGGTTTGTAGCTACAATAAAATAACACAAAGGCTGAGATGACAAAGTGATTTGTCAATATGAAAATGTCCAAAATGTATTTTATTCTCTCGCACGTGGACGACATCAATATGAGCAGCACCTCCCCAGGGAGTTCTGTCATATTGACTTAGCCACCAGGAGCTTGGGGTTGAAGTGAGAGGCAGTATTAAATTTTAACTACTCTTTAAATAACATTTTAAAAATCAATAATGAGGGTCCTGAACCCTCGGCTTTCCTATTGCATTTGGTTTTGTTGTGGATGTCCTGAAGATGAAGTTTTACCTGCTCTTTTTTACCCTTTTTATCTTGGTTCAAGAGAAGCATGCCTTCACTATTCCAAGGTAAATATCTACTGATGCTACTGGGCTTTTAGTGTGTGGTGTGTGGGACAGGGAAAGTATTGATGCAAAATAATTCTGAGTTGCATGAGAAAACATTTGTCAAAGGCTGACATATATTTATTGCCCTTGTAATTGGATACGTGGTTCAATTTAACATAAAGATGGTGGGGGAAATGAAATTATTTTAAGTCTTCTTTGCATCCATAAATCCTACATTTTTAATCATATTAAGACTACTCTTTTTGGTCTAAGTGCAAATCAATTCTGTTCATTCAGTACTTGAGAATGCCAATAAAGGGCATTTTGAAACTTAATGGGATGAAATAATTTGCTTCATTTGCCTTAAAACAAGATCTTAAATGAATTACTTCTTGAGGTAGAAAGAGAAACCATTTCAGAAAGTGCTAACAATCTGTTTTCTTTCCAAAGCAGATTTTATGATGGTTTTTTCCAGGCATAAATCATTTTTGAATAACCATTTGGTATTTGCACAATGCTTCGGAAGCAGCTTTATTGTTACCTATCGATAAACTTCAGAAATGCCCTGAAACCAAATGCTTTCTTAAAACATGAGAACATATGTCAGAGATGAAGACAGGCAAAGTGCTTTTATTTTCTGCATCTACAACTCATTTAAAAACCTGAAATAAGTAGAACTAAAAGGATAAGCGCCTCATGCAGTGATTTTAAGCAGAGCTGAGCAACCTAGGATTAACTACAACCTGCTCCCAGAACTAAAATACCTACACAAATAAAATGTGAATTATTTCTCATAGCTCTTTTGTGATTTTGCACCACTCTGCAGACCTATGAGAGGTGAACACCATTGAGTTCATGCCTTAAAAAGAGGATATTTCTTCTCCCTTTGTGTTGTAATCATATTTTGTTATGGACTGCTATGGAGGTGGGAGGGTTAAAGAAGGGGGAAACAAACATGGCTTTAGGTGAATTCGCTGGAACAATATTGTTCTGTGCTACTTGAAGGTTTATTTATTTCATGTTTAAATAGAACACTGAGTATCTGACTCTCGAACAAGAATATGGTGCTTCCCACTGGAAAGCAGGAGCCCAACTCTCCCAGCCCAGTTATGCAAATGGCTAAAATAATGAGGTTCATCTGACTATATGGAATTTTTACGCAGCTCTGCATGGGAACAAGTCCCCTTCACCTTTCTGTACAGCTAGTGGGGAAAAATATGTGTATTTAGAAGGCAATTCATTTCAGGTTGGCACACACGTTTAAATGAGCGCAGGTTAATCAGACCCCTGAAGTGCCTGTTTCTTTATTACGAAAGTGCCTAGCTCAAATGAAGATATCAAACCCATCTAAAATGAACTGAAATGTATCTTACTCACTCACAGAGTAAGACCTGAGTATTGTAGTGTGGGGATGGCAGCTGGACTTCTATTTACCAAGAACTAAAACGGAAAGGAAAAAGAGATGGGAAACAGTGACAGCACCCAGTAAGACGCTGGCAGAAATTTGGAGGAAGGGAATGAGAAGGATCTTTTCAAGGACAAACTCAAAGAGCAATCAGGGAAGGAGGGCATGAGAACAGAAGGAAAAGGGTGTGTTTAAGATGACCAGGTCCAGCTGTACAGAGGCAGCAGGCAGGGCAAGAAATCTGGGAGTAGAGGGTTGTTTCTGAGCTTAGTATAAGGGTAATAATTAAAGCTTTTGTCTGGGTGTTTCCTACAAAGAGTGGGGCTGAAGACAGATGAAAGAGGATTTAATGCCAAACCAAAGCAGAGGAACTGAGAAGGGCAACAACTACAGTTTTGGCTGCTAATACTCACCACACTGAAGTGCAGGGGCAGAATTTTGATCAGCTTATTCAGTGTATTCAGGTCCTATCACAAGATCTAGAAAGGAATCTAACACTTGTTCAGTACTTACCACACTCGGATGAAATATTTGTGCGACAAACGGTGGGGCACAAGTACACATCAGCTTCCTCATTATGGTGCTCTCAGGCTGTGGGAATCATGCAATGGAATCAGATGCAGCAGGCCTTTTCTTGGCTCTTGTGTGAAAAGACTCCCTCACCTATGAGAAGACAAATTCATTTTCAAAGTAGCCTCAGACACACACCTCAGAATGCACCTACCTAAAGAAAGAGGCAAACTGCCAACCCTGCCTACCCCTGATTGTTTTTTGATGTTCTGTCAAATGATGGCAGCAGCAAAAATAGGGTTGGCATGTTGTTGGTTCTGCATGAGAAACAACAGTGATTGCTTGGAGCCTGGCTAAAAGTAAAGATGAATCACCTGGTTGCCAGATGTTGTCAGGTTTCTGCTTGAAATCAGTCACAGCAACAAGCTGTGACAATCATGTTATGCTGCTTGAAAACCCTAGTTTTGAGAGCCCTGCCTGTTTTCTTTTCAGGACAGTCTTTGCAGACATGGCTGGCAGGGACTTTGATTGTGCCTAGTTTATGCAGTGCCATCAGTTCCAAGTGATTAGATGGCTGGGAGCCACCCCAGCCCAGGAAATGGAAATAGGGGTCTGACATTCCCCTGAGTCTCCTTCTTCTACACACACAAATTATTTTAATTTTCCACCCAATGCAATTTTTAACTACATGACTTGCAGGACACTGATGATCAGGGCTCAATGCAGAGTGCTACTTTTTTCGTTCCAGAAAGTGAATTTCACTTCTGTCACCAACAGTGGGGTCAGGCATGGAGTAGCTGGGAAGCACCATGTCATGTACAGCGTGTCTGGACCACAGTTTTCAAATAGAGAGGGAATATAAGTTACTAGGCAAAGATGGGGAGGACAGTGGTGCAGACCATCTGAAGCAATACCTGGCCGAAGTACACAAATGAGGAGACCACTAGGAATGCACATCTACAAAACATCATGTTTGGCTTTTGCCAACCTGGGAGGGCTTTTGGCCGACTGGGAGGGCTGATGTCTCTGCTGAACAGTGACTGAGACTGAGAAACTCAGGGGACAGCAGGAGAGACATCTTCCTGTTCTAAGCTAGTTTTCAGCTGGTGCTGCTGCACTGTGGATTAGCTGGGGCTGGTGGCTGTGGTGCAAGTGCCAGCTCCCAGGAGCAATCTCAATGCTCAGCAGTAAATATTGGCTACCAAATCCCTGCACCATCTCTTTCATGGATTTTACTGATTGGCAGATGCAGAGGCTGGAACGGGATTCAACATCTTCACTATTGGATCGTCTTTGAGTTCATGGCAGCCAAGCCAGGGAAGATGAGATAGGCCAAGCCTGCATCTCCACTTTTGCATGAACTGGAGCTGTTCCAAGTACCTGTGCTTCACCTAAATACCCTTGTGTTTCAGGGATGAAGTTCTATGGGCTCTCCCACGAACCCATGAACAAGTTGAAGCTCTTCAGGATTTACTGAACACCACTGAGGTAAACAGATTATTCTGTGTCTCTGAACTCTAGGCCAATTTTTCCCCCCAAGTTCCCTAATAATGCTTCTCCCTCACAAGAAAGACCCAGCCCATTTCCATTCATTTGTTCTAATACATCAGCTCAGGAAACACTTGGTTTTCATTTCTCTAATACCTTCTGATTCACATGATGAGACCCCTCCATAATGTTTCAGTAATGAATTATATCAGAGCTCATATTTCTGCAACTGATTTTGTGTATTAAGGCACTGCAAAACTGGCAAACCACCAACACACAGTAAGTAGAAATATATTTGATAGGGAACCTCAGCACTTTTGACCAGTGTGATCTTGTCCTATAAGACTTGCACACCTTTGAAGATCAGAACAGGATTTTTGTGGTATTTTTCTAAAGGTAGCATCTAGAAGATAAAAATATCTTAAATAATACTTTCGTATTATTATTACTTCTGTCTTTCATTAGATTAAAGGGTATTTAATTAAATTGAGACATCTCTTCCTCTTCACTTGCCCAATCACACTCTCCCAGATTGAAGTCAACACTGCAACAAAGGTGTAGCCGTTCCCTCAATCAACATAATTTACAGGATGATTGAGGATATGTTTCATATGACTGCAAGCTTTTAAAGGTGTCTATGCCCAGTCTTTCTCTGTCTTTCTTGTCTCCTTTTCATTTTATGCCCACCCCAAAATCCGTCTGCTGTCCCTACAAGCATCTTCTACTCCTTCCCTTAAGTTCTCAGAAACATTTTGGTAACCTTCCTTCCTCTTTTCCACCTTCAGAAGTTAACTCACATATCCATTTCTTTTTCTGTACCAATATAAACCTATGGTCCTCCATTTTTCTTTTTACTACTGTAATTCTTCACTTTCTTGTACACAGGAGGCCCGGGAACTCAGGAAGAAGAACTGCAGCACATTCAGTGCAGAGAGGGCTTGTGGTGGTTTCTTCCAAGTCATTTATGGGAATATGCAAACCAAATATTTTTCATGGGTTATAAACCAGACAATTTGTTTCCATGACTATAAATTGGGGAAGCTATAAGAAGAAAACAGAATGGGAATGGCAAAAGGAAAGTCAATAGGAAAGGGAAAGGGGAAGGGGAAGACACAAACTGTACCTCCTAACAAATTTTAATGGTTACCATTTATTGTTCAAACAATATTCCTCGTGCAACTGCACCATAAAGGAAAAAAAAAAACCCTATTGTCTGGTGACATCATGCTGTATGATACCCTAAAAATGCATTAAAGAATTATGTTGACTTTTTCACACTCTAAATTTATGCCTAATTTACTGCTAACTGTCACCCCTAGATCTTTTTGTACTATTGGTTCTGAAGTTTCAGTCTTTTATTGAATACGTTGGCTTCTGATTTTATTACTGTAAAATATTTAATTTTACCAAGAGGAATCTCATTTTCTTATTTTTCTCCAATTTCTAATCTCTGTATTGCTTCTTCAACTTGACTTTTATTCAAACCCTTTCTGGCACTTATTTCCTCCTTGATCAAAGTCATCAGAGAATACAATAACTACAAAGACTGGTCTGATCTTCATTAATTCTCCAAATACCCTCAGGGAATATAACTCTCAGCAGACTTGAAAACATGTAACATAATAACCAGCTAAATATATCCATTATACTTTCTCAGAAAAGGTTATGTTCTTGCCTTTGTTCTTGATTTATGAATTTATGTGCAGAAGTCATTATAAACATTTCTTAAATACACACATTTCATTTCCAGAAGCAGCAGAATGCTACATATCACAAGGAACATTAAACTGCTTGTTACGAGTGGTCTCTTAAATTGAAAATATATGCTTTGATTATTTTCAAAATGCTTATTAAATGGTAGTAAGAATATTTTTTCTTTCCTCAGTAAAAAAAAAAAATAAAATGTTTTTGGAAACTTTGTAGGTCATTCTCTGGCAACCTGTTGTGGTTGAAAACATCGAGAAGGACAGAGAAGTCCATTTCTATGTCAGGGCATCCAACATAAATAGCATAAAAGCTCAGTTAAGGCAACTGACCATCCAACACAAGTATGTATTTTTCCTCTGTTGTCATGAATGATTCTGTAAAGTTGTTTGTCATTTATTTAACAGGAGGTTGTGCTCTTCCTTTATTATTCAGAGTCTTGATAGGAGATGTTCAAGGAATTATCAAAAAACAGACTGCCAATGACACAGTCAATGCTCGCGGATCTTCCTCATACTATGAAAACTACCATTCAATGAAAGAAGTAAGCTATTTTTGTTGTAAACATCTGTAGTTGCAGAGTGAAATTTGTCTCGTGGTTGGGAATGGAGATAAAGGGAAAGAAATCATCAATGGGTAATAAGTACCACTGTATTGCTCAACAATTAAGAGTTCTATTTATTGTATTGTTTTCATAGAGAGAGAAAGAAGCACCAGACAGAATCTCTCACACATGTATTGCCTCAAACTGTCATCCAAAGGCAGTCAATACAGAAGCAAAATGAAGCTGCAAAATAAACATGTAAATATTTGAAACGTGAAATCAATAATAATTTAAACAAATAGAACTGAAGAGGAATTTTAGGGCTACACTTGGACTGTGTTGTGACTGCATCTTACTGTTTGTTTTAGGAGAAATTAGAGTCAGGCAAGTAGTAAGTACATTGAATTATTAGTTTTTCTTTCCCATCAGGTAAAGATTTTGGGAGGTAGAATGAATTTAAGTGTTGACCGCTTTCAGGGATGAATAAAAACAATAGAGAGAAGATCTACTTACTAACTTCACCCTTGCAGATATATCGTTGGATGGAGCAAGTAGTGAAAGTCCACTCTGATCTCCTCCAGAAAATATATATTGGATCATCCTATGAAAAGCGACCGCTTTATGTTCTGAAGGTACAGCTGTGACTTACTGCAAAAACTTTCCAAGTACTACTGTAAGCAAATGATGGGGTTTGCTCAGGACATTTCCTTAAATCTATACCTACTTTCCTATTTTTTGTGTTTTTTAGAAGTTTCCTAAGTCATTCTAGTAAGATGCATTACCACTGCAAACAAATTTGACCAGATTATGTTCACTTTCTGGGTCACAAGGAAGTTATCACACGTAGGCCATCATCCAAAGGCATGAAATACTGGCACAGTGGATTCCCATCTCTGTTGACGATGAAGCCAATCTAGTTTGTTGCTCTGCATAGCTGAGGACAGACTCACTTGACCTCAGGTCTTGCTGTTGTCTTGGTGCCTTTGTTAGGACTTTGCAAGCAGCCTGAATGTGGCTCTCTGCCTGTATGCAAACATAAACCAACAGCTGCATCCTGGCCCAGAATCAGTCTGATCTCTCCCCACCAGACAGATGGTGCTTCTTCCATCTTGGTTACCTTTCCACTTCCACTTTTATGTCATACCCTTTACAATGGTGACATTTGAATGCAATTTCTCTTTTGTCAGATTTCTAAAAGCAAGGAACAATCAAAAAATGCCATATGGATTGACTGTGGTATCCACGCTAGAGAATGGATTTCTCCTGCTTTTTGCCTGTGGTTCATAGGGCATGTGAGTACATAATCACATCTGATTACTGTTTCCAAAGCAAAGCAAAAAATCTTGATGCTATTTACCTTTGTCCAATTGTGTTCTAGGATCCATAAAGCCTTAATCCATTTACTCCCACAACACCAACACATGATATTTGTGTCTATGCTGCAAGCATAGCAGTGTGTGTGTGCGTGCATGCCAGAAGATAGGGAGAGTGTGTAGAAGAGAAACAGAAAGTCATAGGGAGTGAATGCAAAGGAGCTCAAATGTATTATCAAGTATGAAAGAAATTTCAAAGTATGTGCAGGGAATTCAGTAGAGACATTTATCATTATGAATGGTCAGGGATAGAGAGGGCATGGCAGAAAAAGCACGTTTGGTGATCCACTAGGGCCATGTCTATACTGCCACGAGGATTCCAAGAGTGGTCTTGGCACCGAGTCACGCAGCACATGGTGACTTGTGTCCATATTACTGCATCTGGCACTGCCTGGAGCAGATCAGAAGACACACAGGGCAAGCTCAAGCTGTCCGACAACCCTTGTCTCTTCCCTACATGCCTTCCTAGAGCAATAGGTATCCCACACTTGCCTGCTCCAGACATGGCATAGCTCCACACCAGCAATCCACTTGCTGGGATGCATCACCTACACCTGTGTCTGTTGCTACTGCTACTGACTCCATGTTTTTCATTTGTGCTCCTGCTTTTTTTCTGGATCTGCAGAGAATAAAGCCACATAAGCCACCTTCCTCTGAAGGTACTCTGCCTGCTAGTGACACCCTCATGTCAGACCTCCAGAACATGACCAACAACATCCAGCCATAGTACCAGTTCCTGGAAACTAGAAAATCACTGATGGGATGAGCCTGTTGATTAATCACCGATGGCATGGGCTTAGATTACCCAGCCTTGACGTGTGTCTGCAGACAAATAGTCACATCTATTTTTAGTATCTTTAATATCTACACTGCTCAGGAGAGGGAACAAAGGTGCACCCAAAGATGCAACATCCACAGTCCGTACCTGGATTTTAAAATACATTACCTTGGTCTTTTTGAACTTAAGGCATCTCTGCTCAACTCCTTATGCTGAGCTGCTGGCCCTGTCCCTGGTATGGACCAGGAAAAGGCTTCTAAGGGCTTTCTGGCCCAGACAAGGTTGCCCATCTTGCTCAGTTAAAGTTCTAAGATATTATTTATTATTACTTTTTCACAAAAGCAAAGTTCACAGTAAAATTAAACTAGACGACACTGAGACTTCACAGTCACCAGTACTGTAGTAAGAGAAACAACACAGACAAGTCCTTGAAACATGAATTATGATTTGGCCATGATGGAACTAAATAATGATAATGCTGATAATAATAATAAAAAAATTAATAAATTTATTTATTTCTGTCATCAGTCACAACTATAAAAGCTCAATGCCTAAAACATTTAAAACGATATTGCAGGAGTTAGGGACAGATACAGCCAAAGGAACCTTGTGACCCAGTGATAATCCCAGCTTTCAAGGTTCCACTGGAAAGAAATGCATTTGCCCTTTTCATGCTGCTCCAAACAATTACCAGCTGTGCTGTCATTTTGCCAGTGACATGTCCCTGCAGCATTTTGCAGAAGTAACAAGCTGAACATTTAGATTCTCCATCCCTTTGATCTAATTTACGTGGTTTATATTCAAATTTTGTATCTATATCACTTCATGAAGTAACGTTTTAAAATCTGACATCAATACACATCTGCACACATGCACTAAAATCATCAGCTCTCCCTAGCAAATCCTAGGCATTCTTTATAATGGATCCACTTTTTATAATTTAATTTTGTCGTTAAGAAAGATTGACATTTCTCATTTAGTCAAAGGAAGTCCATTGCCTGAGGAAAACCGGGAAGGATTTAAAATGAAAGAAGGTGATTTAAGTAAGGCATAAAGAAAAAAAACGATGATGAAGGACTTAGTCTATTCTAATAGTAGCAAACCCACTTATCTAGATAAAAATTTATTTCTTTGTCATGGACCAACAACCAGGTTAGGTATCACTAAAGCCTTCAAAACAAGCTGTGAGGCAAAATTAGCAATGTAGATCTTACTGACTGTTGTCATACAGTTGCATTAAACTCACAATGCAATCAGAATAAATATGTTATGTACGGCAGCCATTTGAAATATTCCTTGTTATTTTGGGGCTTGCTGTACTTTGGGTGGGAAGGAGGGCTCCGATTACTTATAAAAGCAGCAAAAGCTCAAACCTTCCTATTAATAGGCTTCAGTTCTATCTCACGACCACCCACTAACACTAAAGGACTGCAGTGTATCTGACTGACTGTATCAATTTCTCCCTTTGGCACTTCTAAGCAGAGAGCTACTTTGCTATTTGGCAATTTCCATGATGTGATGAGCCTTATCAGACTCAGGTAGACTGCTCTGATAATTCCACAATTATTTTACACGTCACCAGGTACCGTTGTAGGAAGGTAAGAAAATCACAATTACAAATGCTTTTAATACGTTTCCCCTGTGCTTTATAGGCAATCCATGTGCGTGAGAGAGATCAGACCATGACAAACCTTCTGGAGCACTTTGATTTCTACATCATGCCTGTGATAAACGTGGATGGCTATGAGTACACATGGAGCCACCCCTCTGTATGTAGACCTTTTTTGACAGGTTGTGCAATGTACTGATTTGCTATTTATGGGAATAGTGAACCTATTTTAGAAGAATTAGAAGAAGCTAATTTATGGGAATACAAAACCACTGTGCATGGTTTGGGCATCGTTTTCATCCTGGAACTGCACACCCCAAACTCTTATTCTGTGCTTGGAATTTCTGAATCTTTGCCCACAGAAAGTTGGATTTGGGCCCCTAAACTCACATACCTGGCCAAACTGTATGTCTTCTGCCCTCCTTCCACAGTCCAAATTCCATTGAAATCAGATGCGATCACTTCTTATCCCACCCAACATTTCCTTTTATCATCCAGCCTTGCTGGCAAGCAGATAGTGGTTTTAGAATCTTCCTTGGTCTTCACTGGCACATGACTGTAGAGGCACAAGTGGGAAGTCACATTTAACTAACCAGTGAGGTTTTGGACTTTTTCAGCATTTCTCCCTGAACATGGCTTGTGTGTCTCTTTCCATAGAATCGCCTGTGGAGAAAAAGCCGCTCCTCGCACGGTAACAGCAAGTGCATTGGTACCGACATGAACAGGAATTTTGATGCACACTGGTGTGGTAGGACATCTTTTTCTTCCTATTGTACCCCTGCCTCAATTTTGGCCTTTAAAATTCTTTATTTTGAAAACATTTTCATCTACCATTCCACAAAGTTAGTACAAAGACAAATGCAGCTGAGTATCTGTTATGAACCAGTGAAAACTTTCCCAGCTTTAGATAATTCTTTTTGGGACTCAGGATTTTTCCTCCCCAGGTGACACACCAATAACCTCTTCCCAGCACAACAGAGCCCCTTGCTCCACACCATGACACACCTGGGGGAGGCTGTTGGTGGGAAGAAGGAAAGAGGAAAGAGGAAAGAGGAAAGAGGAAAGAGGAAAGAGGAAAGAGGAAAGAGGAAAGAGGAAAGAGGAAAGAGGTGGCCCTTGCCATGTCACCCAAGGCCTGTTGCACTACCCAGCTGAGTAGATGCTCCACCCTGGTGTACAAACTGAGCATCTCAGTCATCCTTCCACAATGCCTATCTGAACAAGATTTTTTGGCCCTTGGTATTTCTTATGAAGACCATATAATATTTAATTACTGCAGGCATTTCAATACTTGAAAAGTTTTTTTCAGTCTGCAGAATAGCTGCCTAAAAATGTTACCCTATAGATCAGATCTGACTTCGCTCAGTGCTGACACTAAAGTCCTATATGGCTTTCAGTCATTCTAGTCCATTGCTAAACCATCCACAGCTATTTTTGCATTTTTTCCCTTAAACACTAAAGATCCTGACTGCTTCCAGAAAGTTGTTTGGTCTTATTCTGAAGACAGCAGAAGTGGTGAATCCTATTTGTCTTCTTGATAACTTGTTCCAGAGTCAAGTTTTGTTAAAAACCTTAATTTTTATTTGTTTCCTTGGCTTCCCATTGGGACCTTTCTTTCCCACAAGATTAAATAATCATGTAGAATTGCCTTTTTCCTGTAGTACGTCTAGATTTGAAGATGTGATCTCACAATCATGTGATGATTTTAAATGAAGCATATTCATCCTCTCCTCTAAGGCTTTTTATCCAGTCTTTGAATACTGTTTTTCTACACCTTCTCCTTGATTGATTTTAGGAATATCATAGGTGAGAAATCCTGGTAGGCTCTCAAAGATTTCTACAAGCATGCGAGTTCTTTCCATAGCATGGTGGAGTCCATGATTCTGTGTGTATTAGCACCATCCTCTGCTCTTTCATTAAATGAACAGAGATGCTGAAGGGAAGAAATAAAGGAGTAAAACTGTGCACATTTTTTTTTGTTAAAGGTCCAGGAGCATCTCACTATGAATGCCACGAGACATACTGTGGACCCTACCCAGAATCTGAGCCTGAAGTGAAAGCAGTGGCTCGCTTTGTCAGAGACCACAAAGACACCATTAAAGCCTACATAACCATGCACTCCTACTCCCAGTTGGTGCTGTTTCCATATTCTTACACTAGGAACAAAAGCAAAGACCATGAGGAGCTGGTAAGTCTTCCCAGCTCCTGCAGTTTCCCACTTATTTCAGAACTACTCACCCAGCTTGGTAGTCTTGTAATGAGGGAGTCATTGTGCTGTGAGCATCAAGAATTAGGAAATGACATTTTTCTTGATGTTCTTAACAACTTGGAGAAGTCTGGGCTGGTCTAGTAGTGTGTGAGTCAGCAAGCTGCTTCTAAAGACTATGGAAAAATGAAAATATTTCTTCTGGATTGATTATACATCAACAACACCAAATATGTTGAAGCTGCTGCTAAAAGAGCAGAATCCTGCTGTTCTGGACACCTTGTAAAGATATATATGTGCAAATTCCTCATTATGTTGTATGGTTTACACAAACTCCAAAACTAATTGGATGTGTGACTTGAAAACACCCTTCACATACCTAAACAATGAAATATTCTAGTGGACACTTGCTACTTTTATGAAGGCTTCTCCTAGGGATACTTATTTAAATTGGTCTTAATGGTAGGACGGAAAATATATCCTGCATATGTAGAATTTTACATTCTGGAGCCACCAAACAACACCGTAAAACCTCTCACTGAAAACAGCAGAGCTCAAAACAGAGCAGTTACTCTTTCCCTGTAAAGCAGAAAGAGGTGCACCGGTTCTGGACATTTTAGTCCTCTTCATGGCTTAAGAGTAGGGGTCTCTCAATTAAAATATTTTCCTGCCATATTTGCCAATATTACTTAAATAAAGAGTGACTTAAATACTGCAGCAGAAAAGAAAAAACACGAGACAAATGAGAACAAATGGTTTGACAACAGTTTACTGCCAGAAGTGGGGGTAAGGTCACATCTATACTTTTTACCTGTCTACAGCAGAAATGCAATCTGTAGCATGGGCATATGCTGAAAACTTCTACCACATTCAGTGGGTTTTCTAGAACCTTGTCTATGATTATTTAACTAATGTGAAATCCTGAGCACAGTGTCAGTAAATTCTAACTGCACACAAATTAACTGTTATTACAAGGCCTTAAAGGTAATAATGTTTTGTTTATTTTCAGGAAAGTCTGGCACAGAAAGCAGCTAAAGCTATAAAGAGGACAACTTGGAAAACTTACACACCTGGTGCTGGTGCACAAACAATCTGTAAGTATGACTTTACTGCAATGAAACGCATGACAGTGTATCCCTGCTGGCATCAGGAGACAGCTTTTGAACAGAAGAAGTTCTGGTTTCTGGCAATTTTTCTGTTTTCCCTTCCTCACACAGATTTAGCTCCTGGAGGGTCTGACGACTGGGCTTACGACCTTGGCATTAAATATTCTTTTACCTTTGAGCTTCGCGACACAGGAACTTACGGATTTTTGCTTCCTCCTCGAGAAATCAAGCCAACTTGCCTAGAAGCACTTTCTGCTGTCAAAGAGATAGCTCAACACGTTCTTCAGAATTTGTGATGTTGAATATAATTTATTCCAGCATGACTGCACTTAGTTACTTACAAAAATGTAATAAAAAAGCTTGCGCCTTTATTAAAATTCTTTCTATATAGGCAAAACCCCGGAATGACTGCACCCCCTGTATTTGAGAACACATCAGGTTTTTTCAGCCATACCTATATAGATATATACCTATATCAGATATATACCTATATATCTACAATGGTAGCTCACTGCACAAGTATATAGAGAGAGCACAGCATAAGGGGAAAACAGCACAGATGTCCCACTAGATGGTGGGAACTCCAGGTGAACAGAGTCTCTGACTGACACAGGGCATACCAGGCAGACTACATCCATACTAGAGATTCCCCCATTTAGGTAATTTGCATCATTATAGGATTTCGTTACAAGAAAACAACCCTACTGTGAATCCACTGTGAATCCACTGTGAAAAAGGAAGGGTGCTCACAGCGGGGTGAGGACACGTAAGTGGCCAAACCACAAGTGGGAGCTGCCCACAGGCTCCTCCACTACAATAAGCCAAGTCCATTCACCCTCCAACCAAGTGTTTGTTGCAGCACAACACTGGCCTGAAAACTTTGTAAGATGACATGACAAGAGACAATGGTTTTAAATGAAAATAGGGCAGGTTTAGATTGAGAAAGAAGATTGTTTTACCATAAGGGTGGTGTGGCACTGGCACAGCTTGCCCAGAGAGGTGGTGGATGCCCCATCCCAGAAAACATTTATGGACAGGTTGGATGGGGCTCTGAGCAACCTGGTCTAGTTGAAGATCACAGAACCACAGAATCATTGAGGTTGGAAGAGACCTCTGAGATCACCGAGTCCAAGCTACGATCCAACATCACCCTGTCAATTGGCACTGAATGTCAAGTACAGTATTTCCTTAAACACCTGCAGCTATGGTGATTCCACCGCCTCCCTAGGCATCCATCCCAACGTTTCATCCTCCTTTCTGTGAAGAATTCTCTTCCTAATGTTCAACGTGAATGTTCACTCCCCTAGTGCAGCTTAAGACTGTGTATTCTCGTCCTGCCACTTGTTGCCAGAGACACCGCCCCTAAACCTCCTTTCAGGTGGCTGTAGAGTGCGATAAGGTCACTCCTGAGCATCCCACAGGCGAAACGCCCCCAGCTCCCCCATGGAACTCCGGCTCCAGCGCCGCCGCCAGCCCCTAAGGCATCCACGGCCACCCCCGTGAGGCGGAGCCGGGCGCCCGCCCCGCCCCCCCAAGATGGCGGCGCCGCCGCTTCCGCCCGTGCCGCCGCCGCCCTCCCCGCCTCGACGTCACCGCCGCCGTCACGGCCGTCATCATCATCATCATCATCGGCGGCGGCGCGGGCGGCGCGAGGGCCGCCGGGAAGGGCGCGCGGAGGCGGTGGCGGCGGCGGCGCTCCCTCGGCGGCTGTCCCGGCGCGCGGGGCGGGAGCGGCGGGTCCGCGGGGGCGCGCGCCGCTCCGCGCGCTCCTCCCCCTCCTGCCCGCGCCGCTCCGCGCTCAGGCCCGGGAGGACGGACCCCCCCCTCGCCCCCTCCCACCCTCTCCGCCCCGGGCGGCGGCGGAGGAGGCGGCGGGGAGCGGCGCGGCAGCGCAAGGAGCAGGTGAGTGCGGCGGGGCGGCCGCGGGCGCGGAGCGGGGGGCGGCGGGGCCGGGCGGGGCGGGGCCCCCGCGTCCCCTTCCCCCGCCTGGCCCTGTCCCGGGCCCGCCCGGCCTGCGGAGCGCGGCGGCGGCGGGGAAGGGCCGCGTTCCGCGGGGCGCGGCCGGGGGCGCACGGGGGCTCCCCCAGGAGCGGCGGGGTTTAGGCCCCGCAGGCGCCATCCCGCCGGGTGCCCGGGGTGCCTCCCGTCAGTCGGTGTCGTGCTGGAGTCTGCTTCCCATATGCTCGGATATTCCCTGTCCGTGTGGGTTTTCCGGTTTGTTTTTGGTTTTGTTTGGGTTTTTTTTTTCCCCTACTTTAGTAGTACTCTTCTCCCACTTTCTGGCAGTAAAATAGTTTCCGCTTTATGTGCTCAAAGAGGGACTACTAATTTCGCTTGTATAAATTCACTCATCACCATTCCTTCAGGTAGCGACTACAGCTAACTCTCCTCCCTTCCAGAACTTGTAGCCGGGCATGTTGGGTTAGTGTGTCGTGGATGGTCTCCTTAGGGCCCCGCCTTTGACCTCTCGATGGATTCTCACTCCACCGTTGTTTCCTTGTCAGCTTTCTGCAAGAGTGTTGGAAAATCAGGTGTTTGGTTCTTAGTGGCTTAGCAACCAGGGCTTTGAGGGATCTTGGGCCGGTTCCTCTGTGCAGACGGGAGTGGACAGACTGAGCCAATGTACCTGAAAACTAAAGAAGCGTGGCTCTGTGCGGCTGTGCCCGCGATAATACACCCTGCTTCTTTCTCAGCGTGTTTGCCGAGAGTGACAGCATGCTGATGCACTGATCCAGCTCACAGGTTGGAGGTGATGTGTATCCAACAGCCTGGACACTAAGGCAGAGTGAACTTGGACCCGTCCACGCCAGTCTGCACAGACTGTCCCTTAGTCTGGGAAAACATCTTCTTTGAGCATGAAGACTCTGTTAGACAAGGCATGGAATACTCTGTACTTCCTGATGTGGTACTGGGGACTGATGTTTTTATTCACCTGTAAAAAGCCAACCATGATTTTATACCTGTGCAAACATAATGGGCAGTTGCTTACTGCTACTAATGGAGAAATGTCATATGTTGAATTAGGGGGATAGGTTCAAGTTAGTATGGTGATGGGTTACCAACAAGGAGTTGTAAAAGTAAATTTGGATTAATTTCTAGGTTTGTGTCAAACAGGCTTCTTTGTGTGAGTATTTGACTGCTTTTTTGGAAGGTTCATTATGAATGTATTTTAC
This sequence comes from Monarcha castaneiventris obscurior, assembly GCA_026261815.1. Lineage (NCBI taxonomy): Eukaryota > Metazoa > Chordata > Aves > Passeriformes > Monarchidae > Monarcha > Monarcha castaneiventris. The sequence goes on along the minus strand of JAMPIT010000510.1, from coordinate 12,301,333 downwards.
CTTTTTTAGTAATATTTTTAGGTAGTAAACCCGTGGAACTCCTTCAGATATGACTGGTTTTTTAATGATGTGACATGGAAGTGTTAACATTGTATAATAGGACCCAAAATATTCTCAGGTAAAAGCTCTTCGTTTTGAAAAGTGCAGGGAACCATTCTCAAAGCTGTTATTTAGTTTTCAACACATATTTAGTTTATCAAAGAGTGTTATAAAGAGTTTGTATCTGAACTTCTGTAGGACTTCGAAGTAGTTTCGCTTGTTATTTGAAATGGCCTATTATTTATCTCTTCACAGGTAGGATTTTCTGAAGTGGTGTAATGCTTAGCTTGTGTGTGGTGTGCATGCGCAGACATTGACATGCTTATGAGTGATGTCTTGGACTTCTTAAAAGAGATTTTTATCTCCTTAAATGTTTTTTGGTTTTGATCTTTGCCTTTGTTCTGTTACATCTCAGTTTCTAGTTTTCCTGTAGAATCCTTCAGGATTCATTTTTTCAGGGGGCTGGATTAGGTTTTTCTAACAGAAAACCAGGTGTTTTAGATACCTCTTGATTATGACTTATGTAATATCATACTAATTTTGAAGAAAAATGTTCAGCATGCTTACACCAAAATACAGGAGTACTGGTAATAAAAAATACAGAATTTCAGTGAATGCTGTGTCAATCATATCATGCCTCATCAACTTCAGTTCATTGGTTAGTGCCCACTAGGTGCACTCACCTCTCTCAAATTTGTCCACATTTTAGATGATTCATGTAGATAACACTTTGTGGTATGTTCTCCTTCAAATGGTAGTGTAATTAATGTCATTAACAGATTGTCTCTCACCCTGGGAAGGTTACTCCATTTAAAGAATAACATAGCTGCATCTGTGAATGAGTTGTAGTACTAGTGTTATAGTGTTTCTAATTTATTGTAGAGGTTGTCATGGGTCATACGTATGCATGGAAAAATGGTAATTTACAGTCAAAATTTTAGGTATAGAATTTACTTTAGGAGGATAAAGTTAATTTTGCTTAGTTTCAGAAACTTCATTCTGTTTCAGAAGTAGCAGAAAGTTCAGTGCCCCTAGGTAGAATCAGCAATGCGATGTCATGTACCTGAAAGAGAGAAGTGCATAATATTCTACTTAGAACAAATTTAATTTTTTTTTTAAATCCTGGTAGTAATTATTTGAGCTGTAGTGAGTGCTCAAGGCTCAGTCCACACTGGGACTCTCTGCTGTCTAATCCCACATTAGTGTTTGATAAGGAGATCGCAGTTCAGAGGCACAGACATCTGATGGAAAGTCACTACACTGGCCATCAGAGTGGGATTGATAGCAGGACTGTGATCTTCAGTGGTAAAACAGTGGAAGGTGAAAATGTGTGAAAAGGGGAATCTTTATGGGATGTTCTATTTAAATTGTTCTTCGTTGCCCATTAATGTGCAGTCTGAGAAATCTGGGGATTAAACACGTAATTTTTTCCCTTCACAGTACTCGTTTATGAGCAAAGAACCTTCTCAGAAACACAAAACCTGTCATTATACATCTGAGATATTCAATACTGTTTTAGTAGCTTCTTTATTTTTCCAACTCACTTGGTCCTTGAAGAATGAAAATGGGACTGACTGCATTTGCAAATACAGTCTCTCAAATGCAATGTTGGACAAAGTGGAATTCCTCAGTTTACCTCAGAGTAATGTGTCTGGACTCTGATCCTGCAGCCTTTGGTAACATCTACATTCACTTAGCAGTGGAATGTCTTGCAGCTCTCATTGCATGAGCGAGGCCCTGATGTGATAATATGTGTATACAGAAAGTAATATGCTGTGCACTCACAGCATGCTGGGTTTGTTTCCTTAGAGTAATCTATCATGAAATATTTCTTCTGGTAATAAAGGATCTGTTGTTAATTGCAAACCGGTAGATATGGGCCAGACTGTGAGGATAGAATTGACAGATTGCTACCTGAGGTTTTTGTTTCTTGTTTCAGGTGTTGTTTTGGTTTTGGTGGGGTTTTTTGTTTTTTTTTTTTTTTTTTAAATAGGGGGTTTTAGAAGATTAGAAGATTCAGAGTTGAATAGTATTCTTCTTAATTTCCTTATGCCAAAATACAGGGGAAAAGGCAGTTGGAATTAAATTACCTGTTCAGTTATGATGATGTTGCCCCCTTCATCCTCTCTGTGTTTATAACTATGCTTTTAAGCATAGTCATCATCATAACTTCCTATACAAGTTAATTACAAAAAGGTGCTATGTGCTGGGTAAAAATTAACATTTAAAATGAAAGTTTTGCTTCTATTTCTTTGAAAATAAAAGTACATTGGAATTGAGGCAAAGTCAGTGGAATTCTTCTGTATGCTGCTACGATGTCAGTGTGTACTGTACTTGCGTATTAGATAGACTCGTCTGTCCTTCATGTGTTGAACCCTCTCCCTATGCCATTGCCAGTGTCGTTTATCTAACCCTTTTTATTTCAGATATGGCTCTTTGAACTGTAAATATTTAATCCAGATTAGTCATTTGTTATATGATTATCTTATTAAAAATAGTTTTGCATGTGTCGGTTGATTTTTATATCCTCTATTAAAAGGGCGTGGCTGTGTGAAACTGTAGAAATTTAGTAGTATTCTTCTGAAATTCTGTGAGAATCCTGAAATGGAAGGGTGCTCAGCTAGGTGAGATGTGGTATTGTTTTGCTTTCTAACTTTAATGGTTTATCCTGTCAGACTTTTTAACTATTGCTGCACATTGAGCTGTCCACAATGACTCCTAATTATTTTTCTCAGAAGACTGGACTAATTTGATCTCATCAAATATTTAGACAAAATCATTTCTCCTTGTGTGCATTGCATTATATTTCTTTGCATTTCATCTGCTGTTGTATTACTCAATTCTCTAACTCAGTTAGATCTTTCTGGAAATCTCTATTCTCCACAGTTTTTACTAACCCAAGTAATTTCATACTACTGGAAATTCTACTGTTTGACTGTCTGCTTCCACTAACTGACGTTAACCATTGTTTTTAATGTTTGGTATACACCATATGGTTAACTTCTACCCTCCCTGAACATCTTGGTTAACGTCTTGATTATCTGAACCTTATTTATGAGATAAAATTCTTCAGATAATCAGAGGCTTGGAGAAGTCAGTAGAGCTCTGAAATCTCAAATACACAGTGTAAGCTTTCTTTCTTCCATTGTTTATGAAGGAGCTAAAGTGCTTCACAAGAGCTTCAGCACAGCATTTTGTTTGTAGAAAATGAACAGGTGTCAGACTCCTAGGGAAGTCTTCTTGTGGAAATAACTGTAGGGTTCAGATAATGAAGTGTCCACGTTTATACATTATAATATTTTGTTTCTGTGAAATGTAACCTTACAATCTGGATACTGTGGAGACATATTGCTGATCAGATGGTAAAAATGTGTATTAATCCTCTCTGGTGGATGTTAGTTTAAATGTGTATTCTTCTGGCTTTATGGATGAACTTTGTCATTTGTAACCTGTTTGTGTATGAGATAATAATTTAAGTGTGTGTGTGTGTTCTAAATGCGGTGCTTAGGAGCAGAAGAGACAGCAGCAAAGGGTAGGGATTAGTGTTTGGCTAATCATGATCTACTGATTAATGAGGGTGATGGCACATTGCAGTACAACAAAGAGGTGGTTTTTTGAGCTGTATATAAATTATTGAGCTGTTTTGAACGGCTATTGAACAACTGGCAGATGTTCCCAAATTGTTCCTATTTCTGTGTAGATCAAGTAGCATGTAAAGAATGGACAGTAGTTTTTGAGGCCCATTTTGCCCTTTTTGTATAATCTGTCTCTAGTGCTAAATATGTATGTTCCTTTTTTTTTCCTTTAAATATGTTTGGTTTTTTTCTATAACTCCTTCCTTTCTCAGGTAAGATAAATTGTGACTTCTTGTTTATCAAAGTTATACTGTACTTCCTTTAAAATATGTTCTTCTTAACGAGAAGGAGCTGCTTCTTGAGCAGCTTTGTGTATCATTGTTATGGAGTTTGGGTTTTTTTCCTTAAACTCATGTGAGTCCAAATAGTTGTAGGAATCAGACCGGTAACAAACGCAGACTGTGGATGATAGCAAGGTGGTTTTCAATAGGTTGTCATACACAACAAAGGGGAAAAAAATGAAGCTCTCATTTTTTGAAATTTGTTTCAAAAATGGGAGCCATTTTTAGTGGTTGGAACTGGTTTGTGAGAGGTTGGTGAAATAACATTAAAGGTTCTATTCACTTGAAGTCACTTGAGTTCATGCACCAAAAATACATGATGAAAGAAAGCATCTGTCCTGTGTGGTGTTTGCTGCCTAAATGAATAACATGTCGTATGATCTTTCCCAAGGGGAAGCTGAAGAATCCAAAGCAGGTCATGAAATAAAATGAAAAATTATCATTACTGGTGTTCAGCTGACTAGTTCAAGTCAGAAGCATTCTTTGTTATTAGATACATTTCACTCATTTATGACTTCTTTTTCTTTCTTCATCACCTCTGCAGCAACTCTTGCAATGTATATCATACTATTTTATTCATGTGAGTTCAGTGTCAATAGCCCCAAACTGAAGGATTTTACAGTTTTGCTTTTTTTTTTTGGTTGAAGTAGTACAAAATGTCAAAAATTAGAAGGAAGGTCACAGTGGAAAATACCAAGACCATATCCGATAGCACATCCCGAAGACCCAGTGTGTTTGAAAGGCTTGGACCCAGCACTGGAAGTACTGCAGAGGTGAGTTGTAAAAGCATTCTTCTTTTCCTCCCCACCCTAGCATCTTCTTTTCCAGGACTTATGTGGTGGGAAAGAGTAGCTCACAAGCACCAAATGCTCAGATGTTAAGTAAAGGTGAAAAGAACTCCTTAACGCATGGAACTTCAACATGCTAATACTAGAATTTTCAAATACCGTGTGTTTTGCCAGCTTCTGGATGGAGCAGTAGTACTGTGCATATTAATAATATTTCCACCATCCTAAATTTTTCTCTGCCAGACCTGATGCTCATTGTTGATTTTTTTTTTTTAAAATCAATTATATTACTGGTGGACAGAAATTACAGATAAATGGGACTTAATGTGGAGTCATTTGTTTGTTCTGCCACACTCACACCAATGGTATTTCCAGAAAGGAGTGTGAAATTCACCCAGTAATGTCTGTCTCTTAGACACAGTGCCGTAACTGGCTGAAGACTGGCAACTGCCTCTATGGGAACACATGTAGATTCGTACATGGCCCTTCACCACGAGGTAAAGGCTATAGCAGCAGTTATAGAAGGTAAATCAAGAACTCACTTTGAATTCTTCACATGCTGTAGGAAAATAGCTTTTGCAACTCTGTCTTTTGTTGTTTTTTTTTTTTTTTTTTTTTTTTTAAGTGAAATGCTGTGGTGTGCCTAATTGTATGTCGTATCAATAACCAATTGCCTTATGAAGCTGCTTAAAACAATTATTTTGGCAATGTGCAGGATTTTTGTGTGTGTATAGCTTTAAAAAAATGAATGGAGTCCACTGGATGCAGATTAACTACTTATATTACTTGAAGTGGGAAGTTTAAATACCTTAATACTTTTTTGTTTTGGTGTAGTGTCACTGCAGCTTTCTGGTACACTTTTCTGTCCTGTACTAAAATGCTGGTTTGCAATTACTTACAGCAGTGCTCACACTCACAGCCCTTCCGCCTTTGCTATGTTGTGTGATGAATGTCTATCCTTTCTCTCCTGTTGTGAGAAAACACTTCTCTTCAAAACATAGCTTTGTGACTTTATCTATCAGATATAGAAAAATATCCTGTATTGTAGGGGGAGATGCAAAAAGTTACCTCGTTTTTCAAAAGAGAATATTTTTTATTATATGTCTCTTCATATGTTACTAAAATTAATTTTTTTTTTCAACTGTCCTTCGTGTGGCATGACACCTAACTTAACTGAAACCAAGTATGGCAGTAAGCTTGTAATATTCCTGCAATAAAGGACAGAAAGATGTTATGGTTTTAGCATAGTACCTCTTTCTGTGAAGGCTTCACAGTTTACAAACAGCTGTCCTTCATAATGCCAGTATTACCTTTAGATTATGGATGGGCACACTGAAGCATCAAAATGTAAAGCAACAACAGGAAGGTTGGCATGAGGTTAGGGTTCTGTGCCTGGTTCTTTTTCTTATTCCTGTGGCATGCTCTTAGAACGATCTTGACTTTGCTTGCTTGATCTTCCATTGCTTCTAAGGTGGTAGCAGCTGGGTACAAAATACATCACTGACTTTAATGTTCCTTTTGGTGTCCAAAAGATTTTACTCTGTTCTGCACTTAATGTTCCAAATGAATAAAATAAGTGATTTACTGGTAGAGATTAAATTTTAAAACTGTTAAAATGTCACTTTCCCCTTGCTTCCAGTGTTTGGAACACTCAGTGCATAATTCTGCTTGGTCATTTGAAGAAAAGTGACATTTCTTTTAATGATTAAAGCTGTGTTTCTGCTTCACTGTCACCACTGACATTTAAGAAAAATGTTGATTTCCTTTTTCTTATTGCTGACTTTTTTACTAGGACTATATGGAAAAGTCAAAGGACAAATCTTCCTGCATATTTGCTTGGCACATTCAGCATTTAATAAAGGTGGTTTTGAAAGTAAAAAGGGGGGGAAGGCCACCACCCCCACACACCCCCCAAAACAGACAAATGAAAGAGCTGTGCCTGTCTTCAAAAATATCCACTAATAGCTCTTGGCCAGGCATAGAAAAAGCTGGTACATAATAGGTACATAATAAATGTTGGCATTTTCATGCCATTTGACGTTAGAGAGATTTTCACAAATGTTATTCAGGCACTTCAAATGCGATTTTATTGGCTTCACACAAGCCAAACTAATGCTGCTTCCGCATCAGTTCAGTTAAAGCAATACTCTTGTTCAGGTGTCGGGGATAACAAAATGGCAGTGTGAATGCATGTGCTCAGCCAGGCCTGCCAGGGAAGTCTTGTCTGCTTTGCAAGGAGTTGGGTAGGGCAAAGCATGTCTTGCTGCCTTTCTTTCTGTCTTCATACCTTCTGCCTCCAGTTCCCTGTCTGTCTGCAGTAAATCCCATTGTTAATGGTTTTATCTGACCATAATGCTTCCCATAGTTCAAAACACCACCAGACAGTAGGAAAACTTGACTCTAAAGTGTGAAAAAGATTGTTCCATTTTATCATCAATGCTGCCTCTCACAGCATGAATTTTAATCTTGCTGTTAAAATAAAACCTCGCATGCTTTTTACATAAAGCTTACCTGATGATAGTATTAAGAATTCAGTATTAGACCTGCCAGTCTTCCAGACATCAGAAGTAAGGAGAAGCTAACTAAGAGCTGTGTGTAAACATGCTATCCCATGAGGAATTTTGCTCTTTCTGCACTTGTAGATTGTTGGTTAGTTGCTTGGCAGTTTCCTGGCCGGCTCCCTTCATGCTCTTGTCGGGATCTATGCCATTGCAGGGTCCTTTTCTTAGTCTGACTGATCCTCTTTATTTGTGATCATCACATTGCATTTAAAAGCCAAACCAAGCCAGCAGTCATATTAGGAAATAATGTATGGATTTTGAAAGTTTCAAATATTGTAGTATGGGAAACTGGAAAACAGGACAGTGTTTCTTGAGCAATTATAATATGTACGTGATACACCAATAATGATCATCTGCCTCTAAGTACGTGTGCATTCTCGCACAGGTACACAGAGATATGCTCAGGTGTGTGTGTTGCAAGGTGTGCCTGTTGCTGGATACTTGTTCCTGACATTGTAAGAAGTACAGGAGCAAATGCAGGCACTGTTACGAATGTGCATTTCCTCAATGCTGTTGAACACGGGGAACAGAGCTGTTGCAGGAAGTAATGCTGTTTAAAATCACTTAACTGCACTGCTTAAAATTTGAAATTAGGAAATTCTGCATTTTAGGCCTTATTTAAAAGATGGGTCCAGCTCAAAATATTAGAAAGGAATTGCATAACGCCTTTGTGTGAGAGATTCTGGCAGTTGCAATCCAGCCACATCATCTTAAATTGCAGAGGTAAATTGTCTTGATCTGAAGTTCAGCAGGGAGCATTACCTGGAATAACCAAAGATCCCTTTTTGGAGTGGGCTGGGTAAAAGTTATGTAGAAAAGAAGCTGTGGTACACATAAAAGAAAAATCAGCTAATAGACCAGCTTGTTTTTCTGTGCATTTAGCCAAAGCATCTGAAAACAGTCACAGCTTCCTGAGTAATTATTTCTTAAAATTTGACTAATTTTCAGTCTTATTTTATTAGAGTTTTTAGAGAGTTATGATGTCTTTGGGGAAAGAGAGGGTGATTACCATGACTTTGCTTTGGTGTTCTCCTAAAGCTGAAAAAAGCTGACTTGGTAACTGCAAAAACAAAAAATTGACTGACTAACCCCAGCCCTGAATGTGTACCTTTTTAATTTCTGTGGGGTTTTTCATAGTTTTTATAATGTTTAAGTAGATGTGAATAATGCTTTAGCAAAATACCTTTTTTTTCAGCATGGGAGGGAAGAAAAAAATTAATTGGAGGTGAAATGGTTTGTTTAGTTCTTTTTTTTTTACTCCAGCCTATAACTTAAAAAAAAAAGTATTAAAATATCAGATGTCACTCTATAAGGTACATGAGCTGCATTCAGTGCAAGTTCTCTTGCTTTTACTTTCAGCTAATGGGATTTTTTCCTGAAAGTGTTCCTCTTGAGGAACAGTATTACAAGTACATTATTGATAATCTTTCTGCCTCTTAACTTATTTTTCAGTTTCACTAATCCAAATCCTTTGTATCGCAGCTTGAATATTATTAAAAATTAAGGTGTTGAATTGCACTTTAATGCTGAAAGACAGTTTATTTGTTGAGGTAGCTGATGGTTGGAATGCTTCAGAGTGCTTTGGTAATGCAAAGAATTACCTTTTTAATGTGAGGGGAAAATACTTTGAATCATAACCTTTATGTAAACCCAGACACTTTCAAGATCATACAGTCTTGCATGCAAAGAAGATAACTTGTTTGTATTTGTATGCTGGATATTATTTGATCCTTAGTGATAAAAAAAGCAGATCTCTACTCTTCTGTACATTTCACCTGATCTAGATTGACCTGTACTTACAATTTCATGGACAATTAAATGCATTTAAAAATGAGAGCAGTCACTGGTCTTTTTCTCTGTAGGTCCTCATACATTTAACCTTATGATATGGTTTAAAGAATTAAATGTAGGAAACAGTGCAGAGGAGGAAATGGAAAAAATTACTTTTTCAAATATGTGCAGATTGAAAATGAAATGGTATTAATTTAAATTTTTCTATGCATTGACTGTGAAAGACAGTTTACCCTTTATGTATTATGTGACAGGAAGAGTGGGTGAAATTACTTTCTCAATGGAAACTGATTCAGTGTGGAAAACAAAAGAAATGCAAATTTCATTATTCATATATTACATATAACTTTCCTAATCAAATAAGACAGCATTAATATCTCTTTATGATTCTTCACTGTAAACTGATAGGCACAGATGCAGTACTTCTATACAACTATTTCACAAAACAATCTCTAATTACAGTTAACAGCCATCACAGAAGTACTAAACTCAGTATCAAGCCAAATGTATATGAAGAGAGAATTTGCTTTCTTGAACTGCATGATCATCTGAAACAGCTCCTGCATTCCCTTAGCTTGGGAATTTGTTTGAATCGTAGAATCATAGAATGGTTTGGGTTGGAAGGGACCTTAAAGATCGTCCAGTTCCAACCCCCCTGCCATGGGCAGGGACACCTCCCATTAGACCAGGTTGCTCAGGGCCCCATTCAACCTGGCCTTGAATACTGCCAGGGATGGGGCATCCACAGCTTCTCTGGACAACCTGTGCCAGTGCCTCACCAATGCAATGATTGTTCTCTTTTAACCCGTAAGGGGTAAATGAACTCACGAATCCATAGTAAGAGGTGACAAAATTGTAGTAGTGTGGGATGTTCCTCTTCCCGTTCCACATCACAGTAATATCTTTTACAGAAAATGTATCATAAAGGTGCATGGCCATTAGAGTTCATCCAGTATTTTGTAATTAAATAATGAAATAATTATATTACTGCAAGATGGAAAATGGAAGAGGCCTCCAAGAGTTAAATTCTGGTTCATGGTCTTGCAACAGTGCTTTCCTGTGTGGCAGCCTCACCTAAACTACAGGAGGATGGTGCTTAGGTTCTGTTATCTCTGCTTGCAGACTTCATCTGCATCCAGAGTTGTGCTTCTCTGTGACTGTCATTGCTAGTCTATAGTAATTTGATTCTGCATTAATTGTGGTTTTAAATATATATATGTAATATATAGAGAGAGAGACACATTTATATAATATCCATAAAAATTGTTGCAGCTTAGATTATGGAGTAGGCTAAATCTTGAAATATTTGGTAGGAGCGATTGTGAAACACATTTGCATGATGGTCAGAAAAAGGTTATTTGTTCTGGATAGGATCACCTGACACTGATCTAGAGTAGTAACTGAGTCATGCCATATATGTGTATATATATATGTATATATGTGTGTATATATATATATATATATATATATATATATATATATATACATGAATTTTTTTTCTTCTTCGAGTCAAGTCTTCCTTGACTTTCTGAAAGGGTTGGGGGTTTTAGAATGCTTAAGCCCTTTAGAATGGAATGTTTTCTTAGTCATCCACTTTGCCTCTGGGTGGGAGGTTTAGATCTTTCTGGACATACTAATAAAATAATAATTAAAAGACAGATCATATTCCTTTAAAAATAGTCCCATAGAACTGGTTATATTATGTTTCTGTATTATACAGGTCACCAGAAAGACCCACTGGAGATCTTCGGGAAAGAATGAAGAACAAACGTCAAGATGTTGAGGCAGAGCCACAGAAACGAAGTACAGAGGAATCATCCTCTCCTGTTAGGGTAAGAGTGGAGTTTGCAGAACTCCAGAATCCCTCAGTAGCAATTGGGCAGTGTGTCCTAGAAACCTTACCATTGTGACTTGTAATGTTGACAATGTTTTAAGGACCTGGTCATTTTGTACATAACAGATCACATTTTTTTGTTATAAAGTGTCTTAACAATTGTGCTGTTTGGAAATTTTATAGTGCTTTCTGGTCTTTTGGTTCCCAAAGATTTTGTAAATCCCACAGACTTAAAATGTATTACAAATACTGATAAACAGGTATTTAATAACAGTGCAGACTCATTGATTATTACCAAGAAAGTGTATTAACCATTGTTTCAGTCATCCACTATTTTTTCCCAACACTTAGTCATATCCATTGTATACGTGCATCTCGATTTAAGTTGTTCATCCCAAATTTGCTTTTGATGAAACCATGCAGTTACTGTTGTGCTGGTTCATTTTGCCTCATCCTCACATACTCATCAGGCACCCCAACTGCTCACTTAATGGATTTTGCAAAAAATTCATTATTGTTTTCATTTTGTGAACATCTTTCTGCAACCCTGTGGCCCTCAAATATAAAAATTTAATTATTTTCTGATTGCGTTATCCATTCCTGATGATGTAAACAAATAGGGATAGAGTTCATAGTGTGACCCTGTACCTGTGTAGCAGTAGCACCACCGTGTTCCTGCATCATGTTTAAGTCCATCTTCATATTAATGATTTTTAAAAAGTTTTATTTGTGAAAAATCAGTTTTGCTTCTGCAGGTATTAACAATATTCTATCATTTCCTCTTGGTCTGTTCCTACTTGCTGTGTAAAATAAATTTTTTATGTCAGCTGTAAATAAACCAGCAGCAGCTGCTATCATTAAATTTAACAGAATGGCTTACCTTCCAATCATGTTTTCAGTTGCTGTTAATTTGTGTAAACTCTCAATCTTTTTAATGAAATGTGTTTCTTTTATTTTCTAATAGTTTGAATAAACTGTTCAGTTATTGAGTACATGGTTGGTGGGAAAATTTTTTTTTCCAACCGTCATTAAAAATTTGCTGTAACTTCTGTCCTGGTGCAACTCTAATTTTGATGTAATTCTTACTTTTGGTTAGTTAACCTTGCTTTTTATAGTGTTCGAATAATGTGATAATAAAATACTCTTAAGCAACTAAAACCCAAGTGAAAGCGAACTGGAAGCAAGAATCTAAAGGAGTTGGAGAATTAGTGGGTCTGTTAAAGTATCAAAGCATTTTTTATAGATTAAGCACACGTCAGAGGAAAAAATGCGCTGCTTCAACCTCATAAAATGGAAGGTTGAAGAAACAGCTGAACTTTGTTTTAGTTCCATGGAGGCAACTCAAAATACAGGATATCAAAGAAAATATTCTGGAACAAATAGATGAAGAGGGACAGTCGTCAAGAGTTGCTTTGCAAAGACCCAGGATATCTAAAAGGACAGAAGACTCAAGTGACTGAACTGCTAAGAAAAATTTTGCTCCATTGGTAGAGCTACTGTTATAGTGGAGATCTAATATGTGATGTTTCCATATTTTATTAAAGCTTTTGGGGTAGCAGCGGAGCTGGGTAAGAAGACTTTGAAGTAATGAAAGGTAGCTTGTTCCATAAGAAGTTTAATGATTTTAAAAAGAAATAAAGGAGACCTATCAGAAATGTTCTTGCTGACAAAATCTGTGCTTCACCAAGACTACTAGACTGCAACTTCAATGAAGAGTAGTGGTTAAGAGAGAACTGCCTGTCACAGGTCAAACCTGTTTAGAAACAAGGCTTTTGAGGCATGTGTATAGATAGTCAAAGAATAGCAGGTGTAATATTTTAGGTTTAGAAACCAGCTAAAGGGAAAAGTTTAGATTAATTTGAAATTGAATTACACAGAGTGCTATGGTAATTCATTTAGAGAACTATAACTTTAAAGAATGTAGAAAAAGTATTAGACATCCCAAATGTCAAACTTTGCAGAAGTTTTGAAAACAGTACCTTGAGATTACTGAAGTCTGAGGAATGCCACGGGGGTTGGGAAAGCTAGTTTTTGGCAGTACAATGGCAGATGAAACTTGGTGTTGGCAAGAGCAAGGTAACACACAATGAAGAAAGCATTTAAAACAAAAAATGAATGAATTTTTTAAAAGTAACTGAAACCATACAGTAGAAAAATAAGTTATTGTGGACAGCTCAATGAAACCATGTGTTCAAAGTGAAGTCGCAGTCATAGAAGCAAACACTCAGGTATATAAAAATGGAATAGAAAACGATTGATAATATGCTGTAGAAATTCATGGTCCAATTTTATTTGAAGTGCTGTTTGGTTGTCGTCACCTGTATGAAAGAAAATACAGTCAAAAGTCTTCTTGAAGTGGGCAAAGAGGTGAGAAATAAACTGGAGAGACAAAAGGATGCGGGACGAATGCGTATAATGTATATTTGAGGGAATGTAAGTTAGATGCGTCATATTCATACTTTATCCCAGTAGAAAGAGTGGCAAATTTGGAAATGACAAGGGGAAGTGCTATTTAAGTTATATATGACAATTCTACCTGATTCCTAGAAGATAGAGACACAAAGCTGAAGAGGTTCCACAAGAAGCTAAGACAGTATAACTAGTATAAAATCCTTTCAGAAGAGATTATTTTATTCTTTGGAGACGTAAGATAACTAGTGCAATCTATATGTATATAGGAAGAAACTTCCTATATGGACAGTTTGTAGACTATATGCCTTTTTATTTCTTCATGCTCTATACTATTACTTGCAGAGACAATACGCTGTGTTATGTGGACACCTACATTGAACTCAGTTTTTCTGTGTTTCTTGGATTTGTGTTTGGAATTACTTCAGCATTGTATGTTAGTGTATTAATTATTATACAAATAATTAGATAAGGTTCCTGCTGTTACTGTATTTAGCTGGAAATTTTTATATTGAATTTTTCTCTGTATTATGAGAAGACAGTTACATTGGTGTGTATGAAGTCTTACCTAAAGTCTTAACTTTAGGAAGGTGTGTGTGATTTGGGAGAGACAGTGGGAGGAACTTAATGTACATTTAGGAAGGTTTTCGTAAGGAATGTGTATCACTTGTTTTGTATCTGTGGTTTTTGTCACTGTAGCTTTTAACTATTTCTGCTGGAAGTGGGACTCAGCATTATCTTCCATCTCTGAAATGGCAACAATACCTCTTAATGTCAGGGGAACTTCAGATTGATTTTCTTACGTGTTTCTGTAGCCTGGTAGTAGTTTACACTATAAAGGTGTTATACCTAGAGCAAAGTAGTACTGTGCTTGCCCAAAAGGTTCTAGCTGTAATACGTGTAGCTTACTGTAGGTTCAAAGGAATCTGTGCTTTGGAATGAGTTTATTTTGCTGCTGCATGTACTGTGCAACCTTGAAACCGAGATTTCTGCAATGCAAGAATTGTAGGTTGTATGAGTCTTCTCTTCTTTCCATCGATGTTGGCAAAATAACCCTTCTTGGCTAGAAGCATGTTTTACAGATTAGATGAGTCCTTTTGTGCTTGGCCAGGCTTTTCTGGCAGTAGTGGGAAATTCATTCCAGTAGACATCAAGTCTTATGCTGTAGAGTGTGATCACATGGGACATGGAACTTCAACTTAAATAGACATTAAATTAAATCTCACAGAAGTCAGCCATAACATCATCTGTTTTTTCCCTTCCTTATGTGGCATCTCTCCTGAACATCAACATGAAACTGTAAACACCTATCTGACACCTGTTGTGTTTAGCTGTGAGCATGTACCTGAAAACAGCATAGACAAAGTCTACTAAACTGTTGTTTCCTCTTAGGGCAAGCTACAGTATTTTTATTTTTAGTAAATAAATACGTAATTATGAAAATCTAATGGTTCTTGTATAGTAAATGGCATTTTTTCAGAGTCTGCAGAGAAATAGTTAACAAATGTGACTGAAGTGGATATACAGCATCTTCAAGTACAAGTGAAAGACATGCCATTGGCCTTTAGGAGCTTAACTTTATTCCTGGCTTGTTGAGGGAGAGACAAAAAACATGTAGAGAAGGGCTATAGGGATGTGAAGGAAATATTCTATTCCCATAGTATGAGGGAATCAAATGTGTTATAACTGTAACAAGTAAAATAAAAGGAATGTGTTGAGGATTTTTCAGTGAGAAAAATTAAGTATGTGTTCTAAACCATCATAACTTAAATTCTTGATTTGCATGCCCCAGGAAAAATATACTCAATTTCTAAACTGATACTTGGTTTTCAAGATGCAATGTTGTCAGAATCTTTCTTCTTGACAACTAAACAACATTTAATGTAAAATACCATGCTTCCCCTATATTCAGTATTTCAGTTTGATAGCTGTTTTTGTTCTCAGTTCCTCTGTACAAATATGATTGTGCCACTACTGAATCTTTCCACTGAAAGGAGAAAATATAGGCTCTTTGAAGATCCTTGTATTGGCTTGTAAGTTTGAAGAGGTAGGCGTGATACATACAGGTTGTTGTAGTATTTTTAACACGGGTTATTAAATTGGACTTGAAGCATGGACTTGCTGCACGTTCTTTGATGACAAGGTATTTGACTAATTGGCTTTGAGAGGTTTTTTTAAATGGGTTTAGAGAGGTTGTCCTAATGTTCATGTTTCAGTTTGCTACTAAGAGGTAGTGTTGAATTACTAGAAACTAGTATTCATATTTAAGAAATTATGGTTTTGTTAGTTTATGTTGTAGGAAGCAGTTGAAGTATATGGCAAAAGTCCACAGTTTAGTAGAACAGATGTGGCCTTCATGGAGGAGGGTGGGCTAGAAAAGTAAGAATAGTCTTAAGAAAAAAAAGAATGGTTGCAGGGAAGGCTTGTTATACTTAGGGATTTTTAGATCTCATCAGAGTCGTTTTCTTTTAAAGTAATTTGCTTTGGGGCATAGTACATTTCTGGCCCTTAGACTGAAATGCCTTTAGTACATGTTGAGACGATGGCTTCGTGGATGTAGACTTGTCTGCAGTTGATGTCAGCAACCACCATGACTCAGTAAGTTATGACCTTCTGCATAATTTTAGAGATTTACATCATTAAACTAGAGATAAGTTTTTAACATTGTTAGCGAATAAAAAAGAATAGTTGAATTTACTAGTTTTTGAGTGACTATCTGCAATTTTATGTTGTTTCCTTAAGGTGTTTCTAAGATGATGTTAAGGTCTTAAATTAAGTCAAGATCTGAGTCCCAATAAGGAATAGCTAGTGAGATTCTCAGGCATCTCCTTTTCTTGGTGTAAGTTTCTCCCACATACCAACATGAAAGAATCCCCCAAAAAACCAAAAGAAGGCACTATGAGAGGTGAGAACAGCAGGTCTGTGGGACAGACTTTGCTGTTCTTGTTTCCTGTTTAATAAATTAACCTGAGATACTTCTAAGCTTGGATTTTCT